>JAKSZU010000011.1:54426976-55626976 GCA_026018925.1 Tupaia tana | reverse complement strand
TAACTGGAAGATTTCCTCTTTGTTTTTGACTGCTTTGCCCTCTGACAATAGGAGTCCTCTCTCAGCATAATGCCCCATGAACATGCAGGGTAGCAAATGTATAACATGAGTTTGTGTAGATATTTACCTTCTGACCAGCTGCCAGCCTTAAGGCTCGGGTTAATGTCCAGAGTTCAGCCCACTGAACAGACCATTTTGGGGTAAGTGCCCCAGCCTCAATCACTGTGTCCTGGGAGGTAACTGCATAGCCAGCATGTCATGTCCCATCTTTTATGTAGCTGCTACCATCAGTGAGAAGAGTAAGATCAGGAGCTTTCAGTGGTGTGTCCACAAGGTCAGGATGCCAGGAAAACCTCATCAAGGGCTTCTTCACAATTTTGGTCAGGAGGTCCCAGTGCAGCGGGGAGAAAGTTGGCATGATTGAGAGTCTGCACAGTCTGGAGTCTAATTCAGGGATTTCTAATCAATAGGCCCTGGTAGTGGGTCATTCTAGAGCTGGCAAGCCACTTATATCTCTTTGTGTTCATCAGTGCGGTCACCAAATGGGGGACCCGAGCAGTGATAACTGGGCCTAAGGTTAATTTGTCTGCATCTTTAATCAGTTCAACAGTAGCAGCGAGAACTCGTAGGCAAGGGAGGCCATCTGGATGCCATTGAGTCTAGTCTTTTAGACAGGAAATAGGCCTCTCTCAATGCCCCATGGACTGAGTCAGGACTCCTAGTACTGTCTGGCTGTTTTCACATACAAATAGATTGAATTCCTGAATGACGTATGGTAGTCCTAAAGCCGGGGCTTTCTTGAGACTTCACATAAGATAATGTACAGACTGCTCTTGGTGGGGTCCCTAGTTAAAGGGAGTTTCCTCTGGGCCTTTTCCTTGAGACTTTGTATCCAGCCTGGGATAGAAGCTGGAGCAGTGATTGAGTTCCTTTCCAGGAATTTTCTTGTGTCACTCCAGCAAGCAGAAGGTCATCAACATATTGGACTAGAGTACACCCAGTTTCCTGACTGGAGAAATCCCCTTATTCAGTAGCAAGTGGTTCTCTAAACAAAGTTGGAGAATTTTTGAAGCCCTGTGGGACCCCGGATTACATATACTGTGTTTTCTTTTGGGTGTCTGGATCTTACAATTCAAAGACAAATAGTGGTTGGCTGCCAGCTGCCAGCTACAGGCAAAAGAAAGCGTCCTTGAGATCCAGACAAGTGAGCCATTCAGAGTCTGCTGGGAGGGCACTCAGCAAAGTATATGGGTTGGGCATGGTGGGATGTAAGGTCATCGTGGTGGCATTCACAGCTCCTAAGTTCTGAACTGGCCAATAATCACCAGAGGCTCTCTTTTTCACAGGGAAAAAGGGAGTGTTCAGGGAGACTGACACTCTAGCAGGATCTCAGGTACTCTCATCTGGTCAATGTGTTTCTTTATAGCCAGTCTAGCAACCCGGCTTATAGGGTATTGGCAGTTCAACCACTATAGGTGGGTGATTGATCGCCATTCTTGGCAGGTTCGCCTCTGCCCAGACTATAGGGAAATCTTTAACCAGTGAAGAGAGTGCTTTATCATCTCTACTGGGTGTTTCAGAAGTGAACATTAGCCATTCTTTCTCCCGGGGGATTGCCACAGCCAGGATTTTGGCATAGCTGACAGCAGGATGCAGATCACCAGTGGTTTAGAATACCTGTTCCGTCTCTGGATAGTCAGAGCACAAAAACAGCAAAGTTTGTTTCATCCTCGAATCTGAAAAAAAATCTCGCTCAGTATCATCGTTTTGCCAAGGTTATGGTTGGATCTCCAGACCAATTTGTATCCATACCTCAGCATCGACGACCTGCCTTGTTACAGGTGGACTCATTTGAGCCTCCAGAGTCACCCGAGCAAGTTGAAACTTCAAAATTTCTTTCACAAAGAAAGACTCAAAATTCTGAGGAGGAGCAGATCTCTTCACCCCAGAAAGAGGCTCCAGCTCCACCTCCACAGCCCCTTGAAGAGATTGAACCTTCAACTCAGCAGGAAGCCAAACCTCAGGAACCATTTGCTCCTGAAGATGCTGTAGCTCAACCCTCAGTTCCATCTCTGGGTCTGAATGAAGGTCAGGACTTGCACTTGCCCACTGTCACAGGTAAACCCATGGCTCAGGAGCTTGTGATATCTACAGAGGCAGGTAAGGGTGTTGAACCAACTCCAAGCCAGGAGCAGGTCCCAGCTCAGCCTCCAGAGGGCACTGAGGGGGTGGAAGCTTCAATCCAAAAGGAGTTCATAGCTCAGCTTCCAGACCTTCCTCTGGAGGCAGAACCTCTCTCTGAACAGTAGCAGCAGGCTGAATCTCCTGAGGAGCCTGAAACTTCAGACCTGCAGCAGGCCTCATCTCAGTCTCCACAGAATAATAAACCCACAGTTACACCACCAGATCACAGTCAAGATCATCATTCAGTCTTGCCGAATGTCCTTAAACCTGCGGATCTAGAGCTTACCATAATACAGCCTGCTGGTGTGGTGGGAACTTCTTCAATCCACCACGAGGCTGCATCTCAGCCCTTGGTGCCAATTAATAATGGGGAACTTTTAGGAACCCAGCATGAGGTCCCAACTCTGGCCCCGGAACCTCCTGAGACACTTGAACCTTTTCCAGTTGAACAGGAAGCTGTCACTCAATCTCCAGAACCTGTTAGGGATGAAAAACCTTCTCCAGCCCAGCAAGAGGCCACAGCTGAGCAATCACAGGCTCCAGAGAAGGTTGAAGCTTGTCTAGCCAAAACACCTCTAGTGGAGCAGGAAGCCCAAGTCCAACTTTTACAAGCCACTGAGGTCAATCCCTTCTTAAGTCATCAGGAGGCCCCAGTTCAGCTTCCATCATCTCTTATGGAATATACCGATTATCCTTTGCTTAAGGATGAGATTACATTTTCACTTCTACCTCCATGTAAATGTTAGCATCCCATGTTGCCTAACACCATAGTTAAACATGTGGCACTGGGACTGCTAACTCCAGAACCCACTACAAAGGTTGAATATTCTCCAGTCCATCAATAAGACCTTATTCAGCCTCTAGTTGCCACTGGGCAGGTTCAATTTCTTCCAACCCAATCTAATCCTCTTTCCCAGCCTCCAGAACCCCTTATAAAGTTCAAATCTTCTCCAGCCCATCAAGAGGCCATAGCTCAGAATCCAGACACATTTAAGGAAGTAGAACATTCACCAGACCAGGTGGCAGAGCCTTCTTTGGCCTATCAAGAGGTTCCTTCTCAGTTTCTAAAGCTCCCAATGAGGTAAAACCCTCTTCAGTCAAGCAGGCAGCCCCTGTTCAGTCTCCAGAGTCCCCTATGATGGTAGAACCTTCTCCAGCTCATCAGATGGCCCCATCTCTACAACCAGAGCTCCCCAAGGAGATGGAACCACTTCTAACCGAGCAGAAGGTCAGTTTCTGCTCCCTTTGTGCAAATGGCCACAACTCAACTTTCAGAGCCACATAAGGTGGTTGCAGCTGAAAGTTCAGCATCTCATGAGATGAGAGTTCCAACATCAGGTCAGGATGAAACTCTATATTCAACACTGCCCAGCGTTGGATTTCGGCCTTTGGATCTGATGCTTACCATAACTCAAGAACCCTCTATAAGGGTTGAACATTCTACAACCTTGAAGACTACAATTCGACATCCAAACCAGGTTCAGACTCAGTATCCAAACCTGAATGAAGGCACAGTTCAACCTGTGGGTGTGGAAATCACAATAACTTCACAACCTATTACAGAGGATGAACTTGCTCCAATCATGCAGGAGACCCCAACTCAAACTCCTACAAGAATTTTTGTACCTCGACCCACACTATATTAGGAGGTGACAGTTCCAACAACACCAAGTCAGCATCAATCTCAATATCCTACATCACCCAGTGTCACACCTGAACATTTGGACCTGGGACTTACAGTTACTCCAGAACTCAACATGGCGGCTGAACATTCTTTAGTTTTGAAGGAAACTATGTCTCCTCCAAAGTACTCTGAGGTGGCACTTCCATGTTCATGTAGGGTTCAGGTTCAGAATCCAAACCTGACTGAAGTCACCATAACTCCAAAACCTACTACAGAGGATGAACTTTCTCAAGCCATGCAGGACACCCCAACTCAACCTCCAGAGCCTTCTCTGGAAGTTATTGCAACTCGACCCCCAGTAAATCAGGAGATAACAGCTCCAACAACACCAAGTCAGGACCAATCTCAGTATCTACCCTCACCCAATGTCATTTGGACTGAACATTTGGACCTGGAACTTAACCATAAGTCCAGAATCCAGTACAGAGCTTGAACCTTCTCCAGTTATGCAAGACACCCTAACGCAGTCTTCAGAGCCATCTAAGGAGTCTGAATCTCAGCCTCCAGTATATTTTGAAATAATAGTCCCAACATCAGCTCAAGATCAATTGCAGCATTCAGCATCTTCCATCATCACAGTTCAGCCTTCTGACCCAGTGCTTAATGTAACTCCAGAATCTACTCTGGAAGTTAAACATCCTCCTGCCATGAAGAAGAATGTAGCTTCATATGCAGACCAGATTCATACTCAGCCTCCAAACCTGCCTCAAGTCACAGTTCAACCTTTGGACCTGGAATCTACCATAATTTCAGAATCTATTTTAACAGGTTAAACCTTCTTCAACCATGCCAGACACCCCAACTCAGCCTGTCGAGTCACCTAAGGACATTGTATCTCAATCTCCAGTATATTAAGAACTAGTCCCAACATCAGTTCAAGATCAAGCTCAGCATTCAGTGTCGTCCAGCACCACAGTTCACCCTTTGGACTTAGTGCTTACCATAACTGCAGGGATTAAGAATCCCTCAATCCTGTCAAAGACTGTAGCTCCATATCTACACCAGGTTCAGACTCAGCGTCCAACCCTACCCCTACCTCAAGACACACCTCAATCTTTGAATCTGGAAATTACCATAAATCAGCCACCACAGTCTTCTGAGTCATTTAGTCTGCCTTCAGGAACTCTGATGATGACTTCTAGAATGGATTTAAATGTGGAGCCAGAACTGATCACCACCGTGAATGCCAACTTGTGTGATCTCTGTAGCTGCATAAATGAGACATTGTCACGTGTGGGTCTCAACTCCAAGCACAAGCTCCAGAAAGTGCCAGTGCCAGACCTCAGCATTCACAATGACACCTTCACCATCGTAAGTATCACCTTTCCTCATTTGTTCTCATCCTGCCTGACCTGGTAGTAATTTTCTCTAAGTCTTCAAGGCCTTTCTCATCTTCCCAACGTATGTTGACTGAAGTTCTGTTTTTACCTTTTGCTTGTCTACTTTTCTTTATCTTCATTCTACTTACCACTGTGCCCCCTCTTCACTCTTTTACGTGTGATTGCCCTTAGTTTTTCTCCATTTTTAATTAGCCCCATTATATTGTTGATTGACAACCTCTGTTCTTCTCTCATTTTTACTTCACAGTAACATCTCCCTCTCCTCATCTCATTAGTGATAATACCACAAAGGGGCTAAGAGTGGATTCTGGACTCAAATTGCCTCCATGAGTTAGAACTCGTGCATGTCATTTATTAGTTTTTTGACTTTGGGCAAGTTATTTAACTCTTTGACTCAACTTCTTATCAATAAAATGGGGATTATTGTAGTTAACATTTCATTGGATTGTTGTGAAATTTAGATGCGTGAATATATGTAATATGTATATCACTGTCTGCTTACATATGAATCTTAGCTATCAATATTGCTATTGTTCAATCCCTCAGTTATATCCAGAACTCATCTTTGTCCCTGGTTTTGTATATATAGCACCCATTTTGTGTCCAGAGGTAAGTATTGAGAGCCACAGAAATTTGACATTGTCTCTAGAACAATGGGGAAAGAGGTGATATATAATTAAGTAAAAAGGGATATAGACCATTGGTGCTTTAACTCCTCAGAATTTAAGGACTGCAATGTGGTGGTCGGGAAAGTTGGATAAGCTAAAAGTTTACCTGGGCTTTAAAGAGTGCCTTTGGGGCCAGCACATAGTATGGTGGTTAGGGTGCTAGACTCCCACATTGTGTGCCATGGTTTGAGTCCCAGACTTGATGACTTGAAAATCATACTTGGCTCTGTGTGTGTGTGTGTGTGTGTGTGTGTGTGTGTGCCCAAATTCCCTAGAGAAGAATTCCAACATTCCAACATGGCCATACCTCCTGAGATGTGATTTCTCACTTCCCCTCTCACCATCTCTTTCTTTCTTTCTCCAGCAAATACGTGCACCCTATGACGAAAACCAAAAAAAAAAAAAAAAAAAAAAGGGGGAGAGAGAGTGCCTATCATTTGGTAAATAAAAAAATTTGGGAGAACAGCCTAGCCAAGGGTGTCACCACTGGAATAATAATCAGGATTAGGTAGATCAGTATGGCTCCAAATAATTGGGTTGAGGAGTAATATAAAATATGATTGTGAACACCTTGAGTATCAGCTACAGAGGTTTGAAAGTTACACAATGAGCTAGGGAGAGCCCTTGAAAGTTTTCAAGCCCTACTACCTGTAAGATAACCCATTACTATTTGTGTGTGTGTCCTTCAGATCTCTGTCTTTTGCATCTTTTTCTAATGAAATGATACTTTAATTTTACTCAGTAATTTATATTTCCTTTGGAATATGTCTAAGAAATCTTTCCATATCAACACATCTAGTTTCTAACTGAAGTTAGAAACCTTACTGCTTTTTTTTTTTTTTTTTTTAAGAGGATTTGCTTAGGGGTGCATGCACTCACCAGAGAGAGATAGAGACAATGAGAGGAAAAGTGAGAAATCAACTCCCCATGGGGATGGCAACATTGCTGTCCTTTATCCTCCATTCTCCCGGGTCTTGGGCACACATGCCTATATGTCCAGCATGATCTTCTCCTCCTCCTCCTCCTCCTCCTTCTCCTCCTCCTTCTCCTCCTTCTTCTTCTTTTCAGAGAGAGATTTTTGCTGTAGGGTGCATGTGCTTGCAAGAGAGGCAGAGAGAGACAGAGGGACAGAAAGTGAGAAATCACCCCCCTTGGGGTATGGCCAGGCCACAATCCCTTCTCCTCCATTATCCTCTTGAGATCTTGAGCATGAATGCACACATGCCTGGCATGTGTTTTAAGTCTCCGTGTTTGGGACGTAAACTGCTGTCAACTATGTGGGAGTCGAGTGAGGTTACTATTACGCCATTTGCTTGTCCCAACATCCAGCATGGTTTTAAAGCCACTGGGTCCAGGACTTGAATCATAGTTGGCCATGTGGTAGTCCAGCAACGTAACCACTACACCATTTGCTGTCCCAAACCTTATTTATACTTCTAATATTTAGCTTCAACAGAGGGCACTTAGCCAAAGCTTTGGAGTTACCTGGCATCGGGGCTTTCTTTGCTGTTAATTGTAAAATTTTGCCCATTTTTGGTTGAATTACTAATTTTTTTTTTTATTGGTTTGTAGAGTAGGCAATTTAGACACATAATGATTTGGGAGTAAAATACTTTCATTCTAAGTAACTGGCATTATCTATCCAATAGGTTGGACAGATAACAATTTAGTTTCTGGGGCGATAGCTAGCTCATCATTTGTGACAGTGGCCTCACATTATTTCTTTTTTTATTTACTTTTTTTGTAATAATTTTTTAATTTGACAAAAGAGAGACAGAAAGGCAAAGTGAGAAAGCAAGCCATCAGACTTGGACTTAAATCATGGTTGGTCATCTGGGAGTCTAGCACTTTAACCACTATGCCACCTGCCAGTCCCCCACATTGTTACTTTATGCATGATCTAAACTGGGAAGCTGAGAACTCTAGAAATTAGACAGGTGGTATTATTTTCTGTATTTGACTGTCTCTCATTAGATTACCATGATTCTTTATTCTGTTCATTCTTTTCCTACCTATTCAAGAATATTAATTGTGTTTCTTCACAGAAATTTCCAAGGAAACTCTCTTTCCTACATTGATAAAAATCATACCGTTGGACTGAAAAATTGTGAGTATATTCTCATAGAAAACAAAATATTGTATTTTAAGAGGCATCTTTGTCTAGAATTTTGAGTGCGTGCGTGTGTGTGTGTGTCTGTGTGTGTGTGTGTATTTTAGAGAAAAGACCTTTTTTTTTTGCGATTTATTATTATTACTTTTCATCTTGATGAAAGAGAGAAAGCCTCAAGGTCCAGGACTTAAACCATGGTTGGCCATGTGGGAGTCCAGTTCCTTAACCACCATGCCAACTGCTGGCACCTTGAAGTCAATATTTGTAAAAAATAGTATTTCCCCCTTTGTATCAACTCCCTTCATATTCCACATCAACCTTTATTGATTGCAGTTCTGTGATTATTTTTTTAATTAAAATTGGTTTACCCTTTGAAAAGTAAGAGGCAATTTAAATTTATTTTCTATTATACAGTAATATATAATTATGTTCTTCATGTGTAAAAATTAAACAGGGGCAACCAATGATTATAGTGGTCAAGGCAGCTGGATCTCACATGGCCAACTGTGCAGGAAGGGTCCCAGACCCAGTACCTTGAAAATCACACTGACCACGTGTGCATGTGTGCCCCAAATCCCCAGGGAATAGAGAAGGGACTGCAGCATAGACAGAGTTTCTCTGCTTTTTTTTTTTTTTTTTTTTTTTTTTTTTTTTTTTTTTTTTTTTTTTTTTTTTTGCTGTATCTTTCTGGTAATCTGCAGCAGCAGCATATCTTATTGAAATAATTTTATTTATTTATTTTTTTTACAGGGAGAGATTTTTGCTGTAGGGTGCGTGTATAGACAGATTCAGCCATAAAGCGAGAAATCACCCCCCAGGGTGATGGCATGCTGCAATCCCTTCTCTTCCATTCTCCTTTTGGGATTTTGGGGATGCATGTACAAGCACCCAGTGTGAGTTTTACCACCAAGTCCAGGACTAGAATCACTGTCGAGTACGAGGGAGTCGAGTGACTTAACCATTATGCCATCTGCTGGTCCTCATTTTTTTAAAAAGATTTTTACGGAATCAGCAGATGGTGTAATGTTTATGTCAATGGACTCCCATGTAGTCAACCATGGTTCAAGTCCCAGATCCGTGGCTCAAAACTCATGCCAGATGCATGTGTGTGTGCCCAAAATCCTGAGAGCAGAATGGAGGACAATGGATTTTGGCATGGCTTTCTCCCCAGGGGTGATTTTTCACTTTCTATCTCTGTCTGTCTCTCCAGCAAGTACATGTGTCTTATAGGGAAAAAAATCTCTCCCTTAAAAAAATGTAGAATGTAGATATGATAAATGTAATTTCAAAGTAGTGATG
Source organism: Tupaia tana (assembly GCA_026018925.1). Classification (NCBI taxonomy): domain Eukaryota; kingdom Metazoa; phylum Chordata; class Mammalia; order Scandentia; family Tupaiidae; genus Tupaia; species Tupaia tana. Next base: position 55,617,691 of record JAKSZU010000011.1, on the reverse strand, counting down.
AGAATAAATATATTTTGTGGTAGCTACAACAAAAATGTGGCATGAATATATCTATGATGCCTATTCCCCAATATTTTCCAAACAAAAAATATTTTTGATTTGTTGCCTAAATTTTTATAAAAATAGAGATGTAATTTTATTGATTTCCCAACCAAGTTTGGTCAAGTGATTTCAATTCATTCTTTGCACAGACCTTTGCTCTAAAAGGGTTATCCACAAATGGAAATTCATACACATTTTTTTTTAACTTGCTAGAGAGTGCATGTGCTTATCAGAGAGACAGATGGAGAGTAGGAAAGCACCCCTCAACAGGACATAGTCATTCCCCAATCTCTTCTCCTTTGTTTCTCTATTGTATTAGAATTTGGGGCACACATGCACATGCAGCAGGTATGTTTTTCAAGTCACCAGAGCTGGGGTTTGCACCGTGTGGTCAGCCATGTGGGATATGGGTCCCTTAATGATCTAGCCACTGTGCCCTGCATAGACACTTTTTTGTGTATTCAAAAAGTGCAGTTTTGGGAGGAAAGGTTCCATTTCATTTATGCTATTCTTAAAGGGTTGTGTGGAGAAGAAAGACATTCCTTTTTTAAAAATTTGGTAGAGGGTGTGTATGCTGGAGAGAAAGAGATAAGAGGCGTGTGTTTTTTTTGTTGTTGTTATCATTATTTTTTTTTTAGAGGTTTTTGCAATAGGGCGCGTGCGCTCACCAGAAAGACAGAAAGAGACAGAGCCACAGAAAGTGAGAAATCACCCCCCCCCCCGGGGGATGGCCATGCTGTGATTCCTTCTTCTCCATTCTCCTCTCGGGATATTGGGCATGCATGCACACGCGCCCAGTGTGAGTTAAAGCTACTGAGTCTGAGATTCAAACCACTGTCGACTACATGGGACTTCAGCAACATAGCCATTACTCCAACTGCTGGTCCCTTGTTATCATTATTAATGAGAGCACTTTTCATCTGTATAATCTTTTGTTCATTGTTTTCATGGGTGTACTGTCTACTTAATCTGAGGTTATTGATTCTTCTACTCCAAAGTCCTCTTGTGCTTTCTCTGCTCATTCTGATTTGTTGGCTCTAAGCTCCTATGTTTATGTTTTTTGTTCTTAATGGAATTTTTCATGTTGATTGGTCATTCTAAAGTGTAATTCATCCTCCTACTTGAAATTCTACTGCTGCTGCTTTCCATCTCTGGGGGAAGGTGAAATGTGAGGCTGGGATTTATGTTCCAGATGGATTCCCCTGAGAACAGGAAGGGGTGGGAGGTAGTTCCTGAGGGTTATGAGTATCACGTTTTAAGTTAAAAAATGATTAAAATGATTGAAATTAAAGGTTAGTTCCTTAGTCACACTAACCAGTCTAAATACTCAGTAGCCGTATGTAGCTAGTGCCTTCTTTATTGCCAATACAACACAGGCAGTGACTTGCACTGACCTCAACTGTGTGCAGTAATTTACAAACAGAATATTGACTGACAGAAGATAGAAAAGAATACATATAGTATGATACCACTTGTATGAAATATGAGAAGTAGCAAAATGAAATTATGTCATTCACAGAGTAGGTCATTTAAAAACAAGGAAATTGCCATAAAGTTGGGACAGTGGTTCCCTCTAGGGGATGGGAGAGGGTTGTGATTAGAAGGAGGCACACTGGCTGGGGCCTTCTGGAACGCTAACAGTGTTTTTTTCTTGACTTGAGAGTGCTACATGAGTATTTACTTTATTAAACTGAACATTTATGCTCTGTGTAATTTATGCATATTGTAGTCCTCAAAAAACTTTTGTGGAGAAAAAGAATCAAATGGCTTCACTTGCAGCCCTGACATAGTTCATGCGGGGCTTCCATAATGAGGTTTGGGAAGAGAGGAGGAAGTGGCAGCTCTGCTGATCTTGGTATCACCCAGAGTTGGGTTTCAACTGGGACTTCGTGAGGGAGAGAGTAGGAATGAGATACGTGATCCAGTGGGAAGAGTGGTAGGGGTTTGTGGGAACAGAGGGCAGTGGTGGACAGAGATGGATGCAAAAAAGAGAATGTGAGAAAAAGTTTTAATTAGAAAGACCAGATAGGGTCAGCCCGAGGCATGTCCCTGTTAGAGTCCCAGCGGGGCTGCTCGGAAAGCACTCTGAGCTTGTATGTATGCATGCCCAAAAATCCCAATAGGAGAGAGAAACAGAGGAGAAGGGATTTCGACCATACCCCATGGAGGATGCTTTCTCACTTTCCCACTCTCACTCTCTCTGGTGAGTGCATGTGCCCTCGGGCAAATTTAAAAAGAAGGGAGAGAGCAGACATTACCTTCTTGAAATGAAGTAAGAATCTGGGTTTTCAGGTGGCACCACTACCTAGGTTTCCTCCATACACGGGAGTTAGTCTTGTATTACAAATAATTGTGGTTAGATTGTATTTTGATCTAGAAATCACCTTTTCATTTTCTAGGTTTCTCAGTGACAATGAATTGTTGAATTACACAAGGATTCATTTGAAAGCCTACAATCTGTCCAGTATTTGTAAGTTAGTTAATCATTTATTTATAAGTTTTTATTTACATTATCCATAAAATTGAATAATGTGTTCAAATTAGATCATCTCTAGAATTTCTTCCAGTAATAAAATTCTGTAATCACCCACATTTGTACAGAATTTTGGCCCATCTCTAGCATTAAATACCTCCCATATATATCTTTTTTTATTATGTAGGCAAGATATAGATACAAAAGGACTTCACTTACAGAGGAAAAGTAGTATTAAGATCTGAGTAATTACTGGCACCCATAGGAATTTGTTTTATAAGATTCATATGTCATCTGCTTATATTTGTATTTAGTCTATGGCTCATGGGTCAAATCCAAATCACTTTTCACACAGCCTATATGTTAAGAATGGTTTTTATAGAGCCAGCAGGTGGTCTGGTGGTTGATGTGCTGGACTGTCATGTGGCTGACTGCAGTTTGATTCCTGGACCTGGCACAGCTCGATATTTATGTTGGGCGTGTGTGTGTGTGTGTATGTGTGTGTGTGTGTGTGTGTGTGTGTGTGTGTGCCCTAAATCCCAAGAGGATAATGGAGAAGGGGTTGTGGTATGGCTATCTTTCCTGGGAGGGAATACATACAAGCCCAGAGTGTTTTGCAAGCAGCCCCACTGGGACTTGGTTTCTATCTCTCTGTCTCTCCCATGAACACAAACATCCTAAAGAAAAAAATCTCTCTCTCAAAAAAGAGTATTTTTGCATTTTTAAAGGGAAGTAAAAGAATAATGAAGAACATGGGACAGAGACCATATTTTGTGTCCTGCAAAACTTAAAATATTTTCTGGCCTTTTTTTTTAGAGGTTTTTCGCTATAGGGCGTGTGCGCTCGCCAGACAGACAGAGAGAGACATAGAGACAGAAAGCGAGAAATCACCCCCCAGGGAGGATGGTCACGCCGCAATCCCTTCTCCTCCATTCTCCTCTCGGGATCTTGGGCACGCACGCACACGCGCCCGGCGTGAGTTGTAAGCCACCGGGTCTGAGACGCGAACCGCGGTCGACTACATGGGAGTCCAGCGACATAGTGGCCTTTTTTTTTTTTTGAGAGGTTTTTGCTATAGGGCGCGTGCGCTTGCCAGACAGACAGAGAGAGACAGAGAGATAGAAAGCAAGAAATCACTCCCCCAGAGTGGATGGCCACGCCGCAATCCCTTCTCCTCCATTCTCCTCTCGGGATCTTGGGCATGCACACACACGTGCCCGGTGTGAGTTTAATCCACCGGGTCCGGGACTTGAACCACGGTCAACTACGTGGGAGTCCAGCGACATAGCCATTACACTAACTGCTGGTCCTATCTGGCTTTTATTTTTAAAAAGTTGAAAAGGTTGGTTTACCAGAAAAAGAAGTATTAACCTCAGGTTGTTGTCTCAAGGAGAAAATATATGGTCTATTTTTATTAGTTTGAATGCCATTAACCCAGATTTTTTGGATAATTTAACATGAATGAAACATTAAATAATTAACTAAGCAGATGAATTATATAAATAACATTATCAAGAATGTGGCTTAAACTCACACTGGGCGCATGTACACGAGTGTCCAAGATCCCAAGAGGAGAAAAGAGGAGAAGGGATTGTGGCATGGCCATCCCCCCGGGGGGTGATTTTTCGCTTTCTGTCTCTCCGTCTCTCTCTGTCATTCTGGCAAGTGTGCGTGCCCTATAGTAAAAACCTCTCAAAAAAGAAAAAAAAGAATATTAAGTTACCAATACAATAGACTTAAATGCAGGAGTTTAATATTCATTTTAAAAATTAATGTTTGGGACCAGCAGTTAGCGTAATGGCTATGTCGCTGGACTCCCACGTAGTCGACCGCGGTTCGAGTCTCGGACCCGGCGGCTTAAACTCACACCGGGCGCGTGTGCGTGCATGCCCAAGATCCCGAGAGGAGAATGGAGGAGAAGGGATTGCGGCGTGGCCATCCCCCCTGGGGGGTGATTTCCTGCTTTCTATCTCTCTGTCTCTCTCTGTCTGTCTGGCGAGCGCACGCGCCCTATAGCAAAAACCTCTCCAAAAAAAGAAAAAAGAAAAAAAAAATTAATGTTTAAAATGATAGATAAGTGATATAAGTAGAAATGTTTACGCTAAGGAAGCTATCAAAAATGAATGTTCTCACTCTTTACTACCTGCTAAGTAAAAGTCTCTCCAGCCTTCTTTCTTTTCTTTTAATTAAAAAATTATTTATTTTATTTATTAATTCATTTATTTTAATTTGATGAGAGAGAGAAAAAGTGAGAAAGCTAGCTGCCAGGTACAGGACTCCAACTGTGGTCAAACATATGGGAGTGTCCAGCACTTTAACCACTATGCCATCTATTGGCCCTGTCTCCAGCCTTATTTCTTTCTTTTTTTTTTTTTTTTTTTTTGAGAGATTTTCACTATAGGGCGCGTGCGCTCGCCAGACAGACAGAGAGAGACATAGAGACAGAAAGCGAGAAATCACCCCCAGAGGGGATGGTCACGCCTCAATCCCTTCTCCTCCACTCTCCTCTCAGGATTTTGGGCACGCACGCACACGCGCCCGGCGTGAGATTTAAGCCACCGGGTCTGGGACGCGAACCGCGGTCAACTACGTGGGAGTCCAGCGACATAGCCATTACGCTAACTGCTGGTTCCCTCTCCAGCCTTATTTCTAAGAATTGAACCTTGTATTGTATTTCGGTTAAAGTTAAGAAAATACTATATTCTTTGCTGTGGAAACTTGATTCTTATCCTTCGTCCATGGGGTCCAAAAGTATATATGTCATAAATCCATGTTAATCTAATTACTGATGTACTTTAGTAAATAGTTTTGTTTTTTTTTTCGAATGTAAAAGGCTTAAGGAGAGTGAGTATAAAGACCCTCACATGATAGTAAAAACAGTCTTTCTTGGCCTTAAGGGAGTGACCACATTTGCAATGGTCTTTTGAGGCACTTCTGCCATCTGACCTCCCAAACCTTACAGACACAGTTTGGAGGAAAAGTTAAATAACTGCTCAATGGAGTGGGTACTTCATTAATTCTTCTGTGAAATATTAAATAACTTGTTGATTATTTCATGCTAGCATATGTATTTTCATTATTTTTTAAAATGCCAGTCAATGTGTATGGCTATATATATATATATATATATATATATATATATATATATATGGCTATATATATATATATATGTATATATATAGAGAGAGAGATAATACATATATATAGTGCTGTATATAATATATATATATGTATATATATATATATATATATATACACACGCGGATGCATACATACACTAAGCACTGCGCCTAGTTTTAGAGGCACAAAGATGAGTAAGACAGTGTTCTTATCCACCTAGGAACTCATGATCTCTTAGGAGAAACAAACACATAAAGCAGAGGGGCAGAGAGGGACCATGAAGAAATAAAGCTACATTTCATTTAAAACAATCATTGTCTTCTTTTATTGAATTCCCAACTATTTGTTTATTTTATAAATATTTGAGCTAGCTTTGTATGTGCATGTGTTGAGTTTAAACATGGTGGACAGTGCTTGTGAGCAAGACCTAGTCCATGCTTTCAAGGAGGTTATGCTTGGAAGAAATGAGACACAAAGGTAACTATTAAAAAGAAGAGATTGATATGGGCACTTTGAGGTATAATGATTTCTAGAGCAGTACAGAAGAGGAAGACTTCCACAGAGATCGGGGGATGTTACTAGAGCCATGCTGTTTGAACAGGACCTCATAGGGCCATCGGGTATCATCAGACACCTTGGTGAGAATAGTCTAGGCTTGCCAAAGCAAAGAAGAAGAAAGGCAAAACATCTTTCAGGAAGTCTTTGAGAAATGCCATGGATACCTGTAGAGTACAAGGACAGAAAGTAAGACACTGGAGTGAGATATGGGCTTTTAATGCCAAGCCAAGGAGCCATGATGGGGAACTACGTTATCTTCCCAGGGCTCTAAGACAAACGAGCCTCTGTATCATTTGTCTCATCACTTGACAGACTCTCTAGAACTGGATTCTGGACCCTATCCCAACAGTAATTGATTCAGTTGGTCTGAAGGAGGGCCAAGAATTTGTATCTTCAGTAAGTTCCCAGGTGATGCTGGTCCTTGGTGACCACTTCCAGGCCATCTACCTGGTGATTGTGCTGAAAGGATTAGAAAGGGAGAGATGGAGACACCTGTCAGAAGACAGTTACACCCCTCCTCCAGGTGAAAAGTGACAGGCAGGCTTGAATCCATGGAAGTAAGCATCAACTGTAGTGAAGATGGGTGTTCTGAAATTTTAAAATACCCGGTTTCATCTTGTTTTTGTGTTGTCCAACCACTAAAACTAAAGAAGTTACTTCCATGGAATATGAAGGCAGTATTAAACCAGAGTGTCTTCCTATTAATACAATACAAAGTATGATTCTGAATTAGTTCAAAGTTATATATTAACTAGAGGAGTAATTTCCTTTCAAATGATGTGAAAAGATATGTTTTATATCTTCTGGTATTGAATGACTTAGAAAAAGAGAACTAAACTAGAAAGGTATATAAATGCGAGAAAATTCTTTTAATAGTAGAAATCACATACATGATGAAAACCATTGAGCCCATAATCTAGAATTTGATGAGACTACAAAAGGTCATCTAGTCCATTTTCTGACCTCGGGGATGATTACCTCCTAAACCTGTCAAGATCTGTAGTTGTATATTTTATTTATGAAGATCAAGAATGTGAGACTCTTAGGAGAGAGATAAGCAGGATTAGGGGCTCTTTAAAGCTCAAATACAAGATCAGACAAAACTATGTAGTCATTATCAATTTTAAACTTTATTGTTACTTCTATTAATTAGATGTAATAGCTAATCAAGGCAATATTTTCCTTCTCTTTTTCTTAGAGATTTATCTTACAGTCAATTGAGAGATGTACATTTGAGTCACTACTGTTTTTGAACTTGAAGTTAATGTTATAACTTTATTATATTTGAAATTCTTATAAAATTTAATTGTAAACCTCTAAAAATATTATTAAAATTTTACCAGCAGGAAGTTACTAAAATTACATAGAAATCCTCTTCATCTCTAACAAAGATCAGTGTAAGAATTATTACACAGGTCAGAGTAAGTCATTATAGACCAATGGTTCTCTGCTGGTGTGATTTGGTACCCAGGTGACATTTGGCAATGTCTGGAGACATGTTGGGTTGTCACAGCTCTGGGTGTGCTACTGCACCTAGTAGGCAGAGGCCAGGGATGTGGCTAAACAGCCTGCTATGTAGAAGACAGACTTGTACAACAAAGAGATACCGAGATCAAAATGTTGAGGTCCTGAAGCTTTGAAATTCTGTTTTTAAAGGAATAAAGATCACTTAACCCAAGTACTTATTGAGCATTCACTGTTTCAGATCTAATGTATCACATGTGTAAATATGCAAGTGGAAATTGTAAGCCAGTGTCTTCATGGTGAGATTTCTGGAGTATACAGAGAAAGTAATTATGTTTTATCATATATAAATTAGAATCACTGCCAAATGATAAATGTTCTACAAAAATGATATTTCTACTTCTTTGGCTTATGTGTACTTTCTTTCTTTCTTTCTTTTTTTTTTTTTTTTTTGTAGAAATCTTGGTTAAAATTTAATCATGGAACTGAGCTTTGGAACACTTCAGGCCTGATATGGGATGTAGTTTTTACACAAGATGTAAGTGAAATCAATTTGAACACATGTAAAATTTATTTATGTGTAAAAACATTGTACAGTTATTGGTTAGCTGAGTGAAGCCCAGTCTGAATTCTGAAAGGGATGCCTTAAGAGTCATCCGTTCTCCTTTTTCTTTTTCTTTCCTTTTTTTTTTTGAAATGAAAAGGTAATTTATTAAGTAAAAGTGAAAGTACACTCCTGAGAGGTAGGAGTGTGCCTGAGCGGACAGAGATAGCGTGGAATAAAAGGCCCATCCATTTTTTTTAAAATGAGGAAACTAAAAAAAGGAAGGTACATAGAGGCTGAGAGACTGGAACTTGCACAGGACATGCTCTGCTTTCCTCAGTATTGCTTTGGGCCTGGACCATAAAAGTCATCAAGCAAGTAGCACTCAAATCGCATTATTGTGGGAGCCCTAGTGATATGTGAGTGGTACTTTTTTTTTTTTTTTAAATCTCTTTAAAGTTTTTTAAAATTTAATTTCATTTATTATTGTCATTATTATTTTAATTTGCTGTGGGGTGCTCATGACAGAGAGAAAGAGAGAAAAAAAAATGAGAAAGCAAGCTGCTGGGTCTGAGACTCAAACTGCAGTTGGCAATGTAGAGTCCAGCCCCTTAACCACCATGCCACCTGTTGGCCCTGGACAGTGCTGTTTTAACAGTATTGTCTTCTGATCCATGAACTCAGAGTATCTTACCATTTATTTAGATATTTTATTTCTTTCAATACTGTTTTGTAGTTTTCAGTGTAAAGTCTTCTATCTATTTGATTAAATTTATGTCTAAGTATTTCATTCTTTTCCACACTATTATAAAAGGAGTTGTTTAATGTAATTTTGGGTTATTAATTGCTAGGGTATAGAGGTTTGTGTGTTAAATTTTCTGTATTGATCTTTTCTGTCCTATAGTGCAGCTGAACTGATTTATTAGCACTAACAGTGTTTTCTTTGTATGGATTCTTTGTAATTTTCTACATGTGCGATCATGTCATATGCAAGTACAAGAGTTTTACTTCTCTCTTTCCAATATGGATTTTCTTTTTCTAATTGTTCTCACTAGAATACCCAGTACAGTATTTAAAAGAAGTGGGAAGCTGGTTCTGTGGCCTGCTTGTGAAGGCAGCTGGATCCCATATGACTGGCTATGCAGTTTGAGTCCCAGCATGAGAAACATTTCTTTCTCACTGTCTTTGTCTGTCTTTCTCTCTGGCAAGCATACATGGCCTATGGCAAAAACCTCTTTTAAAAAATCAATCACTGGGACCAGCAGTTGGCATAATGGCTATGTTACTGGACTCCATGGAGTCGACCGTGGTTTGAGTCCCGGACCCAGTGGCTTAAACTCACACAGGGCACACGTGAGTACATGCCCAAGATCCAGAGAGGAGAATGGAGAAGAAGGGATTGTAGCATGGCCTTCCTCCCTGGGGGGTGATTTCTCACTTTCTGTCTTTGTCTCTTTGGTGAGTGCATGCACCCTATAGCAAAAACCTCTCAAAAAAAAAAAAATTGTGTATATATATAATCTCCCACTGTCATTTAGACTTGAGACTTTTTGGCATTTTGCAACTTTTAGGAGCTGGAGGGAGCAAAGTCTATGTTTTTAATTTATGTATTTATTTAGATATTTGCTATAAGGCATGTGTGTTCTCTGGAGAGACAGAGACAGAAAGTGAGAAATCACCCCTCAGGGTGGGTGGTCATTCTGCAGTCCCTTCTCTTCCATTCTTCCAGGACCTTGGGCATGCATGCACATATATCCAACATGAGTTTTCAAGCCACTAGGTCCAGGACTGGAAATATAGCCAGCCATGTGGAAGTCCAGCGACGTAACCACTTCACCATCTGCTGGTCCCTCAAGTCCCGGTTTATATGCCATTTACTGCTATCCTGAAGAGGTAAAGCATGTAAAAAGGAATCCATTTGGACATAAAATTGAGAACTGCATCATTTTCAAACAAGCTCACCAAGGCTTTTTTTTTTTTTTTTTTTTTTTTTTTTAACAGGTTTGACAGGTTTAAACACAAAAACTGCAAATGGGGAAGAGTTTCTCAAACAGCCTTTATTGTTTTCAGGCATGGAAGTGTAAGAAAACACTTTCTCTGTGACTTCCCCAGGTCAGTTTGGTCAGGTTTGACACAAATGACTTTATTTTGATTCTGTAAAACTTTCAGAAAACGTTTTTCCTCTTGATCAAGATACTTTTCTGTAAGGATTATTGATCAATCATCTTATGTGGCTTTAACTGTCCCTTGGTGTCAGGATGGACTTATCCTAGTGGTTGGTCTTGCCATCCCACATCAGAGGGACATGACTGACATCTAGGTCAAAAACCCACTTCTGCCACATTTGAGCAACAAAGCAGGCCTAGAGGGAGTGCCGTTCAGGCCAGATCTGCCTGAAATCTTTTATCTTAAAGCCTTCAAGAGCACTTGTTACAGTCTTTCTCACATGATGCAATTTTGAGCTGTGGATGACAAAAACTTAAAATGGTCACAATTAATAACTCGATGACTATTCATTATCATAATGATGTAACTGGCAAAGTGAATGCACTTATTTCTATTGCATACAGCATTTAAAGATAACCAGAATGTATGATTGACAACATCACATCAGTACTATTAAGACTTTATAAAAATCTCGAGAACATTTATGTCACCAACATATTCATGTAAATATAATTTTAAAGGATATTTACCATGACTTTATTCATGACAGTGTTTCCTCTATAAGTTAAAATATTACATAACCTTAATCAATTTACATTTCTATTAAATAAGAGGTATGTCTTTTGAGATTTTTACAGAGTCCCAACTGGAAAATCCCAATTAAGTCAGTAATACTTAGTTTAGAATTTGACCCCAAGAAAGCCTATCAAAAATATAAAACCTAGGGCCAGCAGGTGGCGTGGTGGTTAAGGCGCTGGGCACTCCCATGTGGCCGACCACTGAGTCCCAGACCTGGTGGCTTACTTTCTTACTTTCCTTCTCTCTGTGTGTCTGTCATTCTCAGGTCAGATTAAAATAAATGAATGAATAAATACAATTAAATAAATAATTCTTTTAAAAAATATAAAACATCCTCTCAAAACATAATCATAGGTTATTTAGGTATAATATCTATTTATTAAATCAAAATGATAAGCACACAAATCTCATTTCTTAGGCAAGTTACTAAAATGTGAAGAAAACCCTCTTGTAGTGTGATTGTTTTATGATTGCTGTTTACTAAGAGTAGATCAGTACCTTCAGAAAACCGTGTTTTAACAAAAAGGGGAAAAATAATTCTTTGTTTAACTTTTAGAAGAGCTTAAGACCCTCTTTTTAAGTTCTAGCCAACTTGCCATATACAAAATACCTTTCGTAAAATTATCCTTAATCAATCTTTGAAATACTTTTCAGACCCTTTCAAATGTAACTCGGCTTCAATGACATGCTTTAGACTTTCAGTATGTATCCCTTCCCATCTTTCCATTCTGAAATAATCCAGCCATTTTACTTTAGGGCAAAGATTTTACCACACAAATTTTTTTTTAATTAATTAATTAATTTTACATTCTTTCACTGAACATCATCACAGCATATAAAGTTCGATTTCCCATCCAGAACACACTGTAAAATGGCTTAATCATACATGTTATCATTAACAAATAATTTCCCATTTCTTGTTTCTTGTATGTATATATATATATATATATATATATATATATATATATATATATATATATATACACGGCCCCTATTTCTTACCCTCTGCCATTTTCCACCCTCCTCTCATATTGTCTCTGAAAATTTTTTTTTTTACTAAAATTATTTTTCCTTTTAAACTTTTCTTACCAAAATATGTATCTTTACCTTTTTACTTTTTTTTCCACACCTTTTCTTTTATCCTTACTGTTTCCTTTCTTGCTTTCTTGTAAGTTTACTTTTGGAAATAACCTTGAATAACCTCTAATTTAGACCAAATATTATTATTATTATTATTATCATTATCATTATTATTATTTGTTGTTTGTTTTTATTTTTGGAGAGGTGTTTACTATAGGACACATGTGCTCGCTAAAAAGACAGAAACAGAGAGACAGAAAGTGAGAAATCACCCCCCGTGGGGGATGACCACTCCACAATCCCTTCTCCTCCATTCTCTCAGGATATTGGGCATGCACGCACATGTGCCTGGTGTGAGTTTAAGCCACCGGGTCCGGGACGCAAACCATGGTTGACCACATGGGAGTCCAGTAACTTAGCCATCATGCCAACTGCTAGTCCCTGTTATTATTATTTTTAAAGAACATATTTTTATGTCTTGCTTTTAATTTATCTTACCAAAAACACACCTTAAATTTCTTTTAACTTTACAAATAGAATTACCTATGATATTCATATATTAACCACAATTTTAAACTTCTGGTAACCTTAATTCTCAGAAGGAAGAAATTTGAATTGTCACATACCAACAGCTTATGAATGTGTATTTGATCATTTTTAAAAACATGCTTTCTTAGGGGCCAGCAGGTGGTGTGGTGGTTCAAGGTGCTGGATTCCCACATGATCGACTGCGGTTCTAGTCCCAGACCTGGTAGCTTGCTTTCTTTTCTCTTTTTCTCTCTCTCTCTGTCGTCAAATTAAAAAATAATAATAATAACAAATAGAATTAAATAAAATAATTCTTTAAAAAAACATTTGTTTTATAAAACAACTTTTAAAATATGGATCAGAGTAATCTTATTAACCAATCCTGTATCTTTTATTCCTATAAAATGCATAAAGTCAAAAGTAGAGCAATTTAAAATTTAAGTTAATCAGGGTAGTTTAAACTTACATAAAAAATATTCAAACATTTTATAAATACTTGTTACTTACACATGACATAACTTTAAAGATCTCAAATTACTTGAAAGGTTTATACTTTCAATCACCTAATTTATTTTTAAAATCATATATATGCCTTGGCTACTTATGAAATCCAAGATACCAGAAAAAGCTAGTTATTAATATATTTTTTTTGATGAATTAAGCAACAATTTTATTTCCAGGCTCTTTAAAGATTATTACAAACGCAAAGTAGCTTTAAAATGTCCCAAATTAAGTCAAAGGCACATCCTCAAAGTGAAATACTTGTGACATGAAGAATTCTTTTAAGTTCTAATATTTTCATGTTATTTTGTTTAAAACCATTTGCAATGTTTGGTAGGTCACATTTTAAACATTTTTAAAGACATAAAATAATGTATTTCTTTTTAAAGTACAAGAACAAATACAAAGTAAGGGAACTTAAGACGACAATAATCAAATCTGTTTCATATATAGGATGGGGCAACTCAAAACATAAAAATGATCTTTCTAAACAAATTTGCTAAGGAACAGCTCTCATCTTTAGTATTAAAAATAAAACAATCTTCTCATTTTAAAAAAAAACCAAGACAGCATTTGATTAGTAAAGCCTATTTTTTCCCCCCAGTTTTTATTTTCCGGTCTTTACTTAGAAAGTATAAATTCATAAGAAAAGAGCAAATTTTGTTATGCTATAAAAGTCTGTGTCTGGAACAAGAAGTTACAAACATTCCATTTGTTTTAATAAACAAAAATGTCTTCCTTCCCAAAATGTAAATATCCAGTAAATAAAACACACATGGTCTTCCAGGTATAGAAAAACACCAGCAATTCACTTACGAAAGAGGTGCATCCTGGCATATTTGGTAGTAAAGTATTTGTCCTCAATACAAAGCACTTTGCCAAAAGAACCAGGACATTATGGTTTAAAACTCTCCTCTTTCACCTAGTTTCCTTATTTGAGTACAAACTCTTCAATATCTATAGAATTTTGGCTAGAGGGCCAGGCCACAGGAAAGGTCTGAAATATCTAAAAGTCATTTGGCTAGAGAAAATTGTTTTCTTGAGACGTGAAGGCAGTCGTTCATCTGTTTGTGCTTGAAGGCATTCCTCAGCAAATTTCTTCTCTAAAGTCTTCAGAGTAAAGCACAGGATCTGGGCTCCCGGAAGGGATTGCTTCCAGGAACACCGACCAGCAGCGCATCCTTGCAGACATTCTGCATGCTGTACTGCTGAAGCTCTGCGGCGGCCTGAGAGACCTTGACCCTCTCCACGCCTGCCTCCAGCTTGAGCTGCTCCACCAGGCGCTGCAGGGCGCTCACGGTGGCCCCGGAAGACATGGCGGCGGCGGCGGCGCTGGGCTCCCAGGGCTCCCTGGCCTAATATATTTTCTTAGTAACTATTCTGATAGCGTGTTGGATAGTCTATTTGAAGTTTGTGATAACTAAGAAGTCTGTTTTTAGTAAGTTAACAATATTAAGACAAACATGCTTCTGGTCAGTAGAACCCTAGGCAAAAGCATATGCTGAACGTTGTGAAGATACCTTCATTTTTCTTTCACCTACATATTTGAAACTGGCTTATTTATCAAAGACTTACCTAAGTCACGTGAATTTGGAAAGCATTTGGGTTAATTAGTTTGTGCACTCTTATTTATAAGCCAAGTTGAACATATTTCATTAAGGACTTTTTCACAAACACGTAACATTTTATTAATACATGTACTCGTGTGCATGCACACAAGCACATAGAAGAGGATATTTAACATGTTCATGCACAATGGAAAAGCCATTTTTAAAAAATCCCTGCACCAGGGGCCAGCAGGTGGCCTTATGTTACTGAACTTCCACGTAGTCGACCACAATTTGAGTCCCAGACTGGTACATTTAAAACTCATGCCGCGTACATGTGCATATGTGCCCAAAATCCCCAGAGGAGAAGAGATTGCAGCATGCCTATATCCCTAGGGAGTGATTTCTCACTTTCTGTCTCTCTGGAAAGAGTATGCACCATATAGCAAAAAATCTCTCTTAAAAAAAAAAAAAAAGAAATCCCTGCACCAAAATGAACTCACATTTAATTTTGTGTTTCCATAAACCCCTTAAAACACTTCCATACACACAAACATACACAAAAAAAGACCTTACAACTTTATAGCAATTTGGTTTCTCAAAAACATTTTTTTTTTTGGAGGTTTTGCTATAGGGCGCATGTGCTTGCCAGAAAGACAGAGAGACAGAAAGCAAAAAATCACCCCCCAAGAGGGATGGCCATGCTATAATCCCTTCTCCTCTTGGGATCTTGGACATGCACGCACACGCGCCCAGCATGAGTTTAAGCCACTGGGTCTGGGACTCAAACCACAGTCAACTACATGGGATTGCAGTGACATAGCCATTACACTCACTTCTGGTTCCTTCAAAAACCTTTTTAATTTTTTTTTTATTTCTGTTTTAAATGAGTTAACTCTGAAATTTTACAATTTAGGCAGAACTGGCTGAACCTGAGTAAGAAAAAAATAAGTTTCCAAACAGTCTTGAATCTTTCTCTCATAAAACTACAAGTGAACATAAGAAAAAGAAATAAATAAAAATAAAACCCCACCAGGTTCTAAATAGGCAAAGTGAAACAAAGAAGTTCATGAATTTACCAGAAAAATCATGAATTGGTCACTGGATTATAGTTATAAATTGATCAGTCTACCAATATTTGTCTCAGAGTACTTTGAGAAGGGGGAATAAGAAAAGGAGGAAAGATAGAATTGTCTAGACAGGGGCAGTGGGAGAGGGAGTTTCTGGTGCCTTCTTAATTTTAGAAGTAGCTTCTATTATTATTTTTTAAATTCTGAGACAGTTTTTATATATAAATATATATTTAGATTCCTGAAGGGAAGTGAGTTTATCTTTTCCTCTTTATTCTTTGAGAAATTTTTGCTATAGGGCATGTGCACTCACTGGAGAGACAGAGAGATAGAAAGCAGGAAATCACCCCCCAGGGGAATAGCCACCTTTCAATCCCTTCTCCTCCTTTCTCTGAAGATTTGAGGCATGCATGCACATGAGCTCGGTGTGAGTTTTAAGCTGCCAGATCTGAGACTCAAACAATGGTCGACTATGTGGGAGTTTAGCGACGTAGCCATTACACCAGCTGCTGGTCCCATATGGCTTTAAATCTGCTGGTTTAAATGGCTTTAAATCCTAAGTAAAGTAAAGTAAAGTAGAAATTCCATTTTCTTTTCTTAATACAAGATCCTAATTTTTTTTAGAGAGATTTATGTTATAGGTTATGTGTGTTTACTGGAGAGATAGAGACAGAAAGCAAGAAATCACCTCCTTGGGGGATGACCATGCTGTAGTTGCTTCTCCATTACCCTCTCAGGAGCTTAGGCACACACGCACACGAGCCTTCTGTGAATTTTAAGCCTCCAGGTCTGAGACTTGAACCAGGTTGGCTATGTGGGAGTCTAGCAACATGACTATTATGCCATCTGCTGGTCCTGATCCTATTTTGTTTTTTCTAACTTAGGGTACATGAAGACTAAAACAAATTTTTTAAAGGTTTTTGCAATAGGACGCATGCATTTACCAGAGAGAGAGAAGACGTGAGAAATTGCCCCCTGGGTGGGGGAATAGTTATACCACAATCCCTTCTCCATTCTCCTATGATTTAGGGTGCCCACACATATGTACCTGGTGTGATTTTTCAAGCCTCCAGGTCTAGGACTCAAACCGTGGTTGTCATGTGGGAGTTAAGTGCCTTAAACACTTGCCATCTGCTGACCTCGAAGAAAAAACATTTTTTAAGGTTTTTGTCATAGGGTGTGTGCACTTGCTGGAGAGACAGTAAGAGGGACAGAGAAATCACTCTCCAGGGGGATGGAACACTGCAGCTCCTTCTCCATTCTCCTGGGATTTGGGGCGTGCACATGTACCCAGTGTGAGTTTCAAGCTGCTGGGTCCAAGCCATGGTTGGCCATGTGGGAATCAAGCACCTTAACCACCACTACACCACCTGCTGGCACCTAAAAAGTATTTTTAAAGATTAAAATTTATAAAGATAGGAAAGTTCTCCAAGAGAAATTTCAAACTTAGGTCACCTGTTGTAATGTGTTTTTAATCACACAAGTATGTACCAATTAAGATAGCATGACTATTATGCACAAAGCTAGCTTAGAGTGTCAGAGGGAATTATTTTCCTTGTTCTAATTCAACTTTAGATGTCATATTTCCCATGTTTATTCACATCAAGCCAAGTAAAGTAATTTAGGCAAGCAGAGGAGAAAGACCCTTTAGAATAAATACACTTGCTCCAGGGGTCAGCAAGTGGTATGGTGGTTAAGGTCCTGGATTTTCACATGGCCAACTGCAATTCAAGTCCCAGACTGGCAGCTTGAAAACCACATGTAGTATGTGCCTGCATTCCCAAAATCCCAAGAAGAGAATAAAGAAGAAGGGACTTCAGTGTGGCCATTATCCTTGGGAGGAGATTTCTTACTTCTTCTCTCTCTGACTCTCCAGCAAGCACAGGTGCCCTATGGCAAAAAAAAACTTAAAAAAAAAAACCTTCTTGAATATTAGTTTTCTCTAATTCAACTAAGCTTCACCAAAAGGGACCAAATGACATAGAATAGACCAGATCATTTACCAAGGTTTTGAGAGGTCTGAGACCAGAGAACTTCTCTAATCTTCCTTGAAGAGGAGCTCAAAGTCAGGGCAGGGAACAAAGAGACCACCACACTGATACCTGTCAACAGATTGTGATGACTCCCTAGAAGAGCTCTGGTTCCTCTCTTAATCCCTCTGTGGTCACCAGTAAAAACTTGTCAGTGGAAATAACCAAGCTTGGTTATTAAAATATACAAGTTTCTGGGCTGGCAGGTGGAGTGGTGGTTAATGGCACTGGAATCCGACATAGCCAACTGCGGTTCAAGTCCCGGTCTTGGTGGTTTGCTTTCTCACTTTCTCTTTCTCTCTCTCGCTCTCTGTTACTCTTTCCCTCTTTGTTCAAATATAAATAATAAATAAATAAAGTGAAATAAAATAATTCTTTACAAAATATATACAAGTGCCTTTTGGATGTTTAGATGCAGTGGGTCTTGTGTGTGTGTGTGTGTGTGTGTGTCTGTTTTTGTTTTTTGTTTTTTGTTTGTTTGTTTGTGTTTTTTTGTACTCAGTGGGTTCTGAGAGCAGGAGACAGAATTACAAATCAGCAATAAGGAGTCTTAACATTGGCCTGGTCTAAAAAGATAAGACATCTGGAAGGGGGAACTTGTAAATTATAGGAAGGTTTAGAAAATTTTACATTAGTATTAGGTTGTTGGGAAAGTTGTGATGTAGTTTGTTTTTTTTTTTTTTTTAAGAATCATTTATCTAATTTATTATTATTATTATTATTAACTTTGGCCAGAGGGAGAGAAGGGGAAAGTGAGAAAGCAAGCTGCCTGGTCTGGGACTCAAACTGTGATCAGTCATGTGGTAGTCTAGCACTTTTAACCACCACACCACCTGCTGTCCTCGTGATGTACTTGTCTATTTTTTTTGCAAAAATGTGTCATGACTTTACTGACAACACAATAATTGATTAAAAGCACATCTTTGTTTTCAAAAGACTTAAGAGTCAGCAAAAAGAATGCCAGTGTTTAACAGAGATAAGACTTTACTCTGTGTCTGATAACCTCACTCTGTGACATTTCTCTGTGTTAAGGAAGGTGAGGAGGAGCTGCTGGCAGTCATCCCAAGTGGGCTGTCCGGTTTGGAGTATAGACTCCATGACTTCTATGATTGCCTGAGGCTGTTCTGAGTAAAGGAGAGTTTGGTGTTTCCAATTAAAGCAACTCAGTGGTGGTAAAAGGCTGATAATGTAACTTTGCTTACCCCTGCATAATAGCCCCCATATGCCCCTATCAGAGGAGGCCCTCTGGTTTCTTGCAAGGGCATCTGAAGATTTAGGTTTTCTCAGGATACAGCAGCTCACCAGGTGACCGGAGGGGAGTCCGTATCTGGGTGTGCAATTCTGGACATATTGCTGCCTCTCCCCTGAATGGGCTGAGCTACTGCTGGTCTCTCATGCTCCTGCTCCTCTGGTAGCTCCAGTGAGACAGATGGAGGCAGAGTTTTAATCACTGGCTCAGCAGGGACAGGGGCATAAGGAGGTGGAGCAGCTAATGGCTCCTCTTCAGGTGTGACTTGCAAAATAGGGGCTCAAGCCAGGGATTTCTTTTAGTTAGAGGCCAGCATGTATGGCATGACACGGGCGGCCAGAATAGTACATTGATTCTTTCCTCTAATGCAAATCCGTGCCCAGGGCGGAACAGTCTGGGAGACTTGTAGCCAGGAGTTAGCATAAGGAAACTGGTCGGGGTGGCCTGAGGTGCCAGTACTCTCATTGCACATTGCCCATATTGTGGGTAAGTGGAGAGTGCCTTCTGATGGCCATCTCACCTTAAAAGACTGCTCACAGCCTCTCCGGTTTCAATTTAACTCCATAATCACCAGGAAAAAAAAAAAAAAAAAACCTTTTCAAAATTGAGTGTCCTCCACAAAGGGAAGACCATTCAGGTGTCTTCCTGGCGTGTCCCTTGTGGGCTTTGTGTGTTTCCTTGACAATAGGCAGTTGGATATAGAACTTCCAGCGGATTACACAGGTAGAGAAGGAAGGGGGCCCTCAGCATGTAATACCACCACTGAGTCTTTACAGAAACACCACAGAAATGCAGTAACAGACTCACTCATGCCCCACGGTGCAATGCACTGTGGGACCACAAACTCTACTCTCACAGTCACATTCACTTAGAGGTTACACATTCCCTCCCCACACCAACCGAATTACCAGAGTTGGCCAGAGACTAACAGTTACCAAATGGGAATCAGCCCCTACTGCCAGTCTTCGACCGAAGGAGAATGTATGAGTCTTCTCTTCCACTCTTAAGTGAGTGGGCTGACTGATACCAGATGAGTCCTGACTGCCAGTCTTGCAACCAAAGGAGAGTGTCCCATCCTCCTCTTCCACTCTAATTGAGTGGGCTTACTGATAGGACTCTACCGATCCCCCAGGGGCTTGCCTGATTACCAGAGCTGACCACAGAAGATGCATCCAGGTCCGAGTAAGAGTTGGTCCTTCTCTCCAACTGCAGTCCGATGGTCCAGGAAGGATCATCCTCCTGGTGGGCACCACCGTTAAGGGATTCTCGCAAACAAATCAGAGGTGTGCCTATCCCTCCGCACCACAGTGCCTGACCCAGGGGTAGGGGCAAGCACCCTGGGATCAGTGGCTCAAAGGGCCAGTCTGATTTTCGTTTTCCGGCCAATGCACCAAATGTGGTGCAAAACCAGATGCCTGGGGAACAAAAACGGCAGCACTCAAGAGAGATAGGGGTGGGACCAGCAGTTAGCGTAATGGCTATGTCGCTGGACTCCCACGTAGTCGACCGCGGTTCAAGTCCCGGACCCAGTGGCTTAAGTATCACACCGGGCGCGTGTGCGTGCGTGCCCAAGATCTTGAGAGGAGAATGGAGGAGAAGGGATTGCGTTGTGGCCATCCCCCCTGGGGGGTGATTTCTCGCTTTCGTTCTCTCTGTCTCTCTCTGTCTGGCGAGCACACGCGCCCAATAGCAAAAAAAAAAAAAAAAAGAGAGAGAGAGACATAGGGGTAACTCTAATACACTGGTGGGCATGGAAGAGTTAACACTCAGAATCTCTGGCCCCATTTGGGGGTCCAGCACTGTCTTATCATGAAGTTTGGGGAGGGGCAATTTCCAGCACGCTAAGGGGTAAGCCTATCAGGAGAAACAGTTCATCGGGAAGATGTAGCCCAGAGTTTGTTCTCAGGAAGAAAGGGTCAGATAAGCAGGGTGTTCAGTTTCTCAAGGTCTCAGATTGTTTTATCACTTCAGAGGGGGAGGGAGAGGCAGAGAATTCACAGAGGCCTGGGATGGCAATGGTTGGCCTTGGGCTATTGTGAATTCTGGACCCATCTACATCAGAGGGGGCATGTTTTGCTTTGTAGTGGAAGTCTTTGTAGGAGAGTCAGGACAGGGTCCAAGAGGCTGTCTTTCCTCAGAGTTGAGAGAAATTCATATCCCAGTTGCCAGAGACAGACCTTGTAACCTGACACCTACTCTGCCTATCCACCTCTACAGGGAAAACTCTCCCAATGTCCCTGTGTCCTCCCTCCTGTGAACAGTGTCGCAACACAGACAAAGATTGGGTGTCCTTCCCAAAGGAAGACCATTCCAGTGTCTGCCTAACCGTGTCCTTTGCGGGCTTTGTGTGTTTCCTTGACAATAGGTGGTTGGATATAGAACCTCCACTGGATTAAACAGGTGGAGAGGGAAGGGGCCCTCAACATGTAATACCGCCACTGAGTCTTTCTGGAAACACCACAGAAATGCAGTAACAGACTCACTCATGCCCCATGGTGCAATGCACTGTGGGACCACAAACTCATTTACTTGCACACTCACATTCACTCAGAGGTTACACATTCCTTCCCCACACGAACCAAATTACCAGAGTTGGTCAGAGGCCAACAATTACCAGACGGGCCTCAGCCCTGACTGCCAGTCTTGAGACCGACGGAGAGTGTATGAGTATTCTCTTCCACTCTTAAGTTACTGGGCTGACTGATACTGGATGAGCCTTGACTGCCGGTCTTGTGACCAAAGGAGAGTGTACAGTTCTCCTCTTCCACTCTGAGTGGGCTGAATGATAGGACTCTACAGATGACCTGGGTGCTTACCAGATAACCAGAGCTGACCACAGATGATGCATCCAGGTCCAGAGTAAGAGTTGGTTCTTCTCCCCAACTGGAGTCCAATGATCCAGGAATGCTTGTCCTCTGGGTGGGCATCCCAGCTGGGGGATTCTGTCAAACAAGCCAGGGGGCGCACTTATCCCTCCACACCGCAGTGCCCATCCTGGTGGTGGGGAGGCACCCTGGGATCGGTGGCTCAAAGGGCAAGTCTGATTTTCATTTCCTGACCAACACACCAAATATTGCAGAAAACCAGATGGCCAAGCAACAAAAAGGGAGCATTCTGGAGAGAGAGAGGTAACTCTTTAATTCACCGGCGGGCACGGAGGAGTTAACACTCAGAATCTCCAGCCCTGCTTGGGGGTTGAGTACAGTGTTTTATTGGTAAGTTTGGGAATGGGAGGTTTCCAGTGGGCTAAGGGTAACCTGTCAGTGAGACACAGCCCATCGGGAAGATGCAGCCCAGAGTTTGTTCTCAGGAAGAAAGAGTCAGATAAGCAGGGTGTTCAGCTTCTCAAGGTCTCAGATTGTTTTTATCACATCAGAGGGGGAGAGGCAGAGGCAATGAATTCACAGAGGCACAGAGGCCTGGAATGGCAATGGTCAGCCTTGGGCTATTGTGAGTTCCGGGCCCAGCCACATTAATCTAATGTATGCTTTTTGTATGGATAGAATTATATTGTTCTAATGTATGGTCTCATGATACCTGTTGTAAAATACATACTCTGTGGTGCCACAGCACACCACAAGACACCTGCCTTTAACCACCTTACTTATCAACCAATAACACTTAATGACCTAGGAACAGAACTCTGTTGTAGCTATGAAGGCCTCATAAACAAAGGGTGGGGCAGGGCAGCGCTGGGTAGGCTCTTGGTTGCTAAGGGCTTTTGCCTATGTGGCAGAGCTTGCCATAATGGCTCAGGCACCCTACTGGCCTAGGCCGCTGTGCCCAAAGCCTTCACTTGTCATGTCCCGGCTATGCTTCTGGACATGGTACTTCCTCGCGTTGCAACCATTGTGGTTGCTCATCCAAGGGGGTCAGTCTTCAGACTGGGCCCAAGTCCCAGACCAGGTGATGTCTGTCTCCCAGGGGCCGACTGAGTCCTGGTCTTTTCACCCCTCCCATCATCCACCCAAATCACCCTATATTTTGAAACCGCCGGCAGACCCTGGGGGAATTGACTACTTGAAGCCTTCTGCACCCTCTCTGATATCAGCCCCACCAGGACTACCTCAGGAGTTTGGTGAAACTTTGGCTCCAGTCATGGACACGGATTCACCCCAAGAGCTGCCCCCAGGGCCCGATCGGTTTGCTGTTCCACATCAGGAAGTTCGTGACAAGTTCACCCGGCAAGAAAGACTTCCAGACGTGGTTCCGATAATAGACTGGGGTCAGAACCAACATCAGGATGCAGATCACCAGTGGTTTAAAATGCCTGTTTTGTCTCTGGATAGTCGGAGCACAAAAACAGCAAAGTTTGATTCATCCTCAAATCTGAAAAAATATCTCGCTCAGTATCGTCGTTTTGCCAAGGTTATGGTTGGATCTCCAGACCAATTTGTATCCGTACCTCAGCATCGACGACCTACCTTGTTACAGGTGGACTCATTTGAGCCTCCAGAGTCACCCGAGCAAGTTGAAACTTCAAAAACAAAGACTCAGAATTCTGAGGAGGAGCAGATCTCTTCACCCCAGAAAGAGACTCCAGCTCCACCTGCACAGCCCCTTGAAGAGGTTGAGCCTTCAACTCAGCAGGAAGCCCAAGCTCAGGAACCACTTGCTCCTGAAGATGATGTAGTTCAGCCCTCAGTTCCATCTCTGGGTCTGAATGAAGGTCAGCACTTGCACTTGCCCGGTGTCACAGGTAAACCTGTGGCTCTGGAGCTTGTGATATCTACAGAGGCAGGTAAGGGGGTTGAACCTACTCCAAGCCAAGAGCAGGTCCCAGCTCAGCCTCCAGAGGGCACTGAGGGGGTGGAAGCATCATTCCAACAGGAGTCCATAGCTCAGCTTCCAGACCTTCCTCTGGAGGCAGAACCTCTCTCTGAGCAGGAGCAGCTGGCTGAGTCTCCTGAGGAACCTGAAACTTCAGACCTGCAGCAGGCCTCATCTCAGTCTCCCCAGGATAATAAACCCACAGTTATACCACCAGATCCCAGTCAAGATCATCATTCAGTCTTGCCGAATGTCCTTAAACCTGCGGGTCTGGAGCTTGCCATAATACAGCCTGCTGGTGTGGTGGGAACTTCTTCAATCCACCACGAGGCTGCATCTCAGCCCTTGGTGCCAATTAATAATGAGGAACTTTTAGGAACCCAGCATGAGGTCCCAACTCTGGCCCCAGAACCTCCTGAGACACTTGAACCTTTTCCAGTTGAACAGGAAGCTGTCATTCAATCTCCAGAACCTGTTAGGGATGAAACACCTTCTCCAGCCCAGCAAGAGGCCACAGCTGAGCAATCACAGGCTCCAGAGGAGGTTGAAGCTTCTCTAACTGAAACTTCACTAGCGGAGCAGGAAGCCCCAATCCAACTTTCACAAACCACTGAGGTCAATCCCTTCTTAAGTCATCAGGAGGCCCCAGTTCAGCTTCCAGCATCTCCTATGGAATATACCGATTATCCTTTGCTGAGTGATGAGATAACAATTTTACCTCTACCTCCGCGTAAAACTCAGGATCCCATGATGCCTAACACCAATGTGGCACTGGGGCTGGTAACTCCAGAACCCACTACGGAGGTTGAACATTCTCCAGTCCAGCAGGAAGACATTATTCAGCCTCTAATTGCCACTGGGCAGATTGGATATCCTCCAACCCAGTCCAATCTTCTTTCCCAGCAAGAGGTCACAGCTCCTCCTCCAGAGCCACTTAATAGGGTGGAATCTGCTCTAGTCAAGCAAACGGCCCCAACTCAACTTTCACAGCCACGTAAGGTGGTTGCAGCTGAAAGTCCAATATCTTATGAGATAACAGTTCCAACATCAGGTCATCAAACTCAGTCTCCAACACTGCCCAGCGTTGGATTCCAGCCTTTGGATCTGATGCTTACGATAACTCAAGAACCCACTGTAAGGGTTGAACATTCTACAACCTTGAAGACTACAACTCGACATCCAAACCTGGTTCAGACTCAATATCCAAACCTGAATGAAATCACAGTTCAACCTGTGGATGTGGAAATTACAATAACTTCACAACCTACTGAAGAGTATGATCTTTCTCCAACCATACAGGAGACCCCAACTCAAACTCCTACAGGAGTTTTTGTACCTCAACCCCCACTATATCAGGAGGTGACAGTTCCAACAACACCAAGTCGTCATCAATCTCAGTATCCTACATCACCCAGTGTCACACCTGAACATTTGGACGTGGGACTTACAGTTACTCCAGAACTCAGTATGGAGGCTGAACATTCTACAGGGTTGAAGGAAACTACGGCTCCTCCAAGGTACCCTGAGGTGGCACTTCCACATTCAGGTGGGGTTCAGGTTCAGAATCCAAACCTCACTGAAGTCACCATAACTTCACAACCTACTACAGATGATGAAGTTTCTCCAGCCATGCAGGATACCCCAACTCACCCTCCAGAGCCTCCTCCAGAAGTTATTGTAACTCAACCGCCAGTAAATCAGGAGGTCACAGTTCCAACAACACCAAGTGAGGACCAATCTCAGTATCTAATTCCACCCAGTGTCACAACTGCACATTTGGATCTGGGACTTACCATAAGTCCAGAATCCAGTACAGAGCTTGAACCTTTTTCAGTCATGGAAGACACCCTAAAGCAGCCTTCAGAGCCATCTAAGGAGTCTGAATCTCAGCCTGCAGCATATTATGAAACAACAATCTCAACATCAGCTCAAGATCAGTCGCAGCATTCAGCATCTTCCATCATCACAGTTCAACCTTTTGACCTAGCGCTTACTGTAACTCCAGAATCTACTCTGGAATTTAAACATCCTCCAGCCATGAAGAAGACCGTAGCTGCATCTAAGGTTGTATCTCAGTCTCCAGTATATTATGAAATAGTCCCAACATCAGCTCAAGATCAAGCTCAGCATCCGGTGTCGTCCAGCACCACAGGTCAACCTTTGGACCTAGTGGTTACCATAACTGCAGGGATTAAACATCCTAGTATCCTGCCAAAGACTGTAACTCCATATCTACACCAGGTTCAGACTCAGCGTCCAACCCTACCTCAAGACACACCTCAACCTTTGAATCTGGAAATTACCATAAATCAGCCACCACAGTCTTCTGAGTCAGTTAGTCTGTCTTCAGAAACTCTGATGATGACTTCTAAAATGGATTTAAATGTGCAACCAGAACTGATCACCAATGTGAATGCCAACCTGTGTGATCTCTGTAGCTGTATAAATGAGACATTGTCATGTGTGGGTCTCAACTCAAAGCAGAAGCTTCAGCAAGTGCCTGTGCCAGACCCCAGCATTCACAATGACACCTTCACCGTCTTGTAAGTATCACCTTTCCACATTTGTTCTCATCCTACCTGACCTGGCAGCAATTTCCTCTACGTCTTCCTGGCCCTTCCTCATCTCTCCCACCTATGTTGACTGACTTTCTGTTTTTACCATTTGCTTGTCAACGTTTCTTTATCTTCATTCTTTTTACCACTGTGCCCCTTCTCTAGTCTATTTCCTGTGATTGCCCTTAATCTTACTCAATTTTTAGTTAGCCCCATGTTATTGTTTCTTAACAACCTCTGTTCTTCTCCCATCTTTGCTTTACAGAAGCATCTCCCTCTCCCCATCTCATTAGTGGTAATAGCACAAAGGGGTTAAGAGTGTGTTCTGGACTCAAATTGTGTCCAGGAGTTGGAACCCATGCATGTCATTTATTAGTTTTGTGACTTTGGGCAAGTTATTTAACTCTTTGACTCAATTTCCTTGTTGATAAAAGGGGGATTATGGTAGTTACCATTCCATAGGATTGTTGTGAAATTTAGAAGAGTGAATATATGTAATTCATATATCCCCGTCTGCTTACATATGAATGTTAGCTATCAATATTGTTATTATTCAGTCCCTCAGTTATATCCAGAACTCATCTTTGTCCCTGGTGTTCTATATATAGCACCCACTTTGTGTCCAGAGATAAGTACTGAGAGCCACAGATGTATGACATTGTCTCTAGAACGTGAAGATGATAGGGGTGAAAAGGAGAGTAAACATAAAAAGGGGAGAGGTATGATATATAATTAAGTAAAAAGGGATGTAGACCATGGGCACTGTAACTCCTCAGACTCTGTAAGGAGTGCAATGTGGTGCTCAGGGAAAGCTGGATAAGCTAAAACTTTACCTGGGCTTTAAATGCTGCCTTTGGGGCCAGCAGGGGGTAAGGTTGTTAAGGTGCTAGACTCTCACATTGCCTGCCACGGTTTGAATTCTAGATTTGATGACTTGCAAATCACATGTGGCATGTGTGTGTGTGTGTGTGTGTGTTTGTGTTTATGTGTGGGCCCAAAATCCCTGGAGGAGAATGGAGAAGGATTGCCATCCCCCCAAGAGGTGATTTCTCACTTCCCCTCTCACCATCTCTTTCTTTCTTTCCCCAGCAAACACATGCACCCTATGTCAAAGACTTAAAATTAAAAAAAAAAAAAAAAAAAAAGAGTGCCTATCATTTGTTAAAAAAATTTCGGAGACCATCCTAGGCAAGGGCGTGGCCAGAGGAATAATCAGGACTAGACCGATCAGTTTGGTTCCCAATAACTGGGTTGGGGAGCAATATAAGATATGATTATTAAAACCTTGAATATTAACTATAGAGGTTTGAAAGTTATCCAATGAGCTAGGAAGAGCCATTGAAAGTTTTCTAGCCCTGCCACCTGTAAGATAACCCAGATAACTGTTTGTGTGTGTCCTTCTGATCTCTGTCCTTTGCATTTGTTTCTAATGAGATAATACGTTAATTTTATTCAGTAATTTTCTTTACTTCCTTTGCAATATGTCTAAGAGATCTTTCCATAGCAACACATCTAGTTTCTAATCAACCTTAGAAACCCTACTGCTTTTTTTTTATTTTTATTTTTTAGGAGGTTTTTGCCTTAGGGTGCATGCACTCACCAGAGACAGATAGAGACAATGAGAGGAAAAATGAGAAATCAACCCCAGGGGGGATGGCCACATAGCTGTCCCTTGTCCCCCATTCTTCCCGGATCTTGAGCACACATGCACATGTGTCCAGCATGATTTTCTTCTTCTTCTTTAGTTTTTCTCCAAGAGAGATTTTTGCTATAGGGCACATGTGCTTGCCAGAGAGACAGAGAGAGACAGAGAAACAGAAAGTGAGAAATCACCCCCCTCAGGTGATGGCCAGGCCACAATCCCTTCTCCTCTATTATCCAGTTAGGATATTGGACATGCATGCACACATGCCCGGCGTATGTTTTAAGCTGTCTGGTCCGGGACTTAAACGGCCGTCAACTATGTGAGAGTCCACTGAAGTAAGTATTATGCCATTTCTGGTCCAAACATCCAGCATGGTTTTCAAGCCACTAGGTCCTAGACTAGAACCATAATTGGCCATGTGGGAGTCCAGCAACATAACCACTGTGCCATCTGCTGGCCCCAACTTTCTATATACTTCTTTTTTTTTGGGGGGGGGAGAGGTTTTTTGCTATAGGGCGCGTGCACTCGCCAGACAGACAGAGACAGAGAGACAGAAAGCGAGAAATCACCCCCCAGGGGGGATGGCTACGCCGCAATCCCTTCTCCTCTGTTCTCCTCTCGGGATCTTGGGCACGCACACACACGCACCCGGCGTGAGTTTTAAGCCACCGGGTCTGGGACGTGAACTGCGGTCGACTACGTGGGAGTCCAGCGACATAGCCATTACGTTAACTGCTGGTCCCCCCAACTTTCTATATACTTCTAATAGTTGGTTTCAACAGAAGGCACTTAGCCAAAGTTTTGGAGTTACCTGGCATAGAGGTTTTCTTTGCTGATAATGATCAAGTTTTGCCCATTTTTCTATAGAATTACTGATCATTTTCTTACTGGTTTGTAGAGTAGGAAATTTGGACATGTAATGATTTGGGAGAAAAATACTTTCATTCTAAGTAACTAGCATTATCTACCCAAGAGGTAGGAAAGATAAGTTTAATTTCTGGTGATACAGCTAGCTCGTCATTCGTGACAGTGGCCCCACATTATTTCTTTTTTTATTTTGTTTTTGTTTTTGTTGTTGTTGTTATTTTTTAATTTGACCAGAGAGAGTCAGAAAGGGAAAGTGACAAAGCAAGCTACCAAGTCTGGATCTTAAACTGTGGTTGGTAACTCGGAGTCCAGCACTTTAACCACTATGCCACCTGCCAGTCCCCCACGTTATTACTTTATGAATGATCTAAACTGGAAACTGAGAGCTCTGGAAATTAGAAAGCTGGTATTATTTTCTGTATTTGACTGTCATGATTCTTTATCAAGAATATTAATTGTGTGTCTTCACAGAAATTTCCAAGGAAACTCTATTTCCCACATTGATAAAAATGTATGGAAATCATACCGTTGGACTGAAAAACTGTGAGTGTATTCTCAAAGAAAAATTACTGCACTGTAAGAGCTATTTTTGTCCAGTATTTTGAGGGGTGTGTGTGTGTATGTGTGTGTGTGTGTGTGTTTATGTGTTTTTGTGTTTTTTAGAGAAAAGTTCTTTTTTTACAATTTATTTTATTTATTGTTATTTTTTAACTTGACCAAAGAGAGAAAGCCTCCATGTCCAGGACTTAAACCACAGTTGGCCATGTGGGAGTCCAGTGCCTTAACCACAATGCCATCTGCCAACCCCTTGAAGTCAATATTTGTAAGAAATAGTATTTCCCCGTTCGTATCAACTCCCTGCATATTCTACATCAACCTTTATTGATTGCAATCTGTGATCATTTTTAAAATTAAATTTGTGGACCCTTTTCAAAATAAGAGGCTATTTAAATGTATTTTCTATTATACAGCAATATATAATTGTGTTCTTCATGTGTAAAACTGAAATAGGGCCAGTCAGTGGTAATAGTGGTCAAGGTAGCTAGATCTCACATGGCCAACTGTCCAGGAAGGGTCCCAGGTCCAGTAGCTTGAAAATCACACTGAGCATGTGTTCATGTGTGCCCCAAATCCCCGGAGAATGAATAAGTGACTGCAGCGTAGACAGAGTCTCTCTGCATTTTTTTTTTTTTTTTTTTTTTTTTTTTTTTTTGCTGTATCTTTCTGGTAATCTGCAGAAGCATATCTCATTGGAATAATGTTTTTATTTCAGAGACAGATTTTTTTTTTTTTTTTGAAGAGGTTTCGCTATAGGGCACTTGCGCTCGCCAGACAGACAGAGAGAGACATAGAGACAGAAAGCGAGAAATCACCCCCCAGGGGGGATGGTCACGCCGCAATCTCTTCTCCTCCATTCTCCTCTCGGGATCCTGGGCACGCACACACATGCGCCCGGTGTGAGTTTTAAGCCACCGGGTCCGGGATGTGAACCACGGTCAACTACATGGGAGACCAGTGACATAGCCATTACGCTAACTGCTGGTTCCCTCAGAGACAGATTTTTGCTGTAGGGTGCATGCACAGACAGATTCAGACAAAAAGTAAGAAATCACCCCCCGGGGGGAAGGCCACGCTGCAATCCCTTCTTTTCCATTCTCCTCTTGGGTTTTTGGGGATGTATATACAAGCACCTGGTGTGAGTTTTACCAAAAATTCCGGGACTCAAATCGCTGTTGACTACATGGGGAGTCCAATGACTTAACCATTATGACATCTGCTCATCCCCATTTTTTTTTTTTTTTGGAGGGGTTTTTGCTATAGGGTGCGTGCACTCGCCAGCCAGACAGAGAGAGACATAGAGACAGAAAGCGAGAAATCACCCCCTAGGGGGGATGGTCATGCTGCAATCCCTTCTCCTCCATTCTCCTCTCGGGATCTTGGGTACGCACGCACACGTGCCCGGCGTGAGTTTTAAGCCACCGGGTCCGGGACGCGAACCACGGTTGACTATGTGGGAGTCCAGCGACATAGCCATTACGCTAACTGCTGGTTCCCCCCATTTTTTTTTTAAGGAGAGATTTTTGCAGGATTAGCTGATGGGGTAATCTTTATGTCACTGGACTCCCATGTAGTCAACCATGGTTCAAGTTGCAGATTTGCAGCTCAAAACTCATGCCAGGCGCTTGTGTATGTGTCCCCAAAATCCCGAGAGGAGAATGGAGTACAAGGGATTTTAGTGTGGTTGTTCTCTCTAGGGATGATTCTTTGCTTTCTGTCTCTGTCTGTCTCTCCAGTGAGCACATGTGTCTTATAGCAAAAAATCTCTCCCTAAAATAAAAAAGAAAGAAAGATAGAAATTAGGTATGATAACTATTGTAATTTCAAAGTACTGATGAGAATAAATATATTTTGAGGTAGCTACAAGAAAAATATGATATGAATATATCTGTGATGTCTATTCCCCAATATTCCCCAAACCAAAAAATATCTTTGATTTGTTGCCTAACTTTTTATAAAAATAGAGATGTAATTTTATTGATTTCCCAACCAAGTTTGGCCACCTGATTTCAATTCACTCTTCAGGTGATCCACAAATGAAAATTGCATACACACTTTTTAACTTGCTAGAGAGTGCATATGCTTATCAGAGAGAGACAGAGGGAGAGTGGGAAAGCACCCCTCAACAGAACATGGTCATTCCACAATCCCTTCTCCTTTGTTTGTGTATCGTATTAGAATTTGGGGCACACATGCACATGCACCAGGTATATTTTTCAAGTCACCAGAGCTGGGTTTCACATCACGTGGTCAACCATGGGGGATATGGGTCCCTTAAAGACCCAGCCACAGGGACCTGCATACACATTTTTTATGTATTTAAAAAGTGCAGTTTGGGGGAACCAGCAGTTAGCATAATGGCTATGTTGCTGGACTCCCATGTAGTCGACCGCGGTTCGCGTCCCGGACCCGGTGGCTTAAAACTCATGCCGTGCACGTGTGCGTGTGTGCCCAAGATCCTGAGAGGAGAATGGAGGAGAAGGGATTGCGGCATGATCATCCCCCCTGGGGGGTGATTTCTCGCTTTCTGTCTCTCTGTCTCTCGGACTGTCTGGCGAGCGCACGCGCCCCATAGCAAAAACCTATCCAAAAAAAAAAAAGAAAAAGTGCAATTTGGGGAGGAAAGGGTTCATTGCATTTATGAGATTCTTAAATGGTTGTGGGGAGAAGGCAGACATTCCTTTTTTTATAAATTTGCTAGAGGGTGTATATGCTGGAGTAAAAGACGATGTGAGTTTTTTTTTTTTTTGTTATTATTATTATTATTATTATTATTATTATTATTATTTTGGAGAGTTTCTTACTATAGGGTGTGTGCTCTCGTCCAAAAGACATAGAGAGGGACCAGTAGTTAGTGTAATGGCTATGTTGCTGGACTCCCATGTAGTCATGGTTCGAGTCCCAGACCCAGTGGCTTAAAACTCACACCGGGCACATGTGCGTGCATACCCAAGATCCTGAGAGGAGAATGGAAGAGAACGGATTGTGGCATAGCCATCCCCCCAGGGGGTGATTTCTCACCTTCTGTCTCTCTCTGTCTGTCTGGCAAGCACATGTGCCCTTTGGCAAAAACCTCTCCAAAAAAAAAAAAAAAAAGAAAGAAAGACAGAGAGAGACAAAGTGACAGAAAGTGAGAAATCACCACCCAGGGGCGGTGGCCACGCTGCAATCCCATCTCCTTCATTCTCCTCTCAGGATCCTGGGCACCCATGCACATGTGTCCGGCGTGAGTTTAAGCCTCCGGGTCTGAGACTCAGACTGCTGTCAATTACATGGGAGTTCAGCAACATAGCCATTACACCAACTGCTGGTCCCTTGTTATCATTATTAATGATAACACTTATCATCTGTATAATCTTTAGTTCATTTTTTTGATGGGTGTACTGTCTGCTTACATCTGAGGCTATTGATTCTGCTACTTTTTTTTTTCTTTTTTTTGGAGAGTTTTTTGCTCTAGGGCGTGTGCGCTCGCCAGACAGAGACAGAGAGATAGAAAGCGAGAAATCACCCCCCAGAGGGGATGGCCACGTTGCAATCCCTTCTCCTCCATTCTCCTCCTGGGATCTTGGGCACACACGCACACGTGCCTGACGTGAGTATAAGCTACCGGGTCCAGGACTCGAACCACGGTTGACTACGTGGGAGTCCAGCGACATAACCATTACGCTAACTGCTGGTCCCTGATTCTGCTACTTTAGAGTCCTCTTGTGCTTTCTCTGCTAATTCTGATTTGTTGGCTCTAAGCTCCTATGTTTGTGTTTTTTGTTCTTAATGGAGTTGACTTTTACATGTTGTTTGGTCACTCCAGAGTGTAATTCATCCTCCTACTTGAAATTCTACTGCTTCTGCTTTCCAGCTCTAGGGAGAGGTGAAGTGTGAGGCTGGGATTTGTGTTCCAGATGGATTCCCCTGAGAAAAGGAAGGGGCGGGAGGTGGCTCCTGAGGGACATGACTATCACTGTTTAAGTTGGAAAAATAATTAAAATGATTGAAATTCAAGATTAGTTCCTTAGTCACACAAGCCAGTCTCAATACTCAGTAGCCGTATGTAGCTAGTGGCTTCCTTATTGAGTATGCGACACAGGCAGTGACTTGCACCGACCTTAGCTGTGTGTAGTAAGATCCCGAATTTACAAACAGAATATTGACTGAAAGAAGATAGAAAATAATACATATAGTATGATACCATTTATATGAAGTACAAGAAGCAGCAAAATGAAATTATGTCATTCACAGAGTAGGTCATTTAAAAAGCAAGAAAATTGTCATAAAAGTTGGGACAGTGGTTCCCTCTAGGGGATGGGAGAAGGTTGTGATTAGAAGGAGGCACACTGGCTGGGGGCTTCTGAAATGCTAACAGTGTTCTTTCTTGACTTGAGAGTGCTACATGTATTTGCTTTATAATTATTAAACTGAACATTTGTGCTTTGTGTAATTTATTCATACTGTAGTTCTCAAAAAACTTATGGAGAAAAAAAATCAAATGGTTTCATTTGCAGCCCTGACATAGTTCCATGTGGGGCTTCCAGAATGAGGTTTGGGAAGAGAGGAGGAAGTGGCAGCTCTGCTGATCTTGGTATCATCCAGAGTTGGGTTTCAACTGGGACTTTGTGAGGGAGAGAGTAGGAATGAGATAGATGATCTGGTAGGAAGAGTGGTAGAGTTTGTGGGGGCAGAGGGCAGTGGAGGACAGAGATGGACGCAAAAAAGAGAATGTGAGAAAAAGTTTTAATTAGAGCAGACAGGGTCTGCCTGAGGTGTGTCCCTGTTAGAGTCCCAGCAGGGCTGCTTGGAAAACACTCTGGGCTTGTATGTATGCATGCCCAAAACTCCCAAAAGGAGAGAGAAACAGAGGAGAAGGAATTTAGACCATACCCCATGGAGGATGCTTTCTCAGTTTCCCACTCTCTCTTTCTCTGGCGAGTGCATGTGCCCTCTGGCAAATTTAAAAAGGAGAAGGGGGAGAGAAGACATTACCATCTTGAAATGAAGTAAGAATTTGGGTTTTCAGGTGGCACTGCTGCTTAGGATTCCTCTATAAACAGGAGTTAGTCTTGTAATGCAAATAGTTTTTGTTAGATTGTTTTTTGATCCAGAAATCACCTTTTCATTTTCTAGGATTCTCAGTGACAACGAATTGACTGAATTACACAAGGATTCATTTGAAGGCCTATTATCTCTCCAATATTTGTAAGTTAGTTAATCATTTATTTATGAGTTTTTAGTTACATTTTATTTTATTATGTAGGCAAGATACAGATAGTAAAAGACTTGACTTATAGAGTAAAAGTAGTATTAAGATCTAATCAATTACTACCACATATATGAATTTTTATAGGATTTACATATCACCTACTTATGTTTATATTGTTCTATGGCTCATGGGTCAAATCCAAATCACTTTTCACACAGTCTATAAGTTAAGTATGGTTTCTATGGGGCCAGCAGGTGGCAAGATGGTTAAGGTGCTGGACTGTCATGTGGCTGACCGAAGTTCGAGTCCTGGACCTGGCAGATTGATATTTATGTTGGGCACATGTGTGTTTATGTGTGTGTGCTCCAAATCCCAAGAGGATAATGGAGAAGGTTGTGGTAAGGCTATCTTTCCTGGATGGATGATTTCTCACTTTCTTTCTCTGTCTCTCCCATGAGTGCCCACATCCTAAAGAAAAAATCTCTCTAAAAAAAGAGTATTTTTGCAATTTAAAGGGCTATAAAAGCAAAATGAATGTGACATGTGACAGAGACCATATGTGTTCTGCAAAACTGAAAATATTTATTTTCTGGCTTTTATTTGTAAAAAGATTGAAAAGGTTGGTTGAGCTGAAAAAAAAAGAATTAACCTCAGTTTTTTTGCCTCAAGGGAAAAAATATAGTCTATTTTTATTAATTGGAATGCCATTACCCTTATTGTCTGGATAATTTATCATGAATTAAATAAATAATTAACCAAACAGATCAATGATATAAATAACATTATCAAGAATATTATGCTACCAAGACAATAGACTTAAATGCATGAACTTAGTATTCATTTTAAAAATTAATGTTTAAAATAATGGATAAGTGATAGAAATGTTTATGAAAAGTAAGCTATTAGAAATGAATACTCTGGGCCAGCAGGTGGCATGGTGGTTAAGGACGCTGGACTCCCACATGGCTGACCATGATTCAACTCTTGGACCAGGTGGCTTGCTTTCTCACTTTCCCTTTCTCTTTCTCTCTCACAGTGTTTCTCTCTGGTTAAATAAATAAATAAATAAAGCTAAATGAAATAATTCTTAAAAAAAAAAATGAATGCTCTAAGTTTCTTTGCTATGGAAACTTGATTTTTTTTTTTTTTTTTTTGGACAGATTTTCGCTATAGGGCGTGTGCGCTCACCAGACACACAGAGAGAGACATAGAGACAGAAAGCGAGAAATCACCCCCCGGGGGGATGGTCACGCCGCAATCCCTTCTCCTCCATTCTCCACTCGGGATTTTGGGCACACACGCATACACACCCGGCGTGTGTTTTAAGCCACCGGGTCCGGGATGCGAACCGCGGTCGACTACGTGGGAGTCCAGCGACATAGCCATTACGCTAACTGCTGGTTCCCTGGAAACTTGATTCTTATCCTTCATCTATGAGGTCCAAATGTATATATGTCATTAATTCATGTTAATCTAATTAATGATGTTCTTTAGCAAATGAGTTTTCCCTTCAAATGTAAGTCTTAAGGGGGGTGAGTATGAAGAGCCACACATGACAGTAAAAACTGTCTTTCTAGGCCTTGGGAGTGACCACATTTGCACTGGTCTTTTCGGGCACTTCTGCCATCTGACCCCCCAAACCTGACACACACAGTTTGGAGGAAGAATAAAATAACTGCTCAAGGGAACCAGCAGTTAGCATAATGGCTATGTCGCTGGACTCCCACATAGTCGACCGCAGTTCGCGTCTCGGACCCGGTGGCTTACAACTCACGCTGGGCGCGTGTGCGTGCGTGCCCAAGATCCCGAGAGGAGAATGGAGGAGAAGGGATTGCGGCGTGACCATCCCCCCTGGGGGTGATTTCTCGCTTTCTGTCTCTATGTCTCTCTCTGTCTGTCTGGTGAGCGCATGCGCCCTATAGCGAAAAACCTCTCCAAAAAAAAAAAAAACTACTCAATGGCGTGGGTACTTCATTACTTCTTCTGTGAATTATTATAGCAGTTGATTATTTCATGCTACCATATGTATTCTCACTGTTTTTTAAAATGCCAGTCAATGTGTAGTGCTATAACTATATCTATTTATCTATCTATCTATCGATCTATCTATAGCTATACACACACATATACAGATACATACATACACTAAGCACTGTGCCTAATTTTCGAGGCACAAAAATGAGTAAGAGAGGGTTCTTATTCTCCTAGGAACTCATGGTCTCATAGGCGAAACAAACACATAAAGCAGAGGGGCAGAGAGCAACTGTGAAGTAATACAGCTGCATTTCTTTTAAAACAACCATTGTCTTCTTTATTCAATTCCCAATTATTCCTTTATTTTATTAATATTTGAGTGAGCTTTGTATGTCCATCTGTTGGGTTTAAACATGGTGGAGAGTGCATGTGAGCAAGACCTAGTCCATGCTTTCAAGGAGTTTATGCTTGGAAGAAATGAGACACAAAAGTAACTATTGAAAAGAATAGATTGATATGGACACTTTGAGGTATAAATGATTTCTAGAGCAGTAAGAGGAGGAAGACTTCCACAGAGATCGGGGGATGTTACTAGAGCCATGCTGTTTGAACAGGACCTCAAAGGGCCATCAGGTATCATCAGACACCTTGGTGAGAATAGTCTAGGCTTGCCAAAGCAAAGAAGAAGAAAGGCAAAACATCTTTCAGGAAGTCTTTGAGAAATGCCATGGATACCTGTAGAGTACAAGGACAGAAAGTAAGACACTGGAGTGAGATATGGGCTTTTAATGCCAAGCCAAGGAGCCATGATGGGGAACTACGTTATCTTCCCAGGGCTCTAAGACAAAGGAGCCTCTATATCATTTGTCTCATCACTTAATAGGCTCTCTAGAACTGGGTTCTGGACCCTGCCAGGACAGTAATTGATTCAGTTGGTCTGAAGGAGGGCCAAGAATTTGCATCTTCAGTAAGTTCCCAGGTGATGCTGGTCCTTGGTGACCACTTCTGGGCCGTCTATCTGGTGATTGTGCCAAAAGGATTAGAAAGGGAGAGATGGAGACACCTGTCAGAGGACAGTTACAGCCATCCAGGTGAAAAGTGACAGGCAGGCTGGAATCCATGGAAGTAAGCGTCAACTGTAGTGAAGATGGGTGTTCTGAAATTTTAAAATACCCAGTTCCATCTTGTTTTTTGTTGTCCCACCACTAAAACTGAAGAAATTGCTTCCATAGAATATGAAGGCAGTATTAAACCAGAGCTGCCTTCCTATTAATACAATACAACGTATAATTCTGAATTAGTTCAAAGTTATATATTAACTAGAGGAGTAATTTCCTTTCAAATGATGTGAAAAGATATGTTTTATATCTTCTGGTATTGAGTGACTTAGAAAAAGAGAACTAAACTGAGAAAGTATATAAATGTGAGAAAATTCTTTTACTAGTAGAAATCACATACATGATGAAAACCATTGAGCTCATAATCTAGAATTTGATGAGACTACAAAAGGTCATCTAGTCAGTTTTTCTGACCTTGGGGATGATTACCTCCTAAACCTATCAAGATCTGTAGTTGTATATTTTATGTATAAAGATCAAGGATGTGAGACTCTTAGGAGAGATATAGGCAGGGTTAGGGGATCTCAAAAGCTCAAATACAAGTTCAGACAAAACTATGTAGTCATTATTAGACCTAAACTCTACTATTATTTCTATTAATTAGATCTAATAGCTAATCAAGGCAATATTTTACTTCTTCTTTTTCCTAGAGATTTAGCCTGCAATAAAATACAGTCGATTGAGAGAGGTACATTTGAGTCACTACCGTTTTTGGAGTTTGTGTAAGTTACCATTATAACTTTATTATACTTGAAATTTTTATAAAACTTAATTATAAACTTCTAAAATATGATTAAATTTTTCCAGTAGGAAGTTACTAAAATTACATAGAAATCCTCTTCATCTCTAACAAAGATCAGTGTAAGAATTATTACACAGGTCAGAGTAAGTCATTATAGACCGGTGGTTCTCTGCTGGTGTGATTTGGTACCCGGGTGACATTTGGC
Organism: Tupaia tana; assembly: GCA_026018925.1. Taxonomy (NCBI): domain Eukaryota; kingdom Metazoa; phylum Chordata; class Mammalia; order Scandentia; family Tupaiidae; genus Tupaia; species Tupaia tana. Next base: position 55,579,112 of record JAKSZU010000011.1, on the reverse strand, counting down.
AATGTCTGGAGACATGTTGGGTTGTCACAGCTCTGGGTGTGCTACTGCACCTAGTAGGCAGAGGCCAGGGATGCTGCTAAACAGCCTGCTATGTAGAAGACAGACTTGTACAACCAAGAAATATCCAGCCCAACATGTTGACGTCTTGAAGTTGTGAGATTCTGTTTTAAAAAGTCAAGATCACTCAACACCAGTATTTATTGAGCATTCACTGTTTCAGATCTAATGTACCACATGTGTAAATATGCAAGTGGAAATTGTAAGCCTGTGTCTTCCACAGTGAGATTTCTGGAGTATATTGAAAAAGTACTAAAATTATGTTTTATCTTATGTAAATTATAATCACTGCCAAATGATAAATGTTCAGAAAAAATGTATTTCTTCTTCTTTGGCTTATGTCTTTTTTTGTTTGTTTTTGTAGAAATCTTGGTTGTAATTTAATCACAGAAGTGAGCTTCGGAACATTTCAGGCCTGGCATGGGATGCAGTTTTTACACACGGTGTAAGTGAAATCTAAGTTGAACACATGTAAAACCTATTTACATGTAAAAACATTATAAAGTTATTGGTTAGACCAGTTTGAACTCTGAAAAGAATGCCTTAAGAGAGACCAGCAGTTAGTGTAATGGCTATGTCGCTGGACTCCCATGTAGACGACCGCGGTTCGCGTCCCAGACCCGGTGACTTAAAACTCATGCCGGGCTCGTGTGCGTGCGTGCCCAAGATCCCAAGAGGAGAATGGAGGAGAAGGGATTGTGGTGTGGCCATCCCCCTGGGGGGTGATTTCTCACTTTCTGTCTCTCTGTCTCTGTCTGTCTGGCGAGCGCACACACCCTATAGCAGAAACCTCTCCAAATAAAAAAGAAAGAATGCCTTAAGAATCATCCATTTTTAGAGCCAGCAGGTTATGTGGTGGTTGAGGTACTGGACTCCCACATGGCTAACTGCAGTTTGAGTCCCGGACCAGGCAGCTTGCTTTCTCACTTTCACTCTGTCTCTCTCTCTGGTCAAGTTAAAAATGAGAATAATAAATGAAATTAAATAATTCTATAAAAAGAAATTATTATAATAAAGAGTCATTCTGGACCAGCAGGTGGTGTGGTGGCTAAGGCTCTGGATACTTCCACATGGCGAACCATGGCTCGAGTCCTGGTCCTGGTGGCTTGCTTTCTCACTCCCCCTGCTCTCCATGTGTCTCTCTCTAGTCAAATTAAGATAAAGTAATGAATAAATAAAATTAAATAAATTATTCTATTAAAAAAGAAGAGCCATCCATTTTTTTCAAGGTTTTTTTTTTTTCTTTTTTTTCTTTTTAAGAAAGGAAATGATAGTTTAAAAGCGAAAGTACACTCCTGAGAAGAGCAAGGCTGAGTGGACAGAGAAAGAGTGGCTCAAAAGGCCTATCCATCTTTTTCAAATGAGGAAAAGCAAAAATAAAAAAAAAGGACCTAAGGTATAAAGAGGCTGAGAGATTGGAACTTACATAGGATATGCTCTGCTTTCTCTAGTATTGATTTTGGCCTGGGACATAAAAGTCATCGAACAGGACCAGCAGATAGTGTAATGGCTACATTCCTGGACTCCCATGTAGTCATCCACCATTCAAGTCCCGGAGCCTGTGGCTTAAACTCATGCAGGATGTGTGCATGTGTGCCCAAAATCCCAACAGGAGAATGGAGGAGAAGGGTAGCGGCGCGGCCATCCCCCCAGGGGTGATTTCTCGCTTTCTGTCTCTCTGTCTCTCTCTTTCTGGTGAGCTCACAAACCCTATAGCAAAAACCTCTCAAAAAATAAAAATTAAAAAAAAAAGGCATCAAGCAAGTAGCACTCAAATTGCATTATTGTGGGAGCCCTAGCGATATGTGAATGGTACTTTTAAAAAATCTCTTTTTAAAAATTATTTATGTAGTTTTGTTTATTATTGTTACCATTATTTTAATTTGCTATATGGCATGTGCACTCACCAGAAAGAGAGAATGAGAAAGCAAGCCAGGTCCAGGACTCAAACCACAGTCAGCCATGTGGAAGTCCAGCCTTAACCACCATGCCACTTGCTGGCCCTGAACGGAGTCATTTTTACGGCACAGTTTTCTTTTTTTCCCCCCATTTATTAATTTATTTTTACATTTTCCCACAAACATTTCCTTTATAGATCACAAAATTTTTGCTCACACTCCATAGTTCTTGACAGTTAATAAACAACTTTCAAATTTTCAGATTACTGAATTTTAAAGATAATGTTCAAAATATTTCTTATAATTTTGTATAATTTTGTTTGTGACTCTATAACAACGGAGACAGTATGGTTTTAAATATTTTTGAGTAAATTTGTACATGTCAACTACTCAAATTGTTGAAAGCAAATGCCCAGCACATTAGTCACACATAAACCTTCTCAATTCAGCCCTGCCTACCAAGTATTCTGGGATATGCTATCTGCTAGCAAAGATCAGTCTCTTTTTCTTCCTTCAAAGTCTTTCTCAAGATAATCCCCTGGTGTGGTTGCTCTTTTGCAATCTCTACTGATTACAATGCTGGTTTGGAAAAGTCCACATTATTTTATTTTATAAATTCTTTAATATATCTTCTCTAAGCCTCTCTGCCAGGCAGAACTATTTATGGTGCCAGGCCATCTTTCTAAGAGCTTCTGTTGGCTTACTTGAGATCCCCCTTAGTCCCATAGTTTTCTGATTCATCTTCAGGTAATGACATTCTAGTCAAAGCCCTGTCCAATAAAGAGTATTTCCAATTTCTGATTCAATGCAACAACCATTCTTGAATTTATGCAAGTAACCTTTCTGCCACAAAATAAAAATACTCCCAAATATTTCCAATTCAAGAGGGGTCAGGAATGAAGAAAAGTTTGTTCCCATTTAAAGAAACAAACAAGAAAAATATTTTATCAAATTGCTAAACCCATCATCAACTCAAAAGTAAGATGTTTAAATTAGGAAAACAAAGTATAGTAAAAAAATTTTAAAAAAAGAATTCAGTAATATTTTACTCAAAAGTCATAAAATTCTATTTTACCATTTGAGTCTTATGTTCAAACTCTCTTCTGTTGAATATGCAGTGTTACTGTGGTCCAATCTTTCTGTTTACATCCTGGAAGTTAACATTCAACATTATTATTGATATTTCTTGTCTCTAGCATTAAATTGGTCATTTTCTTGGTTGCCTTTTGTTCTTTTATTTCTTTATGTGTCTTTAGTTTTTGTGGTACAGCACCCCTTTCGGAACTTCTTGAAAAGTGAGTCTGCTATTGGCAAATTGTCTCAGGTCTTGTTTACCTGAGAATGTTTTTATTCTTTCTTTCCATATGAAAGATAATCTTGCCAGGTATAGTATTCTTGATTGAAACTGTTTTTCACTTAACACTTTGAATATATTTTCCCATTCTTCCTTGCTCACATTGTTTCTGATGAGAGGTCTGAGGTTAGCTTGATGGGATAACCTTTATAAGTAACTTGACATTTCTCTCCTGCCAATTTTAGTATCTTGTCTTTGTCTTTGTAGATTTGGCCAGTCTGGTTATGATGTGCCTTGGAGAAGATCTTGGGTTGATTCTATGTGGGGTCCTTGGGTCTGGATATTTGAATGCCTCTCTAGATTTGGAAAGTTCTTTCCAAGATTTCTTGGAATAGATTATCAATGCCCTTAGTAGTTTCTTCAGCTTCTGAGTTACCAATTACCCAGATGTTTGGGCGACTAATGCTGTCTAGTATTTCTCATATAGTATTTTCATATTTTTGGGTTATTTTCACAGTTTTTTGGGGGGTTGTTTTTCTAGATCAGAGGTTTTGCCCTCAACATTTGAGATTCGATTTTCTGCATGGACTAATCTGCTTTTAATACTTTCACGGGAGGTTTTGATTTCCTGAATGGCAGCCTTCATCTCTAATAGTCCCATTTGATTCCTTTTTTATTTCCTCTTTCATATCACGGAAGAACTTCAATACCTCCTGGAACTCGTTGCTTTTCTCCTTCATCTTTTTTTATTCTTTTTGGAGAGGTCTTTGCTATAGGGCACGTGCGCTCGCCAGAAAGACAGAGAGACAGAGAGACAGACAGAAAGCGAGAAATCACCCCCAGGAGGGATGACCACGCCGCAATCCCTTCTCCTCCATTCTCCTCTTGGGATCTTGGGCATGCACGCAAACGTGCCCAGCGTCAGTTTAAGCCACGGGTCTGGGACTCGAACCACGGTTGACTACATGGGAGTCCAGTGACATAGCCATTACACTAACTGCTGGTCCCTTTCATCTTATGGAGTTCATTATCTCTCAGCTCTTGCATCTCATTTAGTTTTGTCACTATGAATATTCTGAATTCTCTATTAGATGTTTCCATGAGATCTACTGTAGTGTCTGTGGATGATGAGGGATTGTTCTTTTCCCTTAAGGGAGAGATAGTTTCTTGATTTCTCATCCTTCTTGTTTCCCTGTAGTTGTTTCTGGTCATTGTGTGACAAAATCTATCCTCCACTCTGCTTCGCAATGTGGTATCCACAAAAAGATAGATTTCAGATTTATAAAAAGAAATTTCTTCATTAAAGCAGAAGGTCCGGGAACCAGCAGTTAGCGTAATGGCTATGTCACTGGACTCCCACGTAGTCAACCACGATTCGTGTCCCAGACCCAGTGGCTTAAAACTCACACCGGGCGCGTGTGCGTGTGTGCCCAAGATCCCGAGAGGAGAATGGAGGAGAAGGGATTGCGGCGTGACCATCCCCCATGGGGGGGTGATTTCTCACTTTCTGTCTCTATGCCTCTCTCTGTCTGTCTGGCGAGCGCACGCGCCCTATAGCAAAAAACCTCTCAAAAAAAAAAAAAAAAAAAAAACAGAAGGTTCAATAAGCATTGAGGATTTCATTGACTCTCAATGTATTCAGATGCTTGGCTACTGTGCACCTAGACCTATGTAGACATTGAGTTGTGGAGAGTGAAGCTTAGAGTGGGAAAGTAACGTTAAAAAAAATAACCAAAATGAGGGACCAGCAGGTGGCATGGTGGTTAAGGTGCTGGACACTCCCACATGGCTGACCACGGTTCAAGTCCTGGACCTGGTAGCTTGCTTTCTAACTTTCCTTCTCTCTCTCTCTCTCTGTGTCTCTCTCTCTCTGATCAAATTAAAATAAATGAATGAATAAATAAAATAAAATTAAAAAAAAAAGCAAAATGAAAAAGAAAAACTTGAAAGATACTACCAAAAAAGAGGGAAAAAAAATTTTTTGCACATAAAAAATGAAAACCACACAGCGTGCTAGCACAAACAGGCCGGGACACACCTCAGCTTTAAAATGACTTCATAAATTAACAAGTGAAAGAAAAGGCCCAAGGTGAGGAGACTTGTTTGAAAATTTTTTTTAAAAATTAAAACTTTAAAGAGAGAGTGTGAGACAGAGAGACAGCCAGCCAGAGACAGAGAGAAAACAGGTCGCCCTACCTTGTCTGAATATTTTGGGAGACTAGAAGATAGGGTTTAGAGTATACCTTCCCTGAACAGGCCAGGACACACTTCAGCTTTAATGTGGCTTCTTGTCTGAATATTTCAGGAGTCTCAACAGCACTGTCTTCTGGTCCATGAACTCAGAATATCTTACCACTTATCTAGATATTTTATTCCTTTCAATACTTTTTTGTAGTTGTCAGTGTAAAGTCCTTGCATCTGTTTGATCAGATTAATTTCTAAGTGTTTCATTCTTTTCTACACTATTACACATGGAGTTGTTTACTTTAATGTCATCTTTGGGTTATTCATTGTTAGTGTGTAGGTTTATTCATTGTTAGTGTGTAGGTTTTGGGTTTGTCTGCTAATTTTGCATGTTGATCTTTTCTGTCCTATAGTGTTGAACCGATTTATTAGCACTAATAGTTTTTTCTTTGTATGGATTCTTTGTAATTTTCTACATGTAAGATCATGTCTTATGCACATAGAATATTTGTATTTCTTTCTTTCCAATATGGATTTTTTTTTTCAAATTGTCCTGGCTAGGGAACCAGCAGTTAGCATAATGGCTATGTCGCTGGACTCCCATGTAGTCGACCGCGGTTCGCGTCTCGGACCCGGTGGCTTACAACTCACGCCGGGCGCGTGTGCGTGCGTGCCCAAGATCCCAAGAGGAGAATGGAGGAGAAGGGATTGCGGCGTGACCATCCCCCCTGGGGGGTGATTTCTCGCTTTCTGTCTCTCTGTCTCTCTCTGTCTGTCTGGCGAGCGCACGCGCCCTATAGCGAAAAACCTCTCAAAAAAAAAAAAATTGTCCTGGCTAGAATATCCAGTATAATATTTAATAGAAGAGGAGGGTTGGCACCATGGCCTGCTGGTGAATGCAACCGAGTCCCATATGGCTGACTCTGCAGTTTGAGTCTCAGCTTGAGAAACATGCTGGATGTATGTACATGCATGCCCCAAATCCCATAAAGAAAAAGAGATTGAGAGGGATAGAGGTGTTACCATTCCCCATGGTGGGGATGCTTTTGCCCCCTCCCGCTCTCTCTGTCTGTTTGGCAAGTGCATGTCCCTTTTTTTTTTTTTTTTTTTTTAAGAGACTTTTACTTTAGGGGTCATGTGCTCACCAGAGAGAGACAGAGACCAGGGACAATGAGGGGGACAGTGAGAAATCACCCTCCAGGGGGAATGGCCATGCTGCAGTCCCTTCTCCTTTCTCCTTCTAAGATCGTGAGCATGCACACACGCACCTGGTGTGATTTTCAAGGCACTGGGTCTGGGATTCAAACCACGGCCATGTGGGAGTCCAGATGCATAACTCTTACGTCATCTGCTGGCCCCATACCTTCTAACAATAGCAACAAAAAGTGGGAAGACAGGACATCATTGCATTGTTCTTAATCTTAAGAGGACCACAGGTACCTGGTGTACTCAAGTCAACCCAGGATCCAAACCTGGGATTTTTCCCATGTGGTTCCAGCTTCACCCAATGGCACCTATGACCGGCACCACAATGCCTGAGGCTTTACTGTCTTTTATTCTCACCTATGTAGTTACATTTACTGGTGCTTTTTAATTTTTGCATGTGGATTCAAGTTACTCTCTGATGTCCTTCAATTCAGTCTGTAGGACTCTCTTTAGTATTCTCTAGGGCAGGACTTCTAGCAACAAAACTCTCAGTTTTTGGTATATCGAATGTATTTTTTTAAAGAATTTATTTAATTATATTTATCATCACTAGTGTTTTTTAACTTCCTATAGGGCATATGCACTCACCAGAGAAAGACAAAGAAAGAGAGAGAAAGTGAGAACAAGTTACCAGGTCCAGAACTCAAACTGTGGCTGACCATGTGGGAGTCCAGCATCTCAGCTACCATGCCACTGGTTGGCCCCTCTAGGAATGTCTTAATTGCTCCTTTATTTCTGAAGGGGAGTTGACCAGGTATAGAATTCTTGGTTGATGGTTTGGTTATTTTCCTTCAGCACTTCAAACAATGCCATTTCATTGCCTTCTGGCCTGCAGTGTTTCTGATGAAAAATCAGCTGTTAATCTTATCAGGAGTGCCTCGTCTATGATGAGCTGCTTTTGTCTTACCGCTTTCAACATGTTCTGTCTTTGGCTTTTGATAGTTTGATTATGATGTGTCTAGGTGTGGTCACTTTGATTTTATCGTATTAAGATTTCTTTGAGATTCTTGAATGTGTAGATTAGTGATTTTCATGAAGTTTGGAAAGGTTTCAGCCATTCTTTCTTCAGATATTCTTTCTGTTTCTTTCTCTCCCTTTTTCTGGAATTTCCATTATGCGTATGTTATTAAGCTTTATGGTATCCCACAGTCAGTCCTCTGACACTTACTCATCTTTTCTCATTCTTTTTTCTGTATGTTCCTCAGACTCGACTATCTCAGTTGGCCTTTAACCTCCCAGTTTTTTCTTCTGCTTGCTTAAATCTGGCTTTCAGAGCTTCTAGTGACTTCTCTACTTTAGTTATCATACTTTTAAACTCCAGAATTTCGGCTTGGCTCTCAAAATTCCTACTTTTTATTTATTTTTATTAGATGTATTTTTTCTGTGGAGCATGTATGCTTACCAGAGAAAGCGAGAGAGAGGAAGTGAGAAAACAACCCCCAAGGAAGATGGCCATACCACAATGCCCTCCTCTTGGAATTTTGAGCATGCACACACATGTGCCTGGCATGATTTTCAAGTTGCCAGGTTTGGGACTCAAACCACAAAGTCAACCATGTGGGATCTATCATCGTAACCTCCAGGCCACCTGCTGCCATCCTTTCCTATTTCCACTTTATTTTAAAATGGTATTTACAACTACTATTTTTTTTTAAAAAGTTTTTGCTATAGGGTGAATGCACTTGCCAGAAAGACAGAGAGAGACAGAAAGCGAGAAATTATCCCCCAGGGGGGATGGCCATGCCGCAATCCCTTCTCCTCTGTTCTCCTCTCAGGATCTTGGACACGCACGCACACACACCCAGCGTGAGTTTTAAGCCACCAGGTCCGGGACGCGAACCGTGGTCGACTACATGGGAGTCCAGCGACATAGCCATTACGCTAACTGCTGGTCCCTCCTCTCAGAATCTTGCGCACACACATACACGTGCCTGAAATGAGTTTAAGTCACCGGGTCCAAGACTCAAACTCCGTTGAGCTATATGGGAGTCTAGCAACATAGTCATTACACCAACTGCTGGTCCCACTACTATTATTATTTTTAATTTGGCATAGGGCATGTATGTTCACCAGAGAGGGGGAAAGTGAGAAAGCAAGCTAGGTCCAGGACTCACACTGCAGTTGGCCATGTGAGAGTCCAGTGCGCTAATCACCCCATCACCTGCTAGCCCTCTCAAACTTCTGCTTTTTCATCAATGTTTTTTATTTGAGGAGACATTATTCTCATATTTTCTTTTCATTCTTTAGACTACAGAGCTAAATGGTATCCTTTACATTTTGAACATACTTTATTATAATTTTTTGGACTGCTAGAGAGTATGTACACTCTCCAGATAAAGACAGAGAGATGCAGGAGAGGGGAGAATAACACCCAGTGGGGTACAATCATGCTACAATCTCTACTCCTCCATTTCTTCGTACTGTCAGGATTTTGAGCATACATGCACATGCAACCAGTGTGTTTTTCATGCCACTAAGACCAGGATTCAAACCATAGCTGGCCATGTGGAATCTGGCTCCCTTAACTACTAGGCTACTGGGCCTGTCCTGAACATATTTTAAATAACTGAATTAAATCTTGGTTTAGTATGTCCAATGTCTGGGCTTTCTCAGGGTCTGGTTCTTATGATTTTCCCCTTCTGTGTGTAGCCCATACTTTATTTTCTTGCTCACTAATTTTTATTACAAATTGGACACTATGCATTCTACAGTGTAGCACTTATGCAAATCATATACCTCTCCAGGATACGGTGTTATTACTGCCTGTTGAAATAGTTCTGTTTCTTGGGACCCGCTGACAGCGTAATGATTATGTCACTGCACTCCCTCATGGTTGACCGTGGTTGGAATCCTAGACACGATGGCTTCAAAATCACACCAGGCATATGTGTGTGCGTGCTCAAAATCCCAAGAGGAAAATGGAGGAGAAGGGATTGTGGTGTGGCCATTCCTCCTAGGGGGGTGATTTCTCACTTTCTGTCTCTCTGTCTCTCCAGTGAGAGTGTGTACCCTATAGTAAAAATCTGTCTCTCAAAAAAGAAAAAAAAAATGTTCCCAATTCTTTAGTGAATTTTCTGAACTAATTCTGTAACGTCTGTGTTTCTGTCACGTGTGGTCACTGAAGTCTCGATTTGGTTAGCTTCATGGTCAGCTAGTAATTGGATAGAGAGTTCCTTAAATGCCTGCAGCCATCAGTTCTCCCGGGCTTCTCTCCGGACTCTGTGTGCATGTTGGGGGTGAGTTCTGCACTCAGCCAGGAGGTTTAGAGCCTTGCCTTAGCGTTCACTTCCTACTCGTGCAGAACCTCAAGAGCAACTAGAGACAAGAGTCGAGGGACTTCGTAGGTCTTCCCTGACTTTGTTCACAAACCCTACACATGGCCTTCCAGATTCCCAGGACTATGTCTTACGGTCTTCTGGTTTCCCAAGGATACATGGGAGTCTTTCAAAGTTCCTATGAACATCTTGTTACTCAGCTTTCCCTATTAATCTCATTTTCCCCAGCTATTGTTATTCATTGCTTCACACAGCTTCCATGTTAAAATGCTTGCCTGTAATTGTTCTCCAAAGACTCCCTCTGGGGAGAGGTTTATGAAACTAGACAGGTCTCACTGAGGTCAGATAAAGACAGGCCTTTCAAGGGAGGTGTTTCCAGGAACCAGCAGACAGGTCAAATAACTACTGTTCACTGGGAAGGAGGCTTTGAAGGAGAACCAGCTCCCTTCTGCTCCCTCTGTGCTGTGTGCGTGGGCTATTCCTAAAGGCTACCACTGAGCAGAGGAGTAAAGACTAGTCCAGGGCAAGCTAGAACAACACAGATCTCACCATTCTTACAGAGATCCAGCCATTGTTTCTTGAATAAGTACTCCTTGAATTGCTGCAAACTTTTGACTAAATTTCCAGAGTTCTGAAAATATTACTCTGACCATTTTTGCCTTTTTGTTTTGGTGGTTGCTTTTTTGGAGGAGTTTAGTTTTCAGATATCCTTATTTTATGATTTTCACTGATGTCACCTATAGCGTGTTTTTAAATCTCTCAAGTCTCAATAGCATAGGCTAATTAAATATTTAGTCATAGGCAGTAACTAGGGTAAAGGAATAAAAGAGCACTATAATTATTACAGAGGCTTTCCCAGGTAAGTAAAGATTGAAAAGGTGTTCTATATATATTCCTCTCACAGTTATGGTCAAATTAGCAGCTATTTTAAATCCTTTTTCTTCTACGGGTTTAATACAGGCTTTGAAGTCAGAACTGAGTTCAAATTAAGACAGGTTACATAACTGCTCTGTGCCTCAGTGTCCTCATTTGCAAAATGGAGAAATAGCCACCACATAAGGTTACTCTGAAGATTAAATGTGAAATGCTGATTACAGATGCTGGCATCCCAATAGATAACAGTGGTGATGACTATTTTTATAATATTGTTCAAAAGAACATTAATGGTTCTTAAGTAAAATTAACCTTAAGACATATTTTCCTTTCTTCTTGTTTCTCCTCTTTTTTTTGGTTTGCTTACTTTATTTTATTTATTTTTAGAGAGTTTTTAGCAATAGGGCATGTGTACTCACCAGAAAGACAGAGAGAGACCAGAGAGACAGAAAGCGAGAAATCACCTCCCAGGGAGATGGCCACGCCCCAATCCCTTCTCTTCTCAGGATCTTGGGCACTTATGTACACATGCCCGACATGAGTTTAAGCCACCGGGTCTTAAAAACAAAGTCTATTTTGACATTTTGGAATAGATTTTTATCAAAAAATGAATTTATTCATTTTATTGCTATGTAAACAAAATGTTTATTCAACAAATATGTATTAAATACCTAGTTCACTTTAGGCACTGTGTCAGGGACAGGGATGACATCAACAGTCAGGTGTAGTCCCTGCCCTCAAGGAGCTGACAGTCCAGGAGACTGACAAGTAAACAGGTGATTATGTCAGTGTAACCAAGGCTGTGACGTGGTACAAGAACACAAATGAGAATATGTGATGGGAGGAAGTACGCTTCAGGCTGGCTCTTCCTTTTAGATTTACCCCTTTCTCTTTGGCTCCAAAGTCAAAGAATTGGTCGTATTTTTTTACTGAGTAATTTAAACCATCAATTTTTACAATTTTTGAAAGATGAAAGACAGACATTTGAATTAGGGTGGGCACTTGAAATAGTGGTTCCTACAGAGCAAGGACTCCTAGCAGCATAGTTATTTCTAGGGTGAACCTGAAAAGTTCTTTGGCATATTTTGCCTTTGCTACCCATATTTTGCCCGTTACTTTTTTCTTTTTCTCTTTTCCACTTCATCTTCCAGAGATCTGGGTAGTTTCCAAAGGAAGAATGGTGTATGGATTCTAAGGGTGATTTATAACTACAACAGAAAAAAACTTTTTGATTGTGTGTTTGTGTATGTTTGTGTGTCTTAATACACAAGTTCAATACCAAAAGAAAGAATAAATGAAAATTTTCATGCAATATCATGCATATTGAAAATGCAGATAATTTAACCATTGCATTTTTCAGAATTCTCAGTCGTAATCCTCTGACAGCTGTTGAAGATTCATATCTTTTTAAATTGCCAGCATTAAGATACCTGTAAGTATTGTGGTAATCTTATAAGCCATAGATGATTTCTGTACTTATTTATACTTTCGTCAAATATTAAGTATTTGGAATTTGGAATAAAAAGTCATAATTTTAACTTGAACTTTTTTTTAATAAATGAAAGGTTACTGGCAAAGGATTAAAAAAGGATATATAATGGGTAAGATAGCCAGCAGGGAGATAAGTACTTTGAAGAACACATATAGCACGGCACATGTTGGCTCATTTAGAAATATAATTTATCCCTAAAAACAAAGAGAAATAAGGTGTACTTTTTTTTTTTTTTTTTTTGAGAGGATTTTGCTGTTCAATGTGTGTGCTCACCAGAAAGACAGAGAAAGTCAGGGACAGAAAGTGAGAAATCACCCCCCAGAAGGGATGGCCATGCTGCAATCCCTTCTCCTCCATTCTTCTCTCGGAATCTTGGGCCCACATGCACACGTGCCTTGCATAAGGTTAAGCTGGTACAAGCAGTTAGCGTAATGGCTATGTCGCTGGACTCCCATGTAGTCAACCGCAGTTCGCGTCCTGGACCTGGTGGCTTAAATACTCACGCCAGGCACGTGTGCGTGTGTGCCCAAGATCCTGAGAAGAGAATGGAGGAGAAGGGATTGCGGCGTGGCCATCCCCCCTGGGGGATGATTTCTCGCTTTCTGTCTCTATGTCTCTCTCTGTCTGGCGAGCGCACACGCCCTATAGTGAAAACCTCTCAAAAAAAAATAAAAAAATAAGTTTAAGCTACTTTATCCAGGACTCAAACCACGGTTGACTACATAGGAATCCAGCGACATAGTCATTACGCCAACTGCTGGTCCCAATGTACATTATTTTAAAAGGCACAAAAATAGGGGCCAACAAGTGATTTAGTAGTTAAGATGCTGGATTACCACATGGCCAACCGTGGTTCAAGACCCAAACTTCGTGCCTTGAAAATCATACTGGGTACATTTGTGTGCATGCCCAAAATCTGAGAGGAGAATGGAGGAGAAGGGATTGCAGTGTGGCCATCCCACCTGGGATGGTGGGCCTGATTTCTTACTTTTCCTCTCTCTTTCTCTGAATCATGTACCCTATAGCAAAAATCTAAATAAAAAAAAAGAAAAGAAAAGAAAAGAAAGAAAGAAACAATAAACAATCAAAAAAGGTAAACACAATATGAAAATGAACAGTAAGATAATGGTAAATATGATGGTATAAGTACTACTTTTCAGTGCCAAGATCATTCAGTTGATGATATAGATAAAATGATGTATTCAATAGCAGCTTTCTAAAATTATCTTCTATAGCAAATAAACTTTTGGGCTAGTTTGTTTCACGGAGAAGCCAAAATTGAAGTGATCACTCAGCTTTGAAACATGTATATATTAAGCATTTTTATATTGGGGTTTATATGATGTTTGGGCTTTCTCCTTCAGAGACATGGGAACAACACAAGTGTCACTTACAGTAGTTGAGAAGGTCCTCATGATGACTCTTGAATTGCAAAAACTGTAAGTTTTTTTTCTTAGACTCATTTTACTTCATTTTAGTATTTTTCCTAAGTCCAATTTATTGAGGTATAATTTTCACATAATAAAATTCACCCTTTTATTTTTTGAGATTTTTGCTATAGGACACCATATATGCTCACTGGAGAGACAGAGAGAGACAGAAAGTAGGAATTCACCCCCTGGGGTGGGATGGCCATACTGCAATCCTTTCTCTTCCATTCTCCACTTGGGATCTTGGGCACACATGTACAGGTGCCCAGCATGAGTCTGAAGCCTCCCCGTCCAGGGTTCAGACCGTGGTCGACCATATGGGAGTCCAGCGACATAACCATTACACCATCTGCTGGTCCAAAAACTCACCTTTTTAAAGTTGCAGTTCCATGAGTTTTGACAAATATGTAATTATGTAACCACCACTACATTCCTGATATAGAACATTTCTGTCACCACAGAGGGGCCACTCCTGTCCCTTTGCAGTCAATCCTTCCTCTCACCCCCAGCCCCTGGAAACCACCAATATGATTTCTAGCCCCTACAGCTTGGAATTTTTCAGAATTTCTTATAAGTGAAATAATATAATATGTAGCCTTTTGTATCCAGCTTCTTTCACTCAGAATAATGATTTTGAGGGACCAGCAGTTAGCGTAATGGCTATGTCGCTGGACTCCCACGTAGTCAACCATGGTTTGTGTCCCGGACACAGTGGCTTAAAATCATGCCAGGCGTGTGTGCGTGTGCGCCCAAGATCCCGAGAGGAGAATGGAGGACAAGTGATTGCAGCGTGACCATCCCCCCTGGGGGTGTTCTCGCTTTCTGTCTCTCTGTCTCTCTCTGTCTGGCGAGCACACACGCCCTATAGGAAAAATCTCTCTAAAAAAAAAAAAAAGAAATAATGATTTTGAGATAATTTTATTATGTAAGGCCTTGTGCCTATCACTAATTAATTTTTTTTATTGTGATTTATATTCCAGTTGTATGGATATACAAGTTTGTTTATTCAATCATCAGATTATGGATATTTGAGGTGTTTCCAGGTTTTTTGGCTATTATCAATAAAGCTGCTAAAAACATTTACATGCAGGGGCTGGCAGGTAGCGTGAGGTTGGGGTGCTGGTCTCCCACATGGCCGATCACAGATTGAGTCCTGGGCCTGGTGGCTTGCTTTGAAACTTTCCCCTCCTCTCTGTCTCTCTCTGCTCAAATTAAATAAATGAATTAATTAATGAATTAATTAAATAATTCTTAAAAAAAACATTTACATGCAGGTCTTTGTGTGAATGTATGTTTTAATTTTTGGGGGGCAAATACCTAGGGGTGGGATTGCTATATCACATGCTAAGTGCATATTTAATTTTCTTGAGAGGTTTTTGTTGTTGTTGTTGTTGTTGTTGCACTAGGGTGTATGCACATGCTGGAGAGACAGAAAGTGAGAAATCACCCCCGCCCTATGGAATGGCCACTCTGCAAGCTCTTCTCCCTTCTCTCAGGATTTTGAGCATGCTCGCACAGGTGCCCGGCATGATTTACAAGCCACCAGATCTGGGACTCAAATTGCAGTCGACTACGTAGGAGTCCAGTCTCTTAACCACTGTACCACCTGTTGCCCCCCTTATATTTAAAAAATTATTTAATTTATTATTATTATCATTATTTTTTAATTTGACCAGAAAGAGAGGGAACATGAGAAAGAAAGCTTCCAGGCCCAGGACAGCCAAGTGGGAGTCCAACACCTTAACCACCATGCTACCTGCTGGCCCTAGCCCATATTTAACTTTTTAAGCAACTGCTAAACTGTTCCTAAGGTAGCCATATCATTTTTCATTCTCACAAGCAGTGTATGAGGGTCACAATTGTGCCACATCTTTGCCTTATCCTTATTTTATTTTTTTTTAGAGAGAGATTTTTGCTGTAGGGCGTGTGCACTCACCAAAGAGACAGAGAGACAGAAAGCAAGAAATCTCCTCCTGGGGGTAAGGCCATGCCGCAATCCCTTCTCCATTCTCCTCTTGGGATTTTGGGCATGAGTTAAAACGCAGCATGAGTTTTTAAGCTGCCACGTCCAGGACTAGAACTGTGGTCAACTACATGAGAGTCTAGCAATGCAATCATTATATCATCTGTTGGTCCCCCTTATATTACATTTTTTACAAAAACTAGCCTTGCTAGTGGATATCTAATGTATCTCATTGTGTGTTTTTTTTTTTCAAGAGAGATTTTTGTTACAGGGTGTATGTGCTCACCAGATAGAGAGAGACAGAGAGATAGAAAGTGAGAAATCAGCCCCAGCGGAAATGGCCACACCGCAATCCCTTTCTCCTTCATTCTTCTCTTGGGATTTTGGGCATACACGTACATGGACCCAGTCTGAGGTTTAAGCCGCCAGGTCTAAGACTCAAACCGCGGTCGACTGAGTGGGAGTCTAACAATGTAACCACAACGCTATCTGCTGGTCCCTCATTGTGGTTTTTAATAGCTGGTGATGCTGAGTGTCTGTTCGTGTCCACATACCTTTTTTCTTTTTTGTCTCTGTTGCGCTGTCCTGACCAGAAGCCAGTAACAACATTTAAATCTCTGTTTTGACCTAGCGGCCAATCGAAGATCAGGCATTACATATCATGTCTCTAGATTAAAACACTTTCCTACCTTTTTTTGGTCTTTCAAGACATTCAGTACTTTCAAAGACACTAAAACCGGTTGTCTGTATTTGTGTTTCCTCATGATTAGATTGAGCATAAATATTTTGGGAAAGAAAATCACATAGGCAATTACCTTTCCACTCATGATTTCAGGTGGGCCGTAATGCTAAGTTTGATCACTTGATTACAGTGGTATCTTGTAGATCTTTCTATTATAAAGTGATTTTAGCCTCTTGAAAATTAATAAATACTCTGTGGGGTGATACCTCGAGATCAGTGATGATCCTACTCTCAAACGTGTTTTCTCCCTACTGTGACTCAATGGTAATTCTTGTCTGAGTCAGTTATTGCATCAGTTGTCACTCAAAGACACTTTGCTATCATTTCTGCTATTTTTATCAGCTAGCATTATTTTAGCAAAGAAAATCTCCCCTCTCTTTTCCTTTTGAGTATCACAATGAATGCACATTGGTTCTTCGTTAATCACATATATTCTTCTGAATGCTCAAACTGCCCTGATTTGGCCAAAGTGATCTCTGTTATAAGTTAACCACACAATGTATGTAGGTTAAACTAAGCTACCTTGATTTTTAATTGCCGGAGGGTGTGTCCACTCACCAAAGAGACAGAGAGAGATGGAGAGGGAGAACACTCTCCCAGTGAGGTGTGATCATGTTACAATCCCTTCTGGTCCATTTCTCCATCTTGTCAAGATTTGGGGGCACACATGCACATGCACCCAGCATGTTCTTCAAATTGTCAAGGCTGGGATTCAAACCATAACTGACCATGCAGTATCCAGCTCCCTTTAAATAGTAGTCTATGGAGCTGGCCTCTGAACTGCATTTTATGCCCAAAGTAACTTCTAATATTTAATACTCCTAACAGGAATTGACAAAGGAACTCCAAAAGTTGTGGGGACTTGTTCAAGGTACCTTCGTCCTGTGTAGTCCAGCCCAAAGTAAGACATTTGAGTTGAGGCAAGACATTTCAGAATTAAACTACAGACAGATGTCACCTAGTTCTAGTCCCTGTCACCTTTATTCTAGGCGTACCGTTCCCAGCATGATGCCTACTCTTCTGTTGGGCACCTCTGTCCTTCCTGTTTATTTCAGTACTCAGAATGTAGCGAGGGACGCCAGTTCCACCCCAACTGTCCAGGCCATGTATCTCAAGGAGGCTTTTTTGCTCAGCCCTGTGATAGCCTTGTCCTGCCTCCTGCATACTCAAGTAACCCCTTCACCATTAATCTAATTTTCTGTGTTTCCATTTATAGGATCCTACCTAGCCATATGGCTTGCTGCCTGTGTCAGTTTAAAACTAATATTGAGGTTGTATGCAAGACAGTCAAGCTGCATTGTGACAGTTCATGTCTGACGAACCCCATAAGTTGTCGTGAGTCTGAATTGCTTGATAAGTTTTTTACCTTATTTCACTTACTTGTTTTAAATTCTTTAAATCAGTTACTGTGAATTTTAAACTAATGATGTAATTGCTTTACTTGTATTTATTCATTCAAAGCTTGATTCCCTAAGTTTCTGAACTACTCCCTTGCTGAAAGTCAGGTTCGCAGTTATATTACACAATTCAGAAATGTACCTTCCCTACATGTCAAGGACCAAGAGAAGGGAACGGAAGGGGAAGAGAATAAGACAAATGACCACACTGGTTACTGTGCTCTGCTCAGTGCTTTCACCCAGTGATAACTCATTTATAGAGTGCAACACAGTTTCATTCACTGGTTTTATATGCATTAGGTCTCAAGAACCCCCTGCCTTATAGGACAAGTATAGAGTATAGTATAGCAGTTTTTATTTTGTTTTTGTAATTTTATAAAAGAATACTAGTGACATTATTTTATTTGGAACCTAAAAATTTCTAGTTCCATAACCAGATATTGACACTTGACTCTTCTAATATAGTAAAAGGCTCTTCACCTTTAGACTGTCCAACTCTGAACTTGCTTTGAATCTCAAGGTTTTCTATCCACAGAATAATCGAGGTTCTCTTAAGTGTTTTTTGATAGAGTAGGTTTATTAGCATGAACTTTGTGATCTCCAAAATGTGACTGCTTGAATACAGGCCTCTCCCAACAACCTGGGGCAAAAAATAAATAATAACACTGCTAGATCTATAAAGGTAGTTTTGCTGGGACCAGCAGATGGCGGAATGGCTACGTCACTGGACTCCCATGTAGTCTATTTCAGTTTGAGTCAGGGACCCCATGGCTTAAACTTCCGTTGGGCGCGTGTGTGCATACCCAAGATCCTGAGAGGAAAATAGAGGAGAAGGGACTGCAGCATGGCCGTCCTCCCTGGGGGATGATTTCTTGCTTTCTGTCTCTCTCTGTCTGCCCAGCACAAGTGCCCTATAGCAAAATCCTCTTGAAAATAATAATAAAATAAAAAATGTTAGTGTTTATTTCTCAAAATAATTTTTCATTATATTGATAATATACTTAAGTTATTTTATTATATTATTAATATAATAATATATTAGTTATTATAACATGTTAATATAAAAGTTATTGCAATGTAGTAATAGTATACCAATATCATAATTATAATAATATATTGTTAATAAATAATAATATATTAATAACACAATATATTTTATGTTATGTTATTAGTTATCAATTTTTATAATAAGATTATTTTATTATGTTATTGGTATAATACTACTAATATTAGTCCCTTCTGCCCCAGAGGTGGGCTGAGCAAGCATTCTTTATCTCTTTTAGGTGAGGAAAAACAAGATCAGAGGTTTTGAGTTTTGCAGGCTAGCGTCCAGGTCTTCCATCCCCAATTTCCGCTTCTCCAGGAGCCCACGTTCCTCCTTTATCATGATCTTACCTCCTCCTCTGATCCTTACCACCACCAAAAATGCTTTTAACTCTTCTGAAGAAGGAACCCAGCTATACAACGGTGCAGTTGACCTCCAGGCAGTCAGAAACGTTGGGTGGCTCCTCAGGGTGCAACTGGAAATACTGCAGATGAAATAAAAGCAAAACAGGCATTTGAGAAAAGTTGCTTATTTTGTCCTTCTAGGACCTCGAGCAATATTTTTCCAGAATTTCCATAGATGTATTGAACATGCAACATACACATTCAACCTGGCAAGTTAAAAATCTCTTATCCTGTACTCTGCCCAAATTTTAGAAAAGAAACTGATCACTGCCCAAGTATTAGGAAAGAACCAGAGTTGACGTAGTGTTCTGCCTGTGGAGAGCCTTCTGTTACGGAGGCTGGGATATAAGGAGTCAAGGCCAAGGGAAGGAACCGGGTGGGCATGAGGAGAGGGGCATGTCCAAATGAGGGCCTGTCAGCAGCGGGAGCAGGGCCGCTGCTTTACCATGTCTGCTCTTGCTCCCCTCCGAGGACAGTCTTGTGCTGTGGTCGCCTATGATGGTAGCAAGAACACGAGTGCACTGAAGAGGTGGAGAGGGGAAGCCTGGTGCTCCCTCTGCATGAGGGAAGGTGGTCTGGGGTGTGTTAACTGAGAGGGCCCTGCAGATCTAGAGAGGCTGGCTGAGTAGGGACTTGGTCTTTCAGCTGGCCAGTAAGGCCAGCACGGAGCAATTGGCCATTGAGGACCAATGAAATAATCCTACACAGAGTTTCTACATTTCACACTATGGAATGTTCTGAGTAGGTAGCCGCTTTGACTAAATATGTCTTTTTCTCCTGTTGTCGTCATTTCATAGGACTAGGTTTGGGTTTGTTTTTTCCCTGTCTAACTGGCACTCGAATGTTTGCGATTCTTAAGTCATTTGACCGCAATGTACGGCAGGGAATGACAAAGACCTGTCTCATCCACCTTCCACTATCAAACGCAATCTCTTCTTTTTTGACAGTTGAGGAAACTTCTGTAGGAAATGCAGGTGGGACGTTCATGAAGGTATTACAGGCCCGGAAGAAGAACACCAGAACAGAGCTAATCATCGAGCCCGAGAAAGCCTCCTCAGACAAAAGTGGCATCAACCTCTCAGGCTTCATGAATGAGCCGCAAGACTTTAATGATGAAAGTGATGTGATTAGTGCACTAAATTACTTATTGCCTTATTTTTCAGAAGGAAATCTAGAAAATGTAGAATCAACATTATTACCATTCATTAAACTGCTTTTTTCAAATACACAAGATAGAGACAAGCCCGGGGGTTATTTGAAAAACAATATAAGGAGCCCCCCTCTTAAACCTGAATCCAATGATCTGACCTATGAAAATAAATTAAGGAAGCTCTATTTTCTAGAAAATTTATTAGAGGCAGAAATTCAAGAAAAAATTGATGAGGTCAAAAAGAAAGAAAAAATTGCCATGCTTATGCAGTCTAGACTTTTGGGCCCCAAATTTAAACGCCAAATCTTTCAAAAAAAATCAGAGCCTGTTCAGCCACAGGAGAACAGCCTACCAGAGAGTCAGAGTGTAGGTAAGAGGCTACGGGACGTAGTCATCAAGGGGCCGAAGGGCATCCGGAAGAGGCAACTGAAAAAAATGAGAGAGCAGAGAAACCAGAGGAAAGAGAGTGCCCACCCACCTGTGAGGAGCGTGGCCAAGGAAGAAAGTCTCAGGAGCCCCCCCCCAAGGGAACCAGAACAGCTGCACATGGCACAGAGGCCTAAGAAGCTAGTGGGAAACTCCTTCCATGTGAAACAGTCCTTCCCAAAGGACCAGAAGGTCCCAGTCTCTGTGACCTTGAAACATCCCTTGAGGCATGGGCCTTCTGCCTCCAACATGCCCAAATCCCCACCAGACGTTAAAAAGAAACTAAAAGATTTAAGTTACACCATGTTTATTTTAGAAAACGCAAACGCTAGAGTTAGGAATATGAAGTCTCCTAAACAAATCAAAGAAAGTCACTACTTTCATGAAACGCACTCTCGTGTAGCCCACAGAACACCCAAGGCCAAATTGACTGAAAGGTTGATGCTTGCACAAAGGCCTCCATTCTTTGGAGTTAGAAGCCTCATCAATTCCCCTTCAGAAGGGGTATTTTCATCTCCACGAGACCTGAGTTCTCAGAAAAATCCGTTTCCAGAATTGCGGACTATTTCAGAACCTTTGTTCCAAGACACTAGTGTAGAAAAGATTACTATGAAAAATGATTTTGAAGAAAACGTTTCTACAGAAGACACTCCTGTGCCGCAAGAAGAAACTGCCCCTGAAAACACAGTCCACAGGCCTGCTGCTCCAGATTCCACGGTGACCCCACACAACTTAATGCCAACTGATAAACAGAGCGGTGAAATGCAGTGGGAATACAACATGGGTACTCGCTTACCCCCCAAGCCCAAAGGCTTCCCTTACCCAGTGCTCTCATCCCCAGGCGATAAATTAGAAATTCAGCTGAACCAGTGGCTAAGGTCCCTCATCCCCAACAACGATGTGCGAAAGTTCATTTCTCATATCATCAGGACTTTAAAAGTGGACTGCTCTGAGCCCCAGGTGCAACTGGCCTGCGCCAAGCTCATCTCCAGAAGCGGCCTCCTGATGAAGCTCCTCAGTGAACAGCAGGAAGTAAAGGTGTCCAAGGCAGACTGGGACACAGACCAATGGAAGACTGAGCACTACATCAGCGAGAGCCCGGAGGCCCAGAGTGAACGCAAAGAGCAGCAGTCAAGTGAGGTGAGGACAGCTACCAAAACAGGAGCCGTGGGTGTTTCTGTTGTACAGCATAGGCCACAAAAGCACCCAGGCAGGGAGACTGGGGGCTCCGGTCCATATCTTGTCTCAGCCACGTACCTTTGGCCAAGACAGGGACCTCCTGGTTTGCTCATTCAGAGAACCGAGCAGACCAAACACACAGATAAGTAAGTTGTATTGAGAAAATGGTTAATAATAAGCTGATGTAACATGTTCCATGAGTATGTTCCTTTTCTTTTTTTTTTGGAGAGGTTTTCACTATAGGGCGCGTGTGCTCGCCAGACAGACAGAGAGAGACAGAGAGATAGAAAGCGAGAAATCACCCCCCAGGGGGGATGGCCGCGCCACAATCCCTTTTCCTCCCAGGATCCTGGGCACGCATGCACACACACACGCCCGGCGTGAGTTTAAACCACCAGGTCTAGAACTCGAACCGCGGTCGACTACATGGGAGTCCAGCGACATAGTCATTACGCTAACTGCTGGTCCCCATGAGTACGTTCTTTAGGAACCTATAAAGTACTCATCTGAGAATGGGGTTTTGAATAACTAGCTTTCATCCTTTTCATCTCTTTGTTTTCTTTAAATAAAAGTGTGCTGTCTTCTTTTTTTAGCTCACAGAAGAGGTTCCAGAATATGAGTATAACAAACTCATCTTGGCAATATCTGTGACTGTAGGAGTGACGGTTTTGTTGATCATTGTCTGTCTCACTGAGGTAAGGACAACAATTCAGGTTTCCGAAATACATCCTGTCTTGATTGTTATCAAAATTACCCATCGAGGTTTTTTTTTTTTTCCCCTGCCATCTTGAAGCCTGAGAAGGGCTTCTGGGAACAGGACTTCTAAAAGGCAAATAACTATGTCTGGAAGACTATGGGCCTAGGCCATTTTTGCTTGCTATAAGCGGGGTCTCAGGGACCAAAGGGAACACACAGCTCTTCTTAAAATTGAAGGTGTTTATGCATAAGATGAGGTGGAATTCTATTTAGGCAAGAGGTGTACTTATGTGTACAAAGCAAATAAACAACACAGTGAGTCCTGGTGGCAAACCAAATAAAATCAGAATAATCTGAGGAAAGGTTACTCGTGCCCATGGAAAGAGTGGCATGGTTCAAGTCAAATTCCAAAGCAACCTTCCTGCTAAGGCTATTGGATACAGAATCTGTGTGATGCTGTACCCCTCAAGGATTTAAAACAATGAAAAGTAAAGTGATAAAAAGAGGAAAAAAAAACCCATAGACAAAATCAAAGCCACTTTCCCACCAACTACTGCCTTATAGTCCTCTTCAGTCACTAAGACTAAGTATGCTCTGTTCTTTTATAGCAAAGTAAATCCCAGGGATTTTTTTTACGAGTTATTTTTGCTATAGAGTACATGTGCTCGCTGGACAGAGACAGACAGAAAGCAAGAAATAATCACCACCCAAGGGGATGACCAGGCAGAAATCCCTTTTCCTCCATTTTCCTCTCAGGATTTTGGGCACACACGCACATGTGCCCAGCATGAGTTTGAAGCCAGCAGGTCCAGGACTCAAACCATGGTTGGCCATGTGGGAGTCCAGTGATGTAACCATTATACCATCTCCTGGTCCCAAATCCAGGGATTTTTCAAAGTACCCTGTTCTGGGACCAGCAGTTGGTGTAATGGCTACGTCGTTGGATTCCCATGTAGTCGACCAGGGTTCAAGTCTCAGACCCAGTGGCTTAAACTCATGCCAGGAACATGTGCATTTGTGCCCAAGACCCTGAGAGGAGAATAGAAGAGAAGGGATTGCGGCGTGGCCATCCCCTGGGGGGGGGGGGGGGGTGGTAATTTCTCGCTTTCTATCTTTCTGTCTCTCTCTGTCTTTCTGGCAAGTGCATGCGCCCTATAGCAAAAACCTCCCCAAAAAATAAAAATAAAAAAATAAAAGTACCTTGTTCTCAAGAATTCTCTGTGGAATTGAAACTAAAATAACAAGCGACTAGATTATTTTTGGAATGTAAGTTTTAAGAACTCGAGTTGAGGGACCAGCAGTTAGCGTAATGGCTATGTCGCTGGACTCCCACGTAGTCAACCGTGGTTCAAGTCCCGGACCCGGTGGCTTAAACTCACGCCAGGCGTGTGTGCATGCGTGCCTAAGATCCTGAGAGGAGAATGGAGGAGAAGGGATTGCGGCATGGCCATCCCCCCTGTGGGGTGATTTCCTGCTTTCTGTCTCTGTCTGTCTGGTGAGCGCACGCACCCTATAGCAAAAACCTCTCCAAAAAAAAAAAAAAAAAAAAAAAAAAAAAGAACTCGAGTTGATATGAGAGCAAAATTTCTCCAACCCTAACCATGTCCACATTTTGATGTATCAGCAATCACTTGCATTCTACCAAATTTCTTTCCTCATTGCTGAAAGGATGAGAGATGTATAATCTCCACACTCAGGGAGTTGTTATAACCCTGGGAAGAAAGGATATGCCAAAAGATAAATGTGTCATCTTGTAGCCTCACTGCATTTCTGTGAAATCATTCTCCAGCCTCTAAGGCAAATCTAAACAGACTCATTAAAAGCACTGCAGCTAACTCCTGCATCATCCACTCTAAGGCATGGCATAATTACAGCGGCCTATCCCTGTTGACCTTTTGTTCAGTTACATGAAAGTTTTCTGCTTTTCCCAACAGGCAGGTACTAGAATATTAAAGGAGCGATTAATAAGCAGATGGTCTTGACTACCGTAGCCATGTGACCTGATTTATTGTATGTGCCTTTTCTACTCTCGTGGCAGCCCTCTGCTCCATCTAAAGCAGCCCCTCGCCACACCTCAGTCACACCTGTCTGTTCCTACTTTTGTCTGTGTCTTTACCCATCTGAAATTCCCTATTTCTCTTTGCCTGTGGAAGTCCTATGAATCTGTCAAAAGCCTATTGAGATTTGTCATTCTTCACGACCTCTGAGTACTCCAGCCCTTCTGGGCCAGTCCCTTTATTTGTCACCATTTCTTGAAGCCACAGTGAGACAGTCCTCCTCCCCTGAGAACTAAAAATCTGGTAAATACCATTTTTTTTTAATTTTAAGAATTATTATTTGCAGAACCAGCAGTTGGCATAATGACTATGTCGCTGGACTCCCATGTAGCCGACCATAGTTCGAGTCCCGGACCCAGTGGCTTAAACTCATGCTTGGCACATGTACGTGTGTGCCCAAGATCCCGAGAGGAGAATGGAGGAGAAGGGACTGCGACGTGGCCATCTTCCCGGGGTGGTGATTTCTTGCTTTCTGTCTCTCTGTCTTTCTGGCAAGTTCACATGCCCTATAGCAAAAAAAACTCTCCAAAAGAAAAAGGAATTATTATTTGCTACAGGTCACATGCACTCATGAGAAAGAGAGAGAGAGAGAAAGCAAAGCCACCAAGTCCAGGACTCCAACTGCAGTAGGCCCTGTGGGAGTCCAGTGCCTTAAGCACCATGCCACCTGCTGCCCCCGATAAACAACTTTTTAAAGAACAGATACCCAAAAGAGCAACACCAGGGTCAACACATAATAGAGCAGAGATGTGTAAAGCTCCTGCTCTCTGCTTTCCTTTTTCATATATTTCATAGGTATTCTTGTATATTTTCTCAGCCAAATGTCAGATCATTGGCTTTCACTTAAAAAAGTAACTATCTCGGGTTTTGGGGGTTTGTTTGTTTGGGAGAGGTTTTTGCTATAGGGCATGTGCACTCGCCAGAAAGACAGAGAGAGACAGAGAGACAAGCAGGAAATCACCCTGTAGGGGTGATGATCATGACTAAATCCTTTCTCCTCCATTCTCCTCTCAGGATCTTGGGCACACATGCACATGCACCCAGTGTGAGTTTAAGCCACCAGGACTCAAACCGCTGTCAACTACATGGGAGTCCAACAACATATCCCTTACGCTAACTGCTGGTCCCACTATCTCGGGTTTTGACTAGGATTGCATTGAGTATGTAGATTAGTCTGAGAAGAATTGACATCTTTATAATATTCTAGGAAAATGATATCTCACACTGTGCATTCATTTTTTGGTAATGTTCTTTACAAGAGTTTCAGTGTTTTCCTCACATAGCTCTTACTCGTTTATTGTTTTTGTTATTTTAAGCTTTATTTAATTTATTATTATAATTATTATTTTAAATTTGCTACAGGGCATGTGCACTCACCAGAGAGAGAGAGAAAAGGAAAAAGCAAGCCTCCAGGTCTAGGACAGTGGTCAGCCATGTGGGAGTCCAGCACCTTAACCACCAAGCCACCGGCTGGCTCCTCTTCCACTTCCTAATTAGTTATTGATGGTACATGAGAAAGCCATCGAGGTATGTGTGCTGATTTCTTGATTTTGTATCTGGCCACCATGCTGAATTTTCATATTACAGCTGATAAAATGTTGATGGATTCTCTTGAGCTTTTAAGGTTGCCCAGCATTTTGACTTCCTCTCTAATACGTGGATATCCCATTTACTTGTCTTACTGCATTGATTAGGGCCTCTCAACAAGGTTGAATAGAGCAGTCTTAAAAGGTTTCCAACTCTTGTTCTTGACTTTAAAACAACACTACTGTTTAGGTTTCTGGGAGATACTGTTATCAAGTAAAGGATGTTTCATTTTTTCCTACTTTTAAGAGATTTTATTAGGGGGACTGCACTTGTGGTAATGCCTATGTTTCTGGACTCCCATGTAGTCAACTGTGGTTTGAGTCCCAGACCCGGTGCCTTAAATTCATGCCGATTACCTGTGTGTGCATGCCCAAGATCCCGAGAGGAGAATGCAGGAGGAGGAACTGCAGCATGGCCATTCCTCCTAGGGGGTGATTACTCGCTTTTTGTCTCTCTGTCTCTCTCTCTCTTTTTGGTGAGCGTGTGTGCCCTATAGCAAAAACCTCTCCAACAACAACAACAAAAAAGGTTTTATTAGATATTATCTATAAAATGATATGTAAAACATTCGATAAAATATATTAAGTGCCACCTGCATGCAAGAGGCTAAGCTAGGTGCTATGGAAAAGCCAAAGAGCTATTAAACAGAATAGAATTCCTGTCCTCAAAGGTTTCCGTTTCACTGAATAGATGTGACTCAAAAGAAAAGAAATAGTGGTCGTTGTGATGGATACTCATGATCATGATTTCTTCCGAAACAGATTTATTCTCATAGGAAAGCATGTCAAGAAGATGAAGAAGGAGGACGTCCAAGGTGAATACTTGTCTGGCAATTTTGTTTTTTTTTTATTTTTTTTAGTTTGTTCTTAAGTGTACTTTCTTTTCTTTTCTTTTTTTTTTTTTTGGCTTTCTTATTTCATTTTCTTTTATACATTCAATCACATTATTTAGCTTACAAAATGAGTATTTCAATATGTGAACATTTCTCCCTAGTCCAGTTAATTAAACTATGAAATATCTTCAACAGATAATACCATCTTTCTTTGTATCTCATGGTTTTTGGATGGAAAGTTCTATAGATATCTGTTAAGTCCATTGGATTCATGGTATCATTTAGATCCTTTATCTCTTTATCTATTTTTTGCCTAGATGATCTGTCCAGAGGGGATAGTGCAGTGTTGAGATCTCCAACAATTAGTGTATTGCAGTCTATCTACCCTTTTATGTCTAACAGTCTTTCCTTCACATATTTGGGTGCTCCTGTGTTAGGCACATAGATATTTATAAGCGTTATATCTTCTTGATCGATTGACCCTTTTACTGCTATATACTGTCCTTCTTTGTCTCTTCGAACAGTTTTTGTTTTAAAGCCTATTTTGTCAGAAATTAGTATCACAATTCCAGCTCCTTTTGGTTCACATTTGCATGGAAAACCTTCTTCTGATCCTTCACTTTTGGTCTATGTATGTCTTTATCCATGAAGTGGGTTTCCTATAGGCAACAGATAGAGAATTTCTATTTTTTTAATCCATTCAGCCAGTCTGTGTCTCTTGGAGAATTTAATCCATTCACATTCAATGTTATGTTCAATGTTACCAGATCTGTCCCGATGATAAAGTTGGCCATTGTCTTAGTCGCCTTTTATTCCTTTGTTTCTGTCTGTTAATTCTTTAGTTTTCCTGGAACAGTACTTTCCTTGGGGTTTCTTGAAGAGCTTATCTGGTGCTGGCAAATTCTTTCAGGTTTTATTTGTCTGAGAAGATTTTAATCTTTTTTTCTCATATAAAGGATAATCTTGCAGGATATAATCATCTTGGATGAAATTGCTTCTCTCTTAACATTTCAATACATCTTCCCATTCTTTCCTTGCTTGCATTGTTTCCATTGTGAGGTCTGGTGTTAATCTGCTGGGATGACCTTTGTACATCACTTGTCGTTTCTATCTTGCCAGTTTTAGTATCATGTCTTTATCTGTGGTCTTGGATAGTCTGGCTAAGATGTGCCTTGGGGAAGGTCTTCTGGGCTCGATTCTATTTGGGGTCCTTTGTATTTCTTGGGTCTAGGTGCTTGAGTGCCTCTCTAGACTTGGGAAATTTTCTTCCAGGATTTCATGGAATAGATTTTCCATGCCATTAGTTTCTTCACCTTCTGGGATGCCAGTTATTCTGACGTTTGGGTGTCTTATGGAGTTTAGTATTTCTCGTATATTATCTTCGTGGTTTTATGTTATTTTCTCTTTTTGGTGTTTTTCTGTAGGTCAGAGGTTTTGTCTTCTACATCGGAGATTCAATCTTCAGCATGATCTAATCGACTTTTAAAATTTTCAAGAGAATTTTTTATTTCCTTTATTACAGATTTCATGTCTTATAGTTCCATCTGATTCTTTCTCACAGTATCCATTTCTTCT
This sequence comes from Tupaia tana, assembly GCA_026018925.1. Taxonomy (NCBI): domain Eukaryota; kingdom Metazoa; phylum Chordata; class Mammalia; order Scandentia; family Tupaiidae; genus Tupaia; species Tupaia tana. The sequence continues at coordinate 55,550,350 of JAKSZU010000011.1, read as the reverse complement.
TTCATATTGTGGAAGTACTTCCTAATCTCCTGTAGTTCACTGTCTCTTTTCTGTTCCAACTCATAGAATTTGGTCACCATGAGTATTCGAAATACTTTCTCTGACATTTTGGTAACATCCTCCATTTTCAATAAAGATCGAGGGGAGTTACACTGTTCCTTTTATGGAAACATATTTCCTGGTTTATTCAGACCTGAGGCTCTTCTACTTCTAGCCATGGGAAGATGTATTCACTTTTGAATACCTCTTAGGAAAACATTTCTCTGACTAGGAGTGTGTTTCCCTTTTCCTGCAAATAGATGTGTACCGAAGTCTCTCTTCTGTTTCTTTTAGTAATGTGGTCTCAAGAGGGGTACTCTATTCAGGTGTCTGAAAAGCAATGTCTCCTTCTGTCTCAGGGGCTGGGTCTTGGGCTGGGGAGCCTGGAAGTAAGGCGACGGGGCAGTGGTGCCCCCACCTCAATGACCCTTGCAGCCCAGAGGCCTGGAGATGGAACTGGAGCCTGCTGTCTATGGGGCTGGCTCTTGGGCTGGGGAGCTCGGAAGTGAGGCGGGGAGCGGGGATAGTGGTGCCCCTGCCTCAGTGTGCCTTACTGCCCAGATCTGGATATGGAACTGGAGCCTGCTGCAGAGAAAAGGATGGTCTGTCTGGCAGTTTTAAATTCAAATTTTAGAACAAGAAGGAAGTTAGAACTTACCTATTTCTTTTTTTAAAATATGCACTTAATTTTATTTATCACTATTATTATCACTATTATCATTATTTAATTTGGTATAGGGCACGTGTCCTCAGAAGAGAGAGACATAGAGCAAAAGTGAGAAAGCAAGCCATCAGGTTCTGTACTCAAACTATGGCCAGTCATGTGGAAGTCCAGCACCTTAACCACCGTGTCGCCTGCTGATCCCTGAACTCATTTGTGTCCATCCCCTATTTTACAGTGAGAAAACTGCCAGAGTCAGGAAGAATACTTACTTACTCTTATGCTTTTCCTGGTTCTAGTAAAATGAGTTCCTCACCAAAGCTGAGTTAGATGGGACTAGCATGGATTTATCTGCTGTCATCAGTCCTTCAAGGAAAGAAGGCGGGGGGAGGGGGAGGTTTTTTTTTTTTTTTTTTTGGAGAGGTTTTTGCTATAGGGCGCGTGCGCTTGCCAGACAGACAGAGAGAGACATAGAGACAGAAAGCGAGAAATCAACCCCCAGGGGGGATGGTCACACCGCAATCTCTTCTCCTCCATTCTCCTCTCGGGATCTTGGGCACGCACGCACATGCACCCGGCGTGAGTTTTAAGCCACCGAGTCCGGGACGCAAACCGCGGTTGACTATGTGGGAGTCCAGCGACATAGCCATTACGCTAACTGATGGTCCCATGGGGGAGGTTTTGATTGTACCTGCTCCTGCTGGTGGTGGGCATCTGACCAGACCAGAGGCCTTCAGAGAGGCTCTGGACAAGGGATAGAGAAGGGACGACAACATGGTCCTGGATCAAGGGAGCTAGTCTCCTTCCAGCTGAGAGAAGATCAAATGTATGAGTCTTTCCTCTAAAGTGATGGAAACACTTACCTTCCCATCCTACTGACTTCTGACCACCTTCCATTCCTTTTACCCAAATCTCATAGAATTTTAGTTGTGAGAGACATTAGACAGTAGTTTGTCTCTTCCTTTCCTGATAAAGAAGGAGACAGAAACAATATCTTGCCCTGTGGTGATTGTTACTAGTGAGTATCAGAAAAAGGATAATTCCTTTCCAACTGGGGACGTCTTCATTGATTATACTGTGCTTGGGCTGTGAGCTACATTTGGTATTGCATGTTAGAACGTATACAGTATGTACAATGTGTATACTATACAACTATATACAGTGTGTATACTATACAATACACACAATGTGTATACTACACAATTAAAGTCATGTTTGAAACAAAGCCCTCTAATTTTTTCTTTCTCTTTTCTTTCTTTTTTAGAGAGATTTTTTGCTATAGGGCTTATGTGCTTGCCAGAAAGACAGAGAGAGACAGAGAGACAGAAAGCAAGAAATCAACTCCGAGGGGGGATGGCCATAACACAATCCCTTCCCCTCCATTCCCCTTTCAGGATTTTGGGCACATACACACACATGTCCCCGGTGTGAGTTTTAAGCTGCTAGGTTCAGGACTCGAACCACAGCCAACTACTGGGAGTCCAGTGATGTATTTCTGTTTATATTCAGAAAGACTATCTTGTGCTTTAGTGATAGTCATGTCCATTAAACAGACTTTACAATTACTCATCTTCAGGAACAGGCTATGGTATGAAAATCTGTGAGTGAGTTAACTTTGCTAGTTGAACTCAGGCATTTTCTTGATGTGATTCAACTTATAGGGTAGAGCAGCTGTGAAAATGAAGTACCCACTTCTCAGATCCCCAGCAAATGATGAAGGGGAGAGTTAGCTCAAAGGGGGCTGATGTAAAATATTTCTGGAGACACTCACATGCTTCTGCCCGGAATGATGGTTCAGTTTTGTTCAGTGCACAAAGGCACTTGGCCAAGGTGAAAGCAGGGCCAACAATGCCCCATATAGTCCCTGCCTACCCAGATACACAGGTCTCCCTAGAGACATTGTGGGGTCCCTCTGGACAGACACAGAGGGCTCCTGGAATCCCAGCATGCGCAGAATAGTCTCCAAGGTCCCAGCTCTGTGGCGGTTTTGCCATTGTGATTATGGTCTGAGGCCCAAGATTTGCCATCATAAGGCCAGAGATGTGCATTAGGAGAGATGCAGAAAATGGCATGAATCACTAACTGTCTTGTGCATGTGCTTTCTTCACAGGAGGAGCTTTTTCCGGTTTCTGGATAGAAGATCCACATCAGAATCTGATACTCAGGTAAATTCAAAGATGATTCAGTGCTGTGCTGAAGAACGCAGGGGAGGTGCAAATTAATGTTCTCCTTTTTGTTTTCTAGGAGGGTGGCTTCTTCTGGTTGAGGTGGCCACTCTGGCTTAGAGATATGTATAGACCTCTCACTGCCACACGCAAGAAAAACATGGCACAGAGCCTACATGACAAGGATTCCTCTGATGAGGATGAGATTTTCAACAGGGATCCAGGGTAAATGATTGGAAATGGTTTAAAATTGCCTTATCTAAAATGAGCAGATAATGAAAAGTTTCATTGCTCCTGTCACAAGTAAAACTTTGGCTTTGTTTTTCTTATCCCAGAGAGCTCAGCGAAGTCCGAGTAGACAAGGCTGCACCTATTGGGTCAACTACGGAGGGTGAGGAAAGTGAGACCGTGGCTGAGGAGGAGAACACAGAGTGACCCTATCCTGTGGGAAACTGCACATCAGCGAGTCTGCCGAGGCTATTTTCATGAGTCTCTTACTATCGCCATCTTAGGAAACTTTTAGGTTTCACTTTCTGAGCGAGCAAACAATTACACAACGCCAAAGGCCACAATTGGCTCCCCTTCAAAACCTTACCTTCAAAACCATACTACCTTATGATTGGTCTATAGAGCAACCAATCACCGCCCACCAACATGTATATAACCACGATCCCTGGCCCACAATAAATGGACGACCCTGAAGAGTTGTAACACTGTGTCGTCTCCGTGTTGTAACATTGCACCTGTCCCGTCTCTCACTCCTTCCGTAAGGAAACCTGTTTGCCTGTCCTGCGGGTAGAGTCGGGACACTATCCTGTCTCAGGTTACCTGTAAATGTTTACCAATATCAGCTTTTAGCATTGCTTGTAAAAGTCTTATCTTTTTATATTAAAGTGCCTAAAATTCATAACCAGTTCTAGCCATGTGGTAAGAAATTAAAATGTACACAGTTTAATATTGATGTACAAATAAGAAGGACCAGACGCAAGATCACTGGGACTGATGCCAGAGCCCTCATCGCAGCCAGTGCCTCCATAGAGGCCAAGGGGAGGGGGCGAGGGGCTCCTTTCCACACGCCCAGTCTGATCAGTCTCCACCAACCTAAAAGGATCATCTTCCAGTGGGGGTGGATCTCTCAATTCAATATCCGCTGTTCCAGAACTGTCTCCCCGGTTCATGAAGAACCAGTTTTTTTCTAGCAGTCTGAACAATTGGCTGGCTTTCTGATAAGAAAGTAGGCTTTAGAAGAGTTACATGGTATCTGTATGATCCTCCTGCCCTCAGAGGATAATATGCCATCTGAAACCTCTCAGTGCCTGTGGGTTGGCAGAGTATTTGGATCACTGAACCTACCTGCACTGTGGGGCCAAGTGCTGTCTTCCCAAGCCCTCAAATTCACATCTGAGTAAGAGTACTGTCTTGGTAGGGGGTTCACCACACTTGCAGACTAGTTTTTGTTTGTTTTTTTCTGACCATCAAGGTTCCCACAGCCCACCTTGTGTTTAATCATTTATTTGAATGACTCACAGGACCCAGGAAAACATTTTACTTACTATTGGCAGTCTATTGCAAAGGATACTTGAAAGGATGAAAGTGAACTGTCAGATGAAGAGATACTTAGGGCAAGGCCTGGAAGTGTCCCCTGGGGGTTAGAGTGCACCGCCTCCTGGTACAGGGATGTGTTTCCCAACCTGGAAACAATCTGAGCCTGTCTTTTAGGCATTTTCATGGAAGCTTCCTCACATACGTCGATCCCATAGTAGATCACTAACTCAGTCTCCAGCTCCTCTCCCCTTTACAGAGGAGGGGTTGGGTTGAAAGTTTCAAGTTTCTAATCACGCCTTAGTCTTTCTGGTGACCAGCCTCCACTAAGATTCACTTCGTTAGAAAAAAAAGACATACCTCCCACCCAGGAAATTCTCACTGTCATAGGCATGCCTGGTGATCAGACCCAACTTCCATGTGGTTCTTATCTGATACTCACAAGAATTAGAGACGCATACACAGGGGCTAGCAAAGCAGAGTTTATTAAGAGAGGGAAGGAAGAACAGAGCTCCCAAGCATGGAAGAGTCCTGAACAGGTTGACAAAGAGGGGCAGGGAGTTCTTATCTAGCAGTCTGAGCAATGGGCTGGCTTTCTGATAAGGAAGTAGGCTTTTTGAACAGAATTACATGGTATCTGAGTGATGTATTACCCTAGTCTTCATGTGGTCACCAGACCATAGCAATCTGTACTGCTTATTAGAACACAGTTACTAAATAAAAACTGCCACCCTTAGCTACAGTTGCTTTCAGTCCCACTGCAGCCAGATTTTGGCTGTGAAAACTTGGATACTGTTACTCCATCTTTGCCTTGACCCTGTCTGTGTGCTCGATATCCCTCTGTCCTGCCTTACTAGCAAGGGGTCATACATTTTTTTAGAGATAAGTATAAGAGGTGTACATTGGACATTAACCGGACCATAGAGGAAAAACATAGAGATTTCACCAAAAAGGAAAACATGGTGATCCCCCTCATGACCTCCTTTTGAGGCCTCTACTCTATCTACCTGTAACAGGGGTCTTACTCCTATCTCACCAGGGATTTTGGAGCGCCATGTCAGGAACCAGGATCAAAGAGCAAATATTACAACAAAAGATGCTCCTAGCTTCCCATCAGGAAAGTTACAAGGGTTTAAGAAGTTGTGCCAGGAACTGGGGGCAAAGACCAAATATATGATATTACACTGTCACAGAAAGGAAAGTTAACCACTCTAGATATTTTAAATAGAAAGGGATTTTGTGCAAAAAATGTTTATCATTGGAATGTCACTGGAGAGGCTAGAGGGAGTGAAAGCTAGCAACATTGTTCTCGGGCTGCTTTATCACTTCTGCTCTTCAAAGAATCAGAGGTCAGGAAACTTTGGGAAACCACTGCCAAGGTCATCATAGCCCCACTGTTCCCTGGCCAAGACCGTGGGGCAATGTAGACTCCAGGTGGCCACTACAGCTGCAGGTCTGTGACTGTACCTCCTTTCTACCAAATTGCACATGAGTGTGTTTTACTGGCAGCATCGTACTAAAGGAGTTTCTCTCTTTGTGTTTTAAGGTTTTGGCCATAGGGCATGTGTACTTACCAGAGTATCCGCTCTCCTCTCGGGATTTGGGGCCTGCAAGCACACAGGCCTGGTGTAATTTTCAAGCCACCAGGTCTGGGACTCAAACTGCTGTCAGCTAATGGGAGAATCTTGTGTCTTAACCACCATGCCACCTGCCAGCCTCAGGGAAAGGAGTCTTGAAGTGCAGCCTCCAGCAAGCACCTGCATAGAAAGGGGTAGAAATGGGTGTCAAGAACCAAACAACTGTCTGCAGCACACCTCCATATCCCCTTTGAACTGGAGGTATGTATCCTGGCACTCCTCCCCCTGACTGCTTTTGCCGTGTCCCATAGATTATGGAAACTCGTGTACTCATTATCAATTGTTTCCATAAATTTTTTTATTTCAGACTTAATTTCTTTAGTAGTGAAGAAGTCATTCAGAAGTAGGTTGTTCAGTTTCCATGTATTTGTGTATTTTCAAGGGTGTTTCTTGAAATTAATCTCAAGTTTAATTCCACCATGGTCAGAGAAGATGCTGGATATAGTTTCTATGCCTTTGAGTCTGTAAAGGCTTGATTTGTGTTCTAAAATACGGTCAATCTTTGAAGAGGTTCCATGCTGGGATGAGAAAAATGTATATTTTGTGGACTTAGTATAGAAAGTTCTATAGATATCTATCAAGCCCATTTGATTTATAGTATCATTTAGGCCCTGTATCTCTCTATTTATTTTCCACCTAAAAAATCTGTCTGGGGACCAGCAGTTAGCATAATGGCTATGTTGCTGAACTCCCATGTAGTAAACTGCGGTTCGAGTCCCCGACCCGGTGGCTTAAAATCACGCCAGGTGCATGTGCATGCGTGCCCAAGATCCTGAGAGGAGAATGGAGGAGAAGGGATTGCAGCGTGGCCATCCCCCCTGGGGGGGAATGATTTCTCACTTTCTATCTCTCTGTCTCTCTCTCTTTCTGGTGAGCACACGTGCCCTGTAGCGAAAACCTCTCCAAAAAAAAAAAAAAAAAGATCGGTCTGAAGGAGATAATGAGGTGTTGAGATCTCCAACAATTATAATGTTTCTCCCTATCTCTCCTTTTAACTCCAGCAGTCTTTCCTTTACATATTTAGGTGCTCCTGAATTGAGTGCATAGATATTTATAAGTGTTATGTCTTCTTGCTGGATTACCCCATAATGCCCTACTTTGTCTCTTCTTACAGTCTTTGACTTGAAGTCTATTTTGTCTGAAATAAATATCACAACTCCAGCCCTTTTTTGATTTCCATTTGCATGGAGTATCTTTTTCCAGCCCTTCACTTTTAGTCTCTGTATGTCTTTATCCATAAGGTGAGTTTCTTGTAGGCAACAGATAGAGGGTTTCTGTTTTCTTATCCATTCGGCCAGTCTGTGTCTCTTAACTGGAAAATTTATTCCATTGACATTCAATGTTATTATTGATATTTCCGGACCTGTTCTTATAATTAAGTGAGCCATTTTCTTTTTTTTTTTTTTTTTTTTTTTTTTTTTTTTTTGGAGAGGTTTTTCGCTATAGGGCGCGTGCGCTCGCCAGACAGACAGAGAGAGACATAGAGACAGAAAGCGAGAAATCACCCCCCAGGGGGGATGGTCACGCCGCAATCCCTTCTCCTCCATTCTCCTCTCGGGATCTTGGGCACGCACGCACACGCGCCCGGCGTGAGTTGTAAGCCACCGGGTCCGAGACGCGAACCGCGGTCGACTACGTGGGAGTCCAGCGACATAGCCATTACGCTAACTGCTGGTTCCCAAGTGAGCCATTTTCTTGGTTGCTTTTTGTTCTCTTTTTGTTCTCTTATAACTGTCCATCTGACATTTTAGATTTCCTGGTATAGCACTCCTTTCCAAGCCTCTTGAAGAGCTCGTCTGGAGTTGGTAAATTCCTTCAGATTTTGTTTATCCAAGAATGTTTTTTATCTTTTTTTCCCATATGAAAGATAATCTTTCTGGGTATTCTTGGTTGAAATTGTGTTTCTTTGAACACTTTGACTCTATTTCCCCTTGCTTGCATTGTTTCCATTGAGAGGTTTGATGTTAGCCTGATGGGGTGACCTTTGTAAGTAACTTGACGATTCTCTCTTGCCAACTTTAGTATCTTGTCTTTGTCAGTTGTTTTTGCCAATCTGGCTATGATGTGCCTTGGAGAGGATCTTCTTGGGTTGATTTTACTGGGGGTCCTATGTATTCCTTGAGTCTGGATATTTGAATACCTTTCTAGGTTTGGACATTTTTCTTCCAGGATTTCATGGAATAAATTATCAATGCCCTTATTATTTTCTTCCTCTTCTGGGATACCAGTAATCTGGATGTTGGGGCACTTGATGGTATCCTGTATTCCTCGCATATTATTCTCGTTTTTCTTGGTTGTTTTCTCATTCTTCTTAATACTTTTTTCTAGGTCCGATGTTTTGTCTTCTACCTTCAAGATTCGATCTTCTGCCTGCTCTGATCTACTTTTAATACTTTCAAGGGAGGTTTTGATTTCCTGTATCACATTCTTCAACCCTAGAAGTTCCATCTGGTTTTTGTTTAAGGTGTCTGTTTTTTCTTTCAAATCACAAAAGGACTTCCTTATCTCCTGGAGCTCATTGTCATTTTTCTATCGTGGTTAGTTTGGTCCCTATAAATATTCTGAATTCTTTATCAGACATGTCCACGACATCCATTGTATTGACTGTGGGTGATGTGGGCTTGATGATTTCCCTTGGAGGAGAGGGCTTTTGTTGGTTGCTCATACTTCTTGAGCCTCTGTGATTGTTCCTAGTCATCAGGTGGTCTATATGTCCCTTCCTAACATATTCGAGGTATCTCTGAGTGTTAAAAGGTTTACAGGATTAGAAAATTGGTGATTTCTCTTCTGGTCTGCCTACCTGTGGCTCACCAGTACCATGCACTGTTGTCACAGGTCCTGGGTGACCCAAAGTCCTCCCTGTTTCTAAGGAGTGGTGGGCCTCCAACTGACCTAATAAGCTACACCTCAAGAGCAAAGAAAAAAATTGCGTGTTCTATGCCACGTGCTATTGAAAACACTGAAATTCTGAGAGTCCAAAGGCAAGTAGAGAAGGTGGAGGATGAGCAATGGGTCCCAGCTTTTAGGGCCTGCAGCCACAAGCAGCCTGGTGTCCGGCACTGCCGCTGGCTTGAATCAATCTCCAAATGGGGTGGGAAGGGGTGCAAGTTCATCTTCAAGAAAACCATCTTTAAGGGCTAGTCTATCACTTCATGTTTAATGTGGAGTTACTCTGATTTCTTTTTGTAACTTTGCTACAAACCTGCATGGTTAATCCTTTCCACTTCGATGGAGTAAGTGGGGTAGTCCATATTTTGTAACTACTTCCTGCTGAGCTGGAGTAAGTAAAGGTTTCATAATGAAAGTTTTTGAAATGATGAAAAAATTTCACTTTTAGTTTTGGTTTGTGTCATAGGGTGTTTGCGTTCACCAGAGACACAGAGAAAATGAGAGGGAATATGAAAAATCACCTCCCAGGGGATATGGCCACACTGCTAATTCTTCTCCTCCATTCTTTTTCTGGGATTTTGGGCATGCACACACACGTCCAGCATGACTTTCAAGCTCCAGGCCCAGGACTCAAAGCACGATTGGCCATATGGGAGTCTAGCATCTTCACCACTGTGCCACCTGCTGGCCCTTAGTTTTCTTTTCTAAGGGAGAGGGAATCCGTTATGTCTCTGCTCCTGTGTCATTTAGGGGCCAGTAGATGGCATGGTGGTTATACCACGGGACTCCCATCTGACTGACCGTGGTTCATGTCCTGGACCTAGTGGCTTGAAAGAGTGTGTGTGTGTGTGCATGCCCAAGATCCCAGGAGGAGAATGGAAGAGAATGGACTGCAGTGTGGCCATGCCCCTGGGCAGTGATTTCTCACTTTCTTTCTCAAAGTGTCTGTCTGTCTCTCTTTGGCAAGCTCACATGACTTCTGGCAAAAACCTCTTTTAAAAAATTAGTCATTGGGACCAGCAGTTGGCATAATGTCTATGTAGCTGAACTCCCATGTAGTCGACCGCAGTTTGAGTCCTGGAACCGGTGGTTTAAACTCACGCTGGGTGAGCGTGCCCAAGATCCCAAGAGGAGAATTGAGGAGAACGGACTGCAGCATGGCCATCCACCCTGGGGGATGATTTCTCGCTTTCTGACTCTCTGTTTCTCTGTCTTTCTGGCGAGCGCATGCACCCTATAGCAAAAACTTCTCAAAAAAAAAAAAAAAATCAGTCCTTCAGTCTCCCACTGTCATTTAGACTTGAGACTTTTTAACACTTAGCAATTTTTAGGAGCTGGAGAGAATGCAAAGGGCCATGTATTTATTTATTTAGATTTTTGCTATAAGGCATGTGCGTTCTCTGGAGAGACAGAGACAGAATGTGAGAAATCACACCCCCCCCCCAGGGTAGATGGCCATTCTGCAATCCCTTCTCTTTCATTCTCCCAGGACCTTGGGCATGCATGCACATCTATCCAGCGTGAGTTTCAAGCCACCAGGTCCAGGACTCGAACTCTAGCCAGCCATGTGAGAGTCCAGCGATGTAACCACTACACCATCTGCTGACCCCTCAAGTCCCAGTTTATGTGCCGTTTACTGCTCTCCTGAAGAGGTAAAGCATGTAAAAAGGAATTCATTTGGACATAAAATTGAGAACTGCATAATTTTCAAACATGCTCACCAAGGCTTTTTTAAACTTCTGACAGGTTCAAACACAAATACTGCAAATGGGGAGAGTTTCTCAAACAGCCTTTATTGTTTTCAGGCATGGAAGTGTAAGGAAACACTTTCTCTGTGACCTCCCCAGCTCAGTTTGGTCAGGTTTGACACAAATGACTTTATTTTGATTCTGTAAAACTTTCAGAAAACGTTTTTCCTCTTAATCAAGATACTTTTCTGTAAGGATTATTGATCAATCATCTTATGTGGCTTTAATTGTCCCTTGATGTCAGGATGGACTTATCCTAGTGGTTGGTCTTGTCATCCCACATCAGAGGGACATGATTGACAACTAGGTCAAAAACCCACTTCTGCCACATTTGAGCAACAAAGCAGGCCTAGAGGGAGTGCTGTTCAGGCCAGATCTGCCTGAAATAATTTATCTTAAAGCCTTCAAGAGCACTTGTTACAGTCTTTTTCACATGATGCAATTTTGAACTGTGGATGACAAAAACTTAAAATGGTCATAATTAATAACTTGATGGCTATTTATTATCATAATGATGTAACTGACAAAGTGAATGCATGTATTTCTATTGCATACAGCATTTAAAGATAACCAGAACGTATGATTGACAACATCACATCTATACTAGTACATCTTTTGAGATTTTACAGGGTCCTAACTGGAAAATTTGAAAGTCAGATTTTAGGTCAATAATACTTAATTTAGAATTTCACCCCAAGAGGGACCAGCAATTAGTGTAATGGCTATGTCACTGGACTCCCATGTAGTTGACCACGGTTCGCGTCCTGGACCCGGTGGCTTAAACTCACACCAGGCGCATGTGTGTGTGTGCATAAGATCCCAAGATGAGAATGGAGGAGAAGGGATTTCTTCGTGGCCATCCCCCCTGGGGTGGTGATTTCTCACTTTCTGTCTCTCTGTTTCTCTGTCTATCAAGTGCACGTGCCCTATAGCAAAAACCTCTTCAAAAAAAAAAAATATATATATATATATAACCTAGGAGACCAGCAGTTAGCGTAATGGCTATGTCGCTGGACTCCCATGTAGCCGACTGTGGTTCAAGTCCTGGACCCGGTGGCTTAAACTCATGCCAGGCGCGTTTGCCTGTGTGCCCAAGATCCAGTGAGGAGAATGGAAGAGAAGGGATTGTGACATGGCCATTCCCTCTAGGGGGTAATTTCTTACTTTCTATCTCTCTGTCTCTCTCTGTCTTTCTGGCGAGTGCACACGCCCTATTAAAAAAAAAAACTCTCCAAAAAAAAAAAAATATATATATGTATATATATAAAACCTAGGGCCAGCAGGTGATGTGGTGGTTAAGGCACTGGACACTTTCACGTGGCTGACCACTGTTCGAGTTCCAGACTTGGTGGCTTGCTTTCTCACTTTCCTTCTCTCTGTGTGTCTGTCGTTCTCTGGTCAGATTAAAATAAATGAATGAATAAATTAAATTAAATAATAATCTTTTAAAAAATATAAAATATTGTCTCAAAACATAATCACAGGTTATTTAGGTATAATATTAATTTATTAAACCAAAATGATAAGCACACAAATCTCATTTCTTAGGCAAGTTACCAAAATGTGAAGAAAACCCTCTTGTAGTGTGATTGTTTTACGATTGCTGTTTACTAAGAGTAGATCAGTACCTTCAGAAAACTGCGTTTTAACACAAAGGGGAATAATAATTCTTCGTTTAACTTTTAGAAAAGCTTAAGACCCTCTTTTTTATTTTTAAGTTCTAGCTATCTTGCCATATACAAAATACCTTTCATAAAATTATCCTTAATCAATCTTTGAAACACTTTTCAGACCCTTTCAAATGTAACTCGCCTTCAACGACATGCTTTAGACTTTCAGTATGTATCCCTTCCCATCTTTCCATTCTGAAATAATCCAGCCAGTTTACTTTAGGCCAAAAATTTTACCACACAGAATTCTTTCTTTTAATTAATTAATTTATTTTACATCCTTTCACCGAACTCATTACAGCATGCAAAGTGCGATTTCCCATCCAGAACACATTGTAAAGTGGCTTAATCATACATGTTATCATCAACAAATAATTTCCCATTTGTTTCTTGTATATATATATATATATATACACTGCCCCTATTTCTTACCCTCTGCCATTTTCCACCCTCCTCTCATAGTCCCTGAAAATTCTTTTTTTTACTAAAATTGTTTTTCTGTTTTAATTTTTCTAACCAAAATATATATGTTTACCTTTTTACTTTCTTTTCACATCTTTTCTTTTAACCTTACTGTTTCCTTCCTTCCTTTCTTGTAAGTTTACTTTTGGAAATAACTGAATAACCTCAAATTTAGACCAAATATTATTATTATTATTATTTATTGTTGTTGTTTGTTTGTTTTTGTTTTTGGAGAGGTGTTTGCTATAGGATGTGTGTGCTGCCAGAAAGACAGAGAGAAACAGAGAGACAGATATCACCCCGTGGGTGATTTCTTGCTTTCTGTCTCTCTGGTGAGAGTGTGTACCCTATAGCAAAAAACCACTCTTTAAAAAAAAAAAAATCCCTGCACCAAAATGAACTCATATTTAATTTCCTATTTTCATAAGCCCCTTAAAACACTCCCGTACACACCAACACACACACAAAAAGACCTTACAACTTTATAGCAATTTGATTTCTCACAAACTTTTTTTTTTCTTTTGGAGAAGTTTTTGCCATAGGGCGCGTGTGCTTGCCAGAAAGACAGAGAAAGACAGAGAGACAGAAAGTGAGAAGTTACCCCCCAGGGTGGATAGCCACTCTGCAATCCCTTCTCCTCCATTCTCCTCTCGGGATCTTGGGCACACATGCACACACGCCCGGCGTGAGTTTAAACCACTGGATCTGGGACTCAAACCACAGTCAACTTCATGGGATTCCAGTGACAGCCATTATGCCAATTTCTGGTCTCCTCAAAAACCTTTTTTACCTTTTGTTTTTTTCTTTTTCTGTTTTAAATGAGTTGAGGAGTTAACTCTGAAATGTTTACAATTTAGGCAGAACTGGCTGAACCTGAGTAAGAAAAAAATAAGTTTCCAAACAGTCTTGAATCTTTCTCTCATAAAACTACAAGTGAAAAGAAAGAAAAAGAAAAAAAGAAAAAGAAAACTCCAACAGGTTCAAAATAGGCAAAGGGAAACAAAGAAGCTCATGAATTTACCAGAAAAATCATGAGTTGGTCATCACTGGATTATAGTGATAAATTCATCAGTCTATGAATATTTGTCTCAGAGGACCTTGAAAGGGGAATAAAACAAGGAGGAAAGATGGAATCATTTAGACAGGGGCAGTGGGAGAGGGGGTTTCTGGTGCCTCTTAATTTTAGAAGTAGCCTCTATTATTATTTTTAAATTCTGAGACACTTCACATTTTTTGTTAGCTTCCTGAAGGGAAGTGAGTTTATCTTTTCCTCCTTATTCTTTTAAAAATTTTTGCTATAGAACATGTGCGCTCACTGGAGAGAGAGAGAGAGAGAGAAAGCAGGAAATCACACCCCAGAGGAATAGCCACGCTGCAATCCCTTCTCTCTTCTCCTCTAAAGATTTTAAGCATGCATGCACATGAGATTGGTGTGAGTCTTTTTTTTTTTTTTAGGGTGCTTGTGCTCACCAGACAGACAGAGACAGAGAGATAGAAAGTGAGAAATCACCCCCTAGAGGGGATGGCCACACCACAATCCCTTCTCCTCTATTTTCCTCTCGGGATCTTGGGCATGCACGCACACGCACTCAGCGTGAATTTAAGCCACCGGGTCCGGGATTCGAACCACGGTTGACTACGTGGGAGTCCAGCAACATAGCCATTATGCTAACTGTTGGTCCCAAGCTTGGTGTGAGTCTTAAGCTGCCAGATCTGAGACTCGAACTATGGTCGACTATGTGGGAGTCTAGCGACATAGCCATTACACCACCTGCTGGTCCCAGATGGTTTTAAATCTGCTGGTTTAGATGGCTTTAAATACCAAGTAATGTAGGGATTCCATTTTCTTTTCTTAATACAAGATCCTAATTTTTTTTTTTTTTTTTTTTTGGACAGGTTTTTGCTATAGGACGTGTGCACTCACCAGACAGACAGACAGAGACAGAAAGCGAGAAATCACCCCCCAGGGGGATGGCCATGCCACAATCCCTTCTCCTTCGTTCTCCTCTCGGGATCTTAGGCACGCATGCACACGTGCCATGCGTGATTTTGAAGCCACCGGGTCCGGGACGTGAACCAGGTTCGACTACATGGGAGTCCAGCAACATAGCCATTACACTAACTGCTGGTCCCACTAATTTTTTTGAGAGAGAGAGAGACATTTTTTTAAAGAGGTTTTTGCTATAGGGTGCAGGCATTTGTCAGACAGAGAGAGACAGAGAGACAGAAAGCGAGAAATCACCACCCCAGGGGGGATGGCCATGCTGCAGTCCCTTCTCCTTTATTCTCCTCTTGGAATCTTGGGCATGCAGACACACGCGCCCAGTGTGAGTTTTAACCTACAAGGGTCCAGGACTCAAACCATGGGCAACTACATGGGAGTTCAGCGACATACCCATTACACTAACTGCTGGTCCCATGAGAGTGAGAGATTTATGCTATACGTTGTGTGTGCTTACTGGAGAGACAGAGACAGAAAGCAACAAATCACCTTCTTTGGGATGACCATGCTGCAATCCCTTCTCCAGTATCCTCTCAGGACCTTAGGCACGCATGAACATTTTCCTGGCGTGAGTTTTAAGCTGCCAGGTCTGAGACTTGATCCACATTGGCTATGTAGGAGTCTAGCAACATGACCATTATGCCATCTGCTGGTCCTGATCCTAATTTTTTTTTCTAAATTAGGGTACAGAAAGACTAAAACAAATTTTTTAAGGGTTTTTGCCATAGGACACATGCATTCACCAGAGAAAGAGAGAGAAGACGTGAGAAATTGCCCCTTGGGGGGGCAATGGCCATACCACAGTTCCTTCTCCATTCTCCTAGGATTTGGGGTGCCCAAATATGTACCTGGTGTGATTTTTCAAACCTCCAGGTCTGGGACTCAAACCATGGTTGTCATGTGGAAGTTCAGTGCCTTAGACACTTGCCATCTGCTGACCCCTAAGAAAAAAACATTTTTAAGATTTTTGCCATAGGGTGTGTGCACTTGCTGGAGAGATAGTAAGAGGGAAAGTGAGAAATCACTCCCCAGGGGGGTGGAACACTGCAGCTCCTTCTCCATTCTCCTGGGATTTGGGGCATGCACATGTACCCAGTGTGAGTTTCAAGCTGCTGGGGCCAAGCCATGGTTGGCCATGTGGGAGTCAAGCACCTTAACCACCACTACACCACCTGCTGGCACCTAAAAAGTATTTTTAAAGATTAAAGTTTATCAAGATAGGAAAGTTCCCCATGGAAAATTTCAAACTTAGGTCATCTTATGTAAGGGGTTTTTAATCACACAAGTATGTACAAGTTAAGATACATGATTATTACACACAAAGCTAGCTTAGGGTGTCAGAGGGGATTATTTTCCTTGTTCTAATTCAACTTTAGATGTCTTATTTCCCATGTTTATTCACATCAAGCCAATTAAAGTAATTTAGGCAAGCAGAGGAGAAAGACCCTTTAGAATAAATACACTTGCCCCAGGGGTCAGCAAGTGGTATGGTGGTTAAGGTGCTGGATTTTCACATGGCCAACTGCAATTCAAGTCCCAGACCTGGCAGCTTGAAAACCACGGCAGGTGTATGTGCATGCATTCCCAAAATCCCAGGAGAATAGAGAAGAAGGGACTTCAGTGTGGCCATTACCCTTGGGAGGTGATTTCTTACTTCCTCTCGCTCTGTGTCTCTCCAACAAGCACAGGTACCCTATGGCAAAATTCTTTAAAAAACCCTCCTCAAATATTTGGTTTCTTTAATTCAACTAAGCTTCACCAAAAGGGACCAAACGGCATAGAATAAACCAGGCCATTTACCAAGGTTTTGAGAGGTCTGAGACCAGAGAACTTCTCTAATCTTCCTTGAAAAGAAGCTCAAAGTCACGGCAGGGGATAGAGAGACCACCACACTGATACCTGTCAGCAGATTCTGATGACTCGCTAGAAGAGCTCTGGTTCCTCTCTTAGTCCCTCTGTGGTCACCAGTAAAAATTTGTTAGTGGAAATACCACAGGTGCCCAGAATGAGTTTAAGCCACCAGTTCCGGGACTCGAACTACATGGGAGTCCAGCGACCTAACCATTACGCCAGCTGCTGGTCCCGAGATGTTTGTGTTTCAAATGCACTCAGAAACGTCAAAAGTAGCCGTGGCCAGCGAAGGATAGGGCTTGCGTGGGCAGGGACCCTGTGTTGGGCAGTTTACATTTGAAACCTTGGTTAAATGAGAGCCTGGGGTCTGAGTGTGGGCGTAGAAGCAGGGGTGGGTGTGGGTGTTGTGGTGCAGACAGAGGTACCTACCTGAAGGTTCTTCTTCTTTTCTTTTCTTTTTTTTGAGTGTTTTTCGCTTTAGGGCGTGTGCGCTCGCCAGAAAGACAGAGAGAGACAGAAAGCGAGAAATCACTCCCCAGCCTGGCCACCGGGTAGTATTCTGTTTCGGGCCTGGGTCAGACTAGATCCTGACTTCTAGGTTCCTGACTTCGCTGGGCCTCAGCAGCATCACGGTGCCACTGGGGCTGTCACTTCGCCTCTCTCGGTAGAAGGTAGCCCTGGCCGGCTTACTTCTGAGGGGGACCTGCAACACCTCGCCTGTCTGCCTCCTTGAGGACACCAGCGTATCCCGGTGAGCAGAACCCGGGCCCCTAGTGGAGCCTACCTCCTGGCACCTTCAGGCAAACATACCCGTTTTGACCACACCTAATACCAAGAGAGCTCCTGGAGGTCCCCTCAGGCACTCTGCTGTTGTTAACTTCCCATCTGCCCCGTGGGGCATGGAGCTCTGGGGCCTGCCTATTCTCTTTTTGCCCTGTAGTTGTTTCTTTCCATCATAACAGAGACATTTGTCTTTTTTCTTGCCTTGTTTTTTTTCGGGGTGGGGGGTGTTTGCTATAGGGCTGGAGGAACAGTCAGACAGACCGAGACCAAGGGACAGATACCCCCCAGGGGGCTCGGCCACTCCTCAATCCCTTCTCCATTCTCCTCTTGGGATCTTGGACAATAATTTACAGGTGGCCATGTGAGTTTAAGCCAACAGGTCCGGGACTCGAACTACATGGGAGTCCAACGACCTAACCATTACACCAACCGCTGGTCCGAAGACGTTTGTCTTTCAAATGCACTCAGAAACATCAAAAGTAGCCGTGGCCAGCGAAGGGCAGGGCATGTGTGGGCAGGGACCCTGTGTTGGGCCTTTTTACATTTGAAACTTGGTTAAATGAGAGCCTGGGGTCTGAGTGTGGGCGCAGAAGCAGGGGTGGGTGTGGGTGTTGTAGTGCAGAGAGGTACCTACCAGAAGGTTCTTCTTCTTTATTACTATTACTATTTTTTGGAGAGGTTTTTGGCTATAGGGCGCATGCACTCGCCAGACAGACAGAGAGAGAGATAGAGACAGAGAGCAAGAAATGACCCCCCGGGGGGATGGTCACGCTGCAATCCCTTCTCCATTCTCCTCTCGGGATCTCGGGCACGCTCGCGCACGTGCTCAGTGTGCTTTAAGCCACCGGGTCCGGGACGCGAACCGTGGTCTACTACGTGGGCAACCAGCGACATAGCCGTGACACTAACTGCTGGTTCCCTTCCTTTTTTTTTGTTTTTTAAGCGGTTTTTGCTATAGGGCGTTTGCGCTCACCAGAAAGACAGAGACGGAGGGATAGAAAGCGAGAAATCAGCCCCCAGCCTGGCGCACCAGGTAGTAATCTGTCTGGGGCCTGGGTCAGACTAGATCCTGACTTCTAGGTTCCTGACTTCGCAGGGCCTCAGCAGCATCACAAGGACACTGGGCCTGTCACTTCGCCTCTCTCGGTAGAAGGTGGCCCTGGCCGGCTTACTTCTGAGGGGGACCTGCAACACCTCGCCTGTCTGCCTCCTTGAGGACACCAGCGCATCCCGGTGAGCAGAACCCGGGCCCCTAGTGGAGCCTACCTCCTGGCACCTTCAGGCAAACATACCCGCTTTGACCACACCTAATACCAAGAGAGCTCCTGGAGGTCCCCTCAGGCACTCTGTTGTTTTTTTTTTTTTTTTTTTTTCTTTTTCTGTGGAGAGGTTTTTGCTTGCTATAGGGCCCGTGCGCTCGCCAGACAGGCAGAGAGAGACAGAGAGATAGAAAGTGAGAAATCACCCCCCAGGAGGGATGGCCACGCCGCAATCCCTTCTCCTCCATTCTCCTCTCGGGATCTTGGGCACGCACGCACACGTGCCCGGCGTGAGTTTAAGCCACCGGGTCCGGGACACGAACCCCGGTCGACTACGTGGGAGTCCAGCGACATAGCCATTACGCTAACTGCTGGTCCCAGGCACTCTGTTGTTTTTAACTTCCCATCTGCCCCGCGCGGCACGGAGCTCTGGGGCCTGTCTATTCTCTTTTTGCCCTGTAGTTGTTTCTTTCCTTCATAGAAGAGATATTTGTCTTTCTTTCTTGCCTTTTATTTTGGGGGGTGGGCTTTTGCTGTAGGGCGCCAGCGATCTTCAGAAAGACAGAGACCAAGGGACAGATACCCCCCAGGCGGCTTGGCCACTCCTCAATCCCTTCTCCATTCTTCTCTTGGGATCTTGGACACACATCCACAGGTGCCCAGAATGAGTTTAAGCCACCAGTTCCGGGACTTGAACTACATGGGAGTCCAGCGACCTAACCATTTTGCCAGCTGCTGGTCCCGAGAAGGGCAGAGAGATACCAAGAGATAGAAAGTGAGAAATCACTTCCAGGGAGGATGGCCATGCCACAATCCCTTCTCCTCCATTCTCCTCTCAGGATCTTGGGTACGCACACACATGCGACCGGTGGGAGTTTAAGCCACCGGGACTGGGACTCAAACCACGGTCCACTACATGGGAGTCCAGCAACATTGCCACTACACCAACTGCTGGTCCCAAGCCCTCATACTTGGTGTGCCCCTGGTCCACGTATCAAATTTTTAGTGGAAAGACGCCCTGTGTGTGTGCACGTTTCTCTCCTCCCCCATACCTCACTCCATCCCAGGATCTATGGCTTTATGCCGTGTCACGAGGCATACAGAGCAAGGTAAGTAGAGGTGTGCAAGCCGACAGACTTCAGAGAGGCTGGGAGGCCTGGGCAGTAAGAGACAAGGAGACTGGCTCCTGAAAAGCAGGCAAGAGTTTACTTCAGCCAATTCTCTACAACTTCGCTGGACAGTGCTGAGAAAAAATTCACTAGAATAACTGAGTGACGTCATGTGCTTGATTCAGGGGGATGACAAGCCTGTATAAAGCCACCAGTGCTCTGCGGTGCCAACTATAACCAGAAATACCCTCTTTTTGCCAAGATAATTGGCAAAAAGAAAACCCCTTACTTTCCATCTTGTTTAAAATGAGTTCAGCACCAACAGAATAGTTTTATCTCCTTGCCCTTATTTGTATTCTCCCTGCTCAACCGTACACTGTACTGAAGACATGCAGATCTATCTAGACTAAAACCGAGGAGGTGGAGTTCTCACTCCTGGGGAGAGAATTACTGAAGGGACAGCCCCCATACAATTGGGGCCACATTCTCTCAGCCCCTCCTTTTAAGAATTATTTTATTTATTTTCCTATTATTATTTTCTATAAGGCCGTGTGTGTGCGCAAGCATGCTCAGGAAGAGAGAGAGTGAGAGAGAGAGAGCTGCGAGGTCCAGGACTTGAACCTCAGTCAGCCGTGTGAGAGTCCAGCACCCTAACCACCATGCCATCTATAGGCCCCACCCAACAGCCCATTTTATAAGTGGAACCAGGACATGGGACCCAGACCTTTCTGGAGATATGAGGGACATCTTCCTTCCTGGAGAGTCCTAGGGAGCACAAAACCTGGGGCAGAGGTCAGTGGAGCAAGCTTCCAAGAACAGGGTTGATCCCCACCCATCCCTCTAGGCTCTTCGAACCTTCAGGTAGGTGGGACCAGCAGTTAGCATAATGGCTATGTCCCTGGACTCCCATGTAGTCGACCACAGTCTCTCTGTCTCTGTCTTTCTGGTGAGCGCACGCACCCTATAGGAAAAACCTCTCAAAAAAAAAAAAAAAAAAGTATGAGGGGTCTTCACAAAGTTCATGGGGAATGTGTATTATGAAGAAACCGTGCATACCTTAGTAAAAAGAATGGCCCTTAATTTGTACTTTACTCGGAAAGTTTCTGGGTTCTCGTTCCAGTTGCTTGTAGAGTCTTGAACATTGTGGCTGTGGCTTTTTCTGACCCTTGGAGACAGGGCAGGAGAAGGGTCAGATGTGGAATCCCACTGGGATGGCGTCTTGTCAGAACTAATTTGGGGGAAACTAGCCAGGCAGCATTATACCTGTGGAGCTCAGCCAGAGCCAAGGGACTTGCCTGAGCATCTCCATGACCCATGAGTGGCACTGCCGTCACCAGCCCAGGCCACTGTCCCAGCCTTGCAACCATCGCTTCTCCATGCACCCTCCTGGCTATGCCGCCCTCCTGACGAATCACTGCATTCTATGTGGACCTCATCACATGCCACTCCTGTCCTGGTGCATGCTCAAACGCAGACTCTCTAGGCCTAGTCCTCCATGGTCCCGCGGGGCAGAGCCAAGGAGCCTCCAGGGAGCCATGCTGAGCCAAGGGCTCTTGGATCGGGGCTCCCCTTCATTGGCGGGTGGAGAGAATGATGAGGGGTAGCAGCAGTAATGTCTTGACCACATCTTGGTGAGCGTATGCGCACGTGCACGTCCATGCTCTCGTTCTACGCAGAGCCTGGGTGGTGGCAGCTGCGGTATTGACGTCCTCTGTTCAGTTGCAGGCCCAGGGCATACTGTCTGGCCGACAGCGATGAAGAATCCTCCAGTGCCGGCTCCTCCAAGGAAGATGATGCTCCAGAGCCTACTGGGGGAGACAAGCAGCTCCTCCCGGGGACCGAGGGGTGAGTGGGCCAGAGCCTTGGGAGTCTGGGTCAGGGCAGCAAGCTGGGACCCAGCCTTTCCCCCTCTTCCCTGTGATCGCTCTTCCTCCCTCGTGCTGAGTGAATGGTTTTTGTATTCACACCCAGCATCTGTGGCTTGTTTAAATTCTGGGCCCCAGAGGCCAGTAGGTGGCATGGTGGTTAAGGACACTGGACTCACATGGCTGACAGTGGTTCGAGTATCGGACCCGATGGCTTGCTTTCTCACTTTCTCTCTCTCTCTCTCTCTCTCTCTCTCTCTCTCTCTCTCTCTGTATGTCCTTCTGTGGTCAAATTAAAATAAATAAAGTTAAATAATTCTTTAAAAAAAAAAAAATTCTGGGCCCCAAAGTGAAAAGACCCGTGTAACTTTCCTTACTTAAGAGGGTTCCAAACAAAGTGACTTTTCCTGCCATTAGAGCAAGGGGAGGAGAAGTTGAAGGGCACGCTTTTACATGGTGGAAGCGCTGCTGCAGGTCTTCAGGAGGAGAACCTATCACCCAGCACCCCGCCCTGGTGCCAGGTGAGAACCTTGGTCCCTGTCGGTTGGGCTGGGCTGTTTTGTTGAGCTGCTGCTTCCTGAGAGCTGAAACAATCAGATGATTTCTTTGGTGAACTTGAAAACAGGGTTCTCTCAGCTGATTTCTTGGATCAGCTTCACTGAACTTTGGGGCTCTCTTAGCTTGTTACTTGGACAGTAAAATGGTCAAGGTGCTTAAACAACCTTTCCATAAGGATCTTTTAGTTATCAACAGTGAATCAAGGAGCCAGCAGGTGGCATGGTGATTAAGGGTGCTGGACTCCCCCAGAGGTGACCACGGTTCGAGTCCTGGACCTGGCAGCTTGCTTTCTCACTCTCCGCCCCCCCGCCCCATCAAAGCAAAAATAAATAAATAAATAAAGTTAAATAAAATAATCCTTTCAAAAAAAAAAAAAAGTGAATCAAACATGGGGGCCAGCAGGTGGCATGGTAGTAAAGGTACTGAATCCCACATGGCTGACTCTATAGTTTGAGTCCTAGACGCGGCAGCTTAAAAAACACACCAGGTGGGGACCAGCAGTTAGCGTAATGGCTATGTCGCTGGACTCCCATTTAGTCGACTGTGGTTTGCGTCCCAGACCTGGTGGCTTGAAACTCACACCAGGCACGTGTGCGTGTATGCCCAAGATCCCGAGAGGAGAATGGAGGAGAAGGGATTGTGGTGTGACCATCCCCCCTGGGGGGGTGATTTCTCGCTTTCCCTCTCTCTCTGTCTTTCTCCAGCAAGTACACACACCCTACAGCAAAAAACTAACAAACAAACAAACAAACAAAAATGAATTGAACAAGCCAAGATTATAAAGAAGGTGGGTGGTTCAGGAACTTTTATAAGAAAATATCAGCCTATCCACTTCAGCCTATCCCTGAAATCTTACAGACGACGAGAAGAGAATTAAAATATTTGAGGAGTTGTTTCTAAAGTTTGTGCATGTTACTTAAAATCTAGCTGCTTGAGCTTTTTAATAATGATTTTTCTGGGACCAGCAGTTGGTGTAATGGTTATGTCGCTGGACTCCCACATAGTCGACTGTTTCGAGTCCTAGACCCGGTGGCTTAAAACTCATGGCGTGGGGCCAGCAGGTGGTGTGGTGGTTAAGATGGCTGGACTCCCACATGGCTTACTATGTCAAGTCCTGGACCTGGCAGCTTGCTTTCTCAATTTCTTTCTCTCTCTGGTCAACTTCAATTAAAAAAAAAAAAAAAAAAAAAAGTGACAACAAATAAAATTAAATTAAATAATTCTTTAAAAAAAAAAAACTCATGGTGTGCCCAAGATCCCAAGAGGAGAATGGATTGTAGCATGGCCATCCCCCCTGGGGAAGGAATGATTTCTCACTTTCTGTCTGTCTGTCTGTCTCTCTAGCAAGTGCATATATCCTATAGCAAAAATCTCTCTAAAGAAAAAAAAATGCTTGTTCTTTTTTTTTTTTTTTAGAGAGAGATGTTTTTGCTGTAGGGTGCGTGAGCTCGCCAGAAAGAGCGAAAGCGAGAAATCACCCCCCAGGGGGATGACCACGCCACGATCCCTTCTCCTTCGTTCCCCTCTTGGGATCGTGGGCACACACACACGCACGCACGCACACGTCTGGCATGAATTTAAGTCCAGGACGCGAACCGCAGTCAATTACATGGGAGTCCAGTGACGCTATCTGCTAGTCCCATAAAAATGCTTGTTCTTCCCTATATATATATATATAATATTCCTGATGCTCTGAACTATGGAGGATTTTTTTTTTTAAAGGTTTTTGCCATGGGGAGAAACTGGAAAGACAGAGACAGTAAGAGGGAAAGTGAGAAGTCACCCTCAGGGGGATGGCCACCCATGCTGCAACCCCTTCTCCATCCTCCTCCTAGAATTTCAGGCATGCACACACACATGCCCAGTGTGAGTTTCAAGCTGCTGGGCCCAGGTCAGCTATGTGGGAATTCAGGGCCTTAACCACCATGCCATCTGTTGACCCCTTTGTGAAGGATTTTTAAAAACAAACACTCTTGGGACCAGCATTTAGTATAATGGCTATGTCGCTGGACTCCCATGTAGTCGACCTTGGTTCGAGTCCCGGACTTGGTGGCTTAAACTCACGCTGGGCATGTGTGCGTGTGTGCCCAACCTCCCAAGAGGAAGATGGAGAAGGGATTGTGGTGTGGCCAACCCCCCTAGGGAGTGATTTCTCACTTTCTGTCTCTCTGGCGAGTGCACACGCCCTATAGCAAAAACTTCTCCCAAAAAAAAGACAAACACTCTTTTTTTTAGGGTCACATTCTTATGGTAGATGTGACCTGATACAGAAGCTGATTTTCTTTGCATGTTCCCTTATTAGCTGTATATAGCCGCCTTTTCTTTTTGTTTTCTTCTTTTCTTTTATTTTAATTTTTGCCATAAGGCTATTGTGCTCACTAGAGAGACAGAGAAAGGGAGTGTAAGAAATTACATCCCAGGGGGATGGCCACACTGCAATCTCTTCTCCTCCATTCTATTCTTGAGATTTGGGACACACATGCATATGTGCCCGATGTGATTTTCAAGCCACTGGGTTCAAGACTTGAAATGTGGTTGGCCATGTGAGGGTCCAGCACCTTAACCGCTGCCGCTTGCTGGCCTCCATTTGCTATAAATTTTTTTAAAGTTTCAAGCCCTTTGAAAAATCATTGCCTCTCAGAGTTAGCATTAACACCACCGAAAGGCAGCCAGTTAATTACTGCTTCAAGTATCTGTTGATGCGGCATGGTTTTTTAATTTGCTGCATGGAGATTTTGAGAGTTCCCTATTAGGACACTGGGTTTATATTTCGTTTCTGAGTGGTATAAAGGAGGCATAGGGTGAGATGCCTTCTCTGCATAAGGACTTTGCCCAACTCTCCACTGTCAAGTCTTAGGCTCAGTCTGATTCTGTAATTCTCAACTGAGGGCAATACGATCCCCAGGGGACACTTGCCAATGGCCAGAGACGCTCTTTATTGTCATGACTGTAGGAAAGGCAATAGGCATCTAGTAGGTCAAGACCAGGGAGGCTGCTGAGCATTTCACAATTCACAGGACCGCCCTTTGCGACAAAGAACTGTTCAGTCCCGTGTCAGTAGTGCCTTGACTGAGAAACTCTGTCCTAAGGAAGGTGAATGAAGAGCCAGAAGGTTTGTTTTTCAAAGAGTGAAGTTGTTACTACTGCCCTTTCGTGTTCTTCCTTTGAAGGTACGTTGGCGGTCATCGAACAAGTAAGATTATGAGGTTCGTTGATAAAATTACCAAGTCAAAATATTTCCAGAAAGCAACAGAGACAGAGTTCATCAAAAAGAAGATCGAAGAAGTCTCCAATACACCCCTGCTGCTAACTGTTGAAGTTCAAGAATGTAGAGGAACCTTGGCCGTCAACATTCCACCGCCCCCGACTGACCGAATCTGGTATGTGGAGGGGCTCTCGCTGACGGCCAGAGATTCTTCTCATGGCCTGACCATAGAAACCTCAGCCTGTGTGTCCTTGAGCTTACAGAAAGTCTCTTCTCCAGGCAGAAGTGTCTCCTAGCGCTTTTCCTGAGACCTTAATGTTAGGTGTAAATCCGATTGTGCTTTCTTCTGTGAATAATTCACATGGTAGGAAAAGTTAAGGTCAATGTATGAAGCTTATGGGATGAGCTGTTTCTATTCTTGGTCTTCCTCTTGGAAGCTGACTTCCACCAGTAGTAGCAGCTGTCATCTAGAGAGAGCACTTATTCTCTGCCTGGCCTGGGCCGTAACCGCATGGCCCAGTTAATCCTCGTAGCATCCGGTTGAGGAGGTCCCCTCTTTAGAGAAGGGGACCATACGTTCCGTGAGTTACACCTAGACGTTGAGAAGCAGGAACATGTGCACTTATCTGTGTCTCAACTTAAGATGAACATTTCCAAGTCCTATGAAATGGGCCTGAGTATACAGTGATTGCATAAGAGATTTCATTGGGGAACCAGCAGTTAGCGTAATGGCTATGTCGCTGAACTCCCACGTAGTCGACCGTGGTTCGCGTCCCGGACCTGGTGGCTTAAAACTCACGCCGGGCGCGTGTGCGTGCGTGCCCAAGATCCCGAGAGGAGAATGGAGGAGAAGGGATTGCGGCGTGACCATCCCCCCTGGGGGGTGATTTCTCGCTTTCTGACTCTATGTCTCTGTCTGGCGAGCGAACGCGCTCTATAGCGAAAATCTCTCCAAAAAAAGAGATTTCATTGTACCATAAATTACACTCACAGGAAAAATAGAGCTCTATGTTCTGTCATAGATTAAAAACCAACCTGCTAGTACATATCCTTGCTGCTCAAAAAGGTTTGTAGGAATAACCATAAAAGGGTTTTTTAAATTGCCAGAGAACATGTGTGCTCACCAGAGAGAGAGGGAAAAAACACTTCTCAGTGGGATATGGTCATGCTGCAATCCTTTTCCTCCATTCCTCCATCCTGCCCAAATTTTAGGGACACTCGCACACCTGCCTGAAGTGCTTTCCAAGCTGCTGGGGCCGAGATTTGAACCACTCAGTTGACCATATGGGACATAGCTCCCTTAACTGCTAGGCCATAGGGCCAGCCCCAGAAAATGATTTTAAAGTTGATTTAACTATTTGATGAGGATGCTGATGGATGCTATTAAAACTTAAAGAGCGACCAGCAGTTAGTGTAATG
Organism: Tupaia tana; assembly: GCA_026018925.1. Taxonomy (NCBI): domain Eukaryota; kingdom Metazoa; phylum Chordata; class Mammalia; order Scandentia; family Tupaiidae; genus Tupaia; species Tupaia tana. The sequence goes on along the minus strand of JAKSZU010000011.1, from coordinate 55,523,486 downwards.
GCTATGTCGCTGGACTCCCATGTAGTCGACCGCGGTTCGTGTCCCGGACCCGGTGGTTTAAAACTCACGCCGGTCGCGTGTCTGTGCGTGCCCAAGATCCCGAGAGGAGAATGGAGGAAAAGGGATTGCGGCGTGGCCATCTCCCCCTGGGGGGTGATTTCTCACTTTCTATCTCTCTGTGTCTCTGTCTGTCTGGTGAGCGCACGCGCCCTACAGCGAAAACGTCTCAAAAAAAAAAAAAAAACTTAAAGATACCTTTTAGGTTTTTTTGTTTGTTTGTTTGTTTTTGTTTTTAAGCAAGATTTTTGCTATGGGATGTATGGCTCCCTGAAGAGACAGAAAGAAAGAAATCACTTCCTGAGAGGACGGCCATTCCACAATCCCTTCTCCTCCATTCTCCTCAGGATTTTGGGCATGCATGCACATGCACCCGGTGTGAGTTTTCTTTTTGTTGAGGTTTTTGCTCTAGGGTGCGAGAGAGAGAGAGAGAGACAGAGAGACAGAAAGCAAGAAATCACCCCCCAGGGGGATGACCATGCCACAGTCCCTTCTCCATTCTCTTGGGATTTTGGGCACGCATGCACACACGCCTGGCATGAGTTTCTTTCTTTTTTTTTTTTTAATAATTCTTTTTTCAAATAATTATTTAACTATTTATTTACTTCTTTATTTATTTTAATTTTATGAGAGAGAGAGAGAGAGAGAGAGAGAAAGGGAAAGTGGGAAAGCAAGCTGCCAGGTCCGGGATTCGAACTGCGGTCGACCACGTGGAAGTCCAATGGCCCTAGCCACCACGCCACCTGCCAGCCCCCAGCATGAGTTTTAAGCCACTGGGTCCGGGACTCGACTGGTGTGAGTTTTAAACTGCCCAGGCAGGACTCTAACCGTGGTCAACTACATGGGAGTCCAGCGCCATAACCATTATGCCATTTGCTAGTCCCTAGAGTGTATTTTTTAAAAGTAATATTTTCACTGTAAAAAGAAATGAGAAATTAGATGAATAAAGACAAAAAGTAAAAGCTTACAACTGCATTATCCAGAAGTAACCACTGTTAATATCTTATTCTGCAGTCTTTCAAAACTCAAAATAATTTTTTTAGAGAGGTTTTGGCTATAGGGCGCATGCACTTGCCAGAAAGACAGAGACAGAAAGACAGAAAGCGAGAAGTCACCCCCCTGGGGAATGGCCACACCACAATTCCTTCTCCTCCATTCTTCTTTCAGGACCTTGGGCACGCACACACATGCACCAGCATGAGTTTAAGCCACCGGGTCCAGGACTCGAACCACAGTCAACTACATGGGAGTACAGCGACATAGCCATTATGCCAACTGCTGGCCCCCAAAATAATTTTTTTATTAGTAAGGGTTGGGGCCAGTGAGTATGGTGGTTAAGGTACTGGATTCCTACATCGCTGACCATGGTTTGAGTCCTGGACCCAGTAGCTTGGAAATTACACTGGGTGTGCACAAGTGCATGCCCCAAGTCCCAAGAATAAAGGAGAAGGGATTATGGCATGAACATCCCCACTGGGGATGATTACTAACTTCCCCTCTTTCCACACATGCCCTGTGGCAAAAATCTTTAAAAGCAAGAAAGAAAGAGAGAAAGAAAGAGAGAGAGAGTTGATTATAACCAGTCTTCCCCTTACTGCCAGATTTTTAGATTTGTCAGTTTACAAATGCTTCTACAAGGGGGAAAATAAAATTAAAGACCTCTACAATAGTGCTACCTTGTATACTCAAGTGCTGAACTAATGTTACTGATCTGTGAAGTGTCAATAGTGATATTAAACATCTATAGCAATTTGTCTGTTTTTCAAGTTTATTTATTTTTTCCATGAGAGAGAGAGAGAGAGAGACAGCTATAACCAACAGGGTTTTTTATGCAATGATCCACCCCCAGCCACTTCAGATCAGGTCAGGGGTATGTGCACACACACACACACACGAACACACACACACACACACACACACAGAGTGTATTCAGGAAGGCTTCTGATTGCAAACCCAGCACCTTCGCATATAGGTTAGCCTCACAGAGTGTTGTGTTACCACTGTGCTGCCATCTGGACCTTGCAATTTGACATTTTAGTTGTATTTCTAAAACTATTGGCTCACAGGGACCAGCAGTTGGAGTAATGGTTCCATCTTGATAAACTTGGAGTGTTATCTCTGGTCACTGGACTCCCACATAGTCAACCGCGGTTTGAGTCCCAGGCCCGGTGGCTTAAAACTCTAGCTGGGTGCATTTGCATGTGTGCCCAAAAATCCCAAGAGGAGAATGGAAGAGAAGAGATTGCAGTGTGGCCATCCCCCCTGGGGGTGATCTCTTGCTTTCTGTCTCTCCATCTCTGGCAAGCGCACACACCCTATAGCAAAAATCTCTCTCTCTGAAAAATTTGGCTCATGACAGATTCAAGTTTTTGGATAGTTTGAGAGCACACAGTGTCTTGTCCAATCACTCCACTAATGTCTGAGTGCCAGTCTGCCCTGCTGGGAAGCCATAGAAAGCATGGTGCGGAGTGCAGGGTGAGGAAGCCAGCCATAGAACATGACGTATCTACAAGTGCGTAGCAGAGCGGGCAAAACTGACCCTGCTTCTCGTAGTGGTCCTCTCTTGGGGGTGATATTCAGAAAGAGGCAGTATCTTTCGCTTTGTTTTATACACTTGTTTGTTGTTGTTGTTAATTTGCTATAGGGCATGTGTGCTTGCTGGAGAAAGAGAGAGAGCACCTCCCAGTGGGGATGACCATGCACAACCCCTTGCCCTCCGTTCTCCTCTTGGGATTTTGGGCACACGTGCACAAGTACCTAGCCAAGTCCAGGACTTGAACCTTGCAGATGGCCATGTGGGATCCAGCTGCCTTAACCACCACGCCACTGGTTGGCCCTATGTACTTAAATGTTTTGATTTGTATAACATACCTATACTTTTTTTAAAAAGTAAGAAATAAGGAGCCAACCCCGTAGTGCAGCAGTTAAACCCTGTGCCAGGGGTCAGCTCTCACATGGCTGACCACAATTTAAGTCTCAGCCTAAGAGCTTGAAAACCACGCCGGGCACATATGTGTGCCTCCAAATTCTGAAAGAATGGAAAAATGAGGGAAAAGGACTGTGGCATGACCATGCCCGTTAGCAGGTGCTTGCTGTCTCTCTTTCTCTAGCAAACACATATACCCTCTGGCAATAAAAAATTTAAAATTAAAAAAAATAAAACAGGATTGGCCACATAGCGTAGTGGATAAGGGAGCTGGATCCCACAAAACCAACCATTGTTCAAATCCTGCTCCTGGTGGCTTGAAAAACATATTGGGTACATGTACCCCAAATCCTGATTGGATGGAGAAATGAAGAAATGAATGCCTCTCAACATTCCATGGGGACAAGGAGTGCTTTCTCTCTCTTTCATGAGCACACATGCCCTGTGGTGATTAAAGAAGAAAAAGAAATTTTAAAATGTCATTGTCATTTTAGGAAAACCAGAAATCAGGCCCAGCTCATGGACTTTTCCAGTGGGGTTTCCTGGCTCTCCTAGTTTGTCGGAACTGTCCTCAAACCCAATGCAGCCCTAACTCCGTCCAGGAAACACTGGGAGCTGATAATTCATACTTGCTGTGTTCAATTCTTTTTAGAGGATTTTCTGAAAAAGAGAACATTTTAAGTAGCAACAGAGCCCCATGTAAATGAGGGATGTTTGCTGTCAGTGCTGGTCTGCTTCCTTTCTTTGCTTCTAAATGTGGTTATTACGTGTCTTCTTAAAAAGGTATGGTTTCCGGAAACCACCATATGTGGAGCTGAAAGCTCGGCCAAAACTTGGAGAGAGAGAAGTGACTTTAGTTCATGTGACAGACTGGATAGAGAAGAAACTGGAGCAAGAGTTTCAGGTAAACTTGTAGTGTTATCTCGTGTTCCACACCGAATAGAAAAGCTCTGGGAGAACAGAGGCTCTCAACTTCTGGGTCAGGATCCTCATTTGACAATCCGATGACAGCTGTGGACCCTCATCCAAGCAAAGTACCTATGTGATCAAACAGGGCCAGACCTTTTTTGTTTCTTTTTCTTTCTCATAGCGAGAGAGAGGGGGTGGGGGGGGGGGGGGAGAGAAGGTACCCTCGACAGGGTCTTTGTTTTTTTAAAAAAAATTTTAAGGGGGACCAGCAGTTAGTGTAATGGCTATGTTGCTGGATTCCCATGTAGTCGACCGCGGTTCGCGTCCCGGACCCAGTGGCTTAAAATCCATGCATTCGTGCCCAAGATCCTGAGAGGAGAAGGGATTGTGGCATGGCCACCCCCCCGGGGGGTGATTTCTCGCTTTCTGTCTGTCTCTCTCTGTCTTTCTGGGGAGTACAAGCACCCTATAGCAAAAACCTCTCAAAATAATAATAATAATAATGATAAATATAGAAATAAATAAAAATTAAAAAAATTTTAATATGCTATAGGGCACATATGCTCACCAGAGAAAGACAGAAAGTAAGAAAGCATTCCCCGGGTAGATGGCCACGCTGCAATCCTTTCTCCATTCTGCTCTCAGAATTTGGGGAATGCATGAACACATGCCTGTCATGATTTTCAAGCCACCAGGTCCAGGATTTAAACCAGTCAACCATGTGGGATCCAGGGTCTTAAACTCCTCACCACCTGTTGGCCCTCAATGTTTTTTGTAAGAGTATTACTGAATGTTGAGTGCATCATATACAGCTTTGTGTGGTTCTTGTTTGAAAAAAAAAAAAAAAAGCTTACATCTCATTGCTAGGATTTAAAAGGATAATTCATTTGGAATATGTGTTCTGGTCATAGGAAATTGGAAATATTATAACTTAAGCCAATTTTCTTAAAATAATGTTGAATATTTATCAATTCATGAATAATTTTAGTACATTAAATCAAAGGCTTCTTCTGCCTCTGAGGTGATTTTCTAGGCTATTCTTATATCCCTCCAATAGGGTGATTCCTCCCCCCTTTCTAATTTAAAATATGGTGGAGGAATTAGTTTGGAATGTGTAGGAAAAGTTTTCATATGTATTTTTAAAAGCTTGTTTAAAACCTAAAATTATCAGAACAAAATAGGGTGACAGCCTGACAAAGCATTCTTCCCACATGGCTGTTCTTTAATATCTTCCTACAGAAAGTTTTTGTCATGCCAAACATGGATGATGTTTATATCCCTCTAATGCACTCAGCCATGGACCCTCGCTCCACTTCCTGCCTCCTGAAAGACCCACTTGGGGAGGCTGCTGATCAGCTGTGATGAAGATCTGACACACTCCCAGGACTGTGAGGTCTAGCCCAAGGTTCTTGGCTGCCATGTGTGCTGTCGCACTGGCTTACTTGTGCCACAGCTACTGTTTCTTCAAGGACTGCTTCTGCCCTCTGCCTGCCGGTGCCCATTCCACTGTGAGGTGTTCCCTGCATCCAGCGAAGGTGTTTGGATTGTCTGCTGCAAAGTTTTGACTTGGCAAAGGAGCCTAGAATTATCATGGTGGATCCGGAAGTTACAGGTGACTCACACCGTGGCTTTTTAAAGCCAACCAGTTTTTGTGGCAGCAAGCAAGCACATTCAGAGCAAAGCTGCACAACTGGAAGGCTGCCCCTTGCCTCTTCAACTCTCCAAAGCTTTTCCTCAGGCATCCGGTGCACAACGGAACATGTTTTCATTTCTGTACTTTGAATGCGTAATTGCGTCTCTCCACACTCACGATGCCCCTGTGGTAGTGTGTGTGGAGGGCAGGGAGTGAGATTTTGTGAGCCATTTCGTTGGTGGTAGACAAGCATAGAGACGTACTTTCCTTTTTTCATATTGTGCATTTTGGAAGCAAGTAGCCATATACACAGTCAGCTGAGGTGGGGACAGTGGGACTTCTGTGAACTAGTGAGAACACTAGGCTAAGCCACGAGATCAAACCATCCCAAGCCTTTTCCCAACGATGTACAACCACCTGGTTTCTAACTATCCTGAGTGTTCCGAGCACGTGTGAGAATGTTAAACCTGCAGGACTGGACTGCTCCTCTCACACATAAACAGGGCGGGGCCAGAGAGCCAGAGCCAGTCTTTCCACCTGGTGTTTCCTGTGTGTTCCAGAAGTTTTATACAGGAATCTAAATGCTTTGTTAATCAATAATTGGCTTGGGAGTTTTGTGGGCAGATTCCTCTTCTGGCGGCCAAAATGGAGTACTGCTAATTGTTGCAAGCCAAGACCACAAGTTTGCTCTACATCAACTACATCATATCTTGAAAGTAACTTGTGACCTTTCTTTAATGTTGCCAACTTAATTTTGTGCATTTGTGTCAGAATGTTTAGTTTACAACTTTGGGGGCCCTTTCTCTAATTGTATAATTTGCTTCAAGAAGTAAAACTTACAATTTTTTATTGTTGAAAGCTGTATTCAATGTCAAAATTACCTTGGGTAACTTTTGATAACTTACATCTGTGGACAAAGCTAATAGTGTTTTTTTTTTTAAATAGTACCTTGCTTGAACATGACTTTAAAAGAAATTAATATATTGAACAATTATTTGAACCTTGATTATTTTACTTGCACCATTAAAACATTTGACATAAGTTATTTGACCATTCCAGTTGGTGTACTGTTCTAATTTCTCGTTCTGGAGGCCTATCTGCCTGTCCAAGAGTCCGCATGTCTTGTTCACTGGTCTTTATGATTTTTGTGCAATAACTAAAGGCAAAGGACTAGATGCACTACTGTGTAGAGGTTACACGACTGTACCCTGTTGCACTTAATCAAATAGTATGTGGGGATTTACAATCGCTTGCATTGTTTCACAAAATAAATATCTTCATGTCAAATACTAGATAAGCATCTTATTTCTACTCAATCCTGTCAACGGTAACAGAAAAAAAATGAGCCAGTTGGGCCACATTCTGGCGATAGCTGGTTATCAACCGGGAGCAGGGATAAGGATGCAAGCCCTTCTCAGCATGCCTTTGTAGGAGTGCAGGCTCCACTATCTTCAGAGCTGGAGGCCATTTAATCACCCAGTAATCCTGATAATTTGGGGAGCCCTTTCAACCACCAAATGCCTGAGCAGGCCCTCCCCACCCCTTTGCATCATTGCCCTTCAGCCCTGTCACCATGTGAGAACCTGGTACGTGTCATGTGAGCCAAGGTTAAAGACCTTTTACCAGCTGTTAAAGTGTTATGTGCCTATGCTGTACCAGCAAAATAGGAATCCTTCACAGCTACCCTTGTTAACAGTGAACAGCTTAGGCTAACTGGGATACAGGTCAATTTGCCTAAAGCTTTAGTCGCATGCTTATCTGCGTGGGTAGTAACGGTAACTAGGAAGCAATGACATTTTAGTTTCACGCTGCTCCAGACTTTGGCCCAGTCCTGTCAAGTACACAGCCGGCAAGTCTCTCAAGGGTAACCTCTTCAACCTGCATACGGCATCCACTTCGCTCACCGATTCCAAAAGGACACATTATGCAACCCCCAGAGGGTGGAAACGTACCCGGATGCCGGGCCACTCGCTGCGCAGTAGAACCTGCAGCGAGCTGTTGTACCACTAGGGCATTTTAGCCTAAGCGTCTTGGCCTTAAGAAACCGCAAAATTCCTGGCCCATCCTAGCAGGCAGGTGCCAGCCCTGGACAACACAGTGTAGCTTGCGTTTAAAAGGACCGCCCGCGTTAGGAACAGACGGCCCCAGTTATGCACAAGCACGTGCTCTGGCGCTGCAGCCTGGCCCCCGGCGCCACGCGCAGGCGCGGCGGGGGCTCAAAGGCAGCGCGTCACCCATGACACACATGAACACCAGCGCTATAAAATCAAACCATTTTATTGGGGGTGAGAAGGCGTAGGGGTTAGGGGCGAGGACACACTTCAGGCAGAGGAGATCAGACGTCTTCAGCCAAGCGGGATCTGCAAGAACAGCAGCGGTGGGTGAGGGGGTGTGCGTCCACCCGCCCATCCCTTCCCGGTCGCAGGTACACTCGGCTCAGACTTTAGTTCGCATCACCCGCGTCAGCAGTCTAACACGTGCTTTAATTTGGGAGGTCATCACCGCCGACTGGCTGGTTTCCCCGCACCCGCTCCAGACCCCAGGGCCAACCCAGGCAAGACGGCCGCACTGCCTAATACGCCCCACCTCCCCAGCGCTGTAGTCGCCGCGGAAGGACCGAGACGCTCGCAGGACGTTTATTTAAAGAATGAGGCCGGAAGTGAGTGGGCGGGTTTGCTACTCTTAACCAATAGAAAGTCAAACCTCTCACCACGTGCATAGAACGCGGCCTGATAACTGGCTGACCTCGCTGAGTCCTCCATAGCATAGAGTGGTCGCGTACCAACCATAGAGGTGGGACTCAAACAGGTAGGAAGTGAGGCGGAGTGTTAAATCCTTCACATTTCTTTCCAAGTTGCGTTTGCTAGCTGGTAATTTGCGCGTCTCTTTACAGTCCACGAAAAAACTTAAACGACAGGAGACAAGTAATACCTAACTTTTGTGAGATATTCTATGCCAGGAACTAAGGTAGGCGCTGAGGATGCAAAAAGTGAACAAAAAAGTTCCCTTTTTTTTTTTGTAGTTTATAGGCGACCCTCTTATCTACAAGGGATTCTTCCAAGCCTCCAGTGGATCCCTGAAACTGCAGATTGTGTGTGTGTGTGTTTTCCTATATAAACATACCTATAATAAAGTTTAGTTTTTAAATTAGGCACAATAAGATTAACAAGAATAAAGTAGAACAATTATATTGTTGTAACAAAGGATATGTGAATGTGGTGACTCTTGCTCATTTCCTTAAAGGATAGAACTGCAGAAAACGAATCATGGAAAGCGAAACTGCGGGAGATAAACCACGGATAAAGGGGGGGCTACTGTTAAGTGTCAGGTAGATCAAGGTAGTTGGTAGTGGTCACATTTATGGCAGAGTTCTCAATCAGGGAGTGATTTGGCAGAAACCAACCATTTGGTGAATGGTGCCAGCAGGTGGCGTAGTGGTTAAGGCTCTGGACTCCCACATGGGGGCTGATGTTTGAATACTGGACCTAGTGGCTTGAAACACTCTGGGCATGTGTACATGCGTGCTCAAAATCCCAAGAGGGGAATGGAGGAGAAGGGATTGCAGCGTGGCCATGCCTCCTAGAGGGTGGTCCCGCCCAATAGCCTCTTAAAAAAAATTTTTTTTTTTTTTAAATCGCGAATAAGGGGGAACTACTATTCTGTGCCAACTAATGTTTTGTCTCATCTTGTTTCATTTTCTGAATTTAAACCTTTAAGCATTCTCTGAGGTTACCACTAGGGTTGTTAAATATTTTGACTGTAGTAGCAAAAAGACACTTAACATGCTTTTCTTACCTCTACTCTACACAACAAATATTTATTTTTAGCCCAAAAGAAAATACATTAACCTTCAAAAAACTTTTCTTGGGACTAGCAGTTAGCGAAATGGCTATGTCACTGGACTCCCATGTAGTCGACCGTGGTTCGCATCCTGGACCCAGTGGCTTAAAACACTCCGGATGCGTGTGCGTGCGTGCCCAAGATCCCGAGGGGAGAATGGAGGACAAGGGATTATAGTGTGGTCATCCCCCCTGGGGGGAGATTTCTCGCTTTCTGTTTCTTTGTCTCTCTCTGTCTTTCTGGTGAGCGCACGTGCCCTATAGCAAAAAAACTCTCCCGAATAAACCCTTTTCTTTTTCCAAAATAATAATGATTAAGTTACAGAAATGGGAATACATCGTCAACAGCTTTAAAGGATCTAAACATTAAAAGGTTAAAAAAATTTTTTTTCTATTTTGTTGCCATTGTAAGACAAAACAGAATCTATCATAAGTCAACGGTATCCATTCATACTTAAGGTCCTTCTCCAGGAACTACTTTTTCTATATTATTTCCATTTAGCAAAACCTGATCTATTGTAATTTAGTCATCTTTTTTCCTTCTGGTGTGATTTCAGTAGCATAGTTGCATCTGGTTGGTAGTAGCAGAGCCACCATGGCTATCCTGAAAGTGAGTGGCCTCTTATTTTTAAGACATTGTTTCGGGCCAACAGGTGACATAGCGGTTATGTCCCTGGACTCCCACATGACTGACCACGGTTCAAGTCCCAGACCCACTGGGTTTAAACACACCAGACAGGTGTGTGTGCATGCCTGATATCCCAGGAGAACAGAGAAGGAAATGTGGTGTGGCCATCTCTCCTGGAGACATCTGTATCTCAAAAAAAAAAAGGCATTGTTTCACTCTGTTCACTCCTACCTCAGCCTCTCAAGTAGCTGGGACCACAGGTTGGTGCAGCTACACTCAGCTTTAAAATTACTCTTTATATAAGTTTCAAAATTTCTGCACAGCAAAATAAAGAATAATTGGGAAAAAATACAATTTATCAATAATGTGCATGTAGGGGTGGAAGTATTGTGTAGGGTCAAGGGGGGAAAAAAGCATGTTAAGAACCTTCTTGGTACAGTGTCCAAGGTTGTTGCTTTGTTCTTAACTTTGAAAATTAGAAACGGGGCCAGCAGGTGGCGTAGTGGTTAAGGCACTGGACTCAGTTGGTCACATGAACGGCTGAGATTTGAGTATGGTACCTAGGGCGTGTGCACTCGCCAGACAGAGAGACAGAAAGCGAGAAATCACCCCTCGGGGGGGATGGGCATGCCACAATCCCTTCTCCTCCGTTCTCCTCTCAGGATCTTGGGCACGCACGCACACGCGCCCTGTGTGAGTTTTAAACCACCGGGTCCAAAGCGCCAACGTGGTCGACTACATGGGAGTCCAGCAACATAGCCATTACACTAACTGCTGGTTCTGGTACCTGGCATCTTGAAACTCACACCAGGTGGGTGTGTCCAAAGTCCCAGCAGGAGAGTGGAGTAGAAGGGGTTGCAGCATGGCCAACCCCCTTGGAGTGATTTCTCACTTTCTATATCTCTCTCCAGTGAACGCATGTACCCCATGACAAAAATCTTAAAAAGAAAAATAGAAAACTGTATTTTAAAGATCCGGGGGTGGGGACCAACAGATGTTGTAATGGTTACATTTCTGAACTCCCATATAGTTGACTGCAGTTTGAGTCCCAAACCCAGTGGCTTTAAAACTCATGCCAGCACATGTGCATGTGTGTCCAAAATCCTGACAGGAGAAGGGAAGAGAAGGGATTGTGGCTTTGCCGTCCCTCCTGGGGAGTGATTTCTCACTTTCTGTCTCTCTCTTAAAAAAAAAAAAAAAAAAAAAAGGGGGAACCAGCAGTTAGCGTAATGGCTATGTCGCTGGACTCCCACGTAGTCGACTGCGGTTCGCGTCTCGGACCCGGTGGCTTACAACTCACGCCGGGTGCGTGTGCGTGCGTGCCCAAGATCCCGAGAGGAGAATGGAGGAGAAGGGATTGCGGCATGACCATCCCCCCTGGGGGGTGATTTCTCGCTTTCTGTCTCTATGTCTCTCTCTGTCTGTCTGGCGAGCTCACGCGCCCTATAGCGAAAAAAAAAAAGAGAGAAAAAAAAAAAAAAGCCAGGAATGGAAGGGACCAAAATTATTCCATTTCCCTCCCTTCCTCTCCTCTATTTCTTTTTCTTCCTTTTTTAAGGGTTATTTACTTCTTTTACTCATTATTATTTTATTTATATTTTTTTAATTTGAGCAGAGAGGAACAGAGTGATCAAGCAAGAGAGAGAGAGAAAGTGAGAAAGCAAGCCACCAGGTCCAGGACTCGAACCATGTTTGGCCATGTGGGAGTCCAGCACCCTTCACCACCATGCCACGTGCTGGCCCCAACCTCTCCTCTCCTTCAACAGCACTGTCATTTTCCATCTGATCATCCTACCTCAAGTAAGATGCAGTATCTCATTGCTTGTTCTTTTTATTTTTTTATTTATTTTGCTATAGAGTTCATTCATGTATTCACCAGAGAGAATGGGAGAGGAAGTGAGAAAGCATCCCCACCCTCAGGGGCAATGGCCACATGGTAACCCCTTCTTTCTTTAGGATTTTTTTTTCTTGAGAGATTTTTGCTGTAGGGCAAGTATACTTGCCAGAGAGATAGAGAGAGACAGAGAGACAGAAAACAAGAAGTCACCTCCCAGGGGGATGACCACACCGTAATCTCTTCTTTCTCCTCTCAGGATCTTGGGCATGCACGCACACATGCCTAGCATGAGTTTTAAGGCCCTGGGTCCAGGACCTGAACCATGGTAGACTATGTGGGAGTCCAGCAATGTAACCATTATGCCATTGCTGGTCCCCTCCTTTTAGGACTATGAGCACACACCTGAACTGCACGGTTCAGGACTTGAACAGTACAGTCAGCCTTGTGGGATCCAGCTATGTTTACCTCCATGCCATCTGTTGGCTCTCAACAAGCATATGAAAAGTCCCTCTTCTGTGCTTGATTCTGTTCAGAGCACTGAGAATTTGAATATGACTAAAATGGTCCCTGTCCTCCAAGTAGGCCACAACAAAGCTGGAAATAAAAAAGAAATCCTACAGGGCCAGCAGATGACATAGCTGTTATGTCACTGGACTCCCACATAGTCGACTACAATTTGAGTCTCGGACCCGGTGGCCTAAAACTCATTTTGGGCACGTGTGTGTGCATGCTCAAAATTCTGAGAGGGATTGCAGTATGGCCATCCCTCCTGCGGAGTGATTTCTTGCTTTCTTTCTGTCTGTCTGTCTCTCTGTATGTCTCTGGCAAGTGCATGAACCCTATAGCCAAAAAAAAAAAAAAAAAGGAAAGAAAAAGAAAGAGAGAAATCCCGAGCCAGTGTTTTAAACAGGGCTATTGGTTGTTAAGTGATGGAAACTGAACCCAGACTAGCTGGTGGAAATGGGAAGGTTTAGCTCACAAGGAAAGGAGAGCGGGGCAGGTGAATCTCAGGCCAACCAGAATCAGAACTCAGACTTGCCCAACGTTCTCTGCAATGTTTGTCTTTCCTTGTCAATGTCTTTCTTTGGAATCAAGTTTCTTTATAGGATGGAGACAGTTCCTAGGCCTAATGCCTTCTGGCTTTGCCACCAGAATGGAAGTGTCTTTGCATAGCTCTAGCTGGAGTCAGATTGGGTATGAGCCTACCCAGGGTCAAACAAAGGTGCCCCGAGGGGTAGCTGTTTTGGTAATCTACTGTATTACTTCATAACAAACTACCCCATAACTTAGTGGTTTAAAACGGCCATTTTATTATTCTCTCATAAGCCTATGAGTTGACTGGGCTCAGCAGAGAGGTTCTTCTGCTCCACGTGGGTTCAACTAAGGTCATCTGGTCAATAAGGACCTTGCTGGGGCTGAAGCATCCCAGATAGCTCACCAGTTGGCCGGGAGCGCAGCAAGGGCTGTTGAATAAAGCAGTCAGACCAGCTGGTGGCCTGGTAATTAAAGCAGCTAGATCCCACATGGCCGACTGTGGTTTGAGTCCTGGATCCAGTTGAAAAACACACTGGGCGCGTATGCATGCATTCCCCAAATCCCAATGGGAGGGAGAAATGGAGGAGAAGGGATTGCAGTGTGTCCATGTCCCATGTAGGGTGCTTTCTCTTTCTTGTAACTGCGTATGCCCTCTAGCAAAAATAAAAAGATTTTCATTCTCCTCCACGTGGCCTGGGTTCTGTAAATGGTGGCCAGCTTCCAAAAGGGAGCATCTAAAGACCAACTATTGGGAAGGAGGTAGGAAATAGGAGCTGCCAGGTCTTTAATACCCGGGCTGGAAGTCCCAGGATGTTCCTTCCTGCCTGAACTGGCCTTTACAAGGGAAAGGAAATTAGCTCCGCTTTTTTTTTTTTTTTTTTTTTTTTTTTTTTGAGAGGTTTTTGCTATATGGCGCGTGTGCTCGCCAGACAGACAGAGAGAGACACAGAGACAGAAAGGTCACGCCACAATCCCCTCTCCTCCATTCTCCTCTCAGGATCCTGGGCACGCACACACACGCGCCCAGCATGAGTTTTTTTTGTTTTGTTTTTTTTTTTTTTTCTTTTTTTTTTTTCCAGCATGAGTTTTTAAGCCACCGGGTCCGGGACGCGAACCGCGGTCGACTACGTGGGAGTCCAGCGACATAGCCATTACGCTAACTGCTGGTTCCCAGCTCCGCTTTTTATGAGGAGAGCCGCGTGTGAATATTAGGGGAAGGATTGTTGGGGGCCATCTTTGGAAAGCAGCTATCACAGTAATTGAACCCACTGGCCCAGCCTGGGTGGGCGTCCATGCCACCGCCTCGCTCACCTGCCCCTCCTGCAAGGCTGGCCCCAGTTCCTTACACCTGCTCACCTCTGTGGTCCCAGCAGTGAGAACAACACCTTGAACCTGCCAGGAGCTCAGTAAGGGTTTGGCAAACTATGGAATTCCTCCTTCTCAATCCTCTTTCTTTAATTTTTACTTTTGTATTACCAGAGGGTACATGAGTGAGAGAAAGAGAGAGAGAGTGAGGAAAAGGGAGAAAACACCCTCTCAGTTTCTTCTCCATTTCTCTATCCTAAGATTTGCGCATGGACAAGCTACCAGGGCTTGGATTCTTTTTTAATTTTTGTTGGAGAGATTTGTACTATAGGGTGTGCATGCTCACCAGAGACAGAGAGACAGAAAGCGAGAAATCACCCACCAGGAGAGATGGCCATGCTGCAATCCCTTCTCCATTCTCCTCTCGGGATCTTGGGCATGACTGGCGTGAGTTTTAAGTCGCTGGTTGGGACTCCAACCCTGGTCAACTACGTGGTAGTCCAGCGACGTAACCATTAACCATCTGGGGGCTCCCCAGGGGCTGGATTCAAACCGTGGTTGGACATGTGGGATCTAATGTGCCACTGGGAAAAACGGAAATCTGTCATGACTGTCCTGACGACCTAGTAGCGTTCTCTGCCCGGCCCCCACCTGCTGCAGGGCCCCGAGTCTCGTCCCAGTGCTGACGGTTTGCGCAGTGGGGATGTTTTCCGCTCTGCCCCGGCAAGTTCTCCTGTCTGTGTCCTTTCCCCTCCTTCCCTGCCTTGCCCTCAACCATGACCAATAACCGTTGGCAAGTCTCCTGAAGGTCTCTCAGACGCCTGTCTTTCCCCCCAACTCTCCCCGTAAAACTCAACTGGAGTCAGATTTCCCTCCGCTGTCTGTTGTGCAAGCCCAGCCTGCCCTGGGCCCCCAGCCCCCCCTGCCTGCCTCCCATCCCCACCTCCCTCCACGCTGTGGAGAAGCCACGTGCGAGTCATGGAGGAGTCCACCTGGACTTCCACGAAGCTACGCAGTGCTTTCCTTTCCCGAGCCTTTGTTCAGATCCTCCTTGTCCCTCTACAGCGTCCTTTCCTCTGTCAAATCTGAGAAATGGCACAGCCAGGTACCACTTCTTCCATGAAGCCCTCCCCGCTCTGTCCTTCCTACCTCCTTCCTCCGCTAGACTCCACTCTCTCAAGACTATCACGGTTCTGTTTCTCGGAGTTTACCCCCACCTTCTCGAACTTTTCACAGTCGACCTTGGACCTTGGCTATTTCTGCGTGTATCCTGTCACCTTCGCCAACTCGCAAACTCTGGTGCTCCCTCGCAGCAGCAGTCCTTTGTACTTGGGAGCCCTCAGTGACATTTGTTGAAAGGACACGTGCATAAATGAATGCACGAGTAGTCATCAGCCCCAAGAGGTCAAAGACAAGTCATCTGTGAGAGGAAGCCCACTCTGGGACCAGGTGGCGTCATGGTTACGTCACTGGACTCCCATGTGTTGACTGTAATTTGAGTCCCGGACCCACGGACTTAAACCTCACGCCGAGCATATGTGCATGTGTGTCCAGGATCCTGAGAGGAGAAGGGAGGAGAAAGGATTGTGGTGTGGTCATCCCCTCGGGTGATTTCTCACTTTACCTCTCTGTGTCTCTCTCTCTGGTGAGTGCATGCACCCTATGTCAAAAAAATCTAATAAAAAAAAAAAAAAGACTGCTAAGTTGAATTGAAGAGAGACCTAGGAGGAAAAAAAAAAGACACTGAGATTTTACAAGAGGAAGAACTTTATGAGCTGTTGGGAGAAGTTTCCAGAGAGTTCTGTGGAAATCAACCAAACCCCAGGGGATTAGGAGGGACTGGCCAGTGAGGAAGTGGAGGCACTTAGAGGATAGTTATTTCCATATTGGCGCTGCACTGGACCTTTGATAGTTTTTTAAAGTTTATTTATTTCATCTATGAGAAAGAGAGAGAGAGCACCATCTTGACACCACCTCCCTCCCCAACTTCAGCTGGGCCTGTTTCCTAGACACACGTGTGTCTGGCATACTTAAGGAGATCTCCCGATATAAACCCGTAACCTTCCCATGGATCAACCTCACAGAACATCGCATTTTACCACTGTGCCACCGTCCACCCCCTCTTTTTGTTTTGTTTTGTTTTGCTATAGGGCACATGTGCTCACCAGAGACAGATGAAGACAGAGGCAGAGAGGGAAGGTGAGAAATCTCCCCCAAGGAGGATGGTCACTCTGGGACCCCTTCTCTACTCCCTTCTTGAAAATACTAATCTATAAACTGGTGGCATACAGGCTTGGCACAAATGAGTGTGACATTCAGTGCTCAGAGGCAAGTGAACAAATAACCACTCAGGATTCGCCCGAGCTGCCCCACGGGTCAGAACCTGGGGAGCAAGTCTGATGCCCGGCCACAGGCTCCTGCCTGTGGTCCTCAAATGTGCACTTCTGCACAACCCCAAGAGATCAGAGACTTGACCTGTTATGGGCAACGATGTCCCTTATCCCCACAGGGTGGTGCAATGACATCGGCTATTAGCAGTAGTCTAGGGAAGTGCTAGTCTGCGCTGCCGCCTACTACGTGTCTGGATCACACAATAGTTCCTTGTCAAGATGCGGTGTGCAGGGCGGGAATGACAATCAGTTACAGCTGGAACACAGGGCCAGTCGGTGGCGTGGTGGTTAAGGTGCTAGACTCCCACTCAACCATGGCTCGGCTTGAAAATCGCACCCGGCACACATGTGTGCATGCCTGAAATCCCAGGAGAATAGAGGAGAAGGGACTGTGGTGTGGCCATCCCCTGTGTGGGGTGACTTCTCACTTTCCCTCTTTCTGTCTCTCTCCAGCAAGTGTACACACCCTATGGTAAAAACCTAACACCAGGTACATAACCGTGCAGTGGGTGGGAGTGGCAAGGAGACATTCCTAGGATGACAGTCACCATCTCCTCAAATTCAATCGTCCTAGAACAGGAAGAGCCAAAGTTTCTTTTGACCTAAACCCCAAACTGTTCAGAGTGCCAGTGGATTCTTAAATGTCCCTGAAACATTAGGACAGGAAGCTCTTGCTTCATCATGTGACTTATCCTGTAATTACCCCACCCATGCTGCGTGTCGGAGTCTATTTGGAAGCAACCGTAGCAAGGAGATCATTAAAATTAATAAATAAATCTGATTTATTGATTAAGACACTCCTTTTTAAGAAAAGAATTATTTTATTTAACTTTATTTTTTAATTTGACCAGAGGTGGACAGAGTGAGAGAAAGAGAGAAGGAAAGTGAGGAAGCAAGCCACCAGATTCAGGACTTAAACCATGGTCAACCATGTGGGAGTCCACCACCCCTAACCACCACACCACCTGCCAGCCCTGATTAAGGCACTCTTCCTTTGAGACTTCACTGACGCTGTCAACCAGGACCTTGTTTTCCATTTTTTTTTTTTTTTACCATTTTTTTTAGTTGTCTCTCACTAGAGAGACAGAGAGGGAGGGAGGAGAAAGCATTCCCCAACCCCGGGGAGGGGGGGTGGGGGGGTGGCATGGTCACACTGCAGCCCTTCTCCTGTTTTCCATCCTGTTGGGATTTGGGTCACACAGCATGTGTTACCAGGGTGTTTTTTTTTTTTTTTTTTTTAAGAGTTTTTTTTTCCCTATAGGGCTTGTGTGCTCGCCAGACAGACAGACATAGAGACAGAAAGCGAAAAATCACCCCGCAGGGGGGGAAGGTCACGCCGCAATCCCTTCTCCTCCATTTTCCTCTCGGGATTCTGGGCATGCAAAACACGCGCCCGGAGTGTTTTAAGCCACCGGGTCAGGGACGCAAACTGTGGTTGACTACGTGGGAGTCCAGCAACATAGCCATTACGCTAACTGCTGGTTCCCGAGGCTGGGACTCCTACCGAACAAAGCTATGGCGCTGACCCATCACTTTCTGGTTTTACCATTTTCTTTTAAGGCTCCTTCTTCAAAGGTAGCCACAATCTCACTACATAGTTACCTGCAAATCAAACTTACAATCATGTTTGAATGAAATGTTGAAGGGTTTTAAGCACCAATGGGATAGGAACGGACGTCTTTAAAGTGTGGATCATAAGTTTTGCCACTAGAGGGCGACATTTGCTGAACTATGAAATCAAAGTCTTGGCCAGGGGCTAACGCGGGACCTCTAGTGAACTGCAGCCCTGGCTCTTGACTGCTCTGGGTCACCTGCGGAATCTGTAAAGCATAGGTCCCTGGGCTCTGCTCCTGGATGCTCTGAATCAGAGTAGAGGGCATGAAAAGATGTTGGAAAAAGCGCTCCAAATTTGGGAGCTACTGGTATAAAGAGAAGTGAAAATAAAATTTTGTTAACTCACTTTCATCTCCCCAGGCACGTTCAGGTCATGCTGCAGTGTTTGTTGAATCTAAAGGGAAAAAAATAAATAAATAAATAAATAAATAAATATATATATATATATATAAAGTCATTCGTTACTTATATATATTGTTATATATTTTAAAATATAATTTTTACATTGGTTTAAAAAAAGGGGTTTTTTTCCTTTTTTTTTTTTTTTTTTTTTTGCCATAGGGCGTGTACACTTGCCAGAGAAAGGCCGAGAGAGGGAAAGTGAGAAATCGCCCCCCAACTGGGGATGGCCACACAGCAATCCCTGCTCCTCTATTCTTCTCCTGGGATTGTGGGCACGCACGCACATGCTCCTGGCGTAATTTCTTTTTCTTTCTTTCTATGATTTCTTTTTAAAAGACAAAAATAAGGAGATAATATTAAAATACATCAAATGATGTACAGTACTGTCATTCTGATATAGAATTCGTACACAGCAGTATTGATACAGGTACAGATGGCAGGATGCCAAGCAATTCATTGTAATCAACCTTTTGGTTACAAATAAAGTTTAAGTTACAACTTAATACTGATTTAAAAGTGGCAGCTAGTGTTGTGCCAGATTAAATCAATATTTCCCCTTTAAGTGACATTTTCTAGGACATCTCTGATAATGAAATTTTTTTAAAAATAAAAAGATATAAATATACTGTATTGGAAAAGGAATCATACATATATAAATAATCCAAATTTATAAATCCAAATAAAATTAATCAAACTTCCCATACTTCCTGTCCTTGCTTAAATAGCAGAGCTGAAATCCAATTGCATAGACAGGTTTAGGAAAGTTCCAGAAGCACTCCCAACTTCCATTCCTTAAGAAGAGTTCAGAATATCTTGTTCAATTATACACATTCTTTTCACTGTTTAAGTACCAGGCAAAAAGCCTGATTCTCATCAGTGATTCTGCCAGCAAGCTAAAGAATATGGGCTCTCCATTTTATATGGGGAAAGAGATGGAGAATAAAGTGAGGGTCTTACAATTCTTTGAGATGGGGCCAGCAGGTGGCATGGTGGTTAAGGTGCTGGACTCCTATGTGGTTGACGGCAATTCAAGTCCCAGACCTGGTGGCTTGCTTTCTCACTTTCTCTATCTCTCTGGTCAAGTTAAAAAAAATACTAATAAATAAATAATTATTTTTTTAAAAAAATAAGTAGGGGAGATTAAGAAGATAGTAAGAGGGAAAGTAAGAAATTAGCCCCCAGGAGGGATGGTCATGCCGCAATCCCTTCTCCTCCATTCTCCTCCCAGGATCTTGGAGACACACACACACACACACACACACACACACACACACGTCTGGCATGATTTTTTTTTCTTTCTGGCATGATTTTCA
The DNA here is from genome assembly GCA_026018925.1 of Tupaia tana. NCBI lineage: Eukaryota > Metazoa > Chordata > Mammalia > Scandentia > Tupaiidae > Tupaia > Tupaia tana. The sequence goes on along the minus strand of JAKSZU010000011.1, from coordinate 55,503,598 downwards.
AGCCACAGGGTCCAGGACTTGAACCACAGTCAATCATGTGGGAGTCCAGTGACCTACACCATCTGCTGACCCCGAAAATATCAAATTCTTATTCTCCTCGTTTTTGTGGAAATGGATAAGTTGTTGGGGGACGGGGGGGTGGGGGGAGCTAGACCAAACCAAAACCAAATGGAAACAAGCACTGGTTCCACAATGCTTTGCACTTTCTGTTTCTACCCAAAGGTTTAATTCCCTTTCAATGAAAAAGAAATCATTTAAAAATCAAAACTAAAAATGGTACTTGGAAAGTTGAGGAAGCAGGAGCGTTTCTTCCTGCTTTGTTCGGCATGCTCACAAGTAAGACTTTACAGACATCCTGTGACTGTTCATATGTGAAGTTTCTAGTCTAAAGTGATTACTTTTGGGCTAAACAAGTAAATGGTTCCCTGAGGTCTGTCAACAGGCCGAGCCTGGCAGACATGGACAAGCGAGATGCATTCTCTGGCCAAAATATGGAAGCTCCTTTTTCCTTTTTCTTTTCCTTTCTCTTCTTTCCTGCCTTCCAGTTCCAAAATGGTTTTTATGTGTCAGAGGGTGGCAGCTGTCTCCTACTTTGCCCACAGGTGTGCAAACCCTTATAGGTTTAACCCAGATACTAACAGCACAGCACGTGCCTCCACCACACCGGGGGTCCTTGTCACAGGCCTGAAAGATGCACAGAGCAGCACATTCTTAAGCCGCGTGAACTTAACGCTTCTCGTTCAATTAAGGGGCAACTTCTCTTCTCCGTTCTGAAAGATCCGTAGATTCTTATATCTTCTCTGTTGTAGGCTAAATTGCATCACTTTGCCTCAGCATTTCTTTTAAGTTAAGTTGACATGGGCTTCTTGCCCAGGGCAGACCAGGTGATTCCCCAGCAGGATTTTTTCTTTTTCTTTTTCTTTTTTTTTTTCTCTTTTTTCTTTAAGAGAGAGATTTTTTTCTATAAGGTGCATGCACTGGCTGGAGAGACAGAGACAGAAAGTGAGAAATCGCTCCCTGGGCAGGGGCGATGGCCATGCCACAATCCCTTCTCCTTCATTATCCTTTCGAGGTTTTGGGTATATGCAAACACACACCCGGCATGAGTTTTAAGCTGCCGGATCCAGGACTCGAATTGCAGTCAACTATGTGAGAGTCCCGCAACATAACCATTATGCCATCTGCTGGTCCCTCCAGTGTGATTTTCAAGCCACTGAGTCTGGGATTCTAACCCAGTTGACCATGTGGGAGTCCAGCTCCTTAACCACTCTACCATCTGCTGGTCCCCAAAAAAGGGCTTACCTTTATACCCATTCTATGATCTTTGCCTTGCATAGAGGACGTTAATGTGACTTCCAGACACGCCATTTACTGCCCATTTTCAGTTTTTTATATGAGCAGGTATACCTCAAAGGCACCCTGCAAGATATTTCCAGTTCTGTTTGTTTATCCGGTGAGGTGCTTTTCTTCTGTCACCGCAGAAAGCTGTTTTAAGCAGTGCTTGGCTACACAGCAGATTGTGGGGACCACTGTCAGGAAGACCTTGCTTATCTGTCAGAGTTGCCAGACAAGTGGAGGACAGCATCAAGCATGTGAACTGGGTCAGCCTACAAACAACCTAACTGGTGCATAAGATGTCGCGAGAACATGTAACCATGAAATGGAGGCTTGGAGATTGGGTCCAACCTAGCACATGATCAGTGTGTCTACCCGGTTTGGATACCTTGCGACTGATTTTTTTTTTCTTTCCAGGATCTTTAAAACTGATTTATGAGTCAGGTTGAAGTCAACATTCCCTTTGTGTTTCACCCACTGCACTTAGGGTCACAGCAACATTTTAGATTGTAAAAGGGTTGGCAGAGTTCCAGCACAAAAAGTTCTCCTCCTAGACTTAATCACTGGAGGAAAAGCACTAGAGGAGGGTTGTGAAAATGGCTCTTTCCTTCTTTTTCTTTCTTCCTTTCTTTCTCTGCTAGAGGATGCATGCATTCTCCAGAGACAGAGAGACAGAAAGAGAGAGAAAGTGATGAATCACCCCCTGGGGGCATGGCCACCCTGCAATCCCTTCTCCAATCTCCTCATTCTCCTCTTGGGATGTTGGGCATGCACATACACACATGCGCCTGGAGTGATTTTTTTTTTTTTTTTGGAGAGGTTTTTGCTATAGGGCGCGTGCACTCGCCAGATGGACAGAGAGAGACAGAGAGACAAAGCGAGAAATCACGTCCGGGGGGGGGGATGGCCACGCCACAATCCCTTCTCCTCCATTCTCCTCTTGGGATCTTGGGCAGGCGTGCACACGCACCTGGTGTGAGTTTAAGCCAACGGGTCCGGGACTCAAACCGCGGTTGGCTACATGGGAGTCCAGCGACATGCCTGGAGTGATTTTCAAGTCAGCGGGTCCAGGGCTCGAGAAACTGCCAAGGTGGCCACATGGGATCCAGCGCTTTCACCAAGCTAGGCAGGTAATGGCAAAAGAGCTCCTCTTCCCATTTTTGTTGCTATAAGCTCCTCCCCCACAGCCGCCACACTGATGAGAGGCTGTGGGGCCTCCCGTTCATATCTTTCTGTCAATTCCAAACTTCCCTGTGTGCATTTAGAGATGCAGATAGCACATTTCAGACTGTGTTCACTGAGCCAGCATGGCGGCTGATGCCTGTAGTCCTAACTATTTGGAAGGCTGAGACAGAAGGATCACAAGAAAGCGAGGCCCTCTCTATACAAAAGTGAGCCGGGCTGGCCCATAACTCAGTGGATAAGCACTACACCGAGATAGCTAGATCTCACCTGGGGACCAGGGTTCAAGTTCCCATCTGCTGGCTTGAAAACTATACGGGGCGCATGTGTGCCCAGGATCCTGACAGGATGGAGAATTGGAGCAAGGATTGCAGTGTGACCAGGCCCTGTGTGAACAGTGCCTTTTCTCTGTGCACCCTCTGGGATAAATAAAATAAAACAAATATAAAATAAGTCTACTGCTTCCATAGTTGCCAAGATTCCTCCCTAGAACTGGTGTGTTGGAATGCCCAGCATGAGTAAGGGGCTAGTTACTTAACTGTGATCCAGGCATGGGAAGTTGGGGATGGGGAACTGGGCTATGAGCATTTCTGTCTGTTGTCGGATAAGATTGATCCGCCATGCACATGGACTGGATATTTGATCTGTACTCTACTGCTCCTTTGCTGTTTTCTCTAGCATTGCTTGCTCTTTTCCCCCTAAGCTCTGAAAAAAAATCCTAGGCTCAGTCAGGAAAAATTAGAGGTCGGTAGCCCCTTTTGCCTTCTCTCTTAGGATGATGTGTAAGACACCTTTCTTGTGCTCGGAATCTTAGTTTACTCCCTGTTGTTACAGACACATCGTCTTTCCCTCTTCCTTCTAGGTGGAGGGCAGCTTGAGACACTGTGACTTGGGTCTTTTATTTCAATAAATAGCCCATAACCTTCCAATAGGCCTTGCAGAGTCCTCAATCAGCCCACTCTCTCAATCAGTTGTGGTATCTCGAGCTTCTGAAGGTCACATCTACAAATGTCACATCAACACATGACACAAGTCTCCAAAATGCTTTCCTTCTTATAATTTTTGGTGAATGACTTGACCGTGGTTCATTCCAAAGGGAAGTGATGACTATTGGACAGGCCTTGAGGGGAATTTCCTGAGGGCAAAGGAGAGGGTTTGCGGACTAGATGAGGCAGGGCGGGAGGATCTTGGTCCCGGAATTGCGACTTGCTGTCCTTGCTGGAATCCCCTGTCCGGGCTGGAACTCTGCTCCGGGTAAACCTTACTTAAGCTTCTGCCACCAAGAGAAGACGAACCACCGAGAAAAGACACCCGGGGCTGCCTTTCTCCTGATCAAGTCTGACGCGGACGGTCCGTCGGCAGATCAGTGGGGCCGCGAGTGGTGGTGACGAGTTTACGGGTTTCTCGCCTCGGTCACCGCGCTGGCCTCCACTCGGTGCTCGGAGTTCCGGCCTGTCTTTAACCGTGGGCGGGGCCAGCCAGAGGCCCTCCCCGGACCCGCCCTCTGCCCCGCCCACAGCCAGCTTCGGACCCGCCCTAGATTGGCTCCGCCCCAAGCCCCGCCCCCAGGCCCCGCCCCGACCGGAAGAAGCGGCGGCACCCGGCGCTTATAGGGCCGGGAATGGGGGTGCCACCACCGCCTAGGCAGCTCCGCGTCCTCTGATCCTTGCTGGCGGCCGCCGTGGTGTCGCCGCAGCGCCCCCGCCCAGCCGTCCTCCCGCACCGCCCCAGGAGCCGGCGGCCGGGCCCGGAGCCACGGCCGAGTCCAAGCCATGCCGGCCCCGCGGCTGCTTCTGCTGCTGGCGCTGCTGCTGCCCGGCCCCGCGGTGAGTGACGGGGGAGCGTGGGATGAGGGACAGCTCGCGGCGGGCCAGGTCGTGGCCGGGGAGGGTCGCGCCTGCCGCAGGGGCTGGAGTCCCAGCCCGGAGCGCCGTGGCTGCGGCGGCCTGAGGCCCCACGCTCCTCGCGGAGGTCCGGGTCGGGCGGACGCGGCTGAGTGCGGAACCAGGAGCACCTCTCTGGCCCGAGTCGCAGTCGTGGCCGGCCCTGCCGAGGCGTCCACCACCCGAGCGGCCTCCTGGGCCAGCGCGGCTACCACGGCAGCGGCTCCCGGACCCCGAGGACCCGGGCACGCTTCGCGGCGCCGTGGGGCGGAATCTCGGTGTCTCCTGAAGGACCCGGCCTCGGGAGCCGCCCACCTGCCGGACCCTCCCCACAGGTGGGCGCCGGCTCTGCCTGGCGGCGGCAGCGAAACCAACAAAAAGGACCCTTTAATCGAGTCAGTCCAGAGGGGTATCTTGTGTTTCGAATCCTTACGTGAACTTTTGAAAGCGTGAGAACTTTGGGAGACGAACGCAGCAGGGAGTAGTAGGTCAGCCTTTTACCCAAGGGCTTGAATCGGCTTACCTGCCCTGCAGGTTTCTTGGTATTCCGAGGTAAGAGGCTACCTATTGTGCACCAAGACTTAAGTCGTGGGAATTGGACTCTTCTAAGACCCCATACTGGCGAGAGGGAACCCCGCCTCGAAACGACATTAAAGACTGCTCGTGTGAGCGCGCTGTGGGGCTGTCAGAACCATCTTTTCAACTTTTTCTGGCGGGGAAGAATCCTAGGGCCCGATTTATTACATTTATTTAACTATTTAGGACCTTCACTCAGGCTGTGGATTTGTGCAAAGAAGGACGATTTTGTGGGCAGACCTAGCTCTCTCTCTTCTTTTTTTCTTTTGGTTGGAAGAACCTAAATTAGTGAGTGCTCTAAAAAAAGTGTATTATTCAGGATGTGGGTCTGAATATTTGTACAGGTTCTGTTTAATGACCTGTTTAAAGGTACTGTGTCCTCTTTAATATGGTCTGTCATGTACCAGGTTTCCAGGTGGAGAGTTGGCACATGTGTACCTGAGCATGGACCATAGCGTGACCTTTTTGTGTATTTTAGGTAAATAATTTATTGTGCTCTTAGAGTGACAAGAACTTGGAAACAGCCAAGTGTATTAAAGTCACCATCTTTCCCAAATTTAAGCTATTTTTTAGAGGTAAATGGATACACACTTTCCTCATGATCCAGTTTGTGTTAAGTTAATTTTTTCTTATTAAAATAAATCCACTTTCACAGCTTGGGTTATGTTTTGGATTTGAACACTTCACCTTGGATTGGTTACTGCTGCCTAACATCTGTTCACAAACAAGAGTATAAACAGAATGACCTAATGTTTGACATGGAAATTGATCATTTTGTATCATCAGGGCCTAGGTTTATATGGTTTCCTTCGCCACATCTTTCCATTTGCTGTTCTTTCACTGGACTCTACTGTTTTAGTTATTGAGTAACTTAGGCTGAAGAGCCAAAAATAACTAGCTTTAGATGGAACCATAGTTTAGGTTTGTGTCAATATTTCCAAATTGTATTTAGAAATACCTACTTATCAGAGTTCATGGTAAAATATTCCAGTCTCTTATCTAAAGGTTATGTTTCAATGTAACTTTTTTTAAGTCTTTAATTTAATTTTTAATTTTTTTATTTTAACCATAGGGAACATGTGCTTAGAGAGAGACCAAGAGAGAGGAAAAGTGAGAATTCACCCCATGGGGGGATGACCATGCCACATTCCCTTTTCCATTCTCCTCTCAGGACTTTCGAACATGTGTGCACATGTGCTTGGCTTGTTTTTTGTTTTGTTTTTGATTTTTTGCAATAAGGCATGTGGGCTCGCCAGGGAGAGAGAGACAGAGACAGAGAGATAGAAAGTGAGAAATCACCCCCTTGGGGGATGACCACACCACAGTCCCTTCTTGTCAGTTCTCCTCTTGGGATTTTGGGCATATACATACACCCACCCAGTGTGATTTTCAAGCCACTGGATCTGAGAATTGAACTGTGGTCAGCCGTGTGGGGGTCCAGTTCCTTAACCACCACACCACCTGCTGGTCCCAACTCAGGATGTTTCTCAAGCTGCCGGGTTTGGGGACTTGCATTATGATGTGGGCCATGTGGGCTCCAGCCCCCTTTACCACCACTCCACCTGCTGGCCCACCTTTTTAGGTAAAAGTTCAGAATTTCACTCCCAATAAAAGTTTTGACCCCAACACATGGTAAGAATTTTAAAAGCTTTTAAAAAATAATTCTAAATGAAACTTGCAGTTTAACTAGGCAGCAGTGATGTCACACAGAATGCAATGGCTCTAAAATCAGACAAACTGGTCACTTGCTAGCTATGCCTTCAGGCAAATTATTTCACTTTTTTTTTTTTTGAAGAGGCTTTTGCTATAGGGCACATGTACTTGCCAGAAAGACACACAGAGACAGAAAACGAGAAATCACCCCCCAGGGGGGATGGCCACTCTGCAATCCCTTCTCCTCCATTCTCCTCTCAGGATCTTGGACACGCATGCACACGCACCCAGCGTAGTTTAAGCCACTGGTTCTGGGACTCAAACTGTGGTTGACTACATGGGAGTCCAGTGACATAGCCATTATGCCAACTGCTGGTCCCTTATTTCACTTCTTAGATATGATGTTTTCTCATAGGTGAAGTGGGGACAGCCAAGGCAGGTGGAGAAAGGTGCCCTGCACAAAATAGATAATAAACGTAAATGTTCTTTACCCTTCCAAAGGTGCTTTTTACTCTAACTCATTAATTTTGAATGTCATACTACACCTGTGTAAAGAGTTGTTTTTTTTTTTTTTTTTTTTTTTTTTGCTATAGGGTACATGCGCTGGCCAGAAAGACAGAGAGAGGCAGAGATACAGAAAGCGAGAAATCACCCCCCGGGGGGATGGCTACGCCACAATCCCTTCTCCTCCATTCTTCTCTCGGGATCTTGGGCACGCACGCACACATGCCTGGCATGAGTTTAAGCAGCCGAGTCCGGGACTCAAACCACGGTTGACTACATGGGAGTCCAGTGAAATAGCCATTACGCTAGCTGCTGGTCCCACTGAAAAGAGTATTTTTAAATGAAATTTTTTTTGATTGCTAGAGTAACTAATGTATTGGAAGCAGAACGATGATTTTCTTTCAGTGTATGTCTGAAGCCAGCCGTTAACTCATGGATAGACTCTAGTGTACCGAAATGCAAAAACATAGATATTGTTAAGCACTTTGAGGCTGTCTTTTGTTAATCCAGAATGAATTTATTCAGTCAGTGAGTTTTTCCTTTCTTCCTAGATGGGTATCTTGGACCTCATGTTGCTTAGCATTACACCGTTGCTGTCAGTAATCTTTATTTTATGGTGTTTAGGTGCCTCATCAGTCCGTTACCAAAGACATCAGTAGCTTGTGAGACAAAGTACATTTTATTTTTACTGTCGTATATCAAGTTTCTTTTATTTAGTCAGTATTTTGGTTTTAGAGAGGGACAAAAAAAAGTCACTGAGAACTGAAGACCACCTGTGTGCAGAAACACACTGTACAGCTGAGAGATGTCTTAACTAGAAATGTCCTGGTTCATCATTTACGCAGGTGGCTATCACCCGCATGAATTACCCTAACAGGCAGTGTGCCCCTGTTTACGCTGAGGTGGTGAGTAGGACATTTCATTAAGTTCAGGGCTGCTGATCATGAAATTAAACTCATGCACGCATGCATTGTTTTATTAACCTGCCTGCCCGCTGAGCTGGCTGCGGTAGTGCGGCTTCTCAGAGCAGAAGAGGCAGATGTGTGTGAGAGTTTGCTCCTGAGAGAGTTGGTGATAGACGGTATTCCTGAATGTCAGCCCAGTGAGCTACATAAAGGTTTCCTCATGTCTGGTTAGAATTGTACCACCCTCGCAGGCCTGGAGGGTATATTGGTGATTGCCGGCCTCGGGGCTTGACTCCACTTTTTCGGGTTGAACAGTATTGGATAACTATTTCATTTTCATTGGAAACCTATTTGGTTTGGGGATCTAAAGTAATCTGTAAGTTTATTTTGTGTGTTTAGAGTGGTCAAATGTTCTCTCTGCAGAGATGATATAGGAGAGCTAGCAGGTGGTATGGTGGTTAAGACACTGGACTCCCGCATGGTCAACCGCAGTTTGAATTCTGAACCCAGCAGCTTGAAAATCATGCTCTGTGTGTGTGTGTGTGTGTGTGTGTGTCTGTGTGTGTGTGCCCAAAATCCCAGGAGAAGAATGGATGAGAGGGGATTGTGGCATGGCCAGCCATTCTGGTGTGTTGTGTGTTGTATGTGTGTGTGTTATTTCTTACTTTCCCTTTCACTGTCTCTGTCTCTCTCCAGGGAGTACACATGCTCTATGGCTACAACCTTTAAAAAAGAGAAAAAAAGAAAGAAGAAAGAAAGGAAAGAAAGAAGATATAGGAGAGAAAAGCCTAATGTATCATTTTAATGGATTCAGTTTTTATTATGCACAAATAACCCTGGGCCTGTAACCTAGCAATATGATTGGAGTGTGATGCTGGCTTAGAAAATAGGAATGGTGAATCATAGTCTGTGGATAACAACCACGCTGGTTGGAGATATTTCCTGGAAGCTAGGGGTTTTTCCCTGCATTTGTCTTTCCCTATATCCATGATCAGTCTCAGAGCAGCACGTGGTCAGAGATACTCAAATGAATGCAACTGACCAGATTCAGATTGGGAAAAGTAGAACTTACATAATAATCATAAGGTCCTTACCCACATTCCTTTTTTTAAATTTAAGTTCTAGATAGTCTCTTTATCACTTTTGATTATCTTATAATCTTTGTCCCTATAAACTCAGCACATATAACAGGGTAAAAATATGTTCTTTTTTTTTTTTTAACAGAATGTTTGCTATCACCCACTAGGAAATGATCCGAGTACACTTTCACATTGGTCACTTGGGTAGCACCTTTATTCATGCGAAAAGCATTTGGGCTTCTGTGCCCTGCCATGGGTTGGGGCTGGGGTCCTAATTGATTGGGGTTGAGGTGGGAAAACACCGTGCTTTGCCAGCAGTCACCCTTCAGGAATCATTGGGGTTGAGCCCAGATTTTCCAACGTTATAAGGAAAGGCGTGTTTTCTTTTTTGCAAATCTTCTGTGTGTTTGGTGTTGTCTATATGATAACATGGGAACGAGTTTTTTAAACCCCTCAAAGTAATCATGTTTATTGTAGAAAAGTTAGACAGAGGAAATAAGCCTAAGTTACAAACAAAAACCTCCTATAGTCCTACTACCCAAACAGCACTTCTGTTCATATTTTTAACAGCTTTATTGAGATATAATTCACCTGTCATGACAATTCACTCACTTAAAGTATACAATTCAGTGTTTCCTAATATAGTCACAGAATGGAACAACAATTAGTTTTACAATACTTTTGTCATTAAAAAAAAAAACAACAAACACAAAAAAAACCTCTCCAACTTCCTTCACTGTTACTCCCAATTTCCCCACAAACCTCCTAGCCCCTGGCAACCACTGATCTACTTTCTGTCTCAGTCTCTGTGGATTTGCCAGTTTGGGATACTTTATATAAATGGAACCATATACTATGTGATCTCTTGTAACCGGCTTATACTTAGTATCATGTTCTCAAGGCTCATCCATATTGTAGCATGTGTCAGTATCTCATTCCTTTTCTACTTTTTTTCTGAAGTTTATTCTCCCATGAGCGAGCGAGTGAGAGAGAGAACACAGCCCGATAGGGTTCTGGTGCTGCACTCCAGCCTTTAGCCAGCTCAGCATACACAGGGAGGTCTCTGGGCTTGAACAGGGAACCTTCCCAAGTGGGATTGTCTTGCAGAGAGTCATATTTTACTGTTGCCCCCTTCATTCCTAGTGAGTAGTATCTCATTGTTTGGATATACCATATTTTGTTTATCTGTGCATTAATCATTGGACATTTGGATTTTTTCTATTTTTGGGGGCTATTATTGACAATGCTCCCATGAACGTTTGTGTACAAGTGTTTGAACAGACATACATTTTGATTTTTCAAAAGTATATGCTCGAGGGACCAGCAGTTAGTGTAATGGCTATGTCGCTGGACTCCCACGTAGTCGACCGCTGATCGAGTCCCAGACCCAGTGGCTTCAACTCACACTGGGCGCGTGTACGTGCGTGCCCAAGATCCTGAGAGGAGAATGGAGGAGAAGGGATTGTGATGTGGCCATCCCCCCTGGGGGGGTGATTTCTTGCTTTCTGTCTCTCTGTTTCTCTCTGTCTGTCTGGAGAGCACACACGCCCTATAGCAAAAACTTCTCCAAAAAAAAAAGTATGTGCTTGGAATGGGGTTGCTGTGTCATATGATAATTCTGTTTAATTTTTAATGGAACTGCCTGACTCTTCCAAAACAGCTGCACTATTTTAGTATTTTCACACCTGCAGTATAGGAGGGCTCCTTCTCCACATCCTCACCAACACGTATTATTATGTGTCTTTCTGATTTTAGCCATCATAGTGGGTATGAAACAGTACCTCATGGTTTTGAATTGCATTTCCCAAATGGCTGATGCAATAACTCCTTGATATAATATTCTTCCAGACCTTTTTTTTTTTTTCTGTGCACATGTTTATGTAGATCATCTTTTTCATCCCCACACTGGAACATATTGTTGATCAGTGTCAGTGTCTTGGGATCTTGGTTACACACGTACACGCACCCGGGGTAAGTTTAAGCCACCAGGTCTGGGACTTGAACTGCAGTAGACTACATGGGAGTCCAGCAATATAGCCCTTACGCCATCTGCTGGTCCCAGAGGCTGCAATTCTTAAAACATGTGGCTTGTCCATGCAGCTGTTTTTCTGATGAATATTGAAGTACCATTTGAAGATAAAGCAATACCTTTGGTATAATTTTATTTTGTTTTGCTCCTAAATGTACCTGAATTTATTCATCCAAAAGAAAGTGAATTCTTATCAAAATAATCACACTTTCAGGGTCAATTGATATGTTCCATGAATCAGTCTTTTTTTTTAAAAAAAAACTTTTCAGTAATTAATTTAATAATTTTAGAACCCATTTAATAATTCAAGTTTAAAACAAATAGAACCTTAGGTCAGCTGATGCCATGGTGGTTGAGGTGGCTGGATCCCATGTGGCCATCTATACCATTTGGTCCAGACCCGGGGACCTGAAAGACATGCTGAATGCACGCACGAGGACGCAGAAATCTGGAGCATCCTGAGAGGAGAATGGAGGAGGGGGACTTGTGGCATGGCTGTCCCCCCGAGGATGCTTTATCACTTTCTCTCTCTTTCTCTTTGTCTCTTGCCAATGTGTGTGCTTGATAGCAATGTTTTTAAAAAGGCCTTTTTAAAAAAAGTAAATATTGGGACTGGCAGTTAGAATGGTGGTTAAGGCACATCACATGGTTGGCCACGGTTCGAGTCCTGGACCTTGCAGCTTACTGTCTCAGTTTCTCTCTGTCTCTCTGGTCAAAATTTAAAAATATAAATAAATTAAGTAAATAATTCTTTCTTTTTTAAAAAAGTAAATATTTGCTCTTAATCAGACTTAAAACATTTCCCCATTTCTTCTGATCTTACTATAACTTCCACATGACTCACAGGGCAGTTATGATCATCATTATTATTAATCAGGGCCAGCCTTGTGGCCTAGTGGTTGAGGGAGCCAGATGCCACCTGGCCGAATATGGTTTGAATCCCAGCCCCAGTAGCTTGAAACATGCACTGGATGCTTGTACATACATGCCCAAAACCCAGAAAGGAAGGGGAAATGGAGGAGAAGGGATTGTGGCGTGACCATCCCCCATAGCAGGGTCTTTCTTGCTTTCTCTCTCTCTGTCTCTTTCCAGTGAGCACACACACTTCCTAGCAATTAAAAAAAAAAAAAAAGATATTTTTTTGAAGAGAATTTATTAAAAGTTTCAGAGGTGTTCTGAGCCATGGGAGCACACACGAACCAGTGAGGAGCCTGCTGTGGTAACTGGACTCAGAGTGTGTGGGCTGTGAGATGGCAGCTGGGCTGTCTGGTCCAAGGAGTCTCGTTTCCCCTTCGCCAGCCGTACCTAAGAGTAGTGTATGTCCCTGGGTGGCAGTAGGCACAGGCCGACCCTTGGAGGGTAGTGTTTAGGGCCCATCCCAACCACCCTCTCTCAGGGTTGCCCTCCCCTTCCAGGTTGAGGAAAATCACTGCCCTACTCAGTCCTCCAGTGCAGCCCAGTAAGAAAGCTGAGGCCAGAGGGGCTGGTGACAGGGGCAAGGTCACGCATAAGGTCATGTGTGAGTGCAGAACTGGACCTTGAACCCAGTCCCCCTGCTTCCCTTTGAAGAGCAGCCCCTGCAGTGCTTCTGTTCTGGTGCACTTGTTAGAACACATCAGTCCAGCTGCCCCACGCATCCCCAGAAGCTAGCTGACCCATGTTACCATGAGGGCTAGGATGTAGAGGACCAGGCCGCTGGGCTTTCAGGAAAATGCTCAGAACATGCTCTTATCCTAACTCTCAAAAGATCAAGGAGGATTGAGAGCCTCCTGCCCTTTGTTGCAGTAGCACAAAGTTGCAGCTGTGAGACACAAATTCTTCCTTTACCCAAGAATCTCTATTAGGGAGATGGAGTGTTTTCAGCTCTAGAGCCAAATTCAGCCACTGTGGGTGGGGAGTAAGAGACCACTAAACCTGACTCGCAGTCTGAGCTCCATTAGTGCTTTGCCTGGGGTCTAATAATATCCAAGCAGGTGCATGTTTTTCAGTAACATCCCGCCCTGTAATATGTCTGAAATAGCAAAACTGAAAGATCACGTCTAAGAAGGCTTTAACCAAAGTTGTTCTTCCCTAGTGCAGACTCAGCCTTCACGTAGAAATCCTGAAAAGACTGAACTCTAATTATCATGGAGGTCCTAGTATTTGCTCTTGTGGAGGCCCTCACCTCCCAGGCAATTCTGGCACCAGCGAGCAGGTCTGTGGTGACAGAAGAGAGTGTGACCATGGCCGTGGCCTTTGGACCACAACAGAGGGACCTAGGTTAGCTTGAGTGGGTCTCAGTGTAATGAGGGAGGGAGAGGGGGCCGGGAAGGTGCCCCAAGTGTCTCTCACTTCCCTTAACGGTTTGTCCTGGAGGGCAGGGCCCCTCCTTGTTCATCTTTGCATCTCTGTGGCATTGAGCGTGGTGTGTTGGCCATGGTCGCTGTAGTTGGTAGTCGGCAAACACTGAGTTCCTCTTTCAGGCCTATTAAGATCAATAAAAAAGGGGATTGTTTTATCATCAAGTAAGTAGGTTATGGCTTGTGGGAGGTGGGTAGGGAAGATGTTGCTCAGCTATGTTCTGGTTTGTTTTGTTGTTTTTTTAAGATTTTTGCTACAGGGTATGTGCGCTTGCCAGAGTGACAGAGAGTCAGAAAGCGAGAAATCACTCCCCAAGGAGGATGGCCATGCTGTAGTCCCTTCCCCTCCATTCTCCTCTCAGGATTTTGGGCACACACGCACACATACCCACACACCCAGCCTGAGTTTTAAGTCACCAGGTCTGGGACTTGAACCATGGTCAGTGCCTGGGAGTCCAGTGATGCAGCCATTATGCCATCCGCTAGTCCCATGTTCTGTATTTTTAAAAGATCCTTCCAGTAGTGCTTTTTCTTTTTACAGAATTAGCAGGGCTTTCAGGATACTTGCTTGGGTGGGCATGACCTGCAGTGCATGGTGACCTCTCTCTGGGCTCCTCATATCAGTAATGAGATTAACTTTCCCATTGCTAACCCCATGAGATAAATGGTTTGTGATTATTCCATGTCGGTTTCATTTTTCGCCCAGCATGATGTTTCACTATTAAAAAATGAACCTTGATCCAGGGTTGTCCTCTTATGTATTAAACATGATTTCCTTGGTTCCTAGATTTAATTTATAATTACAATTCAAAACCATCCCATTCATTCTCCAGTGGATTATTTTCATCCACTCTATTTCAGGTGAGGGAATAATTATCAAGGCTGCAAGAGTGTTCGTCATGGAAACTTGAATTTTTTCCTTACCTTTTCTGAATAAACAGGGCTGTCAAATCCCCGGACCCTGATATCGTTGTTCATCTCCAGTTGAGTCATGGCAGTTTGTTGACCAAGGTGAATCAGATCTCTTTCCTCTTAGAGCAAATGGCCCATGACTCCCAAGGGGGCCTCTGGACGTGAGAGAAACACCTGTGCAGAGGGCCACAGCTGCAGCGAGGACTGCGTTCCTCGAGGTAGGGTTCCCCAGTCCTGACTCAGTCACCTGAACTCACCTGAGGAGCTTCCGAAAGTCCCATGCCGAGGCCCCACCCCAAGTGAATGAAGCCAGAATCTCTGGGGGTGGAGGCTGGCATTCCACATCCCCCCTTTTTTATATGAGAGTTTTTAGCCCTAGGTGACCAGCATTGCAGCCAAGTTGAGGTCATCAAGTAATTCCTGTACCTTCTTCCCAACCAGAGCAAGTGCATCTACAGCCGCCCAGAGATGTCACCGCATCGGGCAGGCCTGTGATCGTGTTCTGCTCATTTTACGGAGAAGTTAGGATTGATGGAGTCTGCTAGTTAGTGGGAGAACTAGAGACCGAGTATTGTGTGTGTGTGTGTGTGTGTGTGTGTTTCTATTGTAAAGAACAGGTAATTCAAGACCAATGAATTGTTTTTTTCCTTGGAGTACAAACTATTGAAATTGATTTTATCAGCTTTAGCTGCTAACTGGCTTTATATTTAATATACTTAGCTATGAATCAGAAGGTGTTTAAGTGTTTATTTAATGTTACCAGACACTTAGGCTTATTTATTGTTCTTGCCTTCTCCATATATTAAGAGGCCTAAGAAATCAAAATAATACTGTTTTCAGTTCCCTTCATGGTGCCTTAAAGGGTAAAATCATCCTTGTGGTTTTAACAGAGTCTTCTGGAACCAACTGGTGGCCTGGTTAAGGCAACCAGATCCCACGTGGCTGACTGCGTGGCTGAGTCCTGGACTCAGCAACTTGAGAAACACACTGGGTACATGTGTGTGCATGCCCAAAGTCCTGAAGAAGGGAGAAATGGAAGAGAGAAGTGTGCTTTCTCATTCCTCTTCCTACCACCCCAGCCCTCCATGTTCCCCTGCCCCTTGCATAGCACGTGCCCTCTTGCAATTAAAAAAAAGCCTTCTATAGCAAGAGCGAGGTTGCTAAGGGCAGTGGGTAGGAGAAATCACAGAGAGAGTAAGGTAGCACAGGAATGAAGCATGTGCACAAAAAGGAACTTTCCTATCAGGGTGGGAATACATGTGTTGGAAGCAAGTGGTGGGAGGGTGCAGCTTGACACTCCCTTCCTCTTTGCATGTGAGATCTGAGTAGCCGGAGGTCAGCAGCCCCCTAGCCCAGCCGGGCAGCTTTTTGCTGAAGGGTTTGTACAGCAGGTGCAGAGCTGAAGGAGTCCAGGGAATGAGCTGTCGTTTGTCTCAGTGATTGGACCCACCTCTATGATTACTTAAAGAATCCTAACTAGCTGGTTTAGAAGCAAGAGGAAACTCACTTCTCAGTATCACACTGACTGGGGTGGACCAAATCTAAAGCTCAGTTGGAACCAAATTGACCAATATCTGCAGAATCTGGACATTACTCTTTGAAGACAGCCCCAGAACAGGCCCAAGCAAGCTGAGCGGCTCCAGCACTGGGGCTGTTTCCTGCTGAATTCGTGCTTGAAGGAAGTTCACGGCGGCAGCTCCAGTTCTGCCCTCCTAGAGTGGATGAGTAGGCATCATTGATCATTTCAGCCGCTTTAAATGACCACTTACAGGCATAGTCCCTTGTTCCCATATGTGCATTGACCCATATGATGAAATGTATTTCAGTCGGTGGTAAATGGGGGTGGGGTTATGCTAGGTAGCTGTGAGATTTGGGGCACATGGGGTATTTCCCCCTTCATTTCCTCATCTGTAAACCAAGGCAGTGGAGCTAGGACAATGTCTTTGGTGGGCCTGTTTCCAAATATCTTCCCCAATTAGGAATACCACGTAGGTTAAAGTGACTAGTCCCTGAGCCATCTGCCTTCTGGTACGGCCTCACCCTCTTCCCCGGGGAGGTGGAAGTTGGCAGGGCTGTGGGGTCTAAGCCTCCCAGCTTCCTGGCTCCTGAGTATAGTGAATTCCATTTCTTCATTCCATCTGCTTGTCCATTCATTCACTCATTCACTCACCGATTTTATATATACACACACACATACATATATACATATAGGTATACATATAATTTTTTTTTAATTTGCCAGAGGGCACATACTCTCACCAGAGAGAAAGTAAGAGGGAAAAAGCACCCCCAACAGGGCATGGTTTTCTCCATCTCTCCCCCCTTTCAGGACTTTGAGTGTGCATGCACACCCATCTGTTGTGTTTTCCAAGACACCAGGGTTGAGATTCAAGTTGCGCAGCCAGCCACGTGGGTTCTGACTGCCTTAACCACTAGGCCACAGAGCCAGCCTTTCTGAGTACATATTATATAGCAAGCACTGCTTGAGATTCCTGGGACTCACTGTGCAAAGCAAAGATGGAACTTAGAGTATAGCTACTTGGTAGAGACAGGCAGGAAGCAGTAGCATAATCAATACATAAATTATATAGAATGGAGAAGGTGATACAACTCTGAGGATGGGGGGAAAAAACCTAAAGCAGAGTCAGCAGATGGGGGCCTGGTGAGTTGTCACAACACTGGGGGCGGTTTCATTGCTCACCTCTCCTGCAGGTGGGGCCTTCCCTGACCAGTGTGCTCTCCCAAGCTCCAGTCCTTCCTGCACTCCGAGTGGCTTCAGATCGCTCAGTGATGGGGTAGCATTCAGGCTCATACTCTAGGTTGTTTCTCTTCTAGTCTCCTGGAGGACTGGTATTGGCAGCTCTCAGGTATGTCTGAAAATCCTGAGCAAATATGAGACATTGAACATGACAATTGTTGGTCTTTTTTAGTTTATTTATTTTGTGAGGTGGGTGGGAGACAGGACCCCAAACATAGTTTTGCCATCCCGTGATCCGCAACAGCCTTCCAGCCAGTCAGGATTGTGAGTGTACCCAGCATGCTCAGGTTGACCCAAGAACCAAACCCAGGGCTTTCCCATATGGCTTCAGTGTTACATAATGACACCCTACTGTCATTTTTTTTTTTTTTCTTTTTCTTTTTTTGGAGAGGTTTTTGCTATAGGGTGCATGCGCTCACCAGAAAGAGAGAGAGTGACAGAAAGCGAGAAATCACCCCCCAGCGTGGATGGCCACGCCGCAATCCCTTCTCCTCCATTCTTCTCTCGGGATCTTGGGCATGCACACACACACACACGCACCCAGCGGAGTTTAAGCCACCAGGTTCAGGACTTGAACCGCGGTTGACTACATGGGAGTCTAGCGACATAGTCATTATGCTAACTGCTGGTCCCCCCTACTGTCATTTTTAATGATAATCACTCTAATTATTTTTCATGATGGTGAGGCAAGAGAGTTTAAAATTCTATCAGGAATGGGGCTAGTAGGTGATATAGTGGTGAAGACACTGGACTTCCCATATAACCAACTGTGGTTTGAGTCCCAGATCCAGGGCATGTGTGCATACCTGCCCAAAATCCCAGGAGGAAAATGTAGGAGAAGGGCCTGTGGCTTGACCATGCCCCCTGGAGAGGTATGATTTCTCACTTTCCCTCTCACTGTCGCACCCTATGGCAAAAACCTTAATAAATAAATAAACAAACCCAGTTAAAGAAATTCTGTCAGGAAAACCTCAGATACTCTCATGATTCAGGAAACAGAGCCAGCAATTCCTCGAATTTTGTGATAACTCTGCCCTCAAATACACATGTGGGATGTGTAGAGTTTTTTCCCCCATATTAAAAAAAATTAAATTTTGTCTCCTTTGCATAAGTATTTGTAACATCTCCAGGTAAATTCAAACACTGTAAGAAAGTTGTAAAACCAGATCTGGGGAATCTCTGACTCAGGCACTACCTTGCTCTGAACAGTCTAGCAACCTTATACCTATAGTTCTGTTAGGGTTCATTTTCTACTTGCTGCGGTATGGTTTTGCAAAGAAGAAAACGGTTTCCTTTACACATAGAGATTAAGAACAAGTTTATCTGTAGTTTTTGTACTCAACTGACTGGAAACCAAGCCACAGTTGCTTCTAAAAGTGACCCAGAGTCATCTTGATCTGATGGTTCAGTACTTAGAAATATCTGGGACTTTCAGTGTCTGGTAAATTTCAGTCACTTACCTGATCTGTGGTTTGGAGAGAAACAGGGATCTCTCTTTCCGTTTATGAGCTGATTAGTATGTATGTATACCTGGGAGTCACCTCCCGACCCCACATAACATTAGCTAATTTATGCGATATTTCTTTTCTCCACCCTAAACCTTGAAGTGAATCAGATCATTACTAATGTCTAATGATGCAATATTTTGAGATAAGTGGAGGCACTGGGATGTCGCAAGACCAGGATTGGGAATGACTGTGTTCAAAGGCATCAAGATGTCTAAATTCTCTCAAGTTCTTTTGTGGGTTTTTGGGACATGTTTGAATGGGTCAGGACTAGAAGACTCTACAGGAAAGTCTGAGGAGAAATGAGGGTCTAGTTAAGTTCTGGGTTATCATGCTACAGAGCTGAGAGCACCATCCAACCCAGTCTTCCTACTTGCTCTGGGCAGGACCCGGGATGCTGCCAACTCAGCGTTCAGGAGGCACAGTCCTGGTTTTGTAAAGCTCCTGTCTCCTTGTATATGGCAAATCCTGCAAGGCAGTTCTTAGGCCTTGGGCTCCAGGCCCTCCATGTGACAGGACCCTGCTTTCTGTCTGTCTGTAGAATAAGGAGAGAGTTCATTCTGGGAATGGGGATGAAATAAGTGAGCAACAAGTAAGAGTGGAGATAGATCAGCCAGCAGGAAGAAGCGTGAAGCAGGGAGTGTCTGGAAGAGATTGATAAATCCTTCAGGCCCTTGCCAGTCTGCCTGAGAAATGAGAGCGGGAGCCAGTGGCCTCCCTTAGCCTACAAGTATGGTACCCCCAAGATTTCTGCATGCATAGTGAGAAAAGCCCTGGGACTGACTGCAGGTACTGTGGAGACAGAGCACCTGAGAGAGACAGACACAGACAGAGGAGGGACAAGCTTAACCCCTTGGGCCTTCGTAGGAGACTTCTAATCCTGTGTGTGATGGTTGGTCAAAGGCCCTCAGATGAGGGGTTTCAGAAAGAGGAGACCTTGCATCGGGGTTTGTCCCAAAGGCCATATTCATCACAACAGCAGTCTTATTAATTGAACTCTCCCATGAAGTTTTGGTGTGTTGTGCTCATATCCAGCTATAAACCAGCTTAGTAACAGCAGTCTAATGTTAGCATAGCTTAAAACATGAGGGAAGACTCACCTGGGGTGGGTCAGTATGCCCAACCCATCACCCCAGGTGAATGTTTTTTCCCCTCCAGATCTGCTTACAGTGATATGAGCAGCACACCTTCCTACTCTTTCCCTGGGCTGCTTAAGTAACAAATGAGACATGTAAAAACGATTCTGGTGGGGCCAGCAGGTGGCGTGGTGGTTAAGGTGCCGGACTCCCACATGGCTAACTGCAGTTTAAGTCCTGGACCTGGTGGCTTGCTTTCCCACTCCCCCTCCCTCCCCTATCTCTCTCTGGTGGGCACATGTGCCCAATAGCAAACTTTAATAATAATAAATTTAAAATGATTCTGGCTTTTGGGGCTCATTCTGCACGCACGCATGCGTGGGCTCCCGTCTGCTTTCCTAGCTCCACCTTGTCCCATTTCCCCTCCTGCTTTCTCCCTCCAGCTACACTGGTTGGCTTGGTCAACAGTAAATTATTTTCAGGCTCAGGGCCTTTGCACACTGTTCCCTCTACCCAGGAAATATGTTCTTTCCCTTCCTAACTCTATGGATCTTAACTCAAATGTCATTCCTTCAGGAAAACCTTTGCTACTATAAATCTTCCCCCTCTCTATTACAAGACCAGATCATCTTCTCCTGTTACCTGTTATGGTTCCCCATATGTCACTTTCCTAGCACGTGCTGCAGTTTGTCATTCCGTGTGTGTGTGTATGTGAGAGAGAGAGAGAGAGAGAGAGAAGAGATTGATTATTTGGCTCTGAGTTCCCAGTTAGACGATAAGCTCGGTGAGGGCAGGTATCACAACTCTTTTGTTGTGATTAGATCCTAGTGTCTCATACAGTTCTTCAATAATAATAATAATAGACACTGTATAGTGCTCACTGTATACTAAGCACTATTCTAAGAGCTTCACATGTGTTGATATTATGTTAATTCACTTAATTCTCCCAACAACCCCTTTAAGTAGGTATTAGTATAACCCCTTTTACAGATGACGAAACCAAGGCACAGAGACATAAGGTGAACTGACTCCAGGATCTGTCTTTTTCTTTTAATTACATAATTATTTATTTAATTCTATTCATCATTATTATTTTAATTTGTTGTAGGACACGTGCACTCACCAGAGAGAGACAGAAAGAGAGAAAGTGAGAAGGCAAGCTGCCAGGTCCAGGACTTGAACCATGGTCGGCCATATGGGAGTCCAGTACCCTACCTACCATGCCACCTGCTGGCCCCCAGAATCTCCCCTTTTAATAATTGCATTATACTGTTGGGGTCCAGAAACTAAACAAGTAATTTGTTGAATTCTTTAGCACCGTCAGAAAATGAGGTTTACTATGTAAGTAAGTTTCCAGATGATTGAAATATAATCCCAGACCTTAAAAAGTAGTACTGTTTGGTGAAAATCTTTGGAAAATCTTCTTCCTTCTTAACATAAGTCAAACACATTTTAACTTTGTCTTAATGATCTTGGGTTGTCTGTGTCAGCACCAGCTATTATATTATTGATTTCTGCTCATGAGGGCAAGAGATGGGAAGTAGTTGAGATTGAGGCAGAGTGGATAATCAGGTTTTTGAGTTTTGTTTACTTTCTGATGATATCTTTGGCTACCACCGATTTCTTTCATTAAGTGATCTTTAATATTTATGTAACTCGGGGCTGGCAAGTGGAGTGGTGGTTAAGGTTGCTGGACTCCCACGTGGCCGACCGCGATTTGAGTCTCAGACCTGATCGCTTGTTCTCTATCTCTCTCCCTCTCTTTCTCTCTGTCTCTCTCTGCTCAAATTTAAAAATAATAATGAATAAAGTTAAATAAAGTGATTTTTAAAATATTTATGTAACTCTTGCTTTTAAATTTCTTAATATTTTACTTTCTTAGCATTTAGAGAAGTGTTGCCATCCTTCAGTTTTCAAAAGAAAAAAACAAAATTGAAAGATTAACCACCTTGTCTCATGATTTAGATGCACACGTAAGCCACTTTCCAGACCCGAAGATGTTGGCAGTGAGGTTGGATAACCTCCAGATGAGGCAGAAGTCCAACCAGGATGATTACTTTAGGAAGAAAGAATCCTGGAAAAACAGTCTGAGGACAGTAGAGTATGTCTTGTCAGAGTTCGTCCCCTCTCCCATCCCCACCCTGGATAGCTACTTGGCCTTTTTCAGGAGGGAGTTCTGCTCTTTGGTGTCTGGAAAGGCCTCTGCCTGGAACCCAAAGGCTTGCTATCTCCTTGTTGGTAATTCCTTCCTGCTTCTGTTTCCTGCTGACCACTCGATAAGCTGGAGAAAGCCATGCTGTTTGGTCTTGGCCAGTTCCTCTCGCTTTGCTCCTATTTCTCAGTCCTCGGTTTTTGAGCCACAGCCTGTAGGTTAGGTTGTGCCAACATAGTCATCCAAGCAGTTTCTTAGTCTTTTCTGTCTCTGTCCAAATGTGTGAGAATTGCATAAAGATTGCCTCTGAGATGAGCTGAAAAATAGAAATTTGTGCTGAAATTCTGGAAACCTGATAGTGTAAGATTTTTTTCTTTTTTTTTTTTTAAAGAATTATTTTATTCAACTTTATTTATTTATTTGTTTTTAATTTGTCTAGAGAAGGACAGAGAGAGAGAAAGCAAGAAAGCAAGCTGCCAGATCTGGGATTCGAACCACGGTCAGCCATGTGGGAGTCCAGCACCTTTAACCACCACACCACCTGCTGGCCCACTTTTTTCTTAAATTCAACAAGAATATCCTTCTTTGGGGCCTCAAGGGGCATGGTGGTTAAGGTGACAGACTCCCAGATGTGCATCTGCGGTTCTAGTCCTGAACCTGATAGCTTGCTTTCTCATTTTCCCTCTCTCTCGTCAAATTAGAATAATAATAATAATGAATAAAACTAAATAAATAATTCTTTAAAAAAAAGAGAATATCCTTCTTTTTGTGAGCACTGGTTCTTACTGAGTGAAGCAGTCATACCTTACGTTGTGAGGCCCATTGGTTTGTGGTTGGTTAGTAAAATGGTCCTTGCTGTTCAGAGTTGTTCTGTACTGATCAGTCATATGTATTGCCTTGGCACTGACATTAAAGGAATGACTGGCTCCATCAAAGGCATTGGCAGAGGCTACTACATCATCATCATTGTCGTCATCATCATCAAAGAGCATTGTTTTTATACCATCAGAGCTAGGCTGTTGAGATCTACCATACAACATAGTGACTAGAGTTGACAGCAATGTATTGCGTACTTGAACATTGCTAAGAGAGTAGCTTCTTTTTGCTGTGTTCTTACCACACAAAAAAGTGTGTGAGGTAGTAGATATGTTAAGTAGCCTGATTTAGTCATTCCAGTGTATACATATATCAAAACATCATGTTGGGGCCAGCAAGTGGCACGGTAGTTAAGACACTAGACTCCCACATGGCCTACCGTGTTTCAATAGCTTAATGGATTCTCTTTCTTTCTTTTTAAAGAACTATTTATTTATTTTATTTAATTTTTTAAAAATTTATTTTTAAAAGTTTGACCAGAAAGAGACAGTGAGAGAGAAAGGGAAAGTGAGAAAGCAAGCCTCCAGGTCCAGGACTCGAACCACAGTCAACTATGTGGGAGTCCAGCTTCCTAGCCACCGTTCCACCTGCCGGCCCCAGTGGCTTGTTTTCCACTTTTTCTCTCTCTCTCTCTCTCTGGTGAGCACTTGTTTCCTATTCCAAATTAAAAAACATAAGAATGATGATGGGGCTGGCAGGTGGCGTGGTGGTTAAGGGCGCTGGATTTCCAGATGGCCAACCACGGTTTGAGTCCCAGACCTGGCAGCTTTCTTTCTTACTTTCTCTCTCTCTCTCTCTCTCTCTTGCTCTCGCTCTCGCTCTGTCTCTCCATCTCTGGTCAGATTAAAATAAATAAAGTCAAATAAAGTAATTCTTTTTTTTTAAAAAAAAAGAATGATAAAATTAATGTTTCTTTATTTAAAAAATTATGTTGTATGTATACTGTGAGTATAGATAAGTTTTATGTCAATTAAAAAATAAAATTTAAGGGACCACCAGATAGTGTAAATGGCTACATCGCTGGACTTCCGTGTAGTTGACTGTAGTTCAAATCCTGGACCTGGTGGCTTGAACTCATGCCAGGCACGTGTGCATGCATGCCCAAGTTCCCTAGAGGAGAATGGAGAAGGTATTGTGGCATGGCCATCCCCCCTGGGAGGTTATTTCTTGCTTTCTGTCTGTCTCTCTTTTTGGTGAGTGCACGCACTCTATAGCAAAAAAAAAAAATAAATAAAAAAACCTCTCCAAAAATAATAAATAAATAAAATTTAATGGGACCAGCAGATGGCGTAGTGGTTATGTTGCTAAACTCCCACATGGCTGACCATGGTTTGAGTCCTGGACCCAGTAGCTTCAAAATTGGTGGGCGCAAGTACGTATGTGCCCAAGATCCCAAGAGGAGAATGGAGGAGAAGCTGTTGCAACATGGCCATCCCCTCTGGGGGGGAGTGATTTCTCATTTTCCCTTTTACTGAGTCTGTCTCTCCAGCAAGTGCTCATGCTCTAAGGCAAAAACCTCTAAAAATATAATAAATAAATTAAATTAAATTAAAAAATCTAGACTATGTGAATGTGTATCGTAGGGATTTTTATTTATTTATTTATTAGTGGCTTAGGCTGTGAGTTTTGACTTTTTGTGGTGTTATTCCCACCCATTTGTATCCACTGTGGGAGCTCAGGAATTTTCCTGCAGACCATGTTTTAAGGACCCCACCCTATGTAATTTGTAGTGCTGTGTGGTATATTGGATGTCTATAGAGAATCTACAAACTACATTTTGGTCTCCTCCCAAGACCCAACCCTCGTATGAGAGCAGAGTGCTCGTCTTCCTCCACCTTGGCAAGATTCAAAAGGGAGGTTCAGATCCGAAGTAATTTGAGTTGATTGCTCTCCAAGAACTATGATTTAAACTAGTGAAATTACAGCGTAGCGTAGTGGGCCAAGGAGACGGGGGTGGGAGGTGCGGAGACCTAGTTCCAGCCGTATGTCTGTGATCAGCCGTCTGGTGTCTGTGGTGCCTGGAGCGAGTCGTGCACCTCTCTGGGCCTTGATTTCCTCTCCTGTGAAATGAGAGGGTTGGATTAGGTGGTCTCTTCACTCTTTTCATCTCGAACATGACGTACCCCAGAAGCAGTCAATGGTTCCTAGTGTTTGAGCTGTGTGGGGTGGAGCCACATGGACTTACAAATGGCTATCCAGCTAACTGGAGAGAGAAGGGTTGCATAGGGGAGCGGGCCAGTGGGTAGTCCCCAGCACACTTCAAACACTGAGTGTGCTGGCTGGGGCTAGTCGGTGGGGTCAGTGTCAACTAGTACTTCATGGTGGTTAACTTTTTAGCCCACGCTTGACAACATCTGGCAGATGTAGGTGGCAATTAAGTCATAAATGCAGTTGTTAGTAAGTAATTTTCATTTAACTAGAGCATTCACCTACTTTTTACTGACTTCCCTTTCCACCCCCCAGTCCCCTACCCCCCAAAATCTCCAAGTGTAAACAGCAAAATTGACAGTTTCAGATTAACTCCTGCTGTCAGTACTGAAAAATT
Source organism: Tupaia tana (assembly GCA_026018925.1). NCBI lineage: Eukaryota > Metazoa > Chordata > Mammalia > Scandentia > Tupaiidae > Tupaia > Tupaia tana. Next base: position 55,478,289 of record JAKSZU010000011.1, on the reverse strand, counting down.
TGGTACCTAATTGAGTCTTTTTGTTACCCTGTTGGGGTTTCCACATGAGAACTTATATATGTGTATGAATATATACATACTTATTTATTATATAGATGTGTGTATATTATACATATGTGTGTGTGTGTGTGTGTGTGTGTGTATAATATATATATAATTCCCCATCTGAGCTTTTGCAAAGTTGTCCCTGCTTAATGAGAGAAATGAGCAGGAACATTTTCATGGAGCAGAAGGACTTTGTGGAAGCTTTCTTAGATGTTTTTCTGCTAAAACTTTGGCTGACTTTCTCCAAACACTCTTACGAGCACATGTTATTGTTTTTTGGTTCTCCAGAAAGTCAACAAGCAAAACGCCTCGAGCATCTCCCCAGACCGTTGCCAAGACCTTCGCTCGTGTCTAGTCCACTTTTGCTTTGACTGGACGGTTTTCGTCTCTTGGTAGCCATTGCTTTGATTGTGCTCTGTCTTCAGGGTTGTCCTGGTAAAGGCGTGTGTCATCTCCTGTTAATGTCCTTCAAAGAAATGCTTCAAGATCTTGATCCTACTTGTTTAAAATTTCCATTAAAAACTGCTCTCTCTTGTTTGTAGTTGATCTGGATGTGGTGGTTTTTGGCACCCATGGAGCAGAAAGTTTGCTCAACGTCACTGTTTCAGTCCGAAGTGTGTAAACTGAACCAGTTGAGGTGTGAATGGTGTTCGCTGTTATTTCTGCAGCTAATTGTCAGTCCTTTTCAATTAAGGCATAAATGAGATTAATTTTTTTTCCTTTCAACTAGATGCAGATGGCCTACCACCATGGGTGTCATCTTCAACATCCTTTCTTCAAATGAGTTACCCATTTGTAAACTGCTGATTTATTTTTTTGGAGAGGTTTTTGTTACAGGGTACGTGCACTGACCAGAAAGACAGAGAGAGACATAGAGACAGAAAGCGAGAAATCACCCCCTGGGGGGATGGCCATGCCGCAATCCCTTCTCCTCCATTCTCCTCTCGGGATCTTGGGCACGCACGCACATATAGCTGGCGTGAGTTTAAGCCACCGGGTCCAGGACTCGAACCACGGCTGACTACATGGGGTCCAGAAACATAGCCATTACACCAACTGCTGGTCCCATAAACTGCTGATTTCTTTGGGGCATTGTTTCCATAAACTTTTCATAAAGCATCGATGATTTTACCATTTTGCCACCCATGCTTCACCATAAGTTTGATGCTTGTTCTTGCTTCAGTTTTTGCAGAATTCATGTTACTCTGATAGGGGCTTTTCTCAAATTGACATCTTATCCTTCTTAGCACATCAAACTGATCCTTTTTAGACATGCGATTACATTAGTATGAATTATAGTGCCAATAAAAGAAATGTATGCACACGTTTTATAATATTTACTTTCTATGAACTTTTTGAAGACCTTTGATATTTCTTCTTTGGTGGCAGTATAAACTGATGGCAGAGAGGGGCCATGAAGACAAACAGAACTGACCCTGATTAAAGTTAGACACTTACCTCAGTATGCCAAAACCAGTTTGGGGGAAGTATTGGGTCGTTGGAAAAGTCATGATGTGCTTTCCTATGTTAGCCTATGCAAAAATATGTCATGACTTTTCTGATGACCTGATATATTCACCAGCTGTGAAATTAGCATAACTTTGCACTCAAGAATAAAGTAAATTGATGCATTACCTTTTATGAGATTAATTAAAGAAAGGGAGTAGCCTAAATGGAAGAATCTTAACTGTCTCGGGTGGTGGTTAATTACACCACCATACATCAGGATTGCTACAAATACTAGTTTAACACTCTCTGCTGCTTCGTTTGGAAACCACACAGTGCCTGTCAGTTAGGCCTTGCCCTTTACTGCATCCCAGCAAGACACTTGATTCTCAACCAAAGCAAATGTCATGGTTGCCTTTATTGACTTAGTATCAGGAAGCATAACAGCCGATAGACTGGTTAGAAGGAACTGTATGGTTGGCGGATTATTTTTGACCTACACACAGGTAAACGAAGTGTAACAGAATTTGGAATGATTTAGAAGTAGACTGAAATCCTTAAAACATATATGCAGTTAAACAAAGAAAGTCTCTTACCCTTGTCAGTGTATTGAACTTTATTCCAGTTCAATAGACAGGGGACTTCAAAGCAGTGAGATTTCTGTGCCACTGTGCACAGGTGGCTCTCTGGAGTTCCCATGTTTAGAGATAAGCACTTTGCTGTTGGGTGTGTAAATGAGGTGGAGTTGGTGAGCAGGCTTTGATTAGAGTAACACTCTTTTGTTCCTGGCTAATCATAACTTTACTTAGATACCTTTAAAGATAGTTCTTTTGGGAGCAGAGGATTCGGTCTGCTCTCTTTATTAGTATGAAATTTTACTCATGTGAGCTTTCTTTAGTACTGAGAGAACTTTATGAAATGGCTTTTTACATTTACCAGGCACTGCTTTTACTGTTAGGCCGCTTTGGTGATTTTTTTTTTTAAGTTTTTTTTTTAAGGTTTTTTTTGTTTGTTTGTTTGTTTGTTTGTTTGTTTTTTGCCATAGGGCACGTGTGCTTGCCAGAGAAAAACAGAGGGAGATAGTGAGAGGGAAAGTGAGAAATCACCCCCCGGGGGGGGGGGGGGAGATGGCCACACCACAATCCCTTCTCCTCTATTCTCCTCTTGGAATTTTCAAGCTGCCAGGTCTGAGACTCAGACCATGCAGTTGACCATATAGGATTCAACCTCCTTAACCTACACGTCACCTGCTGACCTGGAAGATTTTTATTTAAACTCTCTACCGTGTTTATATATCCTCCCAAACTAGCATCACAGTGTTGCCTTATGAATTTAACTTTCAGGGATGTATACGGTTGGTCTTGATCGATTTTCGCACCACCGGAGAAGTGCATGGCTCCCTTACTCACCCTGGCAGGTTTGTGTGTGTGTGGGTGTACTTTTTTTTTTTTTGCAGGGGTAGGATGCTCTAGATTTATAAATGGAGCAGAAATATAATCCCCATCCAGTGTGGATCACTTTGAAAAACCGTGGGTGTGAGACACATTTATGTGTGGCCCGCTTCTTCCCACTGCTTTAAAGATGCCAGAGGGACCAGCAGTTAGCGTAATGGCTATGTCGCTGGACTCCCATGTAGCCGACTGCGGTTCGTGTCCCGGACCCGGTGGCTTAAAACTCACGCCGGGCGCGTGTGCATGCGTGCCCAAGATCCCGAGAGGAGAATGGAGGAGAAGGGATTGTGGCGTGACCATCCCCCCTGGGGGGTGATTTCTCTCTTTCTGTCTCTATGTCTCTCTCTGTCGGTCTGGCGAACGCACGCGCCCTATAGCAAAAACCTCTCCCCCCACCCCAAAAAAAAGATGCAAGAAAGGTCTTCGCTATTTTATTCACTGTATTTCTGACTTGTGTTATCAGGAAGTCAGTGGACCTGGGAGCCAGTTCTTGAAATATGTGTCTGAAATTTATGAATTGTATTTCTATGGAAAATGCAGCTCTTCTGAAACCCCTGAATGAGGTGCACTCAGGTATTGGGCATTCATTCGTCTGTTCTGAATCTCAGAGGAGCTGGTAGGGTGCCTTCCTGTAGTGCTTACTTGGGGAAGCCTAGGTGAGTGGTGCAACTTCAGGGAGAGTGTGGCCACTCAAACCAAGCCAGGGCTCCTCGCTGATTGTCCTCCAGCTACTGTAGACCTGCCTTCTTGCCTGACCAGCATCAACACTCACTTAGAAATTGGGTTTGGGGGCTACCGAGTGGCATGGAGCTTAAAGTGGCTGGGTCCCACATGGCTGGCATCCTAAGCAGTTCTAGTCCCAGAACTGGCAGCTTGAAACTCACACCTCAGAGGTGTGTGTGTGTGTGTGTGTGTGCATGTGTATGTGTGTGCCCAAAATCCCAAGAAGAGAATGAAGAAGAGATTTCAGTGTGACCATCCCTCGTGGGGTTGGTTTTTCACTTTCTCTTTCTCTCTGGTGAGCATGTGTACCCTATAGCAAAAACAAAAACAAAACATAAATAAAGAAATTGGGTTTTGATTGAGGATGTTTTATTCTTTTCTTTCTTTTTTAGAATTATTTTATTTGACTTTTTATATTTATTTATTTGTAACTTGACCAGAGAGGGACAGAACGAGAGAGCAAGAGCGAAAGGGAAAGTGAGAAAGCAAGCCGCCAGGTCTAGGACTCAAACCACGGTCAGCCATGTGGGAGTCCATTGCCCTTAACCACCACACCACCTACTGGCCCCTCATTTTTGTTTTTATTAACATATAGTGATTATACATATTTGTGGAGGTACAGTATGATTTATTTATTTATTTTTGTACTATTTAAGCACCTACCTGCCCCTTGAGTCCATAATTCTCTCCACTGAAGACTTTTTCTTTTTTTAAAAAGAATTTGTTTTAAGAATTATTTTATTGAGGGACCAGCAGTTAGCGTAATGGCTATGTCGCTGGACTCCCACGTAGTCGACCGCGGTTCGAGTCCCGGACCCGGCGGCTTAAACTCACGCCGGGCGCGTGTGCGTGCGTGCCCAAGATCCCGAGAGGAGAATGGAGGAGAAGGGATTGCGGCGTGGCCATCCCCCCTGGGGGGTGATTTCCTGCTTTCTATCTCTCTGTCTCTCTCTGTCTGTCTGGCGAGCGCACACGCCCTATAGCAAAAACCTCTCCAAAAAAAGAAAAAAAAAAAAAAAAAAAAAAGAATTATTTTATTTAACTTAATTTATTTATTTACAGAGAGAGAAAGTAAGAAAGCAAGTCGCCAGATCTGGGACTCGAACCATGGTCAACCATGTGGGAATCCTGCGTCCTTAACCACCATGCCACCTGCTGGCCCCAAGAATTATTTTATTTATTATTATTATCTTTTAATTTGACCAGAGAGAAAGTGAGAAAGCAAGCTGCCAGATCTATGACTTGAACTGCTGTCAGCTATGTGGGGATGTAGCACCTTAACCACCATGCCACTTGCCAGCCCTGAAGACTTTTTTTTTTTTTAAGATTTTTTGCTACAGGGCACACGTGCTAGACAGAGTCAGAGAGAGACAGAAAGTGAGAAATCATCCCCGGGGGTGTGACCATGCCACAATCCCTTCTCTTCCATTCTCTTCTCAGGATTTTGGGCATGCATGCACACTCACCTGGCATGTTTTAAGCTGCCGGGTCCAGGACTCGAACCATGGTTGACTACATGGGAGTCCAGCAACATAATCATTAAGCCATCTGCTGTTCCCCTCCAAAGACTTTTTATTGCTAGAGAGTGCTTGCATTTGCCAGAGACAGAGAGAGGAAAGCACCTCCCCACTGGGTATGGTCATGCTGTAATCCCCTTTCTTCCTTTTCTTCAGGATCTTGGGCTTGCAAGCACATGTACCTGGTGTGTACTTCAAGCCTCCAGGGCTGGGATGGACTTGCGGTTGGCCATGTGGTATCCAGCTCCCAACGCGCAGTGTTTAATCAGTGGGGCTGGCCCCAATAAAGACTTTTCTAAACAAGTTATTTCAGATGGCATTTTAGAAAACATTTTTTTTCTTATATGAAATACAAGGACTGAATGTAAGAGCACTAACAATTAGCTGAGTTTAGAATATTAGAGAAAAATTAAATTGTTAGTGAGCTACTTTTTTTTTTTTTTTTTTTTTTGTCATCGGGCATGTGCACTCACCAGAGAGAGACAGAGGGGAAGTGAGAAATCACCCCCCAGGGGGATGGCCATGCCGCAATCCCTTCTCCTCCATTCTCCTCCTGGGATTTTGGCCCCCCACACACATGTGCCCAGTGTGATTTTCAAGCTACCAGGTCTGGGGCTTGAACTGTGATCAGCCAGTGGCGAGTTCAGCGCCTTAACTACCACATCACCTGCTGGCCCTGGTGACTTACCTTTTAATTGTCTCATCATAAGCAATTGGTAGCTGCTTCCACGTCTTGCTAGTAAATGCACAGAGTGGTACATTTTATCAAATTGTGAAGCCACTGGATTTTGTGCAACATTGCTTTATAATCAGAGCATTACATGTGAGTCAGCCCTGGCCTTGCATGTTTTCTTGGGAGGCAGACAGACTCTTGTTGAAGTCCTGGCCGAGCAGGGCTCTTCTCCTTCTGAATTACCCTGGGTGACACCTGCAGGTTTTACCAGGCACCATTCCCCCGGCGTCGGCTGCCTTGCATCGTCAGGCTTCATAGTTCTCTGGCCGACCCTTTCCAAGATGATCTCAGGTCACCTATCCAAGGGCTTGTGGGACAGAGCCTGAAGTCCGTGGAGAGCAGCTGGCTAATGGATGTTTAGTTTTAGACTCAACTAGATTAACTGCCACTTACCATGCTTACTATCTATAGTGGTACTACCGAAAACTTCCTAGACATCCCCGTCGAAGCCAGAGTGTGCGTATTTCATTAGTCCTTAAAAATGAGCCAGATTCCTGATAGCCAGCTTGAAGTGATCTGAAGACTCGGCAGTTCTCTGTTTTGAGGCTCGCTGGAAACTAGGGTGTTAGTGCACTCCCTTAGGGCCTACTGCCATTTCATCCATGTGGAGAAAGTGAGAACCGAAGACTGAAACTGCTGGTGAAAGTAATGGACAAGTTGATGGTTGCAAAGCAGTTTTTCCATGTTCGGTAGTCCTCAGCCGTGCTCAGCACCACATGAGGCTCTAGAAGCATATTTAATTTGTGTTCATTACAGCTGCTGTAGTTGAAGACAGCACTTTCATGCGTTAAAAACACCAGGCAATGTGTAACGTTTGCCTTTCGAGAGAACGGCACTGTTCTGAAGAACCTGCCAGTGGTGCCAAGATTGTGTTGTTGCTGTGAACATCACCATGAACTGCCACAGCTCTTGATTTTTAAGTTCAGCTTCCCTCTAAACCTTGTATTTTTTGAGATTTTGAGAAGACAACCATAGTGATGCAATTAGTGTTTTATTTCAGGTCACCAGCCAACCAAAGACAATTGCTCATCCCGTTGTTTCCAAGAAGCTCAGACAAGGCCAGCGGCTTTGTTTCCACACTAGCAGTGAAGGAGCACGGATAGCTTTTGGCAAATATTGACCCTTTTCGATATCAGTACTGCGAGAATATGTACTTGGGGGCATGGAGTTCATGAGAGCGGTACTGTAGGCTTCAGTGACAGTGACGAACTGTTCTCCTTGGGTGCACACAGTCTCATCGGGCGACTTCTGTCGTTTCTAAACTTCTGTCCCTTGTTTGGTGGCCATTAGTGATCCAAGGTGGCCAAGTTGCCTAATGTCCTGAGATGCAGTGGGCTTCACTCACAGTGTTTGTGCTCACTGGGCACTCTTCAGTCCCAGTTTCTCCCCCACCTGCTGACTTGTCTTTCTCCTTTCTATTTTGTGAAAAATTCCTCACAGATTACGTGACCATATTATTGAAAATTCGGCAAATAGAGGAGAAAAATGTATCACTAGGATTCTGCAGTATTTTCTCTCTTTTTCAATGAATAAAACTAAATACATAATTTCTTTCTTTTTTTCAGAGAGATTTTTGCTATAGGATGTGTGTCCCTGCCAGAGAGACAGAGAGATACAGAGACACAGAAAGCGAGAAATCACACACACCCTCCCCCCAGGGGATGGCCATGCTGCAGTCCCTTCTCCTCCATTCTCCTCTCAGGATTTTGGTCATGCTTGCGCATGTGACTGGCACGAGTTTTAAGCCACTGGGTCTGGGACTCGAACCATGGTCAACTACATGGGAGTCCAGCAACATAGCTATTATGCCATCTCCTGGTTCCTCTGTAATTTTTAAGTAGGTGTGTGTGTGTGTGTGTGTGTGTGTGTGTGTGTGGACTGTTTCAGTTACAGGTGACAGAAACGTAATTCCAATCGCCTTAAGTGAAGAGGAGGATTTATTCTCCAAGGTCAAGGGCAAAAATTTGCCTCGGCCTGAGGGCCAGGGGAGCCAGGGTACTCCCTCCAGCCTTCAGACAGAGTACTTCGCAGGCTTCTTTCTCTGAGTCTGTCCCTTTCTTTCATTCGGCTTTTTCCACATGGTAGAAACCATTTTCACAGGACCCTCCCAGATTTTATTTCTTGCCACTTCGGTCACCCAGAGAGTTAAACCCAATTCTGTGTGGATCTGGGCACATTATTGGGTCATCAGGAAAGTCATGATGCATTTTTGCTTAGAAAAACGTTGAAAAATATGTCATGACTTTCCAACGACCAGTTCTCCTGGGTCACTATTTGATCACTGGGGTTGAGGGCTGAGGGCTCTGCAGCTTTCCACTTCTTGGCCCCCAGGTATGCATCAGCCTTCCCTTTCGTTTGTTCAGGCTCCCAGCTGCCCCCACCCGACATGGTCCGGCCATCCCACATCAGGCTGCGAGCCCGTTCTCACCTGGGTGTTCTCCAGGCCTGGGTGCTCCTGGCCATGCACTGTCCTCTGGTTCAGGTGGGAGCAGTCCATGTGTAGTTTGTCACCATTTGGACCTGGTGAACTAAAATGATGTTCATCACTCCCAAAACAGTGAGTGACCTTTGATCCTGGGCTGAGGTGAGTGCTTCTGAGGCTTGTTCATATGCTGAGATTCATTTCCTAGTTCCAAAGGTAGAGTTAAAAGCAGACTTGGGGGGAACCAGCAGTTAGCGTAATGGCTGTGTCGCTGGACTCCCACGTAGTCGACCGCGGTTCGCATCCCGGACCCAGTGGCTTAGAACTCACGCCGGGCACGTGTGCGTGCGTGCCCAAGATCCTGAGAGGAGAATGGAGGAGAAAGGATTGCGGCGTGACCATCCCCTCTCGGGGGGTGATTTCTCGCTTTCTGTCTCTATGTCTCTCTCTGTCTGTCTGGCGAGTGCACGTTGGACTCCCACATGACTGACTGCGGTTGAAAATCTCGCTGGGTGCATGTGCGTGTGTGCCCAAAATTCCTAGAGAAGACTGGAGGAGAAGGGGTTTGCGCATGGCCATCCCCCCTGGGGGGGGTGATTTCTCACTTTCCCTCTCTCTGTCTCTCTCTAGCAAGCCATGCATACACCCTATGGCAAAAAACTAAAAAAACAGACTCTTCTCAGACCTAACACCTTGCACAGGGAATAGACCTAGCCGATGCCAGTAAAGCCTGATGCGATTTCTCCCATCTTGGTGAGTGGCCCTGGACAAAGCCAAGGCCAAGCCTGTCCCCTCCAGATGAGGCACTTTCAAGAAATGGCATGAACCAGGTTCTGGCAGCTGCTTCACCCACAGTGCCAGTGGGTCTCCACAGCGGAACAGGAATGCAGGGACTCTGATGTTTATCCTGCCACCTGAGGCTGGCTCTGAGAGAGCCCTTTCCCCTTAAAGGGATTAATTAGGCGTCATCTCCTCCTCTCCCTCTTACTGAGAGTAACTAGGCATTCTGGGATCAGCTTTCAAGCACAAGTGACCCCCCCAATCCTTTTGCATTTAATGCTAAAACCCAGCCATACTCCTGTATGTTAAAAGTAGAATCTGTACCAAAATTCAGACTGTCATAGTATTAACCAGTTGCACTGGCCTGTTTTTAATTCAAGACCCAAAGGAGCCAGCTAATTTGCAGACGAGTGTAGTGACAAAGGAAGGGAAAAAATCTCATTATAAGGGTGGCATTGCTGAATGGGCTTCTGTCTCAAAAGAGAAGCTTTACCTAGGAAACCTTACCCATTATAACCACATGTATGTAAACATACACGCACATGCACACGACTGCTCCCATGGAAACCATGTAGATGAGGGTATTATTCCTAGCAAAGCCAGAGGACACGCAGGCAGAAAAATAAAAAATCTGTCTAGTATAATTATAATCACAAACGGATTCCAAATTTTGGATTCTATATTTTCACTTGATAATGTATGTAAGTATTTTTCTATATTACAGTTTTTTCCAAGTGCTATTTTAATTATTATGTAATGTTTTATTGAGCATATGTATCTGAATTTATTTTAGCCATTTAGATGTTATTGGAAGTTTAGTTCTTTCCTTTTTGTGTATGTACGTGTTTCTAAATGGGATATAGTGAGTGTCATTGTGCACAGAGCTTTCACCACATGTGAAATTATTTCTTTAGGGTATGGAAATGAAATTAGAGAATCAAAAAGTAGGAGTATTTTTATGCTTTCAGAGAAATTGTACTAATTTATCATTTCCAATGGACGGTTACCAGCAATGGATGAGAATATTAATTTCACATCCTTTGGCAATTTTCTTTCTTTCTTTTTTTTTTTTTTAAGAGAGATTTTTGCTATAGGGTGCAAGCACTCCCCAGTGAGAGAGAGACACAGAGAGACAGAAAGTGAGAAATCACTCCCCAGGGGGATAGCCACACTGCGGTCCCTTCTCCTCCAGTCTCCTCTTGGCATTTTGGGCATGCACACACAGGTGCCTGGTGTGAGTTTGAAGCCGCCAAGTCTGGGATTCGAATTGCAGTCGACCATGTGTGAGTCCAGCCAGGTAACCATTAAATACCATCTGTTGGTCCCCTTTGGCTACTTTCTTTGAAGCTTTTTTTTTTTTTTTTTTTTTTTAATTCATTGAGCAAAAGAGGGTACATTTTAATTTAAACTGTATTTGGATTATAGTTGAGGAAGGTTGTATTATGCTTTTTATTCATTTGTTTTTCTAACATCTTCATTAGAATTTTGTTACTTTACCATGTAAGTTCTTTATATAATGAAAGCTATTTTTCTTATTTTACTTTAAACACTTTCTCCTAATTCTTTGCATTTTAAAATCTCATACATGTGCATATATGCGTGTGGGTGCATTAGCATTCATCTTTATCATATCTGGCACATTTTTACATAGGAAAAAAAATGCGTCGTGACTTTTCCAACAACCCAATAGAATCTTATGACATGACCAGGATTTAGAGAGTCAAATAGACCGAGAGAAGAGAGTCAGAAAGCTGAGTGTTCAGTCCCCTCTGTCTCAGAGGCTGTCCATGGATTATTTCAGAGGTCCTGTCCTTGTCTGTCTGCGGGCAGGATCACTGCTTAGATAGAACAGGGTGACCGGGGCTTTAAACCTGACTCACCTGTTGTCGAGACATGTGCCCTGGATGGGAATTTAGGTTTCTAAACCTCGGTTTTGCCACCAGCGAGGTGGAGAGTTTAGAAGGAAAATTGGGGTTGGAGTTCTGTGTGTGTACACACCCGAGGCAAAGAATCACGTGGATGTGGCTATTCTTCGCCATCTCGTTGCAGACTTTGGGAAGTACAAGCACAGTGACGCTTCCAGAAACCTTGCTGTTTGTGTCGACCCTGGATGGAAGTCTGCATGCTGTCAGCAAGAGGACTGGCTCAATCAAATGGACTTTAAAAGAAGGTAGGTTGGGTCTGGTCCCTGGGGGGGGGGGGGGGGGGGGGCGGCGCAGGGACGCTCGCTTAGCTGCTTTCAATTAAACATATCCAGAGAAAGAGAATCCAGCTATATGTCGATCCCCGGAGACTGGAATCAGAGCGAGGAGGAATACTACTCAGGCTTTGCGGACAGCTGGAGTGTGATCGTCCACTAAGCACATCAGTTGAAGAAGCACATTTATATATGTCTTCCTTTCCTTTTGTATTTCTGTCCAAACTTCGTGCTTGTATGGCTCTAGACCTTTCTATTCTTAGCTCTGATGGTTGGTCTTTATGGAGACATGCTGCATTAAATTTGTTAAGTCCTAATGATTAGAACCTTGTAATCATAATTGCAGTAAGGTATCTCCTTAACACCTCAGATTACTCTCTTGTTTTTATAGAGGCTGAAATAATGGAGGGCTGTAAGATTTGGCGTTCCCCCAAGTTAACCACTTTATTAGGTTGTTATGAGGGAGTAAAAAGACTAAGCTTGTTTCTCATTTAACCTGCCACGTGTGCGTCTCCTGATCCACTCTTCCTGGTGGTAGTTAGCAGAGTGGAGCCTGACAGCTGGGAAATTGCATTTGATTTCCCAAGTAATCTCCCCGGATAAGGCCAGGTAAACCCCGGGATTTGGGGCAATCAGAGTCATCTTTTCTGTCCAGTAAGAATTCTCATTTGGCCCTCGCTTTGGGCCTGACCAGCATGTTCTCTTTCATCAGGACTCTGTGACTCATTCTCTTCATGGGCACTGCAAGAGTTTTTCTTTCCTTAATAAAGTGTTCCAAAACAGAATTCTAGATGGAAAAACATGGGCGTATGGCAGAAGGTCACGTGTCGTCTTATGAATTCAGAGTATACCTGGTTACCACCCGTAGGTGACAGCAGCGGGGCCCTCAGGCCTTCTTGCCTCTCCTGTGTGGTACGTGCTTAGAGCCACGAGAACTCTAAGCAACCCAAGGGCCCAGCCAGCCCAGGAGCAAGTGGCCACAGAAGACTGCAGAGCCGGCTTCTGGTGCTGCATTACTGGCACCAGAACATCCTCTGTACCATGTCTCCATCACGTTCAAGCCTTCCGATGTTTTTGAAATGAAAACAGTGTTTTCAATTGCACAATTTCCTGTTTTGTCCAAAGGTGAATGTCAACAAGTCACGAAAGGATTGAGAGAAACACTTTGGCTGTTGAATGTTAGAACCATCCCTGAGCTTCAGTGCTCCCGGGCAGGGCGTCTTGCCCTGAGCCCCTTTCTTCTGCTTTGCTTGTGTCATTTCCGGTTGGTCTTCTCCAAGTCTTCACTTCTCCAGGCAGCCTGGCTGAGTCCAGCAAAACCATCCTGTCCTATCTGTGACTTAGTTGAACATAAGAATCAGTCCGTTGTCTCCTATAACTTAGAGCTGGAAGAATTTGCTGTTTTGTACTCGATTTAATGTGTAGTTGGAGAACCCAGACTGTGAACGTACTGTGTGGGACATGAAGAAGAAAGGCAGGGCTGGCCGTCAGGGAGCCCGCGGCTGACAGGGCGCCAGTGCACAGAGCTTCAGCACAGGCAGGGCGTTGTCTCACCTGCAGAGGCCGGAGCTCGCGCTGTGCTTTGAGCCATGCCCTCAGAGGGCAGGAAAGGCTTCATGGAGCCATGGAATGGGGGAGCCATGGGGTGGAGGAAGCCGTGGGGGTGGAGGAGCCGTGAGGGTGGAGGGAGCCGAGCCATGGGGGAAGGCTGCCTTTTCGTCTGGAGAGAAGCCTGGAGAAGAGGAGAGGCGGCAGCAGGTGTGGGTGCAGAGACTGGTCCCGTTCAGCAGGAGCTGGGATGTTTTGGGGGGAGAGGGAGGGCCAGACTGAACCTCTGGGCCTTACTGTGGCACTGTGGCATTTGTACCTGATGGAACGGGAAGCTGGGAGCCACTCCCGGGATTGAGTAGGTGGGTGACTCAGCAGGTGCTCTGCCTTCAGATTCACCAGCAGCAGGTGTGGGGGGCCATGGGAGCTAGGCCTGGAAAGGGGAGACGGGAAGGGTGAGAAGCCAGAAATAGAATAGATAGGATCCAGCTACTGACTAGGCAGGAGGAGTTTACAGACACTTCAAGGAAGAATTAGCAAAATCCGATTAAGGTCTATTAATTCCAAGTAACATTCATTATGCTGTCTCAGGGCTCTCCAAAAAATAAACCAGCTTTTTTATTTTTTAAATAATTATTTTTAAATTTATTTTAATTTGACCAGAGAGGAACAGAGTGAGAGAAAGAGAGAGAGAGAGAAAGAGAGAGAGAAAGTGAGAAAGCAAGCTGCCAGGTCCAGGACTTGAACTGTGGTCGCTCCAGTGGGAGTCCAGTGCCCTTAACCACCACGCCATCTGCCAGCCCTTAAACTGGCTTTTTTACTTTACTTTAGCCCAGGATACCGGCAGCCTCAACTGATATCTCTACAGAGATTAAAGATGGTAATGCATAGATACCCTGAATTTGAATTTGAAGATCAATTTGAATCTTGCAGTTATAACTAAAGATTGGGGGGGGGGGAAGAGGTTTTTGTTATAGGGTGCGTGCACTGACCAGAAAGACAGAGACAGAGACAGAAAGCAAGAAATCACTCCCCAGGAGGGATGGCCACTCCACAATCCCTTCTCCTCCATTCTCCTCTCGGGATCTTGGGCACGCACGCACACGTTCTTGGCGTGAGTTTAAGCCTCCAGGTCCAGGGCTCAAAGTGCGGTCGACCTCATGGGAACCCAGCAACATAGTAGCCATTATGCCAACTGCTGGTCCCTATAACTAAAGATTTTTAAATTGATATTCCTAAACTGTTAATATGTAAATATGATAAAGGTATCTAGAGAGCATTCTAAGTTCCAAGGATACAGAAAGTATCCTAGCTTTGCCCAGGCAGGCAAAACTCTTGTCCTCATAGAACTTTCCTTCTAGTGAGGAAGCAGAAAATAAGCTAAGTGGTGGTTGTAGTCCATTCTGTGGCTAATAACAGCACACACCTGGAACTGAGTGATTTTTGAAAGCAGAGGTTTCTCCCCACCTCACCCCCGCCTTTTTTTAAGAGAGATTTTTGCTGTAGGGCACATGCACTCACTGAAGAGACAGAGAAACAGAAAGTGAGCAATCACCCCTCGGGGGGATTGGCCACTCCGCAATCCCTTCTTCAGTCCTCTCTCAGGATCTTGGGCACACACGTACATGTGCCTGGCATGAGTTTCAAACCTCTGGATCCGGGACTTGAACCATGGTCAGCCATGTGGAGTCCAGAAATATTACCATTACGCCACCTGCTGGTCCCAAAGCAGAAGTTTCATCAGCTCGCTGTTTGGGGTGCCAGGTCCGAGACCCCTGTGGTGGGCATCTTCCAGCTGCATCGCAACCTCGTGGCAGGGAGGAGACTATAGCCTGTTCCATGGGTCTCTGTCTGCCTCATTTCTTCAACTTACAACCCCACCAGGACTCAATCATGGGGACCCACCCAATCACTATCTAAAGGCCCCACCCTTCAACACAATAATTGGATCCAGTTTTTACCTTCTTATTCCTGTTACCGTCAAATCTCAGCACATGATTTTTGGCGGACTCCCAAACTGTAGCTGATAAGAGCTATAGAGAAAAACCGAGTAGGGAAGTGGAGTAGGCCAGGCTTGGTGGAGTGAGGGCGGAGGGCCGCAGTTTTAAACAGGAGGCCCACTGAGAGAGCGCCAGTTGAGCAAGACTTCAGGGGGCAAGGGACAGGGCAAAGGTAGGCTGTTGGCACAGCAGAGGAGACCGTGGAGTTAGCGTAGCAGAGGGAGCGAGGAGGGGACAGAGGAGTCAGGAGATCATCAGGCTTGTCTCGCAGGGCAGGGGGGACCCAGTGCTGCCTCTGCTGAGGAGTATTGTTACAGAGATGCCTCCCTTACTATCCTGAAGAGAAATTTATAGACCATGTAGACACACGCGGTTTCAAAAAGAGATAAATATATCACCCAACTGATTCTCTGAAACTGAAGTAATGGCAAAATCATTTTAAATCCCATGTCATGGGACCAGCAGATGGTGTAATGGTTACATACCTGGACTCCCGTGTAGTCAATTTCAGTTTGAGTCTCGGACCCGGCAGCTTAAACCTCACTCCAGGAGCATGTGCATGCGTGTCCCAAATCCCAAAAGAATGGAGAAGGGGGACCAGCAGTTAGTGTAATGGCAATGTCGCTGGACTCCCACGTAGTCGACCGCGGTTCAAGTCCTGGACCCGGAGGCTTAAACTCATGCCGGGAGCGTGTGCGTGTGTGCCCAAGATCCCAAGAGGAGAATGGAGGAGAAGGGATTGCGGCGTGGCCATCCCCCGGGGGGTGATTTCTCGCTTTCTATCTCTCTGTCTCTCTCTGTCTGTCTGGCGAGCGCACGCGCCCTCTAGTGAAAAACCTCTCAAAAAAAAAAAAAAAAAAAAGAATGGAGAAGGGATTGCGGTGTGGCCATCCCCCCTGGGGGAGGGGTGATGTCTCGCTTTCTGTCTCTGTCTCCCTCTTTCTCTCTGGGGAGTACACATGCCCTATAGCAAAAATCTCTCTTTTAAAAAGAGTCATAATTTACCCTATAACTGTTCCGTGGCATGCTGACATTCCACCTGCAAGCGAACACAGGACCTGAGGTGGCAGCTGGATCCAGATGCAGACTAGGGTCCTGCCGTCCCTGTGGTGGCTGGCTTTCCAAGACAGTGAGCAATTCTTGGTAATGTGCCATACGCTCACCTGACTTTCACCGTAGCTACATTCTGAGAAAAGTCAGTGTATTGTGCGAGAAACACTTCCATGTTTACATGCAAAACAATTCGGTCGTAGGCCCAGCTCATTGTTAAAGGGTTTTGGTCTGTGTTGAGTGCCTGGCAGGACATCAGACTGGTGCGCAAATGTGGAGCAGTCTTCAGTAGGGCCAGATTACCTAGTGTCCCTGGTCCCCCATACTTACTGCCTCTTTGACCTCCCAGTAACTGTGAACACCAGGAAATGCCCTCACAGGTTTCCTGAGCACTCCCTGGAGAACTGCGTCCTCCCTGTGGAGACCAGTGGTTTAGGGCCAAGGAGCCCATGTAAGGACAGTGACTTACCTGAGCCATTGGCGGAATCTGAGCAGAGGAGTGACATGCCTGAGCACGTTTGCTCCCCACCCCACACCCGTAAGGTCATATGTTGAAGCCCTGACTCCCAGTGCGGTGGTATTTGAGTGGGGCCACTATGGTGGGATTAATGGCATGAGAAGAGGAAGTGAGACCAGAGCTCACTGCCCTGTAAAGACACAGTGAGAAGGTGGCTGTCTTCAAGTCAGGAAGAGTCCTCGCCAGAACCCAAACATGCAGGCACGCTGATCTCAGACTTGCCCGCTTCCAGAACTGTAAGCAATACGTTTCTGTCGTTTAAGCCCCCAGTCTGAGGTGTCTGCTACGGCAGCCTGAGCAGACGGGTACCTGGCGTCCACCTACAAGATCAGCAGCTGCTGTATCGAGACTGAACTGACGGGGCCAGGAGGAAGCTGGGAGACCAGGCAGGCACACGGCACTGGTCCAAGCAAGGGAGGATGCTGAGTGGGCCTGAGTTGAGTGGGGAAGGGAGGAAATATGCTGATACAAACAGATACCTTTAGCTCATCAACCTGGGGCTCTTCAGAATGGATACCTGTTACTCCATTTCATGGTTTCCTAACTGTTTGCTTTTTCAGGAGCCAACAAACTGGGAGTTGTTTTTTTTCTTTCCAAAGTGGTTTGAGCAGGTGTTTTTGTACTTTAACCAAACGTGTGTTGCTGTTCCCAGAAATGCAGGTTTCTTACACCATAAAGGCAAATTACACCTGGTAGAGAAAATGAGATTTATTTGTTTTCCAGAACTAATTTGAGTTGCAATATTTTGCTTTAGGTGTGATCTTTCTAAGCAATGATTTTGTAACTGTAGCAACATTGCTGTCTGCCTTTCTCTGATGCTTCACCAGCGAACAGGGCTGAGTTTCATTTCAGTACTCTCAGACAGAATGCAAGGTGAAACTGTTGCTCTCCTGCTTTGTCTTAGATGAGCTTTACAAAACTTGCTTTGGCCTAGTGTCTTGAAAGGGCATGCTTTAGTGTTTCTAGGGCTGGCTTAGGGCTTTTTGCGCTCACCTTGAAACATGTGTTAATGCCGATTTTCTAATGCAAATCTTCATTGAATGACAAATTACTCTTTAGCAACCCTACTTCAGTCTCTTCTCTTTTCAAGTAGTAGTAATCACGAAGGACTGGGTCTGGTTCAGGACCATTCTTTATTCATCACAAAAATCTGCTACGTATGTCGCATGGCTGCATGGCTAGCCAGAGGCACCCAGTCTCCCGCAGTGTCCCCCAATGACTAATAGTGGAGATTGCTGAGGAGGAAGGCTCAGAACAAATTAGTTACTTGAAATTTGAAGACAATCTTCTTCCCCTGTGACTTTCCCTTTTCTTCTTTCTTTTTCTTTTCTTTTCTTACTAGGTTTTTGCCCTAGGGCTTGTGAACTCGCTGGAGAGAAATAGAGGGAAAGTGAGAAAGCACCCCCAGGGGGGATGGCCACCCCACAGTCCCTTCTCCTCCATTCTCCTCTTTTGGGCACACATGCGCTTGCCCGCCATGATTTTTCAAGCTGCTGGGTCCGGGACGTGAACCATGGTCAGCCATGTGGGAATCCAGTGCCTTAACCACCATGCCACCTGATGACCTCAATGACTTTCCTTTTCTTTTTTTTTTTTTTTGGAGAGGTGTTTTTTTTGTTTTTTTGTTTTTTTTTTTTGCTATAGGGCACGTGCGCTCGCCAGACAGACAGAGAGAGACATAGAGATAGAGAAATCACCCCCCAGAGGGGATGGCCGCGCCGCAATCCCTTCTCCTCCATTCTCCTCTCGGGATCTTGGGCACGCACGCACACACGCCCGGCGTAAGTTTTAAGCCACTGGGTCCAGGACGCGAACCGCGGTCGACTACGTGGCAGTCCAGCGACATAGCCATTACGCTAACTGCTGGTTCCTGACTTGCCTTTTCTAAACATGTGCCTCTTGACCATACTGCCTCCCTGTGCCAACAGTCATAGCCCTCCAGCCTAGAAAATCGAGTGCTGCCCTCTGCTCTCCCCGGGTGTCCAGTTTGGTCACCACCAACTTCTGTCACGTAGACCTGGGAGATGCCCGCCGGGTCTGTCTCCTCCTCCGTCTGTGTTCCCGGTGTCTTAGCCAGGCTCTCAGCGCCCGTTTCCCTTGTTAATGCAATAGCTCCCCTTTATCCCTGCTGCCTGCCTCAGTCCTCCCAGCAGAGGGTGGAGGCACACCCTCCATGAACACTGCTTGGCCCCTGCCACACCCCTGCCCACCGCCCCTCTGGTGGTGGGGCCTGCCTGCCTGTGCCCTTGGGGGTCTCCTGTGCTCAAGGGGAAGAATCTGAAAGGGGAGAACGAGCATCATCCTTGTTGGACTAGCCCTTCGCCACAACTTGGTGGAGACCCTGGTCCGTGGGGTCAAGTCTAAACTGAGCACTTGTGAGCACAGCCCTTCCACCCTGCCCCACCGGCCTTAGCCCTATGGCCCCGACTCTCCCTGGCAGGTGCCACAGCTGCAGCCATGTAACTCCTGACTAGGCCTCGAAGGCCTCGGCCTTTGCTTGCTCCTCTCCACCAGCAGCCCACAGTTTTGGACAGGCCCCACCATCTGTGAAGACCCCTTCCCAGGTCACCTCCCCGGCCCCTCGAGCAGGGCGAGCCCCTCCCCAGCTGGTGCCGAGGCACTTTGAAGCAGCCCCGTTACGTGCTCCTGGCGTACGTTGGGAATGCTTCCACTTTCCTCCTATGAGTCCACCTCCTAAAGACGTCTCTGGGCAGCCAGGATGCTCGGTCCCTCTCTGAGGCTCCTAACTCAGGCTGCTGACTCGGCCCAGAAGCCTCTGCCTGGACGTCTCTGGGAGCCGGAAGAAACACGAGGCAGGCATCGTCTCGCTCCCACGGCAGTCGCGGTGGTTTCCAGCTACTTTCTGATCTCAAGGCCCACTTGGCCTTTTGCGGTTGGGTTTCTCCTGCTGCCCATGAGGTGGGGGCATGTTCCTCTGGAAGAGTCAGAGATCTGTCCTCAGGGTGTGATGGACACATGAGGGGGGATATTTGGGGAAGTGGTGACGTTTTATTAACATTGGAGTTCTAAGCTGCTTTCTGCCTCTCAAGGAATTTTCTAGGCTTGGGCTATGCCCCATCTATCTCTCCACCTCCCTGCTTAAGCGCAAGAGAGGTGTCTATCTCCTGTCTGTTGTCGTGGAAGACTGAAAATTGAGTTTTATGAGAGGATATGACAGAAGCCTATTGGTGCTTTTGAATATCTTGAAAATACATTTAATTCTCTTTTGCCTTTTACTTAAAAAAAAAAGAATTACAGTTAAATTTTGCTTACTATTACTATTTAATTTGCTATAGAGCACATGCATTCACTAGAGAGAGTAAGAAAGCAAGCTGCCAGGTCCAGGACTTGAACCACGCTCAGCCATGTGGGAGTCCAACACCTTAACTACCACATCACCTGCTGGTCCCTAGATAACTATCTTTAAATGCTCTCTTCATCAAAGCTGAACTTTGAAGAATGTTTGAGACTTTCTCACAAGCAGGACCTAACAACTTTGATGGAAAATTTTTTTTTTTTGAGAGTTTTTTTGTTGTTGTTGCTGTTGTTATTATAGGGCACATGCGCTCTCCAGAAAGACAGAGAGACAGAAAGAAAGAAATCACTCCCCGGGGGGATGGCCACACCACAATCCGTTCTCCTCCATTCTCTCAGGATCTTGGGCACGAACGTACACGCGCCTGGTGTGAGTTTAAGCCACCAGGTTTGGGAGTCGAACCACAGTCGACTACATGGAAGTCCAGCGACATAGCCATTATACCAACTGCTGGTCCCAACTTTGATGGAAATTTAAAACTGAGA
Organism: Tupaia tana; assembly: GCA_026018925.1. Classification (NCBI taxonomy): domain Eukaryota; kingdom Metazoa; phylum Chordata; class Mammalia; order Scandentia; family Tupaiidae; genus Tupaia; species Tupaia tana. Next base: position 55,458,059 of record JAKSZU010000011.1, on the reverse strand, counting down.
TTAATGCAGTGCCCTGTCCTCTGGGGGGAAGGAATGAGCCGCCCTTGGGGAGAAGTCATCCCTAACTGGGTCACTTGAATGCATGAGACATATTTGGAGACTTAGGTTTTGAGTTAAGGGAGGGTGAATGATTTTGCATCTGCTGATAGTTTTTTGTAGGAAAATAGTACTAGAGCCTTTAACACATTCTGGAGGAAGTGGCAGTTGTTTATTGCAGTCAGACTGTGTCTTACTATCAGCTGGGATCACAGTCCACCCTCCCACTGCCCCACCCCGTCAGCTTCAACCCTTTTCTCTCTTTGGCGCCATTTACCTGGCCAGGTCTCAGTCCTCCTGTGACCTTTCTTCTGGTCTCCCGCTCCCCCTCCCTCCCAGCCATCTTGGGCTGTGGCCTGGCCTTCCTTGCAGCCTTGCCTTCATGGTGCCCTCCCCTCCCCTGCCCCCAGTCTCCCCACCATGCCGAGAGGCCTTCCTGTCTAACTGGCCTTCTGGGGACTATATCACATTTCTTTTTCTCAGAAGCCTCCAGTCGGTCCCTCATGCCCACCGTAGCACATTTCAGTGTTTTTAAGCTTTCTCCTCTGTGCTGTAGCTGGCTCTGGTCCACCCTTACTGTAAGTGTCCCCCAGTGGGAATACTTCACACCTGCTAGACCCTGTCCTCACTTCCACACCAGGGTGAGGGCTCTTCACGCAGTGGTCTTGATCCCCATATGCTGGGCAGCTGCCTTAGGGAATCGTCTGTCCCGGTACTTTAGCCCTCTCCTAGGGACTCCTGTGCTGGGCACCTCGTGTTCTCGCGGGGCCCTTTGTACCGCTCCCTGATGTAGTTAGCTTTGTAAGCCACAGCTCGAAGCCACCTGCATGTTTCTTTCTTTTTTTTTTTTTTCCCAAGCCAAACTGTATCCAGCTTTATTAAAGATACTTTTCATAAACAGTCATGGTATTTCAGGCAGGACATGGGCAGACAATCGTTAACAGTATACAACTTTCAAACTCCCTTCTTCAATGGACTACCAAAATCAGAAAGCCACTATAAAACCCAATGAAGTCTTCATTTGATGCTCTGAACAGGGGACATTTAGAGTGAGGGTTGACATTTCACACTTAGCATGTTGTTTAACAACTTTTCATGAGCCGACCGTGACTTTCGGGAAATGAAAATGGCAGAATGTCAACCTGAAGATCCAACAATATGGAAAAGGAACTGCTGCTCTTTTGAAGGATGCCATCTCAATGTCATTGGAAAGTCCAGATTGCCTTATACACTGGCATAACCAATTTCCTGTGGTCAGGTCCCCACAGGTCTCTGGTTAAAGGGAGTTAAGTCTATGCTGAAGACAGAGAGGGAGAGGACATAAAAGCAGATGTTTAGTTTTCCACAGCACAAGGCATCTGTGCCAAGGTGGCTGTGTGTGTCAGGGAATCCCTCCTCTCGGGAGCCAAGAGGAAGTCTCTCAAAACTAGAAGGGAAAGATGTTGTCCAAATCAATCCAGCTTCGGAGACATTCTATTAGTGACAAATGCTCCTTCCCCAAAAAACAACAATGAAGTGTTCTGTGTGCTAACAACATAGCTTAAAAAAAAAGGTAAAACAAAAGTCTGCATTTTTATAAAACTTGATAAAAAATAGTATTTCAAACTGTGCAGTCACCAGAAGTACAGAGTTATCACAAATGCACACGCTTCACTCGGCATCTCCAGCACCTTCAGCTTTCTGTGCCTGGTCTGTTTTGGCATCTCCATTTTCTGCAGGGTTATTCCCATCCTTGCCAGCATCGGCGTTTCCCTTTTTTCCTTTGGGTATCTTCTCTCCCTTCTTTGCTGGGGCCTTTTTAGGCTTGGGCTCTGGCTTTGGAGGAGCAGGTTTTGCAGACAACCTTGCAGATCTTCTCTGTGGTTTGTCCTTCACCGTGGCTTTATCTCCTTTAGCATCCCCTTCAGCCTTTTGGGCACGGTGGCGACGACGGCGGGACGTAGGCGCTGGATGCGGGGGATGCAGCGGCGCGCAGGCTTTGGTCGGTCCGGGGGTCACTCTCGCCTCTTCTTCACACTGCTCGGGCTCTGGGGGGGTTATAAGGTTTTTATAGCGCTCCACCTGCATGTTTCTGAGCTGTGTGTAGGCAGTTTCAACAGAGATTACTAGTAGTTGGGTTGTCACCTTCCTCCTGACAGAGCAAAGAAAGAGAAAAAGGGGGACCAGCAGTTAGCGTAATGGCTATGTCGCTGGACTCCCACGTAGTCGACCGCGGTTCGAGTCCCGGACCCGGCGGCTTAAACTCACGCCGGGCGCGTGTGCGTGCATGCCCGAGATCCCGAGAGGAGAATGGAGGAGAAGGGATTGCGGCGTGGTCATCCCCCCTGGGGGGTGATTTCTCGCTTTCTATCTCTCTGTCTCTCTCTGTCTGTCTGGCGAGCGCACGCGCCCTATAGCAAAATCCTCTCCAAAAAAAGAAAAAAAAAAAAAAAGAAAGAGAAAAAGGAAGGGAGGGAGGGAGAGAGGGAGGGAATGAAGAGGCCCTTGAACATCCGGCATGTGGAAGCTTACAAAGAGCAACCTGTGTTGTTCGGGCCTTAAATATCTTTGGAAAGAGCCAACCCTGAACATCTCAGATCCCGGCTAGAGGTGCACTTAGAGGAGCTGGGTTGGAGGGTTTCTCCCTGAGCCCTGACTTCTTAGCTGTATGGGGGAAGACTCCAGTTGGAGAGTAAGCTGGTTTTCAATGCTGGGTGTCTGGGATCCACCAGGGGGTCCCAAGATGGGGGGGTGAGGGGAGGAGAGCAGTAACCTAGCATTCATCTGGATCCCTCCGAGAAGCAGCATGTTTCTGAAATACCAGCGCTTATCGGAGGAAGAGAAGAGCGTGATCTTTCAAGGTTTTTGAGCTGCAGGCAAGTGAACAACCTGTTCTTGTGGCTTCTGTAATCAAAGAGATCTTATTTCTTCCTACGAGGAAGAAACTCTGCCCGGAGCTACCTCCAGAGGGAGGCTGGCGGTCCTGAACTTCGGTTTGAAGCAATTATTTAGATGTGGGCTGACTTCATCAAAGATGTTTTTCTCTCTAGCTGACTGATCACCTGTGTTTGCCCACACCTGCCAGTCCTGACGAGCCTGTGTGTAGGGGAGCCCGAGGTGGGCCTGATGGGTCCCTCCTGCTCCTGGTGTGGGTGTCCCTTCTGTCCTCCTCGCCCTGCGCAGTTGGGAGGCTCTGGCCCTCTAGGTATACTTGGGTAGGGCAGGAGGGGCAGGCCCTGCTCTTCACCCTTGGGGAGAGGTTTTCATTAATAGCTCCTTTTTGGAGCTTCTGCCTTTCTTTTTCTTTCTTTCTTTTTAAACTTTCCATTTTAGTAAAAATTGTTGTTTTCTTTTAAATTTATTTATTTTGTAAGAATGAAAGACAGGACCAGTAGGTAGTATGGTGGTTAAGGCACCGTATTCCCACATGGCCAACCATGGTTCGAATCCCAGACTTGGAGGCTTCTTTTTCATGTTCTCTCTCTCTCTCTCTCTCTCTCTCTGGTGAACACATGTGGCAGCAGTTTTTAGCCTTTATCACACAGGTTTCTGCGTGGATAAATCCTTTTCACCAGGAAGAGCTCTTTAGCTGCCGATCTGCCCACATAGTTGTCTGCTCCGTAGTGGAGGCCAAGACCTGTGCACAGTGCCCCAGGTCTCTCCGATGATTGTCCTTGAACTGTTCATACGCTCTCTGCACTTGGCTATGTATGTTTCACAGTGAACAAATGGATGGCCCCTGCCCTCAGAGTGTTTAAAATTCAGTCTGGCCCCCAAGTGTTCACGCCCCAGAGAAGCCACATGTAGTCAAATACCTACCCCCTGAGAAATATGATGAGTATGTCCAAAGTACATGCCGAGGGCAGGGGCAGGCCTGATCTTCTTGGGGAAGGGGCATTTGAAGGGACCCCGAAGGACAAGGAGATTGAGGCAGGTGGAGATGGGAAGCAGAGGCCCACCTGAGAGCATGGGGGTGAGCGTCGGGAAGAGGTGACTCAGCCAGTGAGAAGACCTGGCCCACGTTACGGAGCTCTGTGTTTTACCCCCACACGGCTTCTAAGTTGGTTGACCCTATATGCTTAAGTCATTTGGACCCAAGCACTTAATAAATGGAGCTGTTAGCTGTTCCAGGCGTTCCCTCCCCTCTGCGTCTGGCTAGGAGGATCTAGAGCACCGAGTCACTGAGACACTAAGGGTGCTGAGAACCAAGAGTGGGAGCCTGATTTAAGCCACAGAGGTGGAAGGTGTTGAGCAGGCAGAGGAGAGCCATGGTAGGACTTGTTATGAGGCAGAGACGAGCAGATTTGCCTTTGTCAAGGGTAGTGGACACAGCGTGTACCTGAGAGGCAGGAATCCAGAACAGGGAACTGTTGGGGCACTGAGATGTAGACAGTAAGGCAGTGGTTCCAGGCCAGCAGGTGGTGTTGTGGTTAAGGTGCTGGATCCCATATAGCCAACTCTGTGGTTCGAGTCCCAGACCTGGTAACTTGGAAAAACACACCGAGTACATGTGTGAGCATGCCTAAAATCCTGAGAGGAGAAAGGAGAAGGGATTGCAGTGTGGCCATCCCCCCCGGGGGTGATGTCTCACTCCCTCGTCCCTGTCTGTCTCTCTCTGGTGAGCACACATGCCCTCTAGTAAAAAAGCGGTGTCCCCTCGATGCTGGCAGTGGTGAGGAGATGCAGAAGAGGACTCAGGTACTGGACTGCTTAGTGGGCCACCTCCTACCCACCTCAGCCTCTAGCTAAGGGGAGAGGGTTAGCGTTAAGAGAAGGGCAGAGTCATGGACAGCCGAATTTCCAGTTCCTGTGGCTGGTAGGGGTTGGGGCCAGCCAGGCGATCTGGGGAGCACGGGAGGAGGGGCAGGCTCTAGGGAGTTTGGCATCAGGGCTGAGGTGCCCACAGGCAGTGAAAGTGGGAATGGGTCCTGGACTCCAAGGGAGAAGTTTGATCCTATCCTGAGGGTCAGGCCGGGCAAGCATTGAGAAAAGCACTGAAGGCAAGATGAAACAGGAGATTCAGAGCATGGCTTCCTGGTGCAGCTCAGCTTCAGAATCAGCTGTCGCTTAGCATGTGTTTGGGGTTTTTTTTAGGCTTTTGCCTTAGGGCATGTGCGCTTATAAGGGGAGTTGGCTGGGGGCAGAGACAGTGAGAGGGAAAGTGAGAAATCACCCCCCAGGGGAGTGGCCACACTGCAATCCCTTTTCCTCCATTCTTCTCCCGGGATCTTGGGCACGCACACACATGCGCCTGGTGTATTTCAAGCCACCAGGTCCAGGACTCAAACTGTGGTCAGCCATGTGAGAGTCCAGTGATATGTCCACTATGCTATCTGCTGGCACCTACCAGATATTTTTCTAAAAAAAAAAAATCTATGCTAGCAGGTGGCATGGTGATTGAAGTGCTGGACTCCCATAGCTGACTGCAGTTTGAGTCCTCGACCTGGCAGCTTACTTTCTCTCTTATCTCTCTCTCTCTCTGGTGAGCACGTGTGTCCTGTAGCAAATTTAAAAATAATAATGATAAATAAAATTAAATAATTCTTTTTTAAAAAAGAAGTCTCTGCCTCTACCAATAGAATGAGCTTCCTGGAGGAAGAACCTAAGAATCAACATTTTTAAAATGCCCGAGAGGGCTGTCTCTCCAGGCTGCTGGTCAAGTGAGCCAGATCCCATGTGGCTGAACACAGTGTGACTCCCAGCCCAGTGACTTGAAAAACACAGCAGGCACATGTGTGTGTGCATCCCAAACCCTGACAGGATGCAGAGATGGAGAAGGGATTGCGGCGTGGCCATGCCCCACATCAGGGTGCATTCTCTTCTCCCTCATTCTCTGTCTCTCTCTCTGGCAAGCATGTATACCCTCTGGCAGTTAAAAAAATAAAATTCCTAGGATATGGGCAGTGGCACAGTGGCACTGCAGCTGGCAGCCACCTAGGAGGATCCTGGGTTCCTGTCCCAGACCTCCCTGAGCATCGGGCACACGTGTACCCTTCCTCCAGGCTGTGACTGGGGATGGAGGGGGCAGAGGGGCTCTGTTGGGGTGCTGTCTCTATCTCTCTGTCATGGAAGAAGTAAAAAAACTTTTTTAAAAATCCATAGGTACCTTTATTAAAAAAAAAAAAAAAAGTACATGCCAGGGACCAGCAGATGGTATAATGGTTACGTTGCTGGACTCCCACATAGTCGACCATAGTTCGAGTCTCGAATCTGGTGGCTTAAAACACACTGGGCATGTGTGTGTGCATGCCCAAGATCCCAAGATCCCAAGAGGTGAATGGAGGAGAGGGATTGCGGCATGGCCATCCCCCCTGGGAGGGAGGGAGATTTCTTGTTCTCTGTCTCTCTGTCTCTCTCTGTCCTTCTGGTGAGCACTCGCCCTATAGCAAAAACCTCTCAAAACAAAACAAAACAAAACAAAAACAGAAAAAAACCCTTGTAGCAGCAGCTTTTACACAGTAGCCAAAAAAACTGAAACAACCCAAATGTCCATCAACAGGTAGCGAGAGAAACAACTGTGGAATACCACCCAGCAGTAGCATAGAGCAAAGCGTGATCCAGCCAGCCGTGTGGATGAATTTCAAAGATGTTACATAGAGAGGAAGCCGCCAGACACGAGAGTACCTGCTGTCTGATTTCCTTCCATGTGTGAGAGTTCAGGACGAAAAACCAAGTCTCTCCGTGTTTGTCTGGGGCTGGCATCGGGAGAATTCAATCCAGAGGGGTCTGAGAAAATGTTTTGGGATGCTGGCAGCATTCTGTATCTTGATAAGGTAGTTACCTGGCTGTATATGTTTTTCAAAATTTGTTGAACTGTACACTTTAATTGGATGCACTTAGGAGGAAAAGAGAATGGATACAGAAGAGAGAGGAGGAACCCAGGGGCTTGGGGTGTATGTGTGTGTGTTTTGGTAGAGGATGCATGCGCTTGCCAGAGAGAGACAGAGAGGAAGAGGAGAAAGCACCCCCCATGGTGATGGTCACTCAGCAATCCCTCCTCCTCCAGCTCTCCCTCCTTTTGGGATTTTGGGCACACACACACGTGCCCGATGTGTTTCTCAGGTGCTGGGTCCGGGACTCAGACCACAGTCAGGTATGTGGGATCCGGCTGCCTTAAATACCAGGTCTGGAGCCGGCCCCAGTTTGTGTGTTTATAGGCAGAGGAGAAGGAGCCAGTTAGCCAGCTGGAAGGAGGAGCTGAAGATTCTTGGAGACAGGTACTGCCTGGGGCCTAGGTGTGAGTGAGGAGGTGAAAGCATGGTCCTTTCATAGAGATGGGGAGGGAAGAGTTGGGCGGATTTAGAAGGTGGAGGGGAGGATATTTCATAGAGCTCACCCAGTCCCCCTTTACTTCCCTGTGACACAGAAAGCAGAGCCATTTGTGGAGAGAAAATGGCCTGGAGGCAAGGGAGTGAAGGTTTGAAATACCAGCTTAAGAGAGATGGGGGACAGAGGCCAACCAGGAAGGAGATAAATGCATCTCCTGATGACGGGGCCCAGCTACCGTGCATGTTTAATGGCATCGCAGCCAAAGACTGTAGTGTTTTCTTCAGCCGTGCTCAGAAGCCAGGTGGAGGGAAGGGGGTTCCTAGGGAGATCCTGGGTTGAGGGTTGATTGAGCATGCCTGCTGGGTTATTAGAAATGACCAATAATGGATATTTGAGCTGGGCCGGAAAGGAAGGAACCTAACACTTACTAATCGCTCCAGTCAATGAATACATCGAGCACCTCCTGTGTGTCAGGGACCGTTTTAGATGCTGGACATATAGCAGACGACAGACGATAAGTGCCAGGTGGCATGGAGCCTATAGGGGCACGCTTGGACACTGACAAATAAGTGACAAAATACACAGTACTTCAGAGGTGGTGAGTGACGTGGAGAGGAATTAAGCAGGAAATTCTTGCTTCATTTCTGGAGGTAGAAGGAAGTTATGGTAAAACCTCTGAGATGGTGACGTCTGACCAGAAACTTAGGCTGAGGGGAAAGCAGATGCAAAGGCTCTGAGGCAGGGGCAGTATCTGAAGAAATCAACGAGGCCGGCATGGCTGGAATGGAGAAGAGGAAGCCATGGTGGGAGATTGTTAGAGGGGGAGAGAGTGGGAGGGGGGATTGCCTGGGATTTGTAGGCCATTTTATGAGCACTGCCTTCACTGAGTGAGATGGGGAGCCATCAAGGGTGTCTGAGTGATGGAGAAGCATAACCCGACTTATGTCTTTAAAAAGATCACTCTTGGGCCAGCAGATGGTGTGGAATTTAAGGTGGTTGGATTCCTCATGGCAGGCTATGGTCAAGTCTAGGACTCAGAGGCTTGAAAAACACACCAGGCACATGTGCATGTGTACCTAAAATCCTGAGAGGAGAATAGAGAAGCAACTGCAGTGTGGCTATTCCCCCACCGCCTTGTGTGTGGGGGTACTTTCTCATTTTCCCTCTGTCTCTGGCTATGCACATACCCTACAGCCAAAAAAAGAAAAAGGATCACTTTTGAGCTGGTTCATGGCCTGGTGGTTAAGGAAGCCAGATCCCACATGGCTAACCCTGCAGTTGGAACCCTGGACCCAGTGACTTGAAAACATGCCAAGCATTTGTGTATGCATGCCTCAAGTCCCACAAAGATGGAGAGATGGACGAGAAGGGATTGCAGCATGATCAAGCCCTATGGGAGGAGCTTTTTTCCCCTCTCCTCCTCTCTCTGGCCAGCACACAAACCCTCTGACCAAAAAAAAAAAAAAGAAAGAAAAAGAAAAAAAAAAGGCACAGAAAGAAAGAAAAAGATTTCTCTGTATCAAGACACTGACTTAAAGTCTTGACATTTAGTCCTGATTTAATCCACGCAGAGGTGACTCCCATGAGATTAGTATTATCATCTCTATTTTTTTTTTTCTTTACCAGTGAGGCCATTGAGGCACAGAGATCAACTTTGCTGGTCATTCAGCTAGTCATTAGAGTCAGGATATAAACTTGGGTTTGTCTGATTTTAGAAGCCACTTAGACTAGGGAAGGCTTGAGAAACAAAGGCTTGGTGATGGTGGAAGGATACCGTGAGTAGGACGAGCGACGATCATTACGGGAGCAGCCCAGAGCCTGGCCACCAGTGGCCTGTGCTGCAGAGAAGCTGGCATCAGCAGTGTAGTCTGCGTCGGGGCTGTCTGCCAGGAGAGCAGCGATGCTGTTATGGAAACGGGGACAAGAGCTGAAGCCAGGCTGCGGTGAACGATGGACGGTGTGACGCGGGCAGGTGGAGGTTGAGGTGCTGGGAGGACATAGTGGAATTGAAGAGCAGAGAGAAGAGCTGAAGAGACCTAGCGTCTCCCACAGTGTTTGTGGTTGGAATTACAGAGGTGGCTGTGCCTCCAAGACAAAAAGAAGCCAAGGGGCAGTCGGAAACGTGCCGCCGTCTGCTGGAGTAGGGAGTGGGGAGAAAGCACGCTCGTTTTAGAGACAGGAATGTTTAAAAATGTGCTCTATGAATGTGGACAGAGGAAAGATCTGAATGCCTATTTTATCATTTCTCAGTCCAGAGAGGAGAATTGGGTTCCCACAGTACAGGGAGTCGTGAGTGTCACCCAACCCCATCCAGGATGCTGGTTTCTAAAGGTTGCACCATTTTCAGCCAGAGCTGGACAAGCTAGGAGGAAGGACGTCAGGTCCAAGTGGTGCTCCCAGGGGAGCAGGGGACAGGTGTGACTCTTGTTCATCTTGGGAGACCAGATGTTGACTTCAGCTATGCCTTTCCTGTCCGTGGACCCTTACCTGACACCTCTTTCCTTTACCTTGAACGATGTCCGTTTTCATACTTGGGAAGTAGTTTTCCCCCACCTTTTTCTTTTCTTCTTTTCTTCTCCCCGCAAGTGAAGCAATTTGGTGAGATTGGCTCTTATCCTGACCAGGCTCCATATGGTGGTGGCTTATTTGGCAGACGTGTTTGCTTAGTCTTACAGGTAGGCAGGTGTTTCTTTTCACATGGCTGACAAATAATTTTGTTAAAATGGGAATCTTGCCTGATATTTTTCATCATTAAATCACAAACAACTATGTTCTCATGTTGATGTTTTATTACACATTTCCAGATGTTACTTACTGTTTTTATTCTTCTAGTTTCCCAAAGACTTTTATCCTTAACCTTCTTTAAATATGGAACTTTTTTTTTTTTTTGGAGAGGTTTTTGCTATAGGGCACGTGTGCTCACCAGACAGACAGACAGAAAGCAAGAAATCACCCCCCCAGGGGGGATGGCCATGCCGCAATCCCTTCTCCTCCATTCTCCTCTCAGGATCTTGGGCACACATGCACACGCGCCTGGTGTGAGTTTAAGCCACCGGGTCCAGGACCCGAACTGCAGTCGACTACGTGGGAGTCCAACGACATAGCCATTACGCTAACTGCTGGTCCCAAGAATATTTAAGCATCTTTACAGAGAACATTTTCTATCATTAACAGTTATCAACATTCTGTCACTTTTTAATCTGTCCCCTCCAATACAATTATTTTGTTTTTGTTTTTCAAATAGAGAGGGAACAAGCACGCTTCTCCATTTCTCTGTCCTGTCAGGACCTTGGATATGCATGCACATGGGCCTGATATGTTTTTCAAGCTGCTGGGGCCAGGATTTGAACCTCACTATCAGTTATATGTGATCCAGCTCCCTTCCGCTCTAGGCTAGAGAGCCAACCCTTTTCTGTGGTATTTAAAAGCAAATCCTAGATTCAGATTATCCTTTAAGAAAGAAAACCTCTGGCTGGGCTAGTAATGAAGGCAGGCACATGGTTGGCCATGTGGTTCAAGTCTTAGACCAGGCAGCTTAAGAAACACACTGGGTGCTTGTGCATGCATGTGCAAAATCCCAGCAGGAGGGAGAAATGGAAGAGCAGGGATTGCAGTATGACCATTCCCCGTGGGGGTCATGTTTTCTCCTCTCCCTCCCTCTCTGTCTGTCTGTCTGTACTCTCTGGCGAGTGTACATGCTTTCTAGTGTAAAGGAAAAAAGGAAAAAACCTCTATAGACTTGGTCCTTGTTATACCTCGGAAGCTGAGCAGCAGGTTGCATGCCTCTTTTTTTTTTTTTTTTTTTTAATTGCCAGAGGGCACATGTGTTTGCCAGACTAAGAGAGATAGCACACACATTTCTCATTGGGATGTTGTAATGCCACAATTGCTTCTCGTCTGTTTCTCCATCCTGTCAAGATTTTGGTCACACACACACACGTGTGTCTGGTGTGTTTTCAAAGCCACCAGGGCCGGGATTCAAACCGCTGGGTCAGACATGTAGGATCTGTCTCCCTTAACCACTAGGTCACAAGGGCTGGCTCCAGAGCTGTCTTAATAACTTCTGCCTGTCCTGCCACTGCAGGTACTTATATCAGATCCCTTATTTTACTCAGTGGATGGAGAATGCTAAAACAACTGTAAGATCCTCCTGCTAAAGTTTATCTCCTAAGCTAGAAAAACATGGTTCTTAAATGCCTTTGTGATTGTCCCAGAGGTCTGTCCCTGTCTCCTGCCAACATCCTGTATCTTAACTGGAACTTTCTGGTGCAGGGCACATCTTGAGACCTGAGGCCTCAGTGTCAGGTGACCGTGGATAAGCTGTAGAAAACCAGGAACATCTTCATCTGAAGACGAGACCATGAAACTGAGCAAATACTATTCAGCAAAGATCAGGTTATAAACAGGAATTGAAATCGTGTTGGTCTCTGTGTCTTGTTTCTGGTGAATTGCTAGAATCTGGCCATGTCTTCTTAATCTCCATTATTTGTGATACCTTTAAGTGGCTGAAATGAAGAAAAAAAGTGCCGTTTTTATGCCATGTTTTCTTTGGAATTTGGCATTCTTGCTCTTCCCGGCTTGCATGGCTTCAGGGTTGTGTTGAAGTAACCGGGTTATAATTGCTCCGTGACTAGTTTGTGTCAGTAGGACGAGTGCTGTGTGCTTTTATTTCCTGTCTCTTGCATCAGTCTGTTTGTGAGAGTGTACCGAGAGGCGATTAATGGGAAAGATAAACATATGCTTACAGACCAAAAGTTCTTCCTGTTTCCTTAAGTGTTTTTGGTTTAGCGAATTGGTTGTTTGCTGCCCACAGACCACATATGGTGTATGTACCTCTGTTGTTGTGGACACCGTATGCCATTGGGTAGGGTCTGGGCTTCTAAAGCAAAGTCATTAAGTGATAAGGCTTGAAAGATTTCCCCTCATCCAAGAATCTCAAATGACTAGGCAAATTGGACAGCTGTCTGTCACCTAAGCAGAGCCCTTAGGGTTTAGAACTCGCATATAAAGGTGAGAATATAAAGGTGAGAATATAAAGGTGAGAATATAAAGGTGAGAATATTCGTCCTCCTCGCCCCAGCTCTGAGGCTGTGTGCAAGTTTCATTTGCTGGAAATCCCTCATCACTGTGCATGCTGCTGCCTGTGGGTTCAACATCTGTTCCAGCAATCTGCTGCTATGGGGACTTGTGTCCCCTCAGCCCTACCTCCAGTCACCCCAGAGGACCAAGAGCTTCCTCCTGGTTTGTGCCCAGGGGAATCTAGGGAAAGAGAAATTCTGCCTTTTTTAACTGCTGCAGATACAAAATCAATTTTTTTTAATTGTTTGTGGGCAAGTGTACTTGCCAGAGAGTCAGAGGGGGAGAGAGAGAGAGAGAGAAAGCACTTTGCAGTGGGGTGGTCACACTGTAATCCCTTTTCCTTCATTTCTCCGTCCCGTTGGGATTTGGGGCACACGTACACATGCTCGGTGTGTTTTCCAAGCTGCTAGAGCCAGGCTGTGTGGAATCTGGCTCCCTTGGCCATGGGGCTGGCCCAGAAAATTGACTTTGAGAAGTAAAAAAGTTCCCAATTTAAAAGATAATGCCTGCTTTTGGAGACTTTTAGAGAAGATAGGAACAAAGATATTTCCAACAAAAGTAGCTTATAACTTTCCATTTAGTTTTTTCTATGTCCATGGAAGGTTTTCTCTATGTTCCGTTAATACCCTGTGTACCATGTTCTCTTTTCTCCTGAACATAAGAGCATGACGACTCGCACATGTTTTAAAACTTCATTAGCCCTTCCGGAAGCTTTACTTTCCTGCCAAGTGGACAGTACATAATTAACCATATCACTGAGTGGTTAGGTCACTTTGAGCATCTTCATACAAAATGCTTTCTCTATATAAACTAGAGTTTATAGAAATTAATTGCTCAAAGAGAATCAAAGAAAATGAACACTTAAAGGCTCTAGGACTGCTTTATGCTGCTCCAAAGGAGAATACCCATTTACCAATTTACCATCCAATCACAATCAATTGTTAAGCCTTTTCTTTCCTTTCTTTTTTTTTTTTTTTTTTTTTTTTTTTTTTTTTTTTTTTTTTTTTTTTTTTTTGTCTAACGAGACTATCTAGTACTACTGCAGGTATCTGAGAAGGTAATTATTTAGGTTTATAAGACTTGGGTGTGTCCTGTAGTGACACTCTCACCCCTTGTCCGCTGTGGATTGTGATTGGTTCTTCCTTCTGTGTTTGTCCCCCAAGTTACAGCCAAGTTTCTTCATAGCATTCTGGTCTCAGTTCCCTGTCCTATCCCGGTGACAATCATGCGCACTTACATTTATGTCTCCACCCATGTGTTTCCTGGAGTGCCTTCATATACACTGTCTCACGTAGGTACACCTTTGCTGTCAGTCTAGCATGCCACAGTCCTCGGACGTCTCTGGGAATCTCGACGTCGTAAAGCCTGTCTGATGATGCCTTTGTTGTTCTTTTGCACAGATCCAGTCCTGCAGATCCCAACACACGTGGAAGAGTAAGTGTTCTGATTTGCTCAGTGCTTCCCTTTAATTCACTGTCTTATTCATTCAGTCACTATGTATGAGGCTAGTTGCTGGGAGTATTTGTGTGTGGGGGGGGTGCATGCACATGCACGTATGTGTGTAAGTTTAAAAGAATGTGTGAAGGTGTAGAAAGTCTTATAGGTGCTGTGTGGGAAGCTTAACTTGGATGGGGAGGAGGGCAGTTGTTTTACAAAGACTTACTTGAGATGAACTTGAATTTTGAACTTAAACTTCCAAAATCTTCAGGAGGACAGGATTTCTCCCTTTTTGCTGTGTCATATCCAGAGTAGAAAGGTGACAGTGACCTGCTACTAGAGGGTGTGTGTTAGAGTTAAAGTTGGATATCTTACTTAGAGACTCAAATGACGGTAGATCCTAAGTAGGGAAAAGATTCAGCAAGGGCTTTCTGAGTGACTCTAGTCGTAATTCAGTTTTTAGCAGATTAGCGGTACCAAAGACCACCTTGTGTCTGCTTCATGGGAAGCCACTGACAGAGACTTAGATCTGTCTCCTTGGAAAATGCTCTTTGATTTCAGTCTTTCCAAGACTACTTTTATTACTGCCATTATAAAATGAGTGTCTGGGGCTGGCAGGTGGTATGGTGGTTAGAGGTGCTGGGCTCCCACATGGCAGACTATGGTTTGAATCCTGGACCTGACGGCTTGTTTTCTCACTTTCTCTCCCACTCTCTCACTCTGTCCCTCGCTGGTCCAATTAAAAAGGGGGAAAAAAAAAGTTAAATAAAGTAACTCTTAAAAAAATAATAATAAGTGTCTTTGAAAACTAAAGGCTAATTTGTTCTACCTGTATATATACCTTGCCGTGCTATAAGTACCAGTTGTTGAAGTCCTGTGCACATTGATGTGGACATTGAAAAGTAGACTTGCTGGATCTTTTTCACTCACTGTACCTTTCATTCAAAGTGCTTTGACCAAGTAATGATTTACTTCTATGGCTTTGTGCAATTTTTCCTTTGTAGGTTGCATTTTTTTCCTTCAAGTGTAGTATACGATACCATAGGGGTATTTTATTCATCTGTGGTGAATGAGAGAGCAGTGACTGGGATTGTCTTAGACACACAGACACACTCACACACCCTAGCCCCCCACCCACAGTTATGGTGTTGCATGGCTTTGATATTTTGCTCTATGTCCTGGACTGTAGATTTCATTGATACTTATTATTGAATTTCCAGGCCTGCCTTCCTCCCAGATCCCAATGATGGCAGCTTGTACACACTTGGAGGCAAGAACAATGAAGGCCTGACAGTGAGTATATTTTGCTTCTTTGTGCTTTCGGGAGTTCTAGACCAGTGAGCCTTAACTGCGTCTGCGCGTTGAGATGGCCCAGGAGTTTAAACCAACCCTCTGAGGATCCTGAATCAGTCTGGCATGGGACCTGGGCATCAGTGTTTTTTTAAGAGATATTTACAAGTTATTTTTTGTTGTTTTGTGTTTTAGGCTTTTGCCATGGGGTGCCTGTGCTCACTGGAGAGGGGTAGTAAGAGGGAAACTGAGAAATCACCCCCCAGGCGGAGATGGCCATACCGCAGTTCCTCCTCCTCCATCCTTCTTTTGGGATCTTGGGCACGCATGCACATGCGCCCAGAGTGATTGTTCAAGCTACCAGGTCTGAGACTCGAACCATGGTTGGCCATGTGGGAGTTCAGCATCTTTTTTTTAAAAAATATAATTATTTATTTTATTTATTCATTCATTTATTTTAATTTGACCAGAGAGAGACAGAGAGAGAGAGAAAGATTGAGAAAGCAAGCTGCCAGGTCCGGGACTCGAACAGTAGTCAGCCATGTGGGAGTGTCCAGCACCTTAACCACCACGCCACCTGCTGGTCCTGGAGTTCAGCATCTTAACCACCTTGCCACTTGCTGGTCTAACGAGCTTTGTAATCATGTGCTAGAACTGAGAAACACTGACATAGACTAGTAGGTTCTCATGGTCCAGTCACCATACTGGAAAGATATAACATTCCCTTTAGTACCCAGGTTTGCTCTTTGGTAACCCTCAGCTCTGGAGGGCAGATGTAGATTGCAACACTTCCCTCACCCCTAATCAAATGACTTCTTAGGGAAGTGTGATAGTCTACCATCTACTAGAGAATCTAGACCAGTGGTTTTCCACTTAGCTACACATTGGAATAACCTGGTGAACCAAAACAATACTAAGGCTAGGTCCCAGTCCCAGAAGGTGTGGATTTAATTAATCTCAGTCATAAGGATTTTTTTTTTTTTTGAGAGATTTTCGCTATAGGGCACGTGCTCTCGCCAGACAGACAGAGAGAGACATAGAGACAGAAAGCGAGAAATCACCCCCCCAGGGGGGATGGTCATGCCACAATCCCTTCTCCTTCATTCTCCTCTCGGGATCTTGGGCACGCACACACACGTGCCCGGCATGAGTTTTAAGCCACCGGGTCTGGGACTCGAACCGCGGTTGACTACATGGGAGTCCAGCAACATAGCCATTATGCTAACTGCTGGTTCCCAGTCATAAGGATTTTTTTTTTTTTTTGAGAGGTTTTTGCTATAGGGCGCGTGCGCTCGCCAGACAGATAGAGAGACATAGAGACAGAAAGCGAGAAATCACCCCCCAGGGGGGATGGTCACACTGCAATCCCTTCTCCATTCTCCTCTTGGGATCTTGGGCATGCATGCACACGCGCCCGGCGTGAGTTTTAAGCCACCAGGTCCGGGACGCGAACCACGGTCGACTACGTGGGAGTCCAGCGACATAGCCATTGCGCTAACTGCTGGTTCCCTCATAAGGATTTTTGACAAGCTCCTCAGATAAAAAAAATGTAGAGACACATGTATGGTCTCTTGACTTTATGACAAAGGTGACACAGCAGTATAGTAGGGAACAACGGCCTTTTCAATAAAATGGTTATTTCAATTGAGATATCCTTATAAGGAAAAAATCTTGACTCTGTACCCCTACTACCCACACACAGAAAAATCAGTTCCTGAAAAATTGCGTATCTAAATGTGAATTGGGAAATAATAAAACTTTAAGGAAAAAAAGTAGTGGAACATCTTTATGACCTTATATTAGATAAAGATTTCTTAAATAGGACTTTTTTTTTTTTTTTTTTTTTTTTTTTTTTTTTTTTTTTTTTTTTTTTTTTAGGTGTTTGTCATAGGGCATGTGTGCTTGCCAGAGAGAGAGGAAAGTGTGAATCGCCTCCCACCCCCCAGGGGTGGCATGCTGAAATCCCTTCTTCATTCTCCTCTCAGGATTTTAGGCATGCACACACATGCCCGGCATGATTTTCAAGCCGCCAGGTCCAAGACTTGAACTGTAATCAGCCATGTAGGAGTTCAAAGCCTTAACCACAACATGTTGGCCCCTCTTAAATAGGATATTAAAAATATAGAGATCGGGGCCAGCAGGTGGTATGGTGGTTAAGGGTGCTGGACTCCCATATGGCCGACCACAGTTTGAGACCAGGACCTGGAGGCTTGCATTCTCATTTTCCCTCTCTCACTTTCTCTCTCCCTGTCTCATTCACTCTGTCCATCTCTGGTCAAATTTAAATAAATAAATAAATAAAATTAATTCTTAAAGAATTGTTTATTTTATTTTATTTGTTATTATCATTATTATTTTTTCTTTTTTTGGAGAGGTTTTTTTTGCTATAGGGCGTGTGCGTTCGCCAGACAGACAGAGAGAGACAGAGAGACAGAAAGCGAGAAATCACCCCCCAGGAGGGATGGCCACGCCACAATCCCTTCTCCTCCATTTTCCTCTCGGGATCTTGGGTACACATGCACACACGCCCGGCGTGAGTTTAAGCCACTGGGTCTGGGACTCTTACTGCGGTCGACTATGTGGGAGTCCAGCGACATAGCCGTTACGCTAACTGCTGGTCCCCTATCATCATTATTTTTAATATGATCTGAGAGAGACAGAGAGAGAAAGGGAAAGTAAGAAAGCAAGCCTCCAGGTCCAGAACGCAAACCGTGGTTGACCATGTGGGAGTTCAGCACCTTAACCACTGTGCCACCTGCTGGCCTCAATAAAATAATTCTTTTTAAAAAATAGGGAAAATATTGGGACCAGCAGGTGGTGTAATGGCTGTGTCACTGGACTCCAATGTAGTCGACCGCAGTTCAAGTCCCGGACCCGGTGGCTTAAACTCACACCAGGTGTGTGTGTGTGTGTGTGTGTGTGTGTGTGTGTGCGTGCCCAAGATCCTGAGAGGAGAATGGAGGAGAAGGGATTGCAGCGTGGCCATCCCCCCTGGGGAGTGACTTCTCGCTTTCAGTCTCTTTCTCTGTCTTTCTGGCGAGCAGATGTGCCCTATAGCAAAAACATCTCCAAAAAAAAATAAATAAATAAAAAACAGAAAAAATATTTTAAAAATATTTTTTAAAACTATAAGGATCGGCAGATGGTGTAATGGTTACATCACTGGACTCCCACATGGATGACCGTGTTTCGAGTCATGGATCCAGAAACTTGAAACTCACTCTAGGCACGTGTGCATACATGCCCAACATCCCAAGAGGAGAATGGAGGACAGAAGTAGATTGCAACACTCTCCTCACCTCTAATCAAATGACTTCTTAGGGAAGGGATATGATATTCTACCCCCATCTCCATTAGAGAATCTACACTGGTGGTTTCCCACCTTAGCTACACATTATAATAACCTGAGGAACTAAAAAAAATACTAAGTCTAGGTTCTAGTCCCAGAAGGTATGGATTTAATTAATCTTAGTCATAGGATTTTAAAAATTATTTTATTTAACTTTACTTACTTTAATTTGACCAGAGAGGGACACAAAGAGAGAGAAAGAGAGAGAAAGCTGCCAGGTTCAGGACTTGAGCTGCAGTCAGCCATGTAGGAGTTCAGCACCCTTAGCCACCAGACCACCTGCTGGCTCCTGAGTCATAAAGATTTTTGAAAAGCTCCCCAGATAAAAGATAAATATATATAGATATATATTTTTATATGTGGGTGTGTATGTGTGTTTTTTATATACTAACCATAAATTTAGGAAAAAAGATGATACATTGGATTAGAATAGATTAGATTAGATTAAAATTTAGAACTTTTCCTCATTAAGAGAGGAGGCTGTAAAATATTTATATATATTTGTATGTATGTGTGTGTGTGTGTGTGTGTGTGTATAACAGAATATATATATTCAACAGATATATGTATTCAGAATTTATAAAGAACTCCCATGGATTACTAAAACGGAGACAGACAAGCTAGTAGAAAAGTGGCAGATGACGGTATTTAAGTAGTCAAGAAAGATAGGAAAAGGTGCTCAGCTTCATTGGTCACTGGGGCAATGCGGGTTAAACTCCCAGTACCACACTACAGCCCAGCATGCTACAGTATCATCCACTGGAATGACTGAAATGAGAAAAGTGGGCGATGAAGGAGCCCCCAGGGTGCTCGCTCTCTGCCAGTGGAAGTGCACATTGGTGCCCTGGTTTTGAAGACAGTTCGACACCATGGCCAGAGTCCTTATGACACGCAATGCCCTCTCAGGTTATGTACCCAACAGAAATGCATGTTTACGTTCACCAGAAGACACACACCAAAAGGTGCAGCAGCCCCGTTTATAACAACCAAACGTGGGAGCGAGCCGAGTGGCCTCAGCAGTAGGATGGATACATATGGGGTTATCATGCAGTGGAACGCTGCGCGGCAGTGAGGACTAGCCGTCTACAGCTACACATACGATGTGGACGAACCCCACAAACATAACAATGGGCAAAAACATTACGAAGAAAAGGGCTACGCAAGGAACGATTCATTTATATAAAGCTTAAAAACAGGAAGAACCAGTCTGTGCTGTTCTGAAGTTAGGGTAATAGTTACCCTGGAGCATTATGGCTAAAAATGAGGGTTGCCAAGGTGCAAGAAGTGTTCTCTTCCTTCATCTGGATGCTGGTCACACAAGTACGTTCACTTTACAAAAATTAGCTGAGCTAGATGGTGTGAGTGCTTCTCCATTTGTATGTTATGCTTAAGTAGGAAGGTTTGGCTTGTTTGTTTTTTAGTTTTCCTATAGGGTACCTGTGCTCACCAGAGAGACAGAGACAGAGCAAGAGCAAGGTGGGAGGAGTGAGACATTGTGCCCTAGGGAGATGGCCGTGCTGCAGTCCTTTTTCCTCCATTCACCTCTTAGGATTTTGTGCACATATGCACACATGCCTGGTGTGATTTTTCAAGCTGCAGGGTCCTGACTCACAGCTGGCCATGTGGGATCCAGTACCTTAACCTCCATGCCACCTGCTGGCCTGATTGAGTAGGAAGTTTTAAAAGCCTCCAAATGAGATCTAGACCGTAAGTGGATAGTGAGTTCTCATTTGGGTATTTTTAAATTATTTTACAAACGCCTATAATTAAAACCAGTGGGAGAAGGGCAAGCCTGTGGAGCACTGTTTGTACATCACCGTCACCTCCATTACTGGATCCCCATTGTATAAGCACTTGGTTTGCCAGGAAGCATGTCGAGTGATGTGTGTAGGTCCTCTCGTTTGAACCTTGCCCCCTGTGTAGGTTGTTCCACGTTAGAGGAGTAGAGACTGAGCCTGGAGAAGTGAAGGCGTGTGCCCAAGGCAGTTCAGTGTCGACGTCACACTTGCCGAGGTCTGACTTCCACAGGATGCGCTAACCGCCACCTCGTCCCCCTTCCCGTTTGTGGTTTAGCAGCTCCTGAAACATCATGTCTCCCAGCTCAGGCCCTGGATCAGGAGGCCGGTGGCAGTGCTCTACAGAGACAAACGACTTTCTGCTTCTCAGAAACCTCTGGCGAAAACCCAGTCATTAAACCTCCCTGTGGCATTCTTCCTTTTCTGGGGCTTAATTTCAATGTTGGGATGATAGGAATCCAACTTCTTAATTAGTATTTAGAGTTCTGTTTATTAAAGCTAGAGAGAAATCTTTTCTTTCTTGAAGAAAAAGGTGACAATGTAGGAGAAGCCCGAGGTTTCTATAAAAGCAGGTTATCTATAAGAACAGTTTCAAGAACACAGAAGGTTCCAAAAATAACGTATACTGAAACAAGCACTAACCAAAAGCACCCGTCAGATGTCAGCTGGAGACTCGAAGAATCGGTTTATGATGAAATGCAGTTGAAACATTTGGATTCCTTTGAGTTTCTTTTTGTGACACCCACGCTAATTTCCTTTTTAAAACCAAAAGGTTCGATTTGTTTCTGTTGCTCACTAGAGAATTATTTACCGAAGAAAACATCAAAACTTGTGACTTTCGTACTGAGGTCACGTCTCTGCAGTATTTCTCCGCTGTCTCCTTCCCAGCCTGAAAGGCATTGTCATCCTGCTCAAGCCAGCCACCACTGGGCCAGTTTTCCAGGACAGAACTCTATTTCCCGCCCTTAGAATTTTGAAGAATGTATAAGTCTCCATGTTTGTGTAAACGTTTTCAAAAAGGGTTTGCGTCACCCTGGTGTGTGGGGGGGTGCTCTGCATCCTGGTGCCAAGTAAAGCAGTTAGTGTTTATAGACCTCAGGGACCTGGGAACCCAGGGCTTGTCGGACATGGAAACCGGTGGCACCCTCTTCTTGGTCTCCACTTAGGAAAACTCCCAGTTGCCAAGGGCTTCTCTCTTTTTAGCAGGATTGGGCAACAGAAACAGATTGTCCAGTAAAATTGTAATAATTGCACAAGACTTGGCTAACTTACTTTTTTCTTTCATTTTTATTTTTTTCAAGAAACTTCCTTTTACCATCCCAGAGTTGGTGCAAGCGTCCCCATGCCGGAGTTCAGATGGAATCCTCTACATGGGTAAGAGTTCCTGTCTTCTACACCAAAATTGCTTCCCTTTGACCATGTATCCTGGAGTCTGAGAAAGTGGCGTGTTGAGAGAGGGGTGCAGTTGCCCCCGTCGCCAGTAAAGGCCTTTCTTGTCTTGATTGTGCTGTGGGTGCTGTTCACGCCAGGATCAGCTGACCAAGAAAGGGTCCCCCCAGCTTTAGAGAAGAATTAACAACATTAACATGATTACTCATTTAACAAGCTTTCAGCCGCTGTGTTGACCCAGTCCTTCGATTTCAAGATTGCAACATTCCCAGTGGCAATTGGATGAAATGTAAAGTGAATACAATAGTCTGAGCTGAGAAGGGAAGCCAGGCTCTACCTGTTAATTATATGGCTTTCTTAGTATTTCCTGTTATCAGAAGACTTGATAGAAACCGCACTTAGCTTGCCTAGATAAGCTGCCTTTATACCTAAGGGGTCACACCTCTCAAAGCGACAGATCGACTGCTTTTCTTTTACCATGTTGCTGCCAAAATGTCAATAAAAATGCATTTTGTCACACAAAGGAGAGTTGTATTTACCTTGAAACCGTAGTAATGATAGCCCGTATTTATACAGCAGCTTTCTTTCTGTGAACTGAAAGTGCTCATTGCCTATTCATGGCTTGGGAGCTTTATGCATTTTGGGGTCTCAAGTGCAGGCCCGATTTTAGGTTTCTGCTAGTGACACTGGGGCTTGCGGCCTTTCACATCTTCGGAATGAGAAATCCCCACCCTAGGGATTTGAAGGAAGTGATTAGTATGGGGTCATTCTCTGCTGTGGGTCCTCTCTGACTGTCTGTGTCACTGTTTCCTGTCTGGTCTTGCAACTCTTGCCAGTTACTCTTCAGTTAAAGTTTACTATAGAATTCTATATTTCCGTCATTTTTGAGTGGTACCCTCTTTTTTTTTTTTTTTTTTTTTTTTTGAGAGGTTTTTGCTATCGAGCACGTACGCTTGCCAGAAAGACAGAGAGAGACAGAGAAACAGAAAGCAAGAGATCACCCCCCAAGGAGGATGGCCACGCCACAATCCTTCTCCTCTTGGGCACACAAGCACGCATACCTGGCATGAGTTTAAGCCACTGAGTCTAGGACTCGAACTGCAGTCAACTACATGGCAGTCCAGTGGCTTAGCCATTACTCCAACTGCTGGTCTGAATGGTGCCCTCTTAAATGAGTTCACTAAGGGTATTTAAGACTACAGAGGTTACCCAATCTCTTAAAGTAGTAGCTTGGTTATGCAGACTGTAATGGTCCTTGAGGTCACCAGATGGATGCCATGCCAGAAAGAAAGGGTTCCTGGTCACAGGTATTTGGTGACATTTTGCCCTATCATTAGATCTTTTTCATAGTAAGATTTTATTATGAAGAAGAGAGTTCTCCCTGGATGAGTCGTGCACACATCACATAAGTGTGCATGCTCTTTTAGAACTAAGTGTGGCTTCAGCAAATTCTTATGTCCTGTGACCTTCCCTGCATCTCAGTGATCTGCTTCTAAGAGTCCCTAGAATTGGAAATTTTTCCAGCGAGGTAGGAAGATACAAATGACCTGACAGCCATGCCTTACCGTACAGAGATTCATCTCAGTGAATGTGTTGACCTTCTAATCCGAGACACATGCTGCTGACTCGCCATTACCAGGATGCTCTGGTGTATATGCCACAGACACGTGTGCTTTGGGTTTTCTAGTAGGGCTGCTTGGCTGTGCTGTCAGCTGACGGAGCTGAAGGGTATGGGCTGTAGCTGGGGAATGACATACGGACCGGGAATGGAGGCTGAGATAACTTCGGCTTCATTAGTATCTAGCTGCAGCTCTGCTGACTGTCACAGGTACAAGCTAATTGTGGTTATGAACAGTAACTCTAGATCCTCACGTGTGGCCTAATTAGTAGGGCTGTTGAGAAATATGAATGATGGTTACCAGGGAGATGAACCTCTGGGTACATTTCTACATTTATGTAGCTCCTAGTCCACAGGAAAAGGACTGCCCTTTACAAGCAAGACTTTTTATGTGTAAGGCCACTAATCAAAGCACGCAGCTCTAAATTGAAAGTCTGGAGAACTTTTTTTAGATATAATTAAGTTACTAGGTTGGGAGGAATTTTCATATCGTGATTAGGTTATTAAATTACCACAAGGGTCCAGCCTCGGTGGCAGAGGCAGCAGCAGATGGAACTGCAGTCCTGGAAGCCACGTGGCTGACTATAGGTTCACATTCTGAGTTGACCTGGAGACATACCAGGTGCATGTACTGAAGATGCTGAGGAGCTGGAAGGATAGGGGAAGGGGATCAGGGTGAGATGAGAACCTGTTGAAGGTCTCCCACAGCCCCTGTCAGGGGCATATACATATGTGTACATGTACTCTCTCTCACAAATAAAAGAAACTTTTTTCCTTAGAGGTTTTTGCAGTAGGGCATGTACACTCTCCAAAGAGAGATAGAGAGAGACAAGAGAGGGAAAGTAAGAAATCACCCCTTCCCAGGGGAATAGCCATTCCACAATCCCTTCTCTCCATTCTCCTCCTGGGATCTTGGGCATGCACGCACAAACGCTCAGCGTGGGTTTCAAGGCACTGGGTCTGGGACTTGAATCACTGTTGGCCATGTGGGAGTCCAGTGACACAACCACTATGCCATCTGCTGGCCCCAAAATGAATAAACTAAAAAAAATTATATTAAGGCCAAGTGGCCCAAGAAGTCTTATTATTTCCACATTGCCATTACTGTTACCATGTCACCTTCAGACACACTAGAAATGTCTTTCAGGCCTGGCCCCTCAGCACAGAGGACATCTCCGGCTGCTAGTTTGGCAGTGGTATTTCTTTCCACATAGGGCTGCTGTAGGTGACAGCGTGTCCTTGGACCTTCTAGGTAAAAAGCAGGACATCTGGTACGTCATCGACCTCCTGACTGGGGAGAAGCAGCAGACTTTGTCCTCGGCCTTTGCAGATAGTCTCTGCCCGTCCACCTCTCTTCTGTATCTCGGGCGAACAGGTAAGAAACCAAGCTTTGTCGTGTACACCCTGCCTGTTTCCAGAAAGAGATTGAAGGAGAGCCTCCTCTGTCTCTCTGCCTCCTGGCTGCATGCTCTAGAATATGGCTAGATCTGCCTTCTCCAAACCCAGGTCTGACTGTGTCATTCTCCTGATAAGATCCTTAATGGCCCCCATTGCCCACGGGGTCCAGTTCAAAATGCGCTATGGCCCACAAAGCCCTGCAAGGCCACTGCCGCCCATCTCCCCTCTTCCCTTTCTGCATTTTCCTCATTTAAACTTTTTCCAATTGGAATGACCTCCCTGCAGCCCCCAGAACAGCAGGGCTATTTTTAAAGACTGGCATGTCCCTCTCCACCAGGGACACCTGTTTTTGCCTGGCAAATGTCCTCTTCTTCCACAGCTCTGCTCAAATGTCCCCTTCTCTGTGAAGCCCCTACCCCAGCCTCACAGCTCGCCCTGTCCAAGGGTGCTCAGCTCCCCTGTTCTGGGGGCACAGATAGCAGATTATAGCCTGTTGTCACAGCCAGCTCACAGCCTGTCATTATCCCTGTTCAGGCATGAATAGCACCCTCTTCACCCCATCTTGTTCCCTGTCTTTTCAACCTCCTTCTTTTCCTTAACACTTGTCACTACATACCTAAACATTTTGTGTGTCTGTTTTCTGCCTCCCTCACTAGAATATCAGTTCCCTGAGGGCAAGACTCTGTTTTGCTCATCCGCTGTGCCCCCACACCAGGTGTATTGCCTGACACGTAGGAGGTAATTTGAATGTGTGAACAGGGAATCCTGTCACAAGGACCTGCTTTATTTATGTTATATGCACAGCATCTGACATGTACCAGGGAGGCCATAGAATTGTAGAACGACAGTTAGAGCTAAGAAGCCAGATGGTGGCACAGTGGTAAAGCCCAATACCCCGTGAGGCTGACTCATGTGGTCGAGTTCCAGGTTCCAGGTTTGTGCCCAGAGTCCTCCCTGACCCTGAGCACACCAGACACTTGTGCCCATGATCTGGGTTGGCTGAGCCTGGGGGTAGATTGCTGAGCCAAGACTCCAATGGGGGTGCTGTCTCTCTGTTTGTCTCTTTCCTTTTTCTCATTCATGGAAGAAGTAAATATATTTTTCTAAAGTTAAAAGGAAAAACAAGAAAACAAAAGAAAAAAAATGTAACAGAAAGCTAGAATGAATTTATTGCAGTTAACACTAAATTTAGGTCTAAATATTCAGGTAGCTAAGTCTTTGAAAATAGATCCTTCCTTCAGGAGCTGTGGAAGAGAGAATGCCTTTCTGAAATGCAGTGAGGCCAATTCTGGGCTCTGTTGAGGCTGACTGGGCTCTCATCCTTCTGGGGGGAAGATGCAGGGCTGTAGGACCCTTTCTCTGCAGCTGTAGTGATTTCTCAGGCTTTGTTTACCTTCCCATCAAGTAAAACCTCACAGTGATGCCAGCTCCACCCAGCTATAGAAATGGCATGCTTTGGGAACCAGCAGTTAGCGTAATGGCTATGTCGCTGGACTCCTACGTAGTCGACCGCGGTTCGTGTCCCGGACCCGGTGGCTTAAAACTCACGCCAGGCACGCGTGCGTGCGTGCCCAAGATCCCAAGAGGAGAATGGAGGAGAAGGGATTGCAGCATGGCCATCCCCCCTGGGGGGTGATTTCTCGCTTTCTGTCTCTCTGTCTCTCTCTGTCTGTCTGGCAAGCGCACGTGCCCTATAGCAAAAAAAAAGAAAAAAATAAATAAAAGAAATGGCATGCTTTTCAGGTACATTGGTGCGTTCGAGGGCGTGGGGAGATGCTCTGGCGTTAGGTAGACTGTGCGTGAATGTGTAAAGTTGTTTCAATTTTCTACTGCTGCATAACCAGCCACCCTAACTTAATGCCTTAAACAATGACCAATGTATTGTTCAGGATTCCATGAATACGGAATGCAGGAAGGCTCAACAAGGATGCATCACCTCTACTCCACATGTAGTTGGCTGGACTTAGTCCTATGTCTGGGACCTTGGTTCACCACCATGCAAGCTTTAGCTATATACTAGGTTGTCAAGAAAGTCACGACTGCCCAGGCCGGCAGGTGGTATGGTGCTTGAGGCACTGGACTCCCACATGGCCGACTGCGGTTCAAGTTCTGGACCCGGCAGCTTGCTTTCTAATTTTCCCTTTCTTTCTCTCTCTGTCTCTCTTGGATTGTGTTAAAAAATAATAATAACAAATTAAGTGAATAAATAATGCTTAAAAAAAGAAAGTCGTGACATGTTTTTCTATGCAAAAATGCATCATGACTTTCCTGACAACCCAATAGATAGCCTTATTCTTTTATTTTTCTTTTTTCAAAATTTTTTTGGCCAAAGGACCTGCATGCTCACCAGAGAGAGTGAGAGAGCAAAATCATCGCTCAATGGGCCATGGTCATGCCGTAATCCCTTCTCCATACACACACACACACACACACACACACACACATATGGGATGTGTTTCAAGACACTGGGGCCATGATTTGAACTACAGTTGGCTCACTTAAACCAGCAGGCTAAGAGGCCAGCCCAGCCTGGACTTCACATGGCTGCTGGGCCCACATTTTTGGAGGGCGGGTTGTTAGGGTCTCACTGTGTCATGTTGTACTGCCTCAGCCTCCCAAGTAGCTGGGACCGCAGGTGCTCACCACCACACCTGGCTCCATCAGATGGGATCTCACTATGTTATCTACACTGGCCAAGCTTATGATCTTCCTGCCTCAGCCTGCCCGAATAGCTGGGGTATAGGTGCATACCATCATACCTGGCTTTTTAGGGTGCACCAGGAATCAAACCTGGGCCTCCCATGTGGCCTTACCCTGCTGAGCAAGAACCTCTAGTGCATACGAGGTTCCTTTGAGTAAAAGTGGCTATTATTGTGCCTTGTAATTCTGGGCTCAGAAGTCCCAGAACCTTATTTGCACTGCAGTCTGTTGATATAAGCAAGCCACAAGGTCAGTCGAGAGCTCAGTGTGGAGAACTAGACTCCACCTCTTGATAGGAAGAATGCCATGCATGCGGTGGGGGTGAGAATTGCTGGTGGTGAGCAGTTGTCATCTGTGATCTTTGCAGCCATCCTCCCAGTCCTCCCTGCCCGGAGCAGCTTACCACATGCAGAACACACTCCCTCCCAAGGCTCCCAAAGGCCAACCACAGCATCCGTCTCAAAGCCCAGCATCTTGGGATCTGCTTCAGGTTTGGAGGTGAATGAGGCTCCTCAATGCAGCTTTATTCCCTCCTTTATTTCCCTGTGAATGAAAGAGACAAGGTCTCTTTTTCTGCCTACCTGCCTCCCCCCAGCATGCAGTAGTGAGGCAGAGACAGGACAGGTGTAGGAGACGTTCCGTTCAGACGGGGAGGAGAGAGTGGCAAGTTGCACATACTGGACCTTAGTGACTCAAGCCCTGCCAGGCATGCCAGGCATGCGATCTCAGGGTCTCTTGCTCTGGAAGGAGGAGGTAGTTCTTATTAGGGCCCAATTTTTGTCTTCTGGGATTGGTTCCTTGATGTATTGTTGTTAATGGCTGCTGGTTCTGCCCCCTGAGAAGTCCCTTCTTTCCCCTAAGGAATAGCTGGTTGTATAGCTTTCTTGGTCTTTTCCTTAGCCATTGAAATTTGGGAATCTCGAGCCTTTTTTAAAAATTATTTTTATTTTTACAGTCTTTATTTCTTTCAGTTCATGCTGTATTACTCTCTTTAAAATGTTTTGGGTTTTTCCTGTGCCAAATTATATTCTACTGCATTAGATGAAAGCCCTATGGGGCCAGCCCTGCAGCACAGTGGCTAAGCACTGTGCATTGGGAGCCAGACCTCACATGGCCAGTTGTGGCTCGAAAACCAGCCTGGCCTCACCACCTGCAAAAACATGCTGGGTGCACGTGTGTGCATGCCCAAACGCCTAACAGGAAGGAGAAATGGAGGAAAAGGATGCACAGTGACCTTGCCATCACCACCCCTCCCTTTTTGGTGAACACATGTGCCCTCTGGCCAGGAAAAAATGCCATGTCCATAAATCTCTCCTTTAGATTTTAAGAATGCTATGGACAACACTCTTAGGTTCCTAGAACCCTTCTTACCTGGCAGAGGGACTGTGAGGTGCCACCTTAAGTCTTTTAGAGGCCTCAGAAAAGGAACTTACAGCCTCACTCTTGATTTGATCTTGGCCCTGAGGCCATTTGGTACATGAGAATCTCGCAGCGGAAGAATCAGTCCAGGGTCCTCCATCTTTCATCTATATTTTGCTTCAAAACTGAGTGGCTTCTTCTGCAACTGATTTGTCTTGCAGTTTATCATACACAGCTAAGAGAGTTAATGGACATTTTCTGCCCTCTGCCTGGACATCTCCTTAGCAAGAACTCCCAAGTTCAGTAGGTGCTTTTCTGTCCTCCAATTTACAGCAAGATTGTAAGCTTAGTCACCTCTTGTCAGCCTCCAGTAACAGTTCTCCAAGTGCTCTTCCACTAACAGCTATCTGGTCGACCTTCCTGCCTCATCTGCCATCTGGTCCCAGAGTCAGTACCACCCTCTGCAGGTTCTTGTCATGGCACCATCCCACTCCAGGGTACCAATTTCTAATATCAGCTACCTGTTGCTGTCTAATAACCCATCCCAAAACTGAGGGTCTAAAAGAAACAGCTGTTATGTTGCTCAAAATTGTTATGTTATGTTGCTCAAAATTGTATAGGCTGTGAGTCCAGGGCACTGTGGGGTGACTTGTCGCTGCTCCACAGGCTGTCAGCCAGGTCCACTTGTGTCTGGGCTTTTTCATACAATTTAGGGAGGATGTATTTGTGGTGATTCAAGAAAGTCAACAGCTCAATAGGTGTCATGGCCCTCTGTGGTGATGGGCCGGTCTGTCTTCCCCAGAATACACCATTACCATGTATGACACCAAAACCCGTGAGCTCCGGTGGAACGCCACGTACTTTGACTACGCAGCCTCGCTGCCCGAGGACGACATGGACTACAGTAAGTGCTCCTGGCCCGGCCTCGGAGGGTCAGGCTTTATGTTAAACTACGTCCCTGCTGGTGCAAGGGAGCAAAACACTGGGTTTTCTTTCGAGACACTCATTGTCCCCAGATTCTGGAATTTCCATGGGCTTGTTGTAAATACTTCCCACGGCTGCAGTGGCTGGAACCCAGAAAAGGAATCGGGAAACTAAAGTAACGTGATGGCAAGTTCAGCCAGAAGGGGGGAGGCCACCCCTCATTGTATCCCTCTGTAACACAGAGGGATTTACTACAGGCCCATGAAGAGCAGAGTTAAACTCAGCAGATGACTTTAACAACCTCATCTCTAATCATGGCTCATCTCTAGTTATTTCTCTAGTCAGCATTCCCCCAACTCAGATGAAAATTAAAATCAGCTTTGCTGTTTTCACATTGGGGTCTGACAGTCTGACTCTGTCTTCTCTGGCCTAGGATCTAGAACGCTCATTAGTCCCTGAGCACTGCTTGTGAATCAGACACAAGTGGTGTCTTTGGCTCAGGTCTGATTTTCAGCCTGATTGATAAGTTTTAAGTGACTTTATTAAAATGCCGTATATTAATAGGCATCTCCTCTGGCTCCTTTGCTCTCGGTGCTTACTCTCACTTATTGACTAGAACAAGAAAGAACATAACCGAGTGAAGTGCCTTTGAAAGAATGGTCTCATCTGAAGTTCATGGGCTGGGCAGCTCTCAGTGTCTTGATACTACAGACCTGAACCAGTTCATTGGAAGTAAGCGAGGTTGTACAGAAGAGATCTGAGAACACTCCAGAAGTCCTTGTTACCTCTGGCTGAGTGACTGCAGCTTGCCCAGAGAATAAAGGATGTGGTTGTGAACTGGGGTGACCTGATATGCTTTTTCTGTTTGATCTGTGCAGAGATGTCCCACTTTGTGTCCAATGGCGACGGGCTGGTGGTGACTGTGGACAGTGAATCTGGGGACGTCCTGTGGATCCAAAACTATGCGTCCCCTGTGGTGGCCTTTTATGTCTGGCAGCGGGAGGGTCTGAAGAAGGTGATGCACATCAACGTTGCCGTGGAGACCCTGCGCTATCTGACCTTCATGTCCGGGGAGGTGGGGCGCATCACCAAGTGGAAGTACCCATTCCCCAAGGAGACCGAGGCCAAGAGCAAGCTGACGTGAGTCGGGGCAATCAGGCAGAGAGGACAGCTGCGGCCCTGGCATTCTATACTCTGCAGCGCAGCTCTCCCTGCAGTGGAGGCTGGGAGTGGGGCCGACATCTGTGGACCCCTGAGGAACGGCCAGAGCCAAGACTGGCTCATTCCAAAACTGCAGAATATGGAAACTGAGGGGCACACTTAGCACTTCGCAGTTCGCAAATAGTAAATACAAGTATGGGTGGGAAACAGGAAAGAAACTGTCAGTTTGACTACAGTATAATTTGGATATATCTCAGGTGGTAGGAATATAAGAGATTTAAAAAAAAAAACTCTACTAAGTCTTGTAAATTTTTATTAGAAGTTGTGTGCATTTTAAACATTGGGGGAAAGTGTTACAGCGTATGTTTCCAGCACTCAGCAGGCTTGCACTCCCCATCCCTGCCTGTAGGCGTCTGTCATTAAGTCACTCATCCTTGCCGAGCCTCAGTTTCCTACTTCACAGAAATGTGGGGAAGCTCATGTAACATCACGTGCATGACAGTGTCGTCTGAAACGCCCCTCGAGTGTGTGGTGTGATCCCACGTGGGCTATGGACAGTAACCGGAAGGGTCTGAAAGTGTAGCTCCTACCAGTTTCCTGCTGATGCCACAGACAGAGCCATAACTGCACCCCCTCCTCCATGCCCCAAACAGGGACAGGCCACCTAGTCTAGGAGTCTTTCCCAGGTGGCATTTCTCATGCATCCCTTTTGCTCTAGGTGTCCAGGGTAGAGCATTTGCCTGTTTCTTGGGGCTCCTGTAGCACCTCGAATCCCTGACCAGTACGAGGCAGGATGGTGGTGATGTGGATGGTGGCCCAGTTTTAAAATAAGCTGGCCAGGGTCGTCTGAGAGGTTTTGGCGGTGGTTCCCAAGAAGTCAGCCTCTTGGGTGGTCATTGGACATAGTCCTTTCTGTAGGCCGTCCTGGGCATGATCTAGTCCAGCCCTGCCATTCTGCCAATGAGGAAAAGGAGGCTTGCTGATAGGTGACTGTACATACTTCTGTCGGAAAGAGTGACAGCGGGGGCCTGAGGTCTTGTCCTGTTTCCGGGGCAGTGACCCTGCCTCACACTCCGCTGCTTTCCTCTGTATGAGGGGCCTCTGAGGCCATCCCTGTGGGTGGGATTGGAGGCTATGGTTCTTCTCTCCAAAAAGCCTCCTTTGTGGGATCAGAAAGCAAACCACCTTGGACTACATCAGTGTTTTTCTCCTAGGCCCACTCTGTATGTTGGGAAATACTCGACCAGCCTCTATGCCTCTCCTTCCATGGTACACGAGGGGGTCGCCGTCGTGGTAAGTCTGCTGCGGGGAGCTCACGAATGCAGCCTCCTAACTACTTCTGTTCCATGTTAGCAAAGAGCGACTTGGAGTCATATGTGAACATCTTGTTGAGACTTCAAAACATGGGTCTTAGATCCTTAAATACAGTTTCTGCCCTGAAAGAGGTGCCTGGCAAAAGCAGCTTCCTAAAGCCTTGGAAGCCCTGGTCACTTCCTGTTGCTTTCATGTTCAAATCCGAACTCCCCAGGCTGGCATTCTTGCTTCAGTCCTGCGGTGCTGTTCTGCCAGGCTGTTAGTTCTCTGTGGCACTTGCTCAGCCCAGCCAGATACATCTTCTCCCAATTTCCTCAAGTTCCCTGTTTTCCTTTCCTCAAGCCTCAGTTCAGGCTGCTTCTCCCACTTCCTTCTTCCTTTTCCCTACTCTAATTCTTTCCATCCTTTCATGGCCTCCCCAAGCCTGCCTTGAGCACTCTGTGTCTGCAGGTCTGAGGCTCGCTCTTCCTTCAGTGTCTGGTTCTGTCTCTTATATCCCAGAGAGCTGGTGGCTGCCTGTCATAGCCTTGGGGGGCTGAGGCGCACTGGCACGTGGCAGGAGCGTGTCCCACTCTGCTCATTGCATCGATTGCAACTAGTATATCACTGATCTCCTGCACTGGCTTCCGCTTCTGCTTCTCTGAGAGCTTCTTGGAGTTCTGTACACACATCTTCCTGTTCCGCAGTCCCCAGGCATGGCGATCTAGAAGATGCCCCTGGTTGGGCATCAGCGCAGCATCGTTGCAGCCCGAGGGCAGAGCTTCTCTTGCCCAGCCATAGGGCCTTTGTGTCTTGCTCTGACTGTCCTGAACCAGCCCTACAATACACATTACCCACCGAGGGGCGTGACTGCTTCTTGGGGCTCAGGATGGTCATAGGGAGGTGTGTTGTGGGACCTTGTGAGGCTGCTGTCCTGCCAGAGCACCTGGCCTCACCAACCCTGTCTCCACAGCCCCGCGGCAGCACTCTCCCCTTGCTCGAAGGCCCCCAGACCGATGGCGTCACCATTGGGGACAAAGGGGAGTGTGTAATCACACCCAGCACCGACCTCAAGTTCGACCCTAGACTCAAAGAGAAGCACAAGCTCAACTACTTGAGGAATCACTGGCTTCTGATAGGTAAGAGCCACTCTGCCAGCAGCCTTAGCCGGAGTGCACTGCCTCCGGGGGCAGGAGCTGACCTCGCTGCCTCTAGCCCCTCGATTGTGTGTCCCGTGCTCACTTCATCGTCTAGACCTTAGGACATCTGTACCCGCCAGGAACATAAACAGGATAGCTGTTCACTGAGTCATTTCTCAAAAATTGTCTAACTCACGTTCCAAAACTCAAGTCCTAAATGACGTAAATGTAGCATAATTAATTACCTGACACATTGAATGTCTGTCAGATGCCGGCGCTGGCACTCACACTACAGAATTCATTTCCCCAGTCCTCACAGCACCCCCGTGAGCAAAGTACCCTTATTACTTCACTCCGTAGCTGAGACCACTGAGGCGATTTCCAGGGAAGGTTCACTAGGCACTTGTGTGGGCAGGAGAGGGCCCAGGAGGGAAGGGAAGTGGCCAAGAGTTAGCGTCTAGGCCTGGGCCAGGGCAGTGTCGTCCTAGGCCTGCAGAGAGGTCCCTGGCTTCCTTCCTTTTCCCGTGTTGCTGTCTCACCGATGGCCCTGGGGTTGAATTGAGGCCCTGTCAGCAAGAGAGATGAGAGGGTGAAATGACACCAAGGCTGTGAGTGTGACCGTCTCTGACAGCCAAGCAGGGGTGAAGAGCTCTGAGCCTGGTGGGTGCCCCTTATAATTAGAGCAGGATCGAGTTTTCTTTCTTTTTCTTCTTCAGCTGCTTAATTAGGCAGCTTTTTATTAACATAAAATATCATTTTCCATACTTACTAAATAATATGAAGAGCAGGAAAGAAACCTTATTATTGGTGACTTTTGATCAGCTATTTATTATGTCATTGGAAAAGTCATGATGCATTTTTGCATAGAAAAATACATCTTGACTTTCCCAGCGACCTAATAGAAGTCTTGGTCGTGAAGTAAGCACTCATATGAAGGAAGACGGCACAGCCCACCACTCCCTAACTGTCTATTAAAGGGATGATGGGACGGGGCCTAGCCATGTGCCTGTGGCTCTGGAGTCTGGACCTAACTGGTCGCAAGCACCAGGTACCGTTGGCACAGAAGTATTTGGGGATCTCATGGTTAAGTGTGTGAGTGGTTCGTATGGAGCATGCAGGATGAGTCACTAAAGGCCCAGCTGCAGGAGAAGCCTGCTTACGAGGAGGCCTGCAGGAGGAGGAGTTGGGGATTCGGGCTGGTGACATCCACAGTAGTCTCTGGTAGGATCCCTACCAGACAGGGAGCATGCCAGACACTGAGAGCACATAACGGGGTTGAGGCAGGCAGGACGCTGGAACACAAGGTGCCATGTGGAAGGATGACCCGATTTCTCGTAGGCTCTAGGCCTCTTGGTAGTGAACCTTGGCGTTTCATGCAGAAATCCACCTGCAGCTTCCTGGGCCCCACTGCAAGGCCCATTCGGGGCTCTGACAGGGACAGATGACACATGGGGATCCTGCTCTGAAGCGAAGCATGTCGCAGCACTCCTTGGTACACAGCACAAGAGTAGGTTTCCCTGGAAGAGAAATGTGCTGTTGCGGCTGGAGAATTGACTTAGAGACAGAAATGAAAGAGGGCTTTTCCAGATTCAGGAATATGCATGGCTTGGGTGAGTCCTCCTTGCTTTCCTCTCTGCCCAGGAGGCATACAGCCTTGGGTGGGTTTAGGAGAACAATGGGAAGATCTGGGGTGAGAGAGACCCGGACCAGGGTGAGATTCCATCACAGGGAGGGGAAGGAGAGGAGAATGTTAGGCCACTGACAGCCCGATGTTGAAGGCCACCAGCTCTTCTGCACAGGATGTGGAATCGTGTCGTTTTAGAGCTAACCGGATCATCAGACCATATCAACTCCAGTCCTGATTTTTTTTCATCTTCATCTCTTGATGGTAATTTGCACACGATAGATACTGAATAAATATGTGATGAATACTAGGTCACCATGAGATAGTTGTAGAAAATAATGACTGGGGACCAGCGGGTGGCATGCTGGTTAGGGCACTGGATTCCACGTGGCTAACCCTGGGGTAGCATGGTGGTTAGGGCACTGGACTCCCACAGGGCTAACCATGGTTCGAATCCTTCACCTGGCCTCTTGCTTTCTCCTCCTACCCCACCATAAGTACATGTGCTCTCTAGCAAATTAATAATAATAATAATAATAATAATAATAATAATAATAAATAAAACTTTAAGAAAACAAGAGAGGCCAATGGCCTATGTGGAGAAGGCTGTGCCCCATCCCCATCCATCCAAGAAATATGCCCTCCTGCGGTCATGGGGTAATTCACTACTGCCTCAGAAGGAAGCTCACATTTAGATAAAAGGGAGAAGCAGACTCCACTTAGGCAGTTTAAATACCAAGAAGGGAGTTTGATAGCCTCAGTAGAATGAAGTTCAGGGAATGCATAGGAAAGAACTCCTTGGACTATTTTTTTTTTTTCTTCGTAATTGCCAGAGGGCATGGATGCTAGCCAGAGAGAGAGAGAGAGAGAGAGAGAGAGAGAGAGAGAGAGGAGAGAGTGAGAGAAAGCACATCGACCCCCAGAGGCTAAGGTCATTTTTTTTTCTTCTATTTCTCCATCCTGTCAGGATTTAGGGCGCTCATGCATACATGCCCAGCATGTCTTACAAGCTGCAGGGGTTGGGATTCAGACCACAGCTGGCCATGCAGGATCCAGCTCCCTATGCACAGTGCTTGACCCTTGAGCCACCGGGTCAGTCCACCTCCTTGAACTTTCAAGGACGCTTCAGATGCTTCACCTGTGAGGCAGACACGTGCATCCACGAGTCTCTTCTCAGACCGCGTCACAGTGTGCGATCCCTCTCTTGACAAGGACGGATTGCTCCTCATTAGGACAGATTCAGAGCACTGTGTTCTACCATGGAGTAATGAAATTTCTTGTTGGGATGAAATTTTGGGGGGTAATTAATTACCCCTCTTTTTCTTTGACTTTACAAAGGTGAAGGTTCACGTTGTGGACCCCTCGGTGGTAGCATCTGTTGCCTAAGTTCAGTGTCAAGTGCTGTCACTGCTTGGAAAACTTCCTCATGGAAGGACTTTTCTTCTTGTAGGGCACCATGAAACCCCGCTCTCTGCATCTACCAAGATGTTGGAGAGATTTCCTAACAATCTGCCCAAACACCGGGAAAACGTGATTCCTGCTGATTCCGAGAAAAAGAGCTTTGAGGAGGTGAGCGGGGGAGTGGAGAGCTGGTGGCTCTTCAGGACAGGTGCTGGGACAAGGCCTCATCTCTGCCTTTGGAGCTCGATCTACGAAGGAGGGAAGAGTCCATGGTGACAGCACTGGGTACGCGAGGACAGCTGACAGACGTGGAGACCACCTCACAACAGATGCAGGGCAGAGGTGGAGATTTTATCCAGGGGCAAAGGAGAATCATGGGCTTTGAAGATTGCAGGGTACAGTGTCTGTCCTCCATCATCCCGAGGGAGCCAGGTTGGAGAAGTAGCCATCTGGAATAGCAGTGCCCTGCAGTCTTGTGATAGCATATTCACCACTGAACACTTAGAAAAATATAAAGAAGAAAATAAGACAGTGCCCTCATGGTAGCCACAGTCCAGATTTTTTATTTCACCATCAAATCTCAAACAAAGAATGTTTTTAAAATCTGTTGCTGTACCTGAGGAGCAGCAGTGTGGCAACGAGATAGACCGTTCCAGCAAACAGGCTTGTGCAAAGTCCAAATGCACGCCCCTAGTCACAGGCTCAGCATACCTTCCTCAGCTGCCCACTGTGTACCTGAGACTCCATGCACCCCTTTATACTGTGGGAGCGTTGGTGGGGGCGTGGACAAAGGGGGTGTACCTGGAAGGGGGAGAGGGCGTGGTAGCAGGTGTGTGGGGGCGGGAGTGATGTGAGTGAGCGGGAATGCCAGGGGCTGTGTGTTTACCCTGATAGTAGCATAACACACACGTGAAACGGTAGGTGTTTGAGAGCCAATCAGTACAGTTTTCTGAACTGTTCCATGAAGTTATAAAAGTTTCTAGGCACTTGGAAGGAAGCTCTGCATTTATCTGATTTAATTTGGGACTTCTAAATATATTTTTTAAGGGAGAATGGCCACGCCACAATCCCTTCTCCTCCATTCTCCTCTCGGGATCTTGGGCACGCATGCACACGTGCCTGGCGTGAGTTTAATCTACCGGGTCCAGGACTTGAACCGCAGTCAACTACAGAGGAGACCGGTGGCATAGCCATTACGCCAACTGCTGGTTCCTAACAGACTTTTTAAAGAAGTTTGGGGAAATCCTGGACTGCCTGATTAAGTGATTTTGAGATTGCACTGGAGAGTTACAGCAACATAAGAAAGCTGCTTTACTCCTTTATAGCTGGTGCCTGTGTGCCTGTGGCTTTCCTTTTTCATGTAAAGTGGTATCGTCAAATTGACTACCATCTTCTCACCAGACTTTGTTACATATGATTTCAGAGTTTGCCCAAATATCAAATCTACCATCAAAGGAGGAAGCTTTTGCCTCCATTAAGGATTTTTTAAAAAACATAGGGGTCTGAGGGCGCTTCCAAGAGCATTGCTCTGAAACCTGTGTCAGTAATGACAGCCTCCCCGCAGTAATTGCAGCCCCTCAAGGCAGTCGCTTGGAGGGACCGGCAGCTACGTGAGCTTGGTGAGCTGAAAAACAAGAGTGGCACCTCACAGAGTAGTCGTACCTCACAAGTCGCAGTTGCTCCCCTTTGTGGGTCACCAATGTGCCTGGCCAGGACGTTTGCAGTGACATAGCACTCTCCCCCACACCAGGTCATCAACCTGGTTGACCAGGCTGCGAAAAACGCACCCACCACCGTGTCGCAGGATGTGGAAGAGAAGTTTGCCCGTGCCCCAGCCAAGCCCGAGGCCCCCATGGACTCCATGCTCAAGGACATGGCCACCATCATCCTGAGCACCTTCCTGCTGATCGGCTGGGTGGCCTTCATCATCACCTACCCCTTGGTAAGACTCGGCTCCTCCCCTTCGGCCCTCCTGCGTATTTCTGAGCTTCTTCGCCATCCTCATGCCAGTGGGATCTAGACAGAAGCAGCTAACATGTTTCTTTTCCTATTTAGAAGTCAATATTTGCTTTTCTTCAAAAATGCAATGTTTGATACAAGCTTCTTAAGAAAGGAAAGTTTTTTTAATTTAACATTTTTTTTCCCCTCCCATGAGCAAGAGAGATAGAAGGAAAGACACATCCACAACAGGGTCTTGACGCAGTGGTCCAGCCCTGGATCGGGCACACATGAGCCCACCACATTCAGGGAGGCCTCTGGACACAAACCCAGAACCTCCCCGTGAGGGTCTGCCCTATAGAGTATCATGTTTTACTGCTGTGCCATCATCCAGCCCCCAGGAAAGGACAATTTTTGTACCTAAATCTCAAGTGTTTTTCAAGTAGTAATAAAAGCTGATTTATAAACTTTGCTTGCATATTATTTAAACAGTTAACTCTATTTTCCTTTGTCTTTTTTAGAGAGATTTTTGCTATAGGTCATGTGCGTTTGCCAGAGAGACAGAAAGTGAGAAATCACCCCCCCCAGAGGGCATGGCCACGTCACATTTCCTTCTCTTCATTCTCCTCTTGAGATTTTGGGCACACACATACATGCACCCAGTGTAAATTTTAAGCCACTAGGTCCAAGACTCAAACTGCAGTCAACTACGTGGGAGTCCAGTGACATAAGCTTTATGCCATTTGCTAGTTCCTCTGTTTTCCTTTTTAAGGACAGGGATAGTGAATAAAAATCTTTCTTCCCTTTAACAACTGCATGTTAGATCAGCTGGAGTGAAAAATGTGACATGCGAGTCCTTTGACTTCCTAGCTGGAAATCAGTAAGCTAAAATTATAGATTCGAGTAGGTTGTGGGTGGGATAAAATATTCCGGGTGCACACTCCTTCAACAAATTGCACAGAGTGTTGAAATGTCACCATCTTTGAATGCAAGTCACAAGTACTCAACTCAGGACACTCATGTCCCATACAGTAATGGGAGTGGCACCCTATACTGGCTTCCCGTGGGAGAATGTGTGTGCTGATTGCTTTATTTTTACCTCACACATTCTCTCCTATGAGGTCATTGTTATTGGTCTCCTGTCCCCCGAACAGAAAACTAGGCTCTGAGAAGTGAAGTAGCTTTGCCAGGGTACTCAGCTGAGGGGGTCATCTCCAGGACTTCAGCCCAACGTGAAGAGAAAGGGCTAGAAAACTCCCCTGTGGCTGTTGGCTACTCCCCAGCCCTTGTGGTCAGACTTCATGTGTGGGCAATGGCAGCCCTGATTGCTGTCACTTCAGACGATGGTGTGAACCTCTCAGCTGTTTGAGAGGACTGTGGGTGCAGGGGAGGCTGTAGGATGCAATGGACGGACAAGTGGGACCTGGGCCACATTCTGGCTGTGTGGCTCGGGGGAGGGCTGCCGGTTCTAAGCCGCAGCTTCCTCACCTGCCCCTCTGGACTGCTGACCTCTCTCAAGTGTGTACCCACAACAGCCAGCAGGCCTGGGCTTGCCTTGTGCCCACCACACTCAACCATCTGCTACCGTTCTTCTTGCTGGGTTTTTCTTTTGTAGCAACTCCTAGACTCTCATAAGTCACAGGATTTTAGCATTGAAAGGAGCCCCCATTCATCTGACCCAGCCCTCCATGCAAAACAGAATCCCTCCTCTTAGGCCCCTGCCTGATGACCACTCAGCCCCTGCCAGGCCCCCCACGGAATGCTATCCTGGATAGGGTGATCTGATTCTGCCTCTGTGTGCCTTCTCGCTGGTCCCCATGCCTTGCCGGGTCATGTGGACACCTGCTTCCTCTGCTGGGAGCCTCTCTGTCCAGGCTGCCCGTTTCCCAGTGGGAATGGCCCTGCTTACTCAGATGCGATTCTCTCCCCAGAGCATGCATCAGCAGCAGCAGCTCCAGCACCAGCAGTTCCAGAAGGAACTGGAGAAAATCCAGCTCCTGCAACAGCAGCAGCTGCCCTTCCACCCGTCTGGAGACACGACCCAGGACGCTGAGCTCCTGGACACATCCGGCCCCTACTCAGAGAGCTCGGGCACCAGCAGCCCCAGCACGTCTCCCAGGGCCTCCAACCACTCCGGGCACTCGGGCAGCTCCATCTCCAAGGCTGGCGCCGGCCCCTTCCTGGAGCAGGATGATGAGGGTAAGGCCAGGCGCTGGTTGGGGACTGCCTTATCTGTCACTGGAACACCATCTGAGCACTGTACAGCAC
Source organism: Tupaia tana (assembly GCA_026018925.1). Taxonomy (NCBI): domain Eukaryota; kingdom Metazoa; phylum Chordata; class Mammalia; order Scandentia; family Tupaiidae; genus Tupaia; species Tupaia tana. Next base: position 55,417,612 of record JAKSZU010000011.1, on the reverse strand, counting down.
TGTATCTTTCCCTGTGTCCCCAAGGGATTATAAAGTGCTATTCCTGAGCCTCACTGTCTTCTTGCCTCTTACTACCACGGTCGTCTCCACAGAGTGGGCTTCTGCCTCACCCCATGACGTCTCCCCACAGAGGCCCTCCAGGACCATCCTGGCACTCCCGCTGTCTTTCTTCACAAGGGCTGGGAGGTGCTGCCCAGCAGGGAGCTGCCCACCAGGCTGGGGGCATTCCCGACAGGGAGGAGCAGCTGCAGTCCACTCTGCTCTCTGGGCTGGCTCAGGCTGGATGGCAGGGCAGCTCTTCAAGGGGACCGACAGCTAGAGTGCGACTGGGACAGGACGCGTCCCTGCTGGCTTCATTCACACATCCTCCGTCCCCCCCTACCTGGTGTCTCAGGTGCTGCTCTTCAAGGTGGACCCCCTTTTTCCTTTCTATTAACCATGAGTTGTTTGGAACTCTGTGTAAATAAATACACACATACAAACATGTAGAGGTTCCTTCTCTTCGGAAGGCTTTTCGATATGCATGCTCACCACAGTGTAAAGTAGGAAGAGAATGCAGGAGCAGGGGAGGCGGCCCTGCATGTAAGTGGGGAGTGGGCCTAGCCTGCCCCTGACTGCCAGGATCTGGGGTGCAGAGCCTCTTAAACGCCATCTCTCTTTTTTTTTTTTTTTTTTTTTTTTTTTTTTTTTTTGGAGAGGTTTTTCGCTATAAGGCGCGTGCGCTCGCCAGACAGACAGAGACATAGAGACAGAAAGCGAGAAATCACCCCCCAGGGGGGATGGTCACGCCGCAATCCCTTCTCCTCCGTTCTCCTCTCGGGATCTTGGGCACGCACGCACACGCGCCTGGCGTAGAGTTGTAAGCCACCGGGTCCGAGACGCGAACCGCAGTCGACTACGTGGGAGTCCAGCGACATAGCCATTACGCTAACTGCTGGTTCCCTTAAACGCCATCTCTTAATCCGAGCTCAGGAAGCTAGTAGCTGTGTTAGCCTCAAGGCTCCGTCAGGGACATCATTTAACACGGCCTTTCCCCATTGTGCCCCAGATGAGGAAACCAGCATGGTGATGGTCGGGAAGATTTCGTTCTGTCCCAAGGATGTCCTGGGTCATGGCGCTGAGGGCACGATCGTGTACCGGTGAGTGGAGCGGCCAGGCACCTGTCGTGTTGGGTTGCAGTCTGAGTGCCAAGTCCCAGGGACCCATTAAGGTCAAGATGGGGACCAAGGCAAGGAGCACAGGTGCTGCCAGAGAAGTGAGGACTGCGGGGCCATCTGGTGGGCGGTCGGCGCGCTCTGGTGGAGGCTAGCGAGGGGCTGCAGTGTTCCAGGAGAGAGACTCCTTGGTCTCCCCTCATCCCCAGATTTGCTCTTACGAAACAGCCCCCATTCCTTGTCCCACAGGGGCATGTTCGACAACCGCGACGTGGCTGTGAAGAGGATCCTCCCTGAGTGTTTCAGCTTTGCAGACCGGGAAGTACAGCTACTGCGAGAATCGGACGAGCACCCAAACGTTATCCGTTACTTCTGCACAGAGAGGGACCGGCAGTTCCAGTACATCGCCATCGAGCTGTGCGCAGCCACGCTGCAGGAGGTGGGCTGGCCGGCCTCCTGGGCGCCTGCGGCCCCTGCAGCCTCCCTCACCCTGCCCTCGCCCTGCCAGCAGGAGTGTGGTGTCAAGGACTGCCAGTTTATGTCTTTCCATTTTGTTTGATTAACTTTAGTGAAGTTACAGTGCAGTGAGTTGTACTGATTTTTTTAAAAGAATTATTTATTTAATTTTATTTAGTCATTCATTTATTTTAATTTGATCAGAGAGAGAGAGACAGAGAGACAGAGAGAGACAGAGAGGCAAAGTGAGAAAGCAAGCCACCAGGTCTGGGATTTGAACTGGTCGGCCATGTAGGAGTGTCCAGCACCTTAACCATCATACCACTTGCTGGTCCCCAAGTTGTACTGATTTTAAATGTGCAGTTTGAGGGACCAGCAGTTAGCGTAATGGCTATGTCGCTGGACTCCCACATAGTCGACCGCGGTTCGTGGCCCGGACCCAGTGGCTTAAAACTCACGCCGTGCGCGTGTGTGTGCGTGCCCAAGATCCCGAGAGGTGAATGGAGGAGAAGGGATTGCAGTGTGGCCATCCCCCCTGGGGGGTGATTTCTCGCTTTCTGTCTCTCTGTCTTTCTGGTGAGCGCATGCGCCCTATAGCGAAAAACCTCTCAAAAAAAAAAAAAAAGTGCAGTTTGATATATCTTGATACGTGTATATACCTATTTAGCCACAGATACAATCAAAATGTAGAGCATTTGTGTCAGCCCAGGCCTGATGGGGTGAGCCCCTCAGCACACCCGGGCAGTCTCTGGCTGCTGAGGGCATGTCTCTCCCTCTTTGCCTCCAGGAAACCTGGTCAGTTGCTTTTCCATCTCCAGTCATCGCCGATGTGGCTGGGAGGATGCTGGCTGCTGACTCCAGGCTTTAAGATCGTCCAGCACATTCTTTTAGCTCACTTTAGTCGTGAAATTGACTCTCAGTATCGTTTGCATTCCCCTGTAGGTTTGCCTATTAGAGGCAGTGAACTTGAGCTTCTTACCTTCTTCCCTTTCTCATGGTTAGTAACTTGGAGCTCTGCTTCTTTGTTTAAGTCAACCTATGGCTTCAGGAGGGCTGTTGGAATGTGTAGATTTGGGCAGAGAATGTTGTCAGTAGAAGTTACCTTTTGAAAAAAACAAAAATATTTATTATTCACTTATCTATTTATTTGTCGTGGTTTTCAACCCACTGGGTCTGGGACTCAAATCACAGTCGGCCATGTGGGAATCCAATGCCTCAACCACCATACCACCTGCTGCCCCCCCCCTTTCTTTATTAAAATGAGGTCAGAGAACATGAGCTGAGGGCCCAAGTCCTGAGGGCTGTTGTCATGAGCCTGCCCCGTGTCTCTTGCAGTATGTGGAGCAGAAGGACTTTGCCCACCTCGGCCTGGAGCCCATCGCCTTGCTGCAGCAGACCACCTCGGGCCTGGCCCACCTCCACTCCCTCAACATTGGTGAGGGGCTGCCCTCTAGTCCCCATGGGCCGGGTTATGGCAGCTGACTAGCTTGGGAGGGCCTTGCCTCTGTGTAAGCTCTTATTCCATCACTGACGTGGGGAGTGTGGGGCATGTGTGGGGTCTGGTGACTAGGTGTATAAGGATTTGAAGTGGAATCTTACGTAGTTAAAAATCAGAACCTTCACTGGTGGCAGCAGGTATGTCGCGAGTCTGGCAAGGATGCCTGGGGTTGCACGTGGTGAGTAATGGCCTAATTTGGAGTTCTCCATCAGTTCACAGAGACCTGAAGCCCCACAACATCCTCCTCTCCATGCCCAATGCGCATGGCAGGATCAAGGCCATGATCTCCGACTTTGGCCTCTGCAAGAAGCTGGCAGTGGGCAGGCACAGCTTCAGCCGCCGTTCTGGAGTGCCCGGCACAGAGGGCTGGATTGCTCCAGAGATGCTGAGCGAAGACTGCAAGGAGAACCCCGTGAGTAGTGGGCACGGCCCTTGCCAGCCGCAGCACTAGCCGGCCGTGTCTTCGGGAGTCAGAGCCTGCACTGACTGGAGTTCAGTAGCTGGGGGGTGACATTCTTTTAACAAAGGGCTTCTCTCACTTTCCATGGTGTCTCGCGTTCAGATGGATGAGAGGGACAAATGTGGACAGTTGCCTTTCGATCACTTTTTAACTTCTTTTAATTTGGGGAAAACTGGGAAATCAGGACTGACATAAACTAAGCAAACCTCCAGTAAAAATGTGTTTGTTTTTGCTTTACCAACATTTTGAGAATTTTTAGACATTCAGAAAATTGCAAGAATGGTACCATGAGTACCTGAGTACCTCTGCCTAGATGCAGCACTTACTGACACTTCCGCCACATTTGCTCTATTGCTCTCTCTTTACCGATTGCTGAGCCATTTGAACAGAAGCAGCTGGTGACCCTTCTTTCACCCCTAAATGCTTCAGCACGCGTCTCCCGAGAGCGAGTGCCTGCCACTTCCTAACCACTGGACTGGCACCACGCCTGGCATTAACTCTGTGCCTATCATATCACCTCCACGTCCACATTTCCCCCGTTGTCCCCCAAGTGTCCTGTGTAGAGCTGGGTTTGTATGCCTGGGCCCAGTCCAGCGTCTTGCGTTGCGGCGACAGCCGTCTCACCCGTTTGCTCTGTGATCTCGGTATCTTGAAGAGTCCAGGCAACTGTTTGTAGAACACCCCCAGTCTGGATTTGTTTAGCATGGCAGTGCTTAGCGTTTCTCTCTGTTCCTTATATTTCCTGTAAACTAGAAGTTAGGTCTAGAGGCTTGATTGGATTCCGGTTAATGTTTTTGGCAAGAACAGCTCGTGGGTCACTTTATCAGGAGGCACCTGATGGCCACTCGGATCATTATTATTGTGGCACCGTTACTGTATCCTATGAGTAATACTAACCTGGTTCAGCGTCTCGGCTGATCTCACCCTGTAAAGCTCCATTTTTCCCTTTGTTGTTGCAAGCGATGTGTGGGGTGGTACTTTGGCACAACGCGACTATCCTGTTTACCAGAAGTCCCTCACCAGTGGTTTAGCATCTGTCAGCCATCCTCACCTGAAGCTACCGATTCAGTAGAAATTCTTCTACACTTATTAGCCGACTTCTTTTGTAAACAAGAACTTTATTTTAACTCCTTTATATTTTTGTGTTTAATCAGTAGGGACTCAAAGATTTTTAAATGGTGATATTTTAATTTTTAATTGCAGTCCTTATTTTTTTTTTTTTTTTTTTTTGGTCCTTACTCTTGGTTTTCACATTGTTCCAGATTTGGCAATCTCTGTTTTTCTCCTTTCAGCTTGCCATAGGGCTCATGCACTCGCCGGAGAGAGACAGAGAGAGGGAAAGTGAGAAAGCACCCTCCATGGAGAATGGCACACTGCAGTCCCTGTTCCTCCAATTCTTTATACCTTTGGGATCTCAGGGATGCACACACATGCACTCAAGGTCCTGGGTTCAGGACTTGAACTCTGCAGTCAGCCGTGTAAGATCTCGCTGCCTCAACCAACATGCCACTGACTGCCTCCCCCCCCCTTTTTTTACTAGAAGACTTGTGTGCTCACCAGAGAAAGAGAGGGAGAGGAGAGAGCACCCTCAAACCCATGCAGTCCCCCCTCCTCCATGTCTCCCTCCTTTTGGTATTTTTGGCACATACACATCATGCCTGGCCTGTTTCTTAAGCCCCTGAGTCCAGGACTCAAACTGCATGGTTGACCACGTAGCATCCAGCGGCCTTAACTACTAAGGCATGGAGCCAGCCCAAATTTTGGCCATCTGTATGCAGGCACGTTGTAGGCCCTGGGGTCCCGAGGGAAGTGAGTAGACAGAGATCTACTTGGGCAGGTAGAGAGTCTTTGACAGAAAGAGAGCTTCTGTGGGCCAGGGGCTTTCTGAGTAGCCATCTTCACATCGTCATAACACACGTGCCCTTCACGACCCCCTGAGGGGCTGTCTTTACAAGACACAGGAATAAACCGTGGCATGGAGAGCTGGCCTCCCAGCAGGTGGCTGTCATTCCATGCCCTGCACTGTGACGACCAGCACCCAGGCAGTGGTGCTGCAGGCCACCCGCGCCGCCCTGGGCAGATCACGCATATCGGCCTGCTCTCCCAAGAAAACTTCCAGGCGGCAGGAGCAGCAACACTGCGGCCGGCACAGCTGGTGAGAATAACTGTGGGAGACCTCTCACACCCGTGTCTTTCAGACCTACACGGTGGACATCTTCTCTGCGGGCTGCGTCTTTTACTACGTGATCTCCGAAGGTAGCCACCCTTTTGGCAAGTCCCTGCAGCGACAGGCCAACATCCTCCTGGGCGCCTACAGCCTCGACCGCTTCCACCCAGAGAAGCACGGTGAGCAGATGGGTCAGGAGCAGCCCCCAGGGATGGGTCTGATGCCGCCTCCGTATTCCCAGAGCCCTGGTCCCTGCACTGGCCTGGGGTGTCTTGGGTAGAGTGCTGGATAGGGTTGTCCTTAGGGTGCTGCTGTCTACAGCCGAGGAGCTCCCAGGTTCCTACCTATGTGGCCTGGGCAAGGCTCCCTTTGGAGACCTCTTGTTTTGGAGTGTGGGACATGAGAGTTAAATGGCCTTGTTTTCCCTTCTGCACTGGCATTTGGACAGACAACTTGCCCATAATTTGGACTGTCCCCTGAGGGCCTACGGTCAACAGTCCAGTCTGTGTGGGACTAGGGATGGGCAGGCCCTGCTCTCGCTCTCCTCACGGCAGCACACCTGTCTTCCTGACTTTGGGGTCTCCTGGGTTATGTCATGGTTAGGCCCATGACAGACACCCAGGGCTACCTTTAAAAAAAATTAAAACTAAATTATTATTTTGCATCCAAGTTAATTTTCTTACTCACTGGGGAAAAAAATAAAATTAGCAAAAAGGCCCATAATTCTATTATCTGGCCATGAATGACTATTATTAATACCTTTGTGTGTGCTATTCCGACCATTTGCCCAAATGCACATTTTCATAAAAATGGAGTTAGGTCATGCATACAACGGTGCAGCATGCTGTCTTTCAGGTCCGTCTTCAGTATTTCTCTGTGTCAGTCCATATTCAGCCACAGCATCCTCTTAACGGCTGTCGTCCAGCACGTGAAGACAAAGTAGTGAAGCCCTAAGCCTCGGAGATTGGGTGTTTCCAATCACTTTTTTTTTAATAATAATTTTATTATTATCTTACTGAACTTTATTTTTTATTTATTTATTTACTTTACTTTGACCAGAGAGAGAGAGAAGTGGGGGGAGTGAAAAAGCAAGCCACTAGGTCCAGGATTTGAACCACAGTCAGCCACGTGGGAGTCCAGCACCCTTAACCACCACACCACCTGCCAGCCCCTCCAGTCACTTTTTCCCACAGACTGTGCACTCCTTATTAGCTGACATTTGGTGTGCTTTCTTAGTTATGTTGCTGGAATAAATTCCTATAAGTAGAATCCTGACTCAAAGGTTGTTAAGTCGTCTGGTATTGTGCGTGGCTTTGGGTTGCTAATAACGGGTTGCTTGGTTCTTTTTCTCCGTTACAGAAGACGTCATTGCCCAGGAATTAATAGAGAAGATGATCGCAATGGATCCCCAGAAACGGCCCTCAGCAACGCACGTGCTGAAACATCCGTTCTTCTGGAGCCTAGAAAAGCAGCTCCAGTTCTTTCAGGTAAAGATGTCGGTTTTCTTTATCAGAAATCTTGATTTAATATTTTGCAGATTCTGAAACTATAGAAAAGCACAAAGAATCGAACACATGGCCCATAAGCCTGTAACTATGATATAGTTATTTTTATAACTAAGAAATAACTATGACTGACATTTTAATGTATTTTCTTCCTGTCTTATAAAAATACAATTGAGATCAAACCATATGTGCAGTTTGGTTTTTTGTTTTTTTTTTTTTTTTTTTTAATAGAGGTTTTTGCCTTAGGGTGCATAAGCTCACTGGAGAAAGAGAGATGAGAGGGAAAGTGATAAATCACCTCCCAGGGGGCATGATCACACTGCAATCCCTTCTCCATTTTCCTCCTGGGATCTTGGGCATGCACGCACACACACACGCGCCCAACATGAGTTTTAAGTCACCAAGTCTGGGACTCAAACTGTGGTTGGCCGTGTGGGAGTCCGGCGACATAACTAGTACACCCTCTGCTCATCCTAAGTATCCTTCTTTCTTTTTTTAACTATACACAACCTTTTAAGTATTTTTTATGTTAAAAGTTTAATAGCTATATTATTGTATCATATGGATGGGCCAGGAGCTGGCAGGTGGTATGGTGGTTAAGGTGCTAGACTCCTACATGACCAACTACGGTTTGAGTCCCAGATGCAGTGGCTTGAAAATCACACTGGGCACGTGTGTGTGTTTGCCCTAAATCCTGAGAGGAGAATGGAGAAGAAGGGATTGTGGTGAGGCCTTCTCCCCTGGGGGGACAGTTTCTCACTTTCCATCTCTTGGCTCTCTCTGGCTCTTTCTAGAAAGCATACATGCCCTGTGGCAAAACCCTAAAACAAAAGATAGATAGATAGGTACATAAAACTTTATGTTATGGAATTCCAAATAAATATAAAAGTAGAACAAATACTGTAACAGGACCCCTTTGTCCATCCCAGCTCTGACAAGTACAGGAGCCATCCCATCTCCCCAGCCCAGATTATTTTGACGCAAACCTCAGGCGTCATGTAATTTCATGCAGGTGTTATAAATTTAGGCATTTCTTGACACTGGATTTTTTCTGTCACCTTTTACTCAGTCTTTGCCCAGATCTCATTTTGCTTAAAATATATTCTACAGGGACCAGCAGTTAGCATAATGGCTATGTTGCTGGACTCGCACGTAGTCAACTGCGGTTCGAGTCCCGGACCCGGTGGCTTAAACTCACGCCAGGCGCGTGTGCGTGCGTGCCCAGGATCCCGAGAGGAGAATGGAGGAGAAGGGATTGCAGCATGGCCATCCCCTCTGGGGGGTGATTTCTCGCTTTCTATCTCTCTGTCTCTCTGTCTGTCTGGCGAGCGCACACGCCTTATAGCAAAAACCTCTCAAAAAAAAATTAAAATATATATATATATTCTGCAAAGTTGAATTATAGGATCAATGACCGTGAGCTGCTCCGGCTGTTGGACAGCCCTACACCTTTGGGCATTGCCAGGTGGCTTTGTGGACAGGCGGTGCATTTCTGAGGTCTTCCGTGGTGCAAGCTCAGCATGATCGCCTGAGCACCTCCGCCCAGCGCCCGGGCTGGCTTTCGGGGCAGTGCTCTTCCTCCTGGGTCTGGGCAGAGCCTCCAGGGCCCATGTTCTTGTGCCACCAAGCTTCCTCTTCGAAAAGGAGACTTGACTTCCTCTCTCTCTCTCTTTTTTTTTTACTTTTTCTTTATTTGTGATAGAGAAGATATATGTGCATGAGAGAGAGAGAGAGAGAAAGTGAGCAAGAGGATCACTGTCCATAGGGGTCACACTGTGACCCCGTCTCCCTGTTTCAGTGGGTAGACAGAGCACGAGACGCAAAGCAGCGCGGAACCTGTGGTGTTCACTGGTGATACAGATGGCACATTCCACTCTGCGTGGGTGCAGCATGTGTGCGAGTGCGGCCCAGGCCAGGCCGTGTGGTCTGCACAGGTGCGCCTCTGTCGCACCTCTTTCTGTCATGGAGGGGACCTCTCCCCAGGGAGCAGCGGGCTCGGCTGCTCTCAAGATATGTCCCAGGTGCACAGGGCAGGGGAGCAGAGTGCTGGTGGCTCGGCTCTGAGGCCGGCTTCAGCCTGGGCCGACGGGGGCTCAGTCACGTTTGACTCTGGAGGCAGCGGCCGCCCTGGCCCTGAGTGTGCCCGTCCTCTGGCTCTTAGGCTCTCTAAGCACTGCCCATCTGTGCCCCGTCTGTCTCACAGGACGTGAGTGACCGCATAGAAAAGGAGTCCCTGGATGGCCCGATAGTGAAGCAGCTGGAGAGAGGTGGGAGAGCTGTGGTGAAGATGGACTGGAGGGAGAACATCACCGTCCCCCTGCAGACAGGTGACCATGGTGGCCTAAGAGCCGCCACTAGGGAGGGAACATGGGAATGGCCGCGCCAAGCTGTTCGGACTCCAGCACCCTTCTCGGCTTTGGGGTTTTCTCGGGTGTATCTTCTGGTTTGGTGGCATGGGGTGTGTTTCGCACTTGCTCCTCATGGTGACAGGCCTGGGGCAGCGTCCTACACTAGGTCATTTCTGTTTGGGCCCAGTTGTGGGGTGCATCAGACTGACACCACCCTTGGGTTCACGGAGGCTCTGCTCCCTGACTCCTGAGTGTGGACTTATGTTGCTTTGCAGTCCAACTGCTCAGTCTCCAAAACCCCAGCAGTTGTTTTCTTTAACTGTGTTACTCGCTTAACAGCACCTCTTGATGTTCTAGATCTGCGAAAGTTCCGAACCTACAAGGGTGGCTCCGTCCGAGACCTCCTACGAGCCATGAGGAATAAGGTAAAGGGTTTGAGAACACGAGGTGGAGGAACCCAGGGCTGCAGCACAGACCTCCTTCCTTCCTTCTTTTTTCTTTTTTTAAGTTCATTTATTTCATGAAAGAAAGAGGTCCCTGAGGCAGGGCCTCACCGTGCAGCGATCCCCACCGCCACCAGCCAGGGTCACAGGTTCGCCCAGCATGTTCAGATTGACCCAGAAACAACCCGAGGCCTCCCGCGTGGCTCTGGCATGGTACAGCCTTGCCCTACGGCCAGCGCTACCACAGCAGCGCCCCTCCTCCTTTGGGCCATTGCCTGTTCCGCTTCTTGGCGGCTAGGCAGCCAGAGCCAGACTGGGCAATCAGAGGCTGTCCTTCCTGTATGTGGGCTTTCTCTTCAGGACTGTGAGGGGCAGAGTTAAGTTCTGGGAAGGAGCCTCTCTGAGCCCTGGTCCTTTGTGGTTGACCTCTGTGGTGCCCTCTGCCCACCTGACACAGCCTCAGTATACACATGTCCCCTCTGGGGACTGTCCCTTGGGTCTCCAGAGCTCAGGGAAGAGCACCACTTTCCTTCTAGGGAGGAAGGGGTGCCCTTGGCCTGGTCTGTTTCCGAGTAGCCTCCAAACGGGGCCCACCCCCAGGCAGAGAGGCCTCCAAGCTATGGGCACCAACGCCTGTGTTCCTCCTGCCACTGCCAGGCGGCTCGCTAGGCCCCTAGCATCGCAGAAGGCCTGCCCTCCCCTGCCAGGCCACCGCTCCACAGTGACGGCCTCCTGCCCCACCCAGCTGGACCTTGCTTGCTCCAAGGCCCCTCCTGGACAAGGGGGAGCAGGCAGAGTGGCCGGCTCAGCTGGTTCTGTGCACAAGCCTGCCTTCCTCTTCCCTGCAGAGAGCCAGCCGCCACTAGCCCTCTCTTCCCGCAGCTAACCCCATGTCTGTGTCTGCCTGTTTGCAGAAGCACCACTACCGGGAGCTGCCCGCGGACGTGCAGGACACGCTGGGCGCCCTGCCCGAAGACTTTGTGCGCTACTTCACCTCACGCTTCCCCCACCTCCTCTCGCACACCTATCGCGCCATGGAGCTGTGCAGCCACGAGAGACTCTTCCAGCCCTACTACTGCCACGAGCCCCCAGAACCCCTGCCCCCAGTGGTGCCGGATGCCCTCTGAGCCGGGCGGCCCCTCCCTTCTGGTGGCTTCAGCTGTGACTGAGGGCCTGGTCTCCACAGTCCAGGGCTTGGCGCTCCCGGCCCGCCAGGGAGCCGGGCTTCCCAAACCAAGTGCCTTGAGCTGCCCACTCTGCAGCCCGCAGAGGGTAACACTGACCCCGGGGTACAGGAGAGGGGCCCCTCTCCCTTCCCAAGCTGAGAAGATGTTGGCTTCGGAAGCTTTACAGTCAGGAGATGTCTGCAAAGGAGGGCCTGGCCCAGCGCAGGAGCACGCCGGACGTGCTGGAGAAACTCGCTTCAGCTTGCTGTTCTCTGGGAAATCCGTGCTAATGTCACCTGTGGCCTCTCAGGAACTGGGGGCGCCCTCTCTGCTGGGACCCTGAGGCCGAGGTGCTCCGCATGGTGTTTGCTGGAAGAGAGGCTCGAGGGCTGAGGAGGAACAGGACGATCGGAGTGTGCTGTCCTGGGGCAGGAGTGCCTCACTGCTCGCAGGTGCGCCCTGAACATCCCTGTCACTGTTACCCTGTGTGTCCTCTGAGGCAGCGGGAGCTGTGAGCACAAAGCTGCGGTGTGGGGACTGGTCAGTGCAGCGTGCTGGCAGGTGAGGCCATGTGTGTGGTCCCTCAGAAGTAAAGAGGACGCGCCATCCTGGGGGTGGCGGTGGCCCAGCGCACCAGGGCTCTGGACAGTGGGGTGTGGTGGGCTGTGTCCTGTGGTGGGTTGAGGCAAGAGGTGAAGAGTTCTCGGCTATCGAGCAAGCAGCTGAGACCAGATAGGGACAGGCCTCCAGGGCCAGAGGGAGCAGCCACCCTGAGGAGCCCTGAGCCAGCGGGAGGCCCCAAAGCTCCCTGGCCCGGAGGCCAGTGCGACAGGAGGCAGGTGGCCAGTCAGCCCAGGGTGGAAGCCCAGGCCAGGGCCTTGCTCACGTGCTTCGAGGGCCAGCTTTTACGATTCCTTGGCACATTTTAATGACCGTATTTTGAGCATACTATAGAATGCCAAATTGGTATAGGGAAGCTGAACTTAACTCGAAGCTTACCCCTAAAGAAAGATACATATTCTATTTTGTGTGATACCAAAAATTGCAATCCCCTCAAGAGAAGTGTTCTCTAATGCTGAAGAGTAAGATGTGACAGCAACACCGTGTCGGTGTGTTAAATCGTGTCAGAGTGATACGCCCTAAATTGTGTCCATACCATGTGCTTTTTCTCTAAAATTAATACAATTTTTAACTTTAGTTTCAGTCAGAAAGTCCTGTCTTTCCCTCCTGAGAGCCTTATGGAGAGGTTGAATGCAGCCAGGGTCTGTCGGGTACGTGCTGTGTCCCTCCTCCGGCTGTGTCAGGCGGTGCAGCCTGCCCTGGTAAGCTCGGCGAGACAAGGGCTGTGGCGCTTGCTCGCTGGCGGAGGTCGTGGCTGCTGCTCCCAGGCCAGCGGCTGCTCAGGGCTGTGCATCAGCAACTCGTTCTGGCCTTGTGGAATTCCACCCCCTTCCTTTCCTGATGCTGTCGTCCTCTGTCTTTAACCCTCATGATTACCTCATTCGACCTTGGGACCTCAGCCCCTTAGTTGGTGTCCCAGCCTCTTCTAAGTCTGTGGTAGGGACACGGCTGGGCTGTTCCTCCTCCTGCCTGGTGCAGCTGCAGCCAGGTCTGCCCTCACATCCTGCCTGGCGCTCCACGGCGATCGCGCAGGGCCATCGCGGGCGTGGACTGGCCTTGTGCACCTGCGGAGTTTCTCTGGGGAGTGACTTCTGGCATCTCCCTGTGTTAGCCCAACTTGCCTTCAGACAGTGTGTTTTATTTGGTATTTACTGGGCTAGACAGGATATGGGGTGCTGGGGACAGTGATGAACAAGACGGGCAACGCCTCTGCCCTCGTGAAGCTTCTAGCAAGAGAGACAAGGGGAAAAAATCCATGCCACAGAGAAGGCCCCAGTGGCTGAGGACAGGAGTACGTTTGGGTTTGCACCTCTTCTGTCTTAAACTGTCCCCATCCCGGGATCCTTCAGATCAGGTCGGGTCACTGCTGTCTGTCTGCTCTGTGTGACTGTGAGGAGCCCGTCACTCCTCAGTCTCCAGGCAATCCATGCAGGCATGGCGGAGAACACGGGGCGTGCCCAGGGTGCCCCTGCTGCTCTCTGGGGTGTTAGCTGCCCTCGTGCTCAGTGTGTGGGACCTTGTCTTTCTTCGGGCCAGGACATCCCTGCAGCCTGTGCGCCAGATGGTGGCCGAGCACCTGAGCTTTTGTTCGTGTTTTGGGGCTCCCACAGTTCCTGGGAGGCTGCTTAGCTTCTTAGTACCCACTTCCTCTGTAAGGTGGAACGCAGTCACATCTGTCAGGAGCCCAAAGGACACCAGAGTCTCTTCAGACCTTGTCTTGAACTTGTCTTCGGCACACGTGCCGGAATTTCTCTTGTCGCTTCTGGGGCCTTCGGTTTCGGTTGTTGAGGAGCTGCACGTGTCATGCGCACGCAGCATCTGCACCTTGGGGAATGTGGGTATTACTTGCTGAGTGGCTAAACCATCTCGTGGCTAGAGCATAAAACCCCGGGTGCAAAGCTGCCTCCTGCTCTCACACGAAAGTCTCAGGTTCTGTCCTGTGGGGTCTCGCTGTGGTCCCTTACAGAGAGACCGTGTTGGAAGACCTGCAGGTTAGTGAATCCAGCCAAGTGTTTTCCCCCACCAGCTCTAGAAGGAAGCTCTGTATTGGATCAGCCCTGGCCCCTTGGTAAGGCTCCGTGTGAGCAGGACTCAGTTATCTCGCTGCTGTAGGAGACTCGCTGGCTGCTGATCTGACTTCTCAGCTAGGGGGCCCTGAGGGGGAGGGCGTCCTCCTCTCGGCCAGTTTCCTTTCGGAAGTTTGGTTCCCCATTCTCCATCTGCTCACCGGATCCTCGGCGGTCTCTTCCGTGTTCATTGGCCTGCTCGCTGCACCCTCAGCCTTGCGGTCCTCTCGGAAGTGGGCCTCGCGCTGCCTTCTGGGCCGGAAGGGCCGGGAGAAGACCCTCTTTGAATTCTCCGTTCCGCTTTCTCCCTCTGCTCTTTCAGCCTCTGAACTTGGCCCTATGTATGTATTTCCCAGCATCCTTTCCTCCTCCGTCCCTTCACTCCCGGGGCAGTGTGAGGTGGCTGTGGCTTGACCTGAGTTTTTCCTGGCAGAAGGGCAGCAGGTGTCCCACACAGGTGAGCCAGGACTCTGCCCTCCGTGTTGGACCGTGATCTTTTAAGCCTGTTCTGTGGGAAACCTCCAGGAACGTGTCTGCAGCGAGCCTCCGCGGGAGCAGCCTTAACCACCCTTCAGCCAAAGTCCCCGCCGCGCCGCGCCATGTTTGGTGGATACAGTATTCCTTTTCAGTGTCCCAAAAGCTGTGATGGGGCGCTCCCCACTTACCCAGAAAGCATTACCAGTCGGCCGCGTGGCATTCTCAGACGTGCACCTTGTGTCGTGTTCTTTTTGCAATGATCTATTTATTTAACCTATTTATATTTATTTAATTTTTACTCTGAAGTGTACCCAGTTACAATTGCACTTGCCTAATTGAAGCACATCAGATTTGTTCTGGACAACACCCCTGGCCATTTCTAAACTGGAAAAGGAAAAGTTATACTGTATCCTTTCGTGGGATGGATGCCTTACAGAAGTCTTGTCATTAAAGGGTGAATAATTTGGTCGGGGTCAACTGTTAATTTTTAGGTGATTTTTTAAAGAAATCTGTGCCATCATGTCTTTCTGTGCGGTTAACTGTTCGACTGCCACGTATTAATGGTGTGATCCTCTGTGGAACCCGAACTCCTCTTTTTTAGCTTTATATTTTATAAACTGCCAGATTGTACGACTTTTATGTGTATTTTTAAAGCTCGACGGTGTGAGGGTCCTTGTCTCAGTTGAACGAGCTATTTTTGTACCCTTCTGTACAGTTTTATAATTCTGCTGATCTGGGATGGCGTCGTGGGGTGAGCCAACCACAATAAAGGTAGTTTGAGATCTGGGCATCAGTGTCTTCTTAAAGTCTCGGCCAAGGGGGTCGCATTTGCCATCTGTCTGGGTGGCACTGGGTCGGCTGGTGAGTCCTGAGCAGCTGGCTCTGCTGGCGGGAGGACAAGGTCCTGTCCAGGCGTCCAGGACGGGGTCTCGGGGCTGGAACATCCTCCTTGAAGGCCGTTTGTGGGAGACGCTTCTGTGAAACAGGAGGAGGTTCCTCAAAGCCTTTTTCTGTTTAAGCATCCCCACACATCTCTCCCATGAGCGGGAGAGACAGAGAGAGAGACAGAGAGAGAGAGAGCTCCCAGCAGGTCTTGATGCCACAGTCCACCCCAGCCTCAGGCAGCTGGACCGTGGGCACGTGGGTGCTGTCCAGACCGGAGCCCAGGACCTCCGCACGTGGGCAGCTCACAGGGCACCTGCATCCTGCTGCTGCACCATACTCTGGTCCTGGCCAAGGTCTTGATTTGGGTGGATTCCAGGGAGCTGGCCGGCTGGGACGGACATGCCAGGTGGTGTGAACTGGGCTGCAAAGCAGGGTTTGGGTCATGTGTACAGTAAATGAGAACCTGAACCAAAAAATCCAGCAGGGTAGGAAAGCCAGCAGGTGCTGGGAATGCCCCAACTCAAGCTAACCCTGACGGGATGGAGAAATGAAAGAGGACTGCAGCGTGACCAGGCTGCTTTGGGGGGTGGGTGCTTTCTCTCTCTCTTTCTCTCTGGTGGGAAGTCTTACTTTCAGCCATTACAGTCTGGTGATTAAAAAAATTCTAAAAGTTCAGAATCCACAAGGGGGGGACCAGCAGTTAGCGTAATGGCTATGTCACTGGACTCCCACGTAGTCGACCGCAGTTCGCATCCCGGACCCAGTGGCTTAAAACTCACACCGGGCGCGTGTGCGTGCGTGCCCAAGATCCCGAGAGGAGAATGGAGGAGAAGGGATTGTGGGGTGACCATCCCCCCTGAGGGGTGATTTCTCGCTTTCTGTCTCTCTGTCTGTCTCTGTCTGTCTGGCGAGTGCACGCGCCCTATAGCAAAATCCTCTCTCTGAAAAAAAAAAAAGAATCCACAAGGGGGCTACATAGTAGCCAAAAGGAATTCAGGACGTAATAGTAGGTGCTAAGACCCAGTATAAGCATGGAGGGTATTATTTGTTTTATTTTTTGGAAAGAAACTTTAAAGCATAGATATTATTTATAATTAAATATATAAAGTAATTTATTTTTAAAATCCCTTCCCAAAATCCAAGTCTAATTTTCTCAACTACATGGGAGAGGGTCCTGGGGGAGGAATGGAGGGAAGCCAGATGAGGGCCCCCCCCCCCCGCCACCCGGTGGGAGAACACAGAGGGGGCGACCGTCCAAGTGGGTGAGTTCACTGCAGGGCGACTGCTGGGACCAGAGAACTTTCAAATCACTGGGGCCTGATGGGGAAGGAGCACAATTCAGGGCAGCACCAGGAGAGGGCTCCGAGCCCACAGAAAAACGAATTAAAGTGCGAGCTTACTTTGGTGCAAAATA
Source organism: Tupaia tana (assembly GCA_026018925.1). Classification (NCBI taxonomy): domain Eukaryota; kingdom Metazoa; phylum Chordata; class Mammalia; order Scandentia; family Tupaiidae; genus Tupaia; species Tupaia tana. Next base: position 55,400,952 of record JAKSZU010000011.1, on the reverse strand, counting down.
AATTGTGACATCCGTGCATAATGTTCTCATAATATGCATTTCCATGAACTTATAGAAGACTCCCCCCATGTAAAAGAGGAGGGGAAAAAAAGAAAACTGGTAAAGAAAAGCTCAAAATTAGTATGTAGTTTGGTGCCACCTGGTGGCAGAGTAAATAACTTATGTCTGCTGGGTGGAATGTTATCTTTGTGCTTTTCTGTATTTTGCAGATGGTCTTTCGTGAGTGTGAGGTGAGTGTGAGTTACTCTAATAATAGTAGAAACATTCACTTGTCTAAGCCCACCGTTCCTTTTTTTTTTTCTTTTTTTTGGGCGGGAGAGGTTTTTGCTATAGCACATGTACACTCGCCAGAAAGACAGAGAAAGAGAGACAGAAAGTGAGAAATCACCCCCCGGGGGGATGGCCACGCCGCAATCCCTTCTCCTTCATTCTCCTCTCGGGATCTTGGACGCGCACGCACACAACGCCCAGCGTGAGTTTAAGCCGGCGGGTCCGTGACTCGAACCGCGATCGACTACATGGGAGTCCAGCGACATAGCCATTACGCTAACTGCTGTCCCCAGCCCAGCCTTCCTGTCTGTGAATAGGAGAGGGCACCTTGAATGAGCCCTGAGATTCTTCCAGCTCTGAAGGCCCTGAGTGGGCACCTAAAGAGCTCCCAGCTGTTGATTGTGGCTATTCTTTTTTTTTTTTTTTAATAATTATTTAATTTTATTTATTGTTATTTCTAATTTGCTGTAGGGTACGTGTGCTCACCAGAGAGAAGATGTGAGAAAGCAAGCCACCGAGTCCAGAACTTGGATTGCAGTCAGCCATATTGGGAGTCCAGCGCCCTAACCACCATGCCACCTGCCGGCACTGGTACTGGTTGTTCTAACACCGCAGCTTTGGGCTGCATCTACGCCGAGTCCTGCTCATGGCTGAGTTAAACCGCCCTCAGTTCTGGGCCCTACATTTGCTTTCCAAGTCTCCCCCATCTCAGGAAAATGATGTCATAATCCGGATTTTCCTCCCCCTCTCCCTGCCTCAGGTCTCACTCCTCCTGTACCTTACAGGACGGTTACTCTGTCTCTACTCTTCATCCCCCAACCCCAAATTTGGACTCAGCAGTAGACTAACGTAGGGCAATTTCCCAAAGTTTGTGCCTCAGAATATTAGTTTCAGAGAATATTTAACTTAGAAAAACAGGACTTAAGGACCAAATAAGGATTAAATAAAGGTCCAGGCCAGCCCGGAGCCTGGTGTTAAGGGAACCAGATTCCATATGGCCAACCATGGTTTGAATCCCAGCCCTAGTGGCTTCAAAACATGCTGAGTACATGTATACATGTGCCCCAAATCCCCAAGGGATGGAGAAGTGGAGGAGAAGGGATTGCAGTGTGCCCTCGCCCCACTGGGAGTGCTTTCTCCCTCTCTCTGGAGTGCACGTGCCTTGTAGCGAAGTAATGAATGAATAAATGTCCCATGTCTACTGTGAGACTTTTCAGGAGCGTCTAATGTGCTCACAGTATATCCCTGAGAGGAGTTATAGACATGTATCCCCAATAATAGACTTTTTTTTTCCCTATGAGAGAGAGGGAGTGGGGGGAGGCGTCGGACAGGGCCTCACCGTGCTGCAGGCCCCCGCCGCAGCCTCCCAGTTAGCTAGCATTCCGAGCACACGCCACACACCCGACTGCTTAGGCTGATCTGGGATCCAAACACAGGCTCTCATTTAGCCCCAGCCTTGTGCTGCGGTGTCCTCCAGCCCTCCCACACCAGCAGGCCCTCCAATTACTGCCTTTGACTTTAAAAAAAAAAAAAAAAAGGACGTTTAGATGGAAGAGATAATGTTGTATTTTCACCAACTGTTATTTCATTTTCCTCTTTCTGCGTACCCAGGAAAACAGAACTTACCAGCCTTCCCAGCCTGCACTGCAGTTCGTTTGGGACCGTGTGACTAATTCTGGCCCCTGGAAGTGGAAGTAACTTTGTCACTTCTGAGCCAAAGCATGTAAGCGCTGGGCCCGCCTGCAGCTCGCTGTCCCTCCTTCCTGGAGGTCAGTGATTGCGGAGGTCACGTACCGAGCTGGTACAAAACAGGAGTCGCCTGCATCATGGAGTCACAGCGCAGAAGGCAGCTGGCCTGGAAAGTCACCCGACTCGGAAGGGACTTCTCATGAGTGAAAATAAACCCTGTGTTAAGCCTCCGAGATGTCAGGGGTAATTCACAGCATAGGCAGAGTCTAGGGGACGGGATGGGCAAGGCTGAGCTGCTGGTCCCATTTGTGAGCTAAAAAGTTTGTGCTCTGAGGAACCAGCAGATGGCGTAATGGTTAGGTAGCTGGACTATCGTGTAGCTGACAATGGTTCGAGTCCCAGACCTGTCAGCTTAAAACTCACACTGGGTGCGTGTGCGTGCAAGCCCAAGATCTTGAGAGGAAAATGGAAGAGAAGGGATTGTGGTGTAGCTGTCTCCACTGGGAGGTGATTTCTTGCTTTTGGTCTCAGACAAGCACACGTGCCCTCTAGCAAAAATCTCTCTAAAAAAATATTTAAAAAGTCTGTGCTCTGAGACATCCAGAGGCCAGGAAGAGGGATTCTGGGGCTGGATCCACGGCACAGCAGTAAGGTGCTGCTCAAGGAGCTGGATCACACATGGAGACTGCGGTTCTAATCTCCACCAGGCCAGCCTGAGACCTGCCTGGCATGCATGCAAGTGTGTGAGATTTCACAGGTGGGAGGCCTGGAGGAAGGGGATTGCAGTGGGACTAGGCCCGGGGAAGGGTGCTCATTTCTCTCTGTCTCAGGTGTGCCCAGGACCTGGTGGGGACCCAGCAGCTTGTACTCCCAATTGAGAAGACCCGACCAGGACAATCCCCATGGGTAGGTTAGCTCTCCGACCCAAAAGCCAAGAGCGCTGGGCCCAGGAGGTGCTGGGGCCTTGACTGGCTCAGCTGCTGAGCCATCGACACCAGCAGTAGAACTTCGGCAGTTCTCTGGATTTGAGGTCTCAGGTGCCCCAGAACTCAGCAGCCGGCGAGGCAGCTCAGAAGTGGGGGAAGGGGAGACAGAGTGGTACCCCAGAGGGAGCCTGCTGCCTCGTTGGTGTCACTGGACCCAGGCCCTGCACCTGTCACCTCTGCCCCTGGACACAGCTGGAAAGACAAACCTGTCCTGAGTCACCGTCTAGCGTGGGTTGTCTGGGAGGAACAGAGGAGCCTGGGAAGGTGAGTGTCTGGCACTGTCCGCTCCTAGAATAAGAGGCATCACACCCCCCTCGCTACTGTGGGGCTTCTCCAGTCCCAGGGAGGGGTCAGATGCAGGCTGCCACAAATGCCAGCTGTCCACACACTCACGCACATGCACTCACTCTCTCTCTAATGGCGACATTTGCAGAATGGATTTATAACGAAGCACAAGCACCTGGTAGCATCTCAGCGACTTCCTGAAAACCACAGGTATCTCTTGGGTCTTGCCTTTGCTGTTCGCCGAGCCAGGCAGCTGCCTTTGGCGTCTTTCCTAAGGAAACACTCCACTTTCCATCTGCGTTCCTAGCAAAGCCTCGGTGTTAGTCTCTCCCTTAGAGGTTAAAGAAAAGGGCAGCTGCTGGGTGCTGTGACGTCTGTGCATTTCTCAAAGCAGAGAGAGCTTCTCCCCTCTGTGGAGACTCTGCCTCTCCCTCCCACAGCTCCGTGGCTGGTGGTGTTTATGAATACATTTGCACATCCACATAGATGGTGCTCCTTAAAAAGTCTCTCAGGATCCAGCTCTTTCCAGACCTACTCGGGTTTGTAAAGGAATGTGACCTGCATGCAGCTTGGGTGCCTGCAGACTACTTGTTGCCCTTCAGACGCAGTGGCAGAATGCTTGCTCATCCTGGCCACAAGGTGGCGCCGTGTGCAGCCTCAGAGCCCCACGTGTTGGGCGTTGGCCTGGGGGACAAGCCATGGCTCCTCTCCTCCACTCACAGAGGGGTCCAGGGGATGAGGCTGGGGTCCAGACAGAAGAAGGCCAAGGAGCCTGGTCTCGGAAACAACCCAGTTTCTTCCTTTGCTGGTAGTTGTCTGAGTCACTCGTATTCACACACTTCTCACCGAAGGATTAACAAAACAGTATGTCCAGGCCCCTCCCGTACGAGCTCGATCTCGAGTCTGATGTTCTCTGCTCCACGCAGTGGCCAGTACACACACTGAGGTGCCACCGGTCACCGACAGCTGCGTGTCTAGGCACCGACGGTAACACTAACCACACACTTCCTGTGCCGCGTGCCCGGTGCCCAGTCAGCGTTTAAAAATCATCACACTTGAGGCCAGCAGGTGATGTGGTGGTTGGGGCACTGAACACGCCTACATGGCTGACCACAGTTCGAGTCCCAGGCCCGGTGGCTTTCTTTCTCACTTTCCCTCTCTGTCTCTCTACTGAGTGCCTGTGTTTAAAAAGAATAATAATAGGGACCAGCAGTTAGCGTAATGGCTATGTCGCTGGACTCCCATGTAGATGACTGCGGTTCGAGTCCCGGACCTGGTGGCTTAAACTCATGCCGGGTGCCTGTGCGTGTGTGCTCAAGATCCCAAGAGGAGAATGGAGGAGAAGGGATTGCGGCGTGGCCATCCCCCGTGGGGGGTGATTTCTCGCTTTCTGTCTCTCTGTCTCTCTCTGTCTCTCTAGCAAGCGCACACACCCTATAGCAAAAACCTCTCCAAAAATAATAATAATAATAAATAAATAAATACATTTTTTTCTTTTTTTTTAGAGAGAGAGATTTTTGCTATAGGGCACATGAGCTCACCAGAGAGACAGAGAAACAGAAAACAAGAAATCATCTCCTGGGGGGATGGCCATGCCGCAGTCCCTTCTCCATTCTCCTCTCAGGATTTTAGGCATGCATGCACAGGTTAGACGTGAGTTTTAAGCCGCTGGGTCTGGAACTCAAACCACGGTCAACTACATGGGAGTCCAGCAACATAACCATTATGTCATCTGTTGGTCCCCAAACTTAAATAACTCTTTTTTAAAAAAAAATCGCACGTACTTCTCCCAGAAGCCTTCTGAGGATGGGCTCTCGAGTGCAAAGACTCAGAGGTGGGATCCCAGCTGCCCGGGTTTACAGCTCAGCTCAGCCTCTTGCTGGCCGTGTGCCTCCTCAGCTCCGACTCACCAACTACTCCACCGTGACTGTTCCTTCTCTGCAAAAGGGGTTAACAATAGTGTCTCCTTACAGAGTTGCTGAGTGTGAGACCTGGTGACTCCGGCAAGGCTGAGAACATAGCAAGCACAACAGGAACGTTACTGTGACTGCTACCTCCATTTCGCAGGTAAGCGAACAGCACAGAGAGGTTAAGCAGCTTACTCGGGGTCACACAGCCAGCAAGGGGCTTAGCAGAGAGTCAAACACAGGTCCTGGTAACTCCACTCTGAGAGACTGCCCCTGGTCTCTGTCAGTGACCAACGAGCCTACGGCCTGTTGTGAAGCCCTGCATTTTAGGAGGGTCAGAAATGCGCTAGGCCCCAGGGGTCAGGGACTGCTCATGGAGATAATTCTAGGACTTGGGCTACTTCCTGAACCCCTGTCCTCATTTGTCCCTCTGCAAAAACATCCTCAGGTCCTCAGGGACACTTAGCCGGTGGGAGCCCTCACCAACCCTCTGCCCCAGTCCAGGTTGTAGGGACCCAGCTACGAGTGGATCGGATCCCAGCCCAGTGAGCGCAGGGCTCCCGCCTCACTCTTACTGAGGCCTGTGCGTCCCCTCTGCTCCCTGGACCATGGGGTGCCCACATGCCGTGAGAGACTGCCTCTGACGAAATCAAGACAGCTGTGAAGGAGCAGCCGTCGCTGGCTGGTGGGAGCTCAGGGCCGGCACCTTGGCCTTCGACCCTCCGAATGAGAAGCACAGCTGTCAGAACGCCAGACGCCCCAGAGCTTGGCCCACGTGTGCGTGGAGGTGTTTTCAACCGCAGAGGCCATTTCACTTGCTCTGTTGTAGCCAAGACCCAGCACCAAATTAAACCATCAGTGCCATGGCCAGGCGGAGCAAGGTGCAGTTTTATTCTGGAACATTCCTTAACTGACTGATGGTGTCACTAGGCGTTCATTTGCACCAGCAGGTGCCAGAGGCTCTCATGCTGGACGCTATTGCATGTGGCAGAAACCAGCTGAAACCGGCTGAAGAAGAGCCGAAGGACCGACGCAGGGAGACTCACCTCCAGGAACAGCCCTCACTTCCCCTCCGTACTCTGAGCTCCTCCTCGCCCCCTCCAGACCCGTGAACCGGGGTCAGGGCCTCAGGCAGCATCTGTGGTTCTGCAGCCAGGCAGGAAAAGACTCTCTTCCCCGACTTATTAATAGCATAGTGAGAAAGGCCCGAGCCAGGGCACTACTGCCAACCTTGGACCGATCGTTTGGCTGAGAAGGGGGTCAAGTCAGAAGATGGAAACGCCCCAGAAAACATCTAGAGAAAGAAGGGGTTCCCTCCAAAAAAGGGAGAGTGCAGACACACAACCGGGGCGTCCGCCCTAACTTTTGTGTACGGCCGCTGCTATCAGAACACGTCGGTGCCGTGGGCCCCTCAAAGCCCTGGGCCTGGTGCAGCCTCCCCTCCCCCAGCATCCTCAGTGGCTTCCTTTCTCCAGCAGGGTGACAGGTTCCGAAAGGAGCTGCCGTGAAGAAACTGAGGCACAAAAGCACCGAGAGAGAACTTGCTCCGCGGCTGCAGCCCCTCAGCATCCATGGCCCTGTCTGTTCTGTTGCTGGGAGGAGCTGGTTTGACTCCGCAAGACACACGTTCTGGTGGTTCGTGTGAGGCCGGCCTGCAGGAGCCGGAGCCTCTGCTTGGAGTGAGCCTCGCTGGCCACCCAGCACACACCTCCACACCCAATTTTTATACTTTCTCTTTATTTGTACAAAGTCACTCTGTTAAAGTAATTTTTAAAGAATGATTTAATTAATTTATCATTATTTTTTAAAATTTGCTGTAGAGCACTTGCGCTCACTAGAGAGAGAGAGAGAGAGAGAGAGAGAGAGAGAGAGAGAGAAAATGCAAGCCACCAGGTCCAGGACTCAAACCATAGTCAGCCATGTGGGAGGCCAGTGCCTTAACTACCATGCCACCTGCTGGCCTCGCTGAGTCATTTTTTCAATCACCAGACAAGGTGGCAGATAGGACAAGATCTGAGAAAGCGGTTCTTAACCTCATGGAAGGTTTTTGTCAAAGCCAGGGAAGCTCCCGCTTGGGTATTAATTAGCCTACCACAGGGAACCTGGTGGTTCTTTCTAGAACTGCCCCATTCATCTGAGGCCGCAGTTAACTCAGAAACTGCACATCAAAAGAGGGAGTAGGACCGACCCTGTGGCCCGATGGTTAGGGGAATGGGATCCACGTGGCCGACCGTGTTGGGATCCGGGCATGTGTACATGTGTGCCCCAAATCTCAACACGATGGAGAAATGGAGAAGGGATCACGGTGTGTCCAGGCCCCATCGGGGGAGTGGGGGGGCACTTTCTCCTCTCTCTCTGCGTCTCTCCCGCGAGCACACATGCCTTCTGGCAAGTTTTAAAAAGGGGCGAGAAGGTGAAGGAGGGAGGAAAACAGTATGGTGGCTCCTGAAAAACGTGGGACAGAATTACCACACGATCCAGCAGTTCCACTCCTGACACATCCCAAAAGAACTGAAGCAGGATTGCAAACTGCCGTTTGCACACGTGTGTTTATGGCAGCATCCTTCACAGCAGCCAAAGGTGCACGTGACCCAATGTCCACAGACAGATGACAGGACCACGGTTGGTCCCTGCCGTGGAATATTACTCAGCCTGAGAAAGGAAGGCAATTCCGACGTATGCTGTGGCCCGGATGAATCGTGACGACATGCTGAGCGAAACACACCCATCACAAAAGGACAAGTGCCCTGTGAATCCACTTCCGTGAGCTTCCTGGTGGTCAGACTCCGAAACAGACAGCAGAATGGTGGTCACGTGGTCGCCAGGGCTGCGGGGAGAGGGAGTGGGGAGTCAGTGTTTCGTGGGCGCAGCGTTCCCATTGGGGAAGGTGAGAACAGTTCTGGTCAGGCATGGTGGTGACGGTCACACATCCGTGTCACGGTGCTTACTGTCACTGACCTGCCCGTGGAAATGCCTGAAATAGTCAATGGTATGTTTTGTTTTGTCTTTTAGAGAGATTTTTTTGCTATATGGTGTTTGTGCTTGCCAGAGAGAGAGAGAGAGAGGCAGAAAGTAAGGACTCACCCCTGGGGGGATGGCCACGCCGCAATCCCTTCTCCTCCATTCTCCTCTCAGGATTTTGGGCACGCAGCACGCATGCCTGGTGTGACTTCTAAGCTGTTGGGTCCAGGATTCGAACCATGGTCCACCATGTGGGAGTATTTTATCACCATAAGAAAAAGGCAGTCAATGTGAGGTTGGTCTGTGGTGGAAGCGGGGCGTAGGAAACATGTGACTCCTCAGGGGCGGGGAGCCTGAATCGGCACTCACCCGTCTGGGGGCAGCAGCCACCACAGTGACGCGCACGGCTCTGCTCTCCTGTCCCGACTGTGCCGAACCCTGCAGCCAGCTTCACCTGAGCCCACAGGGGTATGTTTGCGCTTCTCACTGTCCCTTCTCCTGGGCTTGGCCGTGTGCAAAGGGTTTTGGAGACTGGCAAGGCCTGAGCTCTGCTCCCTTCCCTGCTGGGTTTTGTGCACAGGGCTGGGGCGTCCCCTCCCCTGGCTCAGTGCTCCTGTCCGGTAGTCCCCAAGTCGAGGACCCCGCCTTGTGTTTGCCCCCTCTCTGTCATCTGGGTGACCGATTCAGAAACGCGGGACTGCCTTCTTACTGGGGGCCACGTGGGGTCTGATCGGGCCAGCACACTGCACGGAGTGGTCCCCACCCGCCTGCCAGGCACTGTGTGTTCTCCATGGATCTCGTTCAGTGAAGCCCTGCCTGACTGAGTCAGAGAGGAAGTCCCTAACCCAGGAACCGCCATCCTGGACACGTGGGAACTTCCCTCTCCCTTTGTATCCTTTTTATAAAAGCGTGTGACACAGAAAAATTACGAGTGCGTCACGCTGCACGGAAATATAATGAATGCGCTGAAGCCACGCTCCCCACAGGACAGGAGAGCACTAGACCCTGTCTCCGCTTCTCTGCCCGTGCTCCTCGCCTCCCACCCAGCAGGGCCCACTCCCTGGAATCGGGGTTATTGTTCTCGAGTTCTTAAGTGCTTTCTTACTGGGCATGCCAGTTTGTTTTTAGTTTAGTTAACTGTTACACAGCATTTGCTATGTTAGACTATTCTAGGTGCTTTCAAACACTGACTTCGCGTGCCTAACCGAAGTCACTCTGTGAAGAAAAGGGTCTTCGCAATCCCATGTTACCGATGAGGAAATGGACACAAAAAGCAAGTGAGTGACTGGCCCAAGCCCACACAGATAAGAAGTAAACGCAAGGGGTGCCTTCTGGTTCTTAGTGCAAAAGTTGTGTTTGGTTTTTTGTTTGTTTTTTTTTTTTTGTTTTACAATATATCACTATTTTTATTTTCATTTAAGCCAAGGATGCCATGAGCTAAGGTGATTTACACAAGCTGGATGGTTCACATTTTACACTTCATACACTTTAAATAAATGTCCACGTCATACATTTTAGAACGTTAAACAGTGTTTTCTACTTCATTGTTCACATCCACATGTTTTTATCTGAAATACAATGTCTACACAACAGCTCCTGGTGACTAAGCCAACATGAGAAGAATTTTTAAAATTACTTCTAATGGGTGATCGTACAACCAACTTTCCTCATGAAGGACCTGGAAGGATCTAGCACGCGCTTATGGTTTACTAAAAATAGCCAAGAATGTAGCACTGGTAGGTGAGTCCTATAATAAATGTAGCCAACATTCAAGATAAAAGGACTGACTTTTAAGATCTAAACCCAAAATGAACTTTGGAGATATATTTTAAAATCTCTTCCCAACCTCTGTTAACATTACTCCTTTATGTGTTTACACAGCAAGTTCCGGAAGTTCCGATTTTGCGTGCGTTTGTACATCCTTCTATTGGGGCGGCTATCCATCATCGTCTTCCTCAACAGAGGTCTTGGCGTTAACCTGTACTCTTTGTCTGGCCAAGTGCCCGTCTAGCTGAACTGGAGTTTCTTCGTGGCTCCGCTTTGCAAACTGCTTGCTGCCTCCGGGTCCCTCTTGTTCTCTGCCCTGCTCTGGCCTTCCCTGTGTGAGTGTGTGCTGTTCCTAGTGAGGGCCTCTCTTGGTTTCTTTCATTGCTCTTTTCCATGTTTCTCATTTCGTTGGATCTTTCCTGGTCAGGACACTTACCCTTGGCCCTAGAATCTGGGCTGCTTTCCCCCCTGACTTGACTCCTTTCTGAAGTTTGAACAGGAGTTCTCGTTTCTCTCGCTCTCTGTTTATTATTATTTTCGTATCTTTCCCTCCTCCCTTCCCTGTGCTCTTCCTTTGCTTTGCTTTTCTCTTCTTGCTCCCCTCCTCTCACTGTCAGTCACAGTCATGCCGTTGCCTCTCTTTCTTGCTCTCTTGGGACTGTTTCTCCTTTTCCACTCTCTGGCGTTGCTTTCTCTTCCATCTCTTCCCCTCCGTTTGTCTTCTCGGTCACACTTCTTCCACTGGGAATCGCGACGGCTGGCCTCTGTGCCTGTAAGAATCTTTCTCTTCTTCTCCGTGGTCACAGTCAGGGCTATGGTTCTCCTGGTCTCTGGGTCACCTCTTTCGGGGCTCCTCTTCCCTTTTCTCATGTCCCGTTGACTTGGAAGTGTTTATTTGGCATGTGGTACCACGCCCTCTTCCTCCACTAGACGACCATGAGTTTGAGTCCTGTGATGCTGGGAGTCCTTGTCAAGGGTCTCTGTGACTTTCCCCTTCTGCAGCGCACTTTATTTTTTTCCATTTCATCATCATCACTGCTCTTAACATCACCGTCTGGGTTTTCCTCTACGTTCATACCGCATTTCTCATGTGGTATTCTGTTTTCGGAACTTACTTCGTTGGAGTAACCCCTTGAATTCTCCTGCATTTCGGTACTTCCTCCTCACCAACTGTCTGATTTAACGGGTGCCTATACAGCCCACTGCCATCTTCCTGCTTGGTTACGTCCAAACGTGCGTCGACTGCAGAAGCCCTCTTCTCTCTTTCTTCCTCTTCAGCTCCCTCCTGCAGTTTGTTCTTAAAAGCAGATGTCACAAATGCCTGTTTATCATCAAATTTTCCCTTTTCCATTTCTGGTGCTCTCTATTTTCTTTTCCATTCTTTTGTCCTGTTCCTTTTTTCTGATCTCAACTGCTTTTAGTAGGTTGTGAATGTACTTGGGCTTTCAATCTTTCCCCAAAAGCAATTTGAGATTATTTTCCTCCCTTTTTCCCCCTGCATTTCATCAGAAATATTGTCATAGTCGTACACGGTGGAATCTTCCAGAAGGCAAGGGCCTTATGGATTTCCAATTTTGTCTGTTTCATGGCTTGCTTCTTAGCCGCTTCCCACTGAAGGCTTTCACTCACAGAAGTCTCGCCCTCATCACCATCGGAATCATTCCCAAACACTGATGGTTTTTGCAAAACAGGGTGTAACAGCTGTGTTTTTTATAAGCCCGTACTTACTGCCTGGAATCGCCATCTTGCTGCCGTCTCTGCTGAACATGGCCGACCAATGCAAAAGTTTTTCTGGGACATATATCTAAGAGTGGAATTGTGGGTTATAGGATATAAAAATATTCAACTTTGCAAGATAGTGGCTAATTATTTCCAAAAGAACCAATGCACATCCTTGCTAGCAATTATGACAATTTCTTTCTTTTCTTTTCTTTCTTTTTTTTTTTTTTTGAGAGGTTTTTGCTATAGGGCACGTGCACTCACCAGAGAGACAGAAAGGAAAAAAATCACCCCCCAGGGGGGATGGCCATGCTGCAATCCCTTCTCCTCTATTCTCCTCTCGGGATCTTGGGCATGCATGCACACGTGCCCAGCATGAGTTTAAGCCGCCAGGTCCAGGACTCAAACTGCAGTCGACTACATGGCAGTCCAGTGACATAGCCATTATGCTAACTGCTGGTCCCAATTATGACAGTTTCTATTGACCTAAGACCTCCCCCACAAATGGTCTTGTTAGATTTCTTAACTTTTGCCAAACTAGTTATATAAAATGATAATTTTGAGCCAGTCCCTTGGACTACTGGCTAAGGGAACCATATCTCAACTGGCCAATGGTATGGTTCAGATCCTGGCCCCCCATGGTTTGAGAAACACCCCAGGTGCATGTAAGTACATGCTAAAATCTCAGTGGAGAAATAGAGAAGTAGAAAAGGAACTGCAGCATGACCATGCCCCACTGCGGGAATGCTTTCTCTCCCCCCCTCCCCACCCTGTCCTCTCTGGTGAGCACATGCACCCTCTGGGGAAAAAAAAAAAAATTACAATATTTAAAATTTTCTTGACCGCTATTGAGTTACAACATCTTTTCATTTGTTTAGACATTTTTTATCTTTGAAATGTTTCTCTTTGTGTCATTAATGTAATCAAAGTTTTACTAACTGTTTATTTTATGATTGACAATTTTGAGTCTTGACGAGATAAAAATACTCTCCTATATGGAAACCAGCAGTTAGCGTAATGGCTATGTCGCTGGACTCCCACGTAGTCGACCACGGTTCGCGTCCCGGATCCAGTGGCTTAAAACTCACGCTGGGCGCGTGTGCGTGCGTGCCCAGATCCTGAGAGGAGAACAGAGGAGAAGGGATTGCGGCGTGACCATCCCCTCTGGGGGGTGATTTCTCGCTCTCTGTCTCTATGTCTCTCTCTGTCTGGTGAGCGCATGCACCCTATAGCAAAAATCTCTCAAAAAAAAAAAAAGTAGTCTCCTATATTTTCTTATAAAAGTTTTTCAAGTTTTTTTTTTTTCACATATCAATCCTTAATCTAAACGGAATTAATTTCTACACTTGGTGTGAGGTAGGGATACATTTTCTTCCTATTGTCTTCATATGGTCAATCAACTGATCCAGCATCATTTAATAAACTTCTTTTACCCACTGATTTACAATGCCAACTTCATCATGTGTCAAAGTTTCATATGAGTTTATTTCTGGGCTCTTTGTTCCATCAGTTAATTTGCCTACACCTACAATCATATTATATTTTAAGTCTTAATATTTAAATCTCTCACCTTATTTTTTTTGGGGGGGGTGGGGCTTGGCTCTCTTATTCTTTCATATAACTTTAGAATCACATAGTGTCTATGAGGTTTGAGTCCTGGACTGGCAGCTTAAAAAATATACCATGTGTGAGTGCATGTGTGCCAAAATCTCAAGAGGATAGTGAAGGAGAAGGAATTGTGGCATGGTCTCCCCACTAGGGGATGCTTTCTTACCTTCTCTCTTTCTTTCTCTCCCTCTATGTCTCTCACTGGTGAGTGTATGTATATAACCAAAAAAATAATAATAATAGTTAAGTCATTTCTCCTTATTGTGATGAATAAATTTGGACTTTTAAATACCATATTTTTAAAGTTTTTTATTTCTCCCAATTTATAGGTATTCGTCTTTCTCATTTGTTCTCTTGCCATTGAGTTGTCTAGGTTCTTTATATATTTTAGACATTAACTCCTTATTGGATATACAGTTCGCAAATATTTTCTCTTATTCTTCATATTCTATAAAATGACCCTCCCTTCTAAACAGTCTTTTTTTAAAAAACATCATTCAGACCTGGTGGCTTAAACTCACCCCGGACGTGTGTGTGTGTGCATGCCCAAAATCCCTAGAGGAGAATGGAAGAGAAGGGATTGAAGCATGATCATCACTCCTGCAGGGTGACTTCTCACTTTCTCTCCCTTCTCTTTCTCTCCCTGGCAAGCACATGTGCCCTATAGCACAAAACTATACCCACAAAGACACACATACATACATGCACACACACATATCTGTGTGTGTGTGTGTGTGTGTGTGTATATATATATATATATATATATATATATATATATATAATTTTTATTACCATTAGTTTAGATGGTAGTTACTTGGAGTTACATTCTCATTTGCCATTTAATTTTCTCACCTTTTCTCCTTGCATAGAATCTACAATCTGTGCAATCATTCTACAATCATTTTTTCTTCTTACTGAAACATGTCTTTTTTTTATAAACTCCAGGTGCAGGACTCAAACCAAGATCAGTCATGTGGGAGTTCAGCGCTGGCCCCTGAAGTATGTCTTTAAACTAAACCTCTCTTTGGTGTGGGTATTTTGGAGGTAAAATCTATCAGCCTTTGTTTATTGTGCCTTGATTTCACCTTGATTCTTGAAAGATGACTTTGCTGGAAACACAATTCTGGGCATCCCACCAAGAACATGAGTGATAGAAGTCACTGGATTAAGACTCGGTCCGAGCACAACCTTTGCAAAGGTCTCTGGGAGAGAGGGAGAAATGACTCCTGATGAGGCCTGGTCATGCCTCAATCCCTTCTTCATTTCTCCATCCTGTTGGGATTGAGGCATGAATGCACTCACAACTTTTCCAAGCCACTTGGTCCAGGACGTGAAACCTATGGGTTCATTCTTTTTCTTTTTAAGAGATATTTTTGCTATAAGGCACGTGCACTCACCAGAGAGACAGAGAGACCGACAGAAAGATGGAAATCACCCCTCAGGGAGGTGGTCATGCTGCAATCCCTTCTCCTCCATTTTCTTTTTGGGATTTTGGGCATGCACGCAGATGTGCCCAGTGTGAGTTTTAAGTTGAATCATGGTCAACTATGTCTAGGGACATAACCATTATGCCATCTGCTTATCCCTTGAAATGAGTTCACTTTCTAAATTGAAACCCCAACCTCTCTTTCCTCAGACCTCTCATGTTTTCCAGAACTATCTTAACTATCCCAGTATATGACCCCCTTCCTTGAGGAGCTTAGGGAACCAGAGAACAAAACAGAAGATATTTTGTGGTGAAAGCAATTTTCCAGGAAGAAACACCTGAACGTCTTGTCTTCTACGTCATGATCAGTGCCTCTCAGTCCTGGGCAGCTCTCCTGCCATCACAAAGACTTGGTTGCCCTTCATTGTTTACAAGTATTATCATGGCATCCAGTAGTCTAATCATCAGGCCCCCAAATCCTCTTGATTCTCTCTCCCAGAAGGCCTCAGAGCCTAATATGAATAGAACCCCTGCTCCACTCTCTCACCCCTCACCCCATTGTGATGGTTAATTTTATGTATCAATTTAACTGAGCCACGAGTGCCCGGATATTTGGTCAGATGGCATTCTGGTTATGTCTGGGGAGTGTTTCTTGATGAGATTAATGACTGACCTGGTGGAGTAAGTAAAATGGAGTACCCTCATGGATCCAGGTGGCCCTCATTCAACAACCAAAGGCCTGGATAGAATCAAAAGGCCGACTCTCCTGTGAGAGGGAGCTCTCCTCCCTGGCTGCCTTGAGCTGGGTGTTGGTCTTTCATAGCCTTCAGACTTGAACTATAACCTTAGCTCTTCCTGGGTCTTGAGCCCGCTACCTTGTGGACTAAAACTGAACACCTGGCTCCCCTAGGTCCCCAGTGTGCTGACTGCAAGTCTTGGGACTTCTCAGCCTCCGTAATCGTGAGTCAGTTCTTTCTAATAAATCTGTATCTACATCCTATCAGTTCTGTCTCTCTGGAGAACCCTGACTGACATGTCACCACCCTGTGATGCCCTGGAAGTGTCATTAGGACAGGCCTCACAGGAAGTCTCCTTTCACACGATCCTAGCCAACTCTGCCTCCCATAGACATGTTTGTGGGACCAGAACTTTCCATGATGTATAGCCTAGGAATCTCATTCATGTCTTCAACACAAGTCCTGACCGGACCCAGAATTTTTACCTGCCTCTTGACCTGACCCACCACCCATCAGAGCCCACTCACCTTTCCCCTCCCTCCCCTGAGCTAGCACTTCACCTGTGACAGGTCTGGATCACCTCCTCTGAGGTGCCTTGCCTTTCTATCAGCTTCTTCACTTGCAGAGCACACGCTCATAGGGCCCCTGGCATGTGCACCGAGCATTAGGACTCGAAAGGGTGGGGAAAACTGTTGCTCCTACCCACTCTGCTGCAGAAAGTCCTGGGGGAGACTGCCCATGCCTAACTCCACACGCCCATTCCCGCGGAGTAAGATTCCACAACTGACCTCGTTTATGTTGAGAGTTGGAGGGAGCAGCCCAAATCTGAGCAATCGTGGTGACCTTTAGACAACATGCAGAAACGTGGTTCCATGAACAGTCATTACAGGGGAATGAACACTATAAACATGTGAATACACTGGTTTCTTGTGTTTGAAACTGCAAGGCAGTATTCGATTAAAGGAAGCCACATGTGTTAATCAGAATAGGCCCAAAAAGATTAGAGAAAACTTACATAGAACTACATGGCACTAGGTGTCTTCGCATCTTCAATCAATTAACATCTGAAAACTGGCTTTACATTCCACTTCCCCTTCACCCCTTTTCTGCCCTTTTTTTTTCCTTTTTCTTTGGAGAGGTTTTTGCTGTAGGGCACGTGCGCTCGCCAGACAAACAGAGAGAGACAGAGAGACAGAAAGCGAGAAATCACCCCCCAGGGGGGGATGGCCACGCCGCAATCCCTTCTCCTCCATTCTCCTCTCGGCATCTTGGACATGCACGCACACGCACCCGGCGTGAGTTTAAGCCGCCGGGTCTGAGACTCGAACTGCGGTCGACTACGTGGGAGTCCAGCGACATAGCCATTACGCTAACTGCTGGTCCCCCTTTTCTGCCCTTTAAAAGAATAAACATGAGAGCTTCCTTTTGGCCGGAACCACCATCTTCCAGTAATTAACCAAAATGATGAACACAAAGGGAAAGAGGAGAGGCACCTGATATATGTTCTCTAGGCCTTTTAGAAAACATGGAGTTGTTCCTTTGGCAACATATATGCGAATCTATAAGAAAGGTGATATTGTAGACATGGAGGGAATGGGTACTGTTCAAAAAGGAATGCCCCACAAATGTTACCATGGCAAAACTGGAAGAGTCTACAATGTTACCCAGCATGCTGTTGGCATTGTTGTGAACAAACAAGTTAAGGGCAAGATTCTGGCCAAGAGAATCAATGTGCGTATTGAGCATATTAAACATTCTAAGAGCAGAGATAGCTTCCTAAAATGCGTGAAGGAAAATGACCAGAAAAAGAAAGAAACCAAAGAGAAAGGTACCGGGTTCGACTAAAGCACCAGCCTGCTCCACCCAGAGAAGCACGCTTTGTGAGAACCAATGGAAAGGAGCCTGAGCTACTGGAACCTATTCCCTATGAATTCATGGCTTGATGGGTGTTAAACTAATCTGTGGTCTATAAAAAAAAAAAAGAATAAACATGAGAACAGTTTGGGGTCACAGCTGCCTCCATCAGAGAAGTTGGGACCGCCTGACCCCTGCTTTTCTCTACTTGTATATCTCTGTTTATGTCTATGTTTGTCTCCAAATCCACGGCCACCCTCCTCAGAGTACGTGATCGTTTAGCCGTACGGGACACAGCAGTGAGGCCAGCCGCATGGTCTGGGGCAGGTGGAGACTTTAGCAGGATAAAAAAATGTAGGCTGGTTAGTCAAAAATTACAGGTGCTCAGGACCTAAACGAAAGGCCTTCTTCCAAGACTGTTAGGGTCATTCATCAAAGCAAGTTCTTTCTTTCATTCGTGCATTAATCCACGCATCCATCCACTTCCCAAGTTCAGAAGTTAAGAAGCACCTACTGGTACCAGACAGTATCTCTTTTTTTTTTTTTTTTTGAGAGGTTTTCGCTATAGGGCACATGTGCTCTCCAGAAAGACAGAGACAGAGAGATAGAAAGCGAGAAATCACCCCCCAGGGGGAATGGCCACGCTGCAATCCCTTCTCCTCCATTCTCTTCTTGGGATCTTGGGCATGCACACACACGTGCCTGGCATGAGTTTAAGCTACTGGGTCTGAGACTCGAACCGCAGTCGACTACATGGGAGTTCAGTGACATAGCCATTACGCTAACTGCTGGTCCCACCAGGCAGTATCTTGTAGCAGTTGGATGTATCCGTGCACAAGATGCAGTTTCTGCCCTCAGGAGGGTGAGTGGGAGGGAAGGAAGATGGATGTATAAACAGAATGCATAAACATGTCTAACAAAGGGCTGGTCACATGCCCCGTGTGCCCTGGTCAAGCAGGGCCTGCCCGGGGTGGGGGGGGACATATCAAAGGAGGATGCAACGTGGTGGGGTGGGAGCTGGAGCCTGCAGGTCAGGACAGAACCTATGGGTGGCAGAGGCCACTCCAGGACGTCTCTGGGTGGAGTCAGGCCAGCTGAACTCAGGTGTGCTGGTACAATCTGCAGCCCTGACCCTTCCAGAAGGCATTTGCAGGTCTCCAGGTACAAATGAATCCCTCGCCTTCCCCCAGCCCCTCTGGATTCCTGTTGCTTTGCATTTCCACCGGAGAGTCTCCTGGGGAATCAGATCCTTAACAATCCATCTCTTGTTCCTGCTCTGGTGGCTTTGTCAGTTGTCATGTGTTTCTCACTCACAGTGACTTCGCTCTTTCCTAGGGATGTCACTGAACCTGTGCCTCGGTTTTTTCCTGTGCAAGATGGGGCTAGTAGTACTACCTGCCTCTCAGAGATGAGGGAGTCATCGGTCAGTGTCTGTAGAGTGCCAGGGACAGTGCCTGACCTGCAGTGAGTAAATGTTTATGCTGTGTTCTGATCAGTCACGTTCTGACCCGCTGGAGGCCTGGGAGCTTCCACCATGCAGCAGCCTCGACCCCCCGCTGCCTGTCCAAGCCCCTGGGGCCACCCTGTCAGCCCCAGCTTGGGTGGGAGAAGCATTTCCTGCTCTTAGAACTGGCCAGCTGCTGGCTCCTGGGGTCAGAGCCCTGCCTGCTGGGGTTAGAACTCCACCCTGGTCTGCACTTTCCTGCCCCAGGACACGCCCCTTCCTCTCTCATTTCGAAGCCCAGCTGCCCTGTGCAGGGACTTCCCTGGATCCAGGTTGACAGCAGCAGCACTTGATCACTACACAGCAGTGGCAGCTTTGGGCCACAGCTACACCCTGCTCACCCAGCCCAGGATGGGGTTGGTCTGAGCCCTGAAAACTCTGGGGTACCCTTTGGGGTCCCCTAAGAAAGCAAGAAGAATTGCATGCCCCCTGCCCTGAGGAATCTTTGGCAGAGCTGGGCAGGGGGGTGGCAGTTGGGAGACTGGAGGTGTGGGGATCAGAAGCCACCTGGTGGGGCTGGATGGTGGTGCCACTGTAAAACGCGACAGTCTGCCAAGCTGACCCACACAGGAAGGTTCCAGTTTGTGTGTAGAGACCAACTTAAGAAAAGCCACCTGGGAATCCCTCCCAGCCACCCTCCCCTCTCACCTGCTTGCTGCTTCTGGGGATTCCTTAGCAGATGACAAAGCCTGTCTAGAACAGACTAAAACTCCTCCGGCCCAACCTCCCAGACCAGGGCTCCTCACCTGGAGGGAGACAGTCGCACCCAAACTGACGTCGCCCCCCTGCCCCCAATCTGTTCCTGGGCCGCAGAGGGACTATTATGGGATGCATTTCCTGAGACTCTGGCCCTTACGTTGACTCTGAATCAACTGAGTCAGGGACCGGTTTAAGTTAGAACTGTGGGGAGGGAGGCAGCAGGTGGCGTGGAGGTTCAGGCCGCTGGATCCCATGTGGCCAACCATGGTTCAAGTCCAGACGCGGTGGCTTGAAAATCATGCTGGGTATGTTCACATGTGTGTTCAAAATCCAAAGAGGAAAAAGGAGGAGAAGGGATTGTGGCATGGCCATCCCCTCAGGAGGTGATTTCTTACTTTTCCTCTCTGTCTCTCTCCAGCATGTGCCCAATAGCAAAAACTAAAAAAGGAAAGAAGAAAGAAAGCTGAGCGGGCCGTTCAGATTTATGCGGATTCCTGGTGGGCATCCATCAGACCTGACTGCTGTCCAGGGCTCCTTAGAAAAGCTCAGGTCCCTGGTCCCTTCGCTAGGGTGACTATTATCCCAGACAGGGCCTGACCTTGGCTATTCTCTTCCCAGAGGGTTCTCCAACAGTGTGTGCTGTGGATTTGGGGCTCCACAGATCTGCACACAGAGCACTGGCACCCCATGTGCACACGCATCACTCACACACACGCACACGTTTGCCCACACGTGTGTGCGCATCGTGTCGCGCTCCTGCACAGAGAGCAGGCGGGAAAGACAGACTATGCCCTTGCTTATCGGCTGCTGCCAGCTTCCTCTGCCTGGATCTTGGAAGCTGGAGCCCTGGGAGCTGGCCGGCCCACGTGACTTCCCGCAGACCATTCAGATAATGAGAGGAAATGCGGTCATCAGCTCACAGAAGGCTCCAGAGCGCCACTCCCTGACCTGCGCCCTCCTTTTGCTTCCAGGCAGCCCTTGGCTATCCCCCGCGAGAGCAAGCGTGGACGCCGCTGAGATGCCCATTTTAGATTGCAGGGGACTGCCCGTGGCCCTTCTCGCCCTGTTCTGCTGCCCAGGTGAGCCGGGACCCAGGGTTCCTGACTTGGCACATGCCAGTTCGGAGGGCGGGAGTGCCTTCTTCCCCTGGGTTCTGGTGCAGGGGGAGTCCTGATCCCAAAGTTCCCAAGGCTTCAAACACAGGGGCAGCCCCACCATGGGTCGGGACGTGTGCTGGCCTGGCTCCCAGTCCCCAAGGCCTGTGCAGCAGGGCAGACGTCCTGGCCTTTTGGATTCCAGGCTAAACAGGCATGGCAGCTTTGAGGCCTGTGGACAGGTCGGGCCATGGAGGCTACATGGTCTGCTGGGGGTGTCCAGGAAGTGAGGGGATGCTGGCATTCAAAGGCAGACAACAGCCTGTGCCCAGTTGCTCTTCAGAGGTACCTGGAGGCCAGCAGGGCCAGCGGAGGGTGTCACCTTCTGGCTGTGGTCAAAGGGAAGATAAAACTTTCTGTGGGTCAAGGGGACTGTGAAAATGTCACCATGTGCTCAGCACTCTGTGTCTTGGACAACCTGCCAGTACTTTCCAAGCACTATCTCATTGAACCTCATGACAATCCTGAGGGAAAGGGACCACTAGCCCATTGGACAGATAAAGAAACCAAGGCCCAGAGAGAGATAGCACCAAGCCTAAGGCCACACAGGCAGGACATGGAGAACTCCGGATTCAAATCCAGTGCTGCCTACCTGCAAAGCCCTTTTCCCAGCACTTTATGATGTGCCTCTAGCTGAGGGTTGAGTCAGGGTGTGAGAGAGAGGTGGGAGCACAGGACACAGGCCAGGCCCTGCTGTTCGGGATCCAGACTCTTCTTGTTATCGCTGAGCAGAGGTGAGCAAGGAGGGCTTAATTTTCATGCACCAGATACTTCCTTGAAGGTCTGTGCGAAATCCAGATCCTGCCTTTTATGAGCTCTAAAATGTCTAAGGGAGCAACAATGTAACTGACTCGTTAACACAATTTTAAAAATTATTTTTATTATTAATTTTTAATTATTTTAATTATTCTTTATTCATGAGAGCATGTGGACATGAGAGAGAAAGAGATGGGCACCCTCACCAGGATCCCTTCCCCCTAGGCCTTCATTCATCAGATCTTGGGCATGAGCACCCTGGCATGTTTTCAGGTCGAGTGGCCAGGGTTCTACACTCATGTCAGCCATGTGGCTTCAGCACTGCAGCTCAGCACACTACCAGCCGTGCCACTGAGGCAGGGCCAGTACTGCATTTTGAAGGGGGTCCCGTTACCTCTCCACCCTCGTCTCCCTCCATCTGCTTCCTACTGAGCTCAGACCATCCTGGTCTCCTTACTGCTCCTGAGCACACCAGGCATGCTCCCAACTGAGAGTCTTTGTGGCCTTTCCCTTTCCTCAGATCTGTAGTCACCCCAGGGCTCGCCACTCCCATGCATGTCACCATCTCCATCTCCAGGAAGCCTTTGCCAGCCACATTACTTACAATGGCGCCCCACCCCCACTCCACTCCCTTCCTTGGCACTCACCACCACTGCACAAACTGGGTCCTCTCCTCATCCATTGTCCTCTGTCTCATGTACTAGGATGTGAGCTCCCGGGGCACGGTTGGTCAGCGCTGGTCACCTCGGTATCCCCAGGGCCCAGTACTCTGCCTGGTTCATAGCAAGTGTTAAAAGTATTTGTAGAAGAAAGGAAAGGAGGAAGTGAGGAGACTAAACTCAGGCCACAAGAGCTCTATCCTTAGGCCTTCATAAAGAAGAGGACATTCAGGCTGGGCCTTGAAGGTCAAGTAGGAGCCTTCCTCATGGAAGATGAGCATGAGGAAGACTAATCTGGGGGCCATAGGCCAGATGGGCTGGAGGAAGGAGTAGCCAGAGGCAGGGACACAGCTGAGAGGTAGCCTCCTGGGTCTAGTCACAAGGCCATACGCCTGACTAGAGGGAGAAGCAGAGACCACGTGGCCTTTCCTGGGCTCTGACCTGTGATTGAGACCGACAGCAGTGGACAGCCATACTGGCAGGGCAGTAAGACACCTTTTGCCCAGACTTTCCGTCTTTCAGGGTCTGGCAAGGAGTTCGAGGTTTACATATGGCCCGAGAGCCTGGTGGTTGAGCCCTCAGAGTCCTGGGAGGTGAATTGCAGCACCACCTGTCCCCAGCCTCAGGAAGGTGGTCTGGAGGGCCCCGTAAACAAGACACTTCTGGACAAGCAGCCCCAGTGGAATCACTTCTTGCTGTCGAACATCTCTCAGGACACGTACATCCTCTGCTACTTCACCTGCTCGGGGAAGCAGGAGTACCAGAGGCTTAACATCAGCGTGTACCGTGAGTACTGGGCCACAGCAGGGCCCCACGCCAGGGCAGAGCCCGTGTCCCCCAGCCCACTTATCTATTTCTCCCATGAGTGAGAGATAGGCATCCCCAACAGGGTCTTCATGCCAAGGCCCAGCCCACCCAGATCACGGGCATGCCTATGACTAACATGCATGAGGTCCTGGGACATGAACCCAGGGCCCTTTCCACGTGAGTGTAATTGTGTTGCCTCCATGCCACCACCACCTGACCCCTCACCTGGTATCTTAACCTTCCCCTGAGGGCTCAGGGCAAATGTGTGAGCAACACACACAACACACATCTGCCCATGGCCATGAAAACTTTCCAGATGAGCCAGGATTCTCTCAACATCTTGGCCCCAAAGGTATCACGTGGGTCCTTCCCATCCCCAGCATCCATGGGTCAGATGAACAGAGAGATGTCCTAAATCCAGAATATCACCCTGGGTGGGGCAAGCGGGGTGGGTGGAGGCAAGTATTCTGGTTTGGTACCACCATGGCCCTGTTTCATAGATAAACAGTGGTGGTGAGCGTGAACCTGACCCTGGAGAACCCATGCAGGTATGGATTCGGCCCCTGTCTTTTAAGTGGGGAACTTCACAGTTCAGTTCTTTAAGTGCCCGTTTCCCATAGGCACTCGCTTCTGAGGCTCTCAACGTAATTACCCAAGTGTTTTATTTATTTATTATTTTAGAGGCTTTTGCCTTAGGGCACATACACTTGCTGGAGACGGGAGAAGAGTGAGAGGGAAAGTGAGAAATCATCCCCCAGGAAGGATGGCCACGCCACAATCCCTTCTCCAGTCTCTTCCCAGGATCTTGGGCAAACACACACACATGCCCAGTGTGATTTTGGAGAGGTTTTTGCTATAGGGCGCATGCACTTGCCAGAAAGATAGAGACGGAAAGTGAGAAATCACCCCCAGGGGGGATGGCTACACCGCAATCCCTTCTCCTCCATTCTCCTCTTGGGATCTTGGGCACACACGCCCACGCGCCTGGAGTGAGTTTAAGCCACCGGGTTCGGGACTTGAATTGCAGTTGACTCCATGGGAGTCCAGTGACGTAGCCATTACCCCAACTGCTGGTTCCCGCAGCGTGGTTTTGAAGACACTGGGTCCAGGACTCAAACTGCAGTCGGCCATGTGGGAGTCCAGCAACGTAACTACTATGCCATCTGCTGGCCCTGTTTTATTTTTTTAATTAATTATCCAACTGTTTAACTTTTAAATTTTATTTACTATTATTATTTTTAAATTTTCTATAGGGCACATGTGCTCACCAGAGAGAGAGAGAGAGAGAGAAAGAGAACGAGAAAATGAGAAAGCAAGCTATCAGGTCTGGGACTCGAACCACCATCGGCCATGTGGGAGTCCAGCACTCCAACCACCATGCCACTTGCTGGCCCCACCGACTGTTTAATTTTTGAACATTGTATTTAATTTCTGGAAGAGAAGGAAACAGCCTCAAACTTTCATATCGTTTCAGTTGGCTGTTCAATTTCTGGACTTCACTGACCTGGCCACCTCCATCTAGTTCATTCATGAAACCATCATGTTACTGAAACTAACACCAGTACATCCTTCAGCCTCAGCTGCTTCCTTCTTCCCCTTTTCATACTCAAGCAGGCCGAGCCCCAGCCTGCTTCCTCCCCCCATAAGTCCAGCCAGCAACCTGGAACCACAGTGACAGGAGATGGCCTCGGCCGGATGGGGCCTGCTGGAACTGCACCCCCATCCCGACCAATGCCCCTCTTCTGTTCCCTGCAGATCCTCCAAAGGAGGTCACGCTGAAGCTGCAACCCACGTGGGTGACTGTGGGCAGGCTCTTCACCATTGAGTGCAGGGTGCCTGCCGTGAAGCCCCTGGAAAACCTCGCCCTCACCCTGTTCCACGGCAAGGAGATCCTGCACCACCAGACCTTTGCGGGGGGAACCCTGGGCCCCCAGGAGGCCATGACCACACTCAACATCACAGCTCCCAGTGGGGACAAACATCAGAACTTCTCCTGCCAGGCCGAGCTGGACCTGCGGTCCCACGGTGGGGGCATCATTCGCAGAGTCTCCGAGACCAAGATGCTGGAGGTGTATGGTGAGGGGGCCGCAAGGACAGAGCTGGGAGGGGAGGGGCCCAAAGCCCCACCCTGGGCCAGCCTGCGATGCCAGCGCCAAGTCCACACTGGATCTTGTTCCTTCCCTCCCACTTTCCCTCTTCCCTGAAGCTCTCTCCCGGTCCCTATTGGGACCCCTGACGTTCAGAGGCCCACTTGGCTGTGGGCCGTTAGCCCACTATGT
Organism: Tupaia tana; assembly: GCA_026018925.1. Lineage (NCBI taxonomy): Eukaryota > Metazoa > Chordata > Mammalia > Scandentia > Tupaiidae > Tupaia > Tupaia tana. The sequence goes on along the minus strand of JAKSZU010000011.1, from coordinate 55,375,885 downwards.
GACCTTGGCTGAGTAGCAGGCTCTCTCTGGCCTCGGCTCCTCCCTACAATGAGAAGCTGGGCCCGATGGTGCTTTAAGTCCCTGGGGCTCTGTTGCTCTGTGACACTGGGTGGCCAAGATGGCCCCTATCTCCAGGGAGGTGGGCATGACACCCACTCAGCTCTGCCTGGGAGAGATACAGGCTGGACCACGCCCCCTCCAGGCTACCACATGCGGGGCTGCTGGCTGGGGAACGTCTGCTGCAGGGGCACGAGGTCTGGCTGCTGGCTAGAATGCTGGGCCACCTAGAATACTTGGGGGACAGACACCCTCCACCTCTCACCTCTGCAACCCTGAGCGAGGGGGGAAGGATGAGTGGGCAGGGGGTGATGCGGGTACCAGGAACTGTCCGTCATCAGGCCTCTAAGACCTCTGCCTCGTCCCTCCCCAGAGCCCATGCAGGACAGCCAGATGATCATCATCGTCACAGTTGTGTCGGTCCTGCTGTTCCTGTTTGTGACATCCGTCCTGCTCTGCTTCGTCTTTGGCCAGCACTGGCGCCAGAGGCGGACCGGCACCTACGGGGTGCAAACTTGAAGGGGGCAGCGGGGCCTTCTAGCACAGCCTGTGTGAGTGGCGTGGCCACCGCCATGGAGGTCGCCGGAACTCTGTGTGGCTCCTCAGGAGAGTGGTCAGCTGGCTGAAGGACTGTGACATGCAGTAGAGGGCTCTGGGGACATTATGTTTTCTAGCCTGAATACAAACACCTGACTCACGCCAGTGCCCTCCATGTCTCCTCCTGGGGTAACACTCAGCAGGGGGATGGGGGACGCACAGGCACGGACGTCTCTCCCCCAATGTCTCCCTGGCCCCCTTTCCCACCACCCTCTCCTTCACAGGGACCTCCCAGGGCTCTGCCAGGCCAGGCCAGGCCCTGGGACAGTACCTTTGATCAGCCTGGGCACTGACTCCCTGGTCTGGCCTGAGGGACTCGCTGGTACTCAGGGGAGTGGGGAGACACTGGCCAAACGGGGCAGGAAACACCGTTCCCACCCTGCCCTGTGGGACCTCAGGCCACCCCTGGTCAGAGCAGGACACAGTTGCCAACAGAGCCAGCCTCCTGGGATGTGGATGGAGGCCCCGAGGAGCTGGCTCAGCTGCAGGGCCCTCCCCAGCCAAGCCGCTGCCCACCCCTCTGCTGGCAGGGGGATGGCAGAGGGTGCTTGGGGCCTTCAAAGGGGGACAGGTACCCATCTCCCCTCCCACTCCATTATTAGGCCAAAAAGAGGCCCCATAGAGCACCCCAGACAGAGGGCGGGGTGGGGCGGGTCTCCAGGTGGCAGGGGCAGGAGTGGGCAGTCGGGCACATGTGGCTTCCTGGCCCTGGACAGCACACCCAGGCGCTCTCTCCAGAGCAGCAGCCAGGCCAGCTCAGGGTCCAGTGAGGTGAAGAAGGGCTGATCTACCAGGCGAGGGCCGGGGTGGGGGCGACAATGCTGCCAGCTGTGGGAGGGGCTCCGCGGGTTTCTGGTCCTGGGGTGAAGCTGGTGGCAGGTCCCAGGGCCAAGTCTGTCCTCACAGCAGGCTCTCGGCATCATAGTAGTCTACGGAGACAGCACCCCTAATAGACTCTTTGGCCTCACGGACCCCAGTGAGGAAAAGGGGCGTGGCTAGTCTCCCATGGCCCAGCCCTACCTGAAGCCGGGGGTACATCAGCTCCCACAGTTCCGGTGGCACTGGGGGGCGGGGGTGGGGGCACGGCTCTCCTGAGATGGGGAGAAGAGTTGGATCCCATCGCAGGAGGCCCAGAAGTAGCCTCTCACTAAGGTTTCACGTGCCCCCCCCACACCACAGCCCCGCCCCCCAGCCTCACTTACATCCTCCTTCCCCCGGAGGCAGGAGGGCAGTGCTGAACCCTGGGCACGTCCTGGAAGAGGGGCTGGCACAGGGGAGGGGGGAGGAAAGAGGCTGGCCAGGGCAGCAGGGGTCCTGGGGAGGGCCCTGGGCAGGGCAGGTAGTGGTGGTGGAACACCAGAGGCCCTTCCCCCAGGGCTTCCAGCTCCTCCTCCTCCTCAGACTCTTCCTGTTCACCCTCCAGGTAGACCTGGGGTTGTGCAAAGGGGGAGAGATGACCTTATCAGGGGACCTGATGCCCCCTCCACCCGCACCCCCATTCCTCTAACTTACTTTCTCTAGATTCTCATGGTAAGAATCTACCAGTTACGGAGTATCTTCTATTACAAAATGAAACAAAGAGCTTTGGAGGCGTTTGTTCTTTATCTTGCAGGTGGGAAAACAAACTCAGAGAGGCTGGGTGACTCGTCTGAGGTCACCCAGCTAATAAGCTGCAGAGCAGGGACTAGAATCCAGGCGTAACTCCAGAGCTGGGGCTGGGGTCCACCAGGCTGCCCTGGCCTCATCCCAGCCTCTGGACCCACCTATGCCCCCTAAGTAAGGCGGGTGCTCATCTGCGGGCCCCCTGAGCACCTGGGGCTGAGGGAGCAGCTCGTCAGGTTGTACCCTCCGCCTGGACTCCATGGTCAGCCCCTGCTGAACTCGCCTCTGCTTCCTGCAGGTTGAGCAGCTCTCTCCACCAGCCCTGCTACTCCTGGGTGGCCCATGGCAGCTGAATGAGGGTCACACGCCTGCCCCTGCACCCACAGTGTCCTCGCTCTGTCTCCTCACTGCCTCTGCCAGTCTGGATGATGGGCACACCCCTTGCCTCCTCCCAGGGTCAAAATCCTGCCTGGGGAACCAGCAGTTAGCGTAATGGCTATGTCGCTGAACTCCCATGTAGTCGACTGCGGTTCAAGTCCCAAACCCGGTGGCTTAAACTAAGGCCGGGCGCATGTGCGAGTGTGCCCAAGATCCCAAGAAGAGAGTGAAGGAGAAGGGATTGCAGCATGGTCATCTCCCCTGGGGGGTGATTTCTCGCTTTCTCTCTCTGTCTCTCTCTTTCTGGCGAGTGCACGTGCCCTATAGCAAAAACCTCTCCAAAAAAATTCTGCCTGGCTTTCAAGTGCTAGTTCTAAGCCGCGCCCCCTCCTCCAAGAGCCTTTCCTCTGCAGGCCCAGGGGTGCACTCGCCCTTCCCCTCTTCCTCTGCTCTGCACACGCTGCGTGGCTTTATTGATAATCATTCCTTTATTCATTCACTTGTTTGACAACTATCAATGGAGCCTCTTAAAAAGTGTCAGGCCCAGGACAGAGCACTTATAACCTGCAGGGTCCAGCGGAGCCTGCCCTCCTGGGGTCCAGAGGGGGTGGGGGGACACCCTGCCGGGAGACCTGGAAGACCTGGGTGGTCTGGACTGATGGGTTGCCTCTCCCCACGAGGCTGGCGCAGCCTGGTACATTAGAGATGGCAAACAGCCCCAACCACAGGGGCGGGCTGGCTTCCGCTCCTGTCACCCAGTCCTCTCTGTCTATGGGGCGCCCCAGATGGACCCCAGCCCACGCACCTGCTGGCCGGGCGGGCCGCGGAGTCCGGGCGGGCGGGGCTGGGAGTGTAGCGCCGCGGCCGCCAGGCCGCTCAGCAGCAGCTGGTGCACCTGCGCGCTCTGCAGCAGCATCAGCTCCAGCAGGTCTGGGCCGGGTTCAGCAAGTTCACGCGGAGCCTTCGCCGGGGCTCGCTTCCCGGTACCCCCCTTCCCCTACCGAGTGGCCTCCTCCCCGACGCCCCGCCCTGGAGGCGAGGAAGCGGGGAGAGTGTGCAGAGGGGTGTCGGGTGATCCTGGAGTCTCACCTTCCTTTACGCGGCTGGGCGGCGGGGGCTGAGCGGGGACGGTCCACGGGAGGGGCTGCAGGACGGGCACCCAGGGCTGGGGACGTGGGCGGGGGTGGGGGGCGACTCAGCCAGGCCCGGCGAGCAGCCTCCCTAACCTCAGGCGGCTTCTCCCCGCGCTGCCCTGCGGCCTCCCCCATCTCTGATTCACCGGGTTTAGGGTCTCTCTTCAAACCGCCCACCCCAGGCCCCCTCCAGTGGCCGCCCCCCTCCAGCGGCTCCCCAACTCCGCGGTTCACGAGTAAAGGCATCTCTGCTCCCGGACTCAGCTCTCACCGTCAGGGCTGCACTCTGCCATGGGAGGTGACCCCAGCTCCCGCCAGCCCAGAAGGCCATGGCCAGCGCGTCAGGGTTACCTTGGCGACGCCAGCTACTCCGAGGTCTCCTCCTACGCAAGCGCAGGCCGCTTCGGTTCCCAGGGCTCCAGCGTCGGCGCCAAGCTGCACCCACTCCTCTCTCCTCTCCCGAGGAACCCCGCCACCGGGAGGCCCGCTGTCTCCCCAGTGTACCGCTCGAACCCCCCTGTGCCCTTGGCATTGCGTCGTATCCCTCCCACCTCGCTCGACCCAGCTCAGCAGAGAACTTAGTAGGGCAGGCTTTTGGGGACAAGGAGCAGGTGACTGGGGCGGGGGGGTCCTGCTCCCTGCCGCTAGGTCAATCAGCACTGCGTGCCCTGAGTGATTTCTGGATGGGACCAAGGAAGGAAACAGCCAAATCCAGAAGAGGCCTGGCCCTGGCCGGAAGCACCCCTCAGCCCTCCAGTTTACTCCTGGTTCCCCACCAGGTGAGCCATTGCCCCCAGAGCTCAGAGCCAGCAGCCGCTCCTGCCCCACACTGGAAAAGTGACCAAAGCCCGCATTCTGCCGACAGGAAGTCTGCAAGGTCTTCTCGCTGGAGAACAGGTGAGTGGGGAGATCTATTTCCACAGCTGTGACCCTCCGAAGATAGGCCCTGCACAGTAGGCAAGGAAGATCCAGACAGGAAGCTGGGATTAACACCCCTGGGGCGCCCTGTCCACCCAGCCCCACCCTGCCCTCTTCAGCTCCCTCCCCAGCCCAAGGGAGTGCTGGAGTCTGGAAGCAGCAGGGCCCTTCCCGCCTGCTCCTAGTGGAGTCTCCAGGGAGGTTGCCTGTGGCCGGAGCATTAGCTGCCACCTCCCCCCATCACATCAGCAGCCACCCACAAGCTGAGATCCTGGCACCGTGGTCCTGCCGGGAACAGAACCCAGACTGTGTCTCCATCTTCACCCTCATTCCAGGTAGAAAGAAGCAGCCGTTGTCTCACCATCACCAGCCTTGACCAAGGAGGTGCCTGTGTGTGCAAGCTGCCCCACTGACCCCTGGAGACTGAGGGGTGTCCTCTGCGGTTCCAGCATTGCTGGGCGGTGAAAACGTACCCATGACAAGACAGTGGACATGCGAGACCACGTAGTCTCCTGTGGGTGGAACAGACGAGAGGGGCTCACACCAAAGAGAGGACTCTGTCACCAAGGATGGAGCTCTGACTGCAGGGGGGGAGGCGGTCCAGGCTGGGACACAGTGAAGGCCCGGGTACAGGAACGAGGGGACCTGTGGTGGCTCAGTGGGTCATGCTGTCTAACTGTGGGGAAGAACTCATTAGAGACCCAGTGGCCAGGTGGGCTTGGGTAGACTCGAAGGCCAGATTACAGAATGTCGGCTCTGCCATGTGGGAGATGGAGAGCCGTCGCAGGGTTTGGAGCAGGATTGCGGTAAGGGACAATGTGTACAGCCGTGTCTTAGGAGATACAGCTTGTTCCTCATGTCAGCCAAAACCAGAGCTAGCAGGGGTCTGATGGGATGCACCTCCTGGTGGACTGCTTCAGCCATTGGCCACACGGTTGATGCAGAAAGAGCTTCAAGACAGTTGAGTGAAAAAAATCAGTAAGGTGGGACCAGCAGGTGGCGTTGTGGTTAAGGTGCTGGACACTCCCATGTGGCCAACCACGAATTGAGTCCTGGACCTGGTGGCTTGCTTTCTCCCTTCCCTCTCTCTCTCTCTGTGTCTCTCTCTGGTCAAATTAAAATAAGTGAATAAATAAATAAAATTAAATAATTCTTTTAAAAATTAGTAAGCATATTTGTGTTTTAAAAATCCTATGTTTATATGGGTCATTGTACATATATTGAATGTGTCTGTATGTTTTGGTGGGAGGCATCAAAAAGTTCATGGAGGGACCAGCAGGTGGCATGATGGTTAAAGGCTCTGGATTCCCATATGGCTGACCATGGTTTGAGTCCTGGACCTGGCAGCTTGCTTTCTCATTTTCCCTTTCTCTTTCTCTTTCTCTCTCTCTGGCCAAATTAAAAATAATAATAATGATAACAAATGGAATTAAATAATTTTTTTAAAAGAAGTTCATGGAAAATGTGTATTCTAAAAAAATATGCATGGATTTCAGTTTTTGTCCTACCAATATAAACTCGTGCCTTAATTCCAGTTTCCCTTCGAAGTGTTCTCACATACATGTTGAGAGAAGGCTCCAACTGAAGAGCAGCTGTCAGAGCCCGTCTGCCCCCCCAGTTTCCCCCCGGGTCTTCTGCAGATGGTTCCTACGTTCACCTGTGTCTCTGCCTAAGGGGCCTTTCTGGCCACAGGTGAAAGAGCTCACAAGTAGGCCCAGAGCAACCTGCAGGCAACCCGGAAGGGAGCCGAGAGTCGCACTTCCGGCCTCCTGGCCTCGGTGGGACAGCTCTGAGATGTCTCCCACGCAGACTGTCAGTGATGCCCTGCGCACCTGTGCCCTGTGGCCCTGTGGTCGCCGCTCGTAAGTGCACACTTTACTGGCCCTTCTCCTTTCCCGGCTCTTCCCCTCTCCTCATGGTGCTCCCTGGAATCTCCTTCCACATAAACTTGCTCCCAAATCTTCATCCCAGGGTCTGCTCTGGGGGCTAATCCTAACTAAGACCCCAGCCTCCTGCCTTTCCACATCTGCCCCCAGGCTGCTGTAAGCTCCGGGAAAAACAGTAACTCTAGTAGCCGTCTGATAAGTGTGTGTTCAGAGAAGTAAAGTCATGAAAGAGACATTGAAGAACATTAGTCCGGGCGTCTGGTTGTCAGTGGATTTAACTGAGGCAAAGATGGACGCGATGAGGCTGCCGAGGAGGCTGCCACCCTCGTCTCTCTAAAAGAAGCCCACACGAGTCTGGAAGTGCTTATGGAGAACAGGCGGGAATAGGTGGTAATCCCCACACTTCAGATACAAAATTTCACATAGGTTGAGTCTTGGTGGTGGCAAGTTGATGGTGTACTGAACTGCAGAATGGGAAGCCACAGGCCGACCACAAGTTCAGATCCCCAGCCAGGCTGACCTGAAACACACCAGGTACATGCATGTCCAGTCCCTGATGGGTTCGAGACCTGGGAGGAAGGCATCACATTGTGACCAGACCCCTCGAGGGTGCTTGTCTCTCTTACATATACCTGTGATCTCTGTCGTGAATGAATAAATGAAGTCACTGTTTTTAGAATTAGTTATTTAATTTTATTTACAATTACTATTTTAATTTGCTACAGGGCACATGCACTTACCAGAGAGAGGGAAAGAAAGAAAGCAAGCTGCCAGGTCTGGGACTTGAACCACGGTCGGCCATGTGGGAGTCAAGCATTGTTAACTACCACACCACCAACTGGCCTCCTAAAGTTGCATATTAACCCAACATGACACTTGTATTTGGGGACACAAGGCTGAGGTTAAAAACTGGCCCAGTCAGGGTTTTTCCTCAAAAGAAATTGCAAGCATTTGCTGTTTGAAGAAAAAAGCCACGCACTTACGTACTTGAGCTGTTGGTTAGAGAGGGTCTAACATCAGGCCAGCGGAGTGGAGGAGACTTTCTGGCCACTTTCCTGCCTTCTATTCTTTGAGACATGGCCCACTCCAACTATTTCCTGTCCATTTTTTTCCCATGGAATCTCTTGTTTGCATCTTTGGATTTTTGTTTGGTTCTGTTTTGGTTTTAGTTTTGGTTTTGTTTTGACTTTTGCAGGACAATGTGTATCCAAAGTCCTCCTTGTTGACTTGCAGATCTATTTCTAGGAATAAGCTAAATGTGGGGAAATGTTTATACTCAAATGTGTTCATCACACTGTCATTATATATTATTTTAGGTTTTTGCTGTAGGGCACATGTGCTCTCCGGAGAGAAAAAGAGATAGAGAGAGGGAAAGTGAGAAACCATCCCCTAGTGGGGATGGCCATACCATAATACCTTCTCCTCCATTCTCTTCTTGGGATTTCAGACACACACACACATGCACCCGGCATGAGTTTCAAGTCATCAGGTCCTGGGCTTATACTGGTTGGTCATGTGGAACTCCAGTGCCTTAAACATCATGCCACCCGCTGACCCCCACACTGTTCTTTCTTTCTTTCCTTCTTTCTTTCTTTCTTTCTTTCTTTCTTTCTTTCTTTCTTTCTTTCTTTCTTTCTTTCTTTTTTTATTTTGGAGTGGTTTTTGTCATAGGGCGTGTGCGCTTTCCAGAAAGACAGAGAGACAGAAAGCGAGAAATCACCCCCTGGGTGGATGGCCACATTGCAATCCCTTCTCCCCCATTCTCCTCTCAGGATCTTGGGCATGCATGCACATGCACCCGGCATGAGTTTAAACCACCAGGTCTGGGACTCGAACTGTGGTCGGCTACATGGGAATCCAGCTACATAGCTATTACGCCAACTGCTGGTCCCTCACCCCAACACACACACTGTTATTTTTAAGAGTAAAATATTGAGCACTGGAGCCAGATGATGGTGCAGTAGTAAAACACAACACTCTGTGAGGCAGCCCCACATGAGAAGGTTCTGGATTGTGGCTGGAGATTTCTGGAGAATTCCCTAAGTACACCAAGCATGTGTGTGCCCATGATTCTGGGCTGTGAGGCTGGGGGTGGATCGTGGCATTAGGACATTGTCAAGAATGCTGTTTCTCTCTCTCTCTCTCTCTCTCTCTCTCCCACTCACAGAATAAATGGGTAAATAAAAACTTTAAATAATTGAACATCACCCAATATCCAGTAATAGGGAAGTAGATAAATTAAGGCAACCCACTCAAAAGAAATGTTCAGTCATTAAAGACCACGGAGCTAGAAAAACGAGCTACCTCCCATTCTCCTCAGATGGAAACAGATAGAAAATGGCCCTTTCTAGGAATCTGGGAATTTCAATGCTTGTTTCTGGTGCAGGTGAGGAACTGCTGTCCAGAGAGCAACAACCCAGCAATAGGTCCTGTCCCTGTGCCCAGTTCCAAAGAGGCACAACTTTGGAAGGAGCTAGAACATGAGTATTGAAGGAAAGGAACCGAATATTACTCTGCAGAATTATGTGACTGACTGGATATGGAGGAGAGCAGGAGCCTTGAAAACGGGAGAAGAAATTTAGTGTTCCTGCTTCGAGGCCCCGGCTGCATTCTTTCTCTCCACTGTGGTCATCCTTGTGAGAAACACGTGCATGGTCTTGTCCAACAGGCACCGGGTGGCGCTTGGCTGACTCGTTAACACAGATCCCACGTCCTGGGTTCCTGGTTTCCAGGGCTTAACCTGTGGGAACTGCATGATGGGAGAAAGTTCCAGAATCCTCCTCTCCTGGGCCCAATAGAACCAGCCTCAAAGGAACATCATACTGAAGCCCCCAGAAAATCACTCCACAAAGGATTCAGGAGGAAAAACGGTGGCTCAGGCCAGAGTTGGGGTGCGGGCAGGGAAGAGGTGTCACAGGGTCGATTCCTATAGGTCAGGGTAGGGGTTTTCTGAGAGGTGGTTCTGTTCTGCAGAATTCTTTTGTCTGTGGGCAGCTGAAATACAATATAAACTAGTTTAAGGAAAAAGTGGCGTCTCTTGACCCTTGTGATAGGAGCTCGTCTATAGCTTAACTGGCTCGGAACTCACCAGTGTCTTCAGGTGCGTCTCTTCTTTCCTTCTGCCTCCTGCAGCTCTCCTCTGTTCTCGTCCCCACCTCCTACAGACAAGCTTCTTCCACAGGTAGGAGACACACCGCAGGCACCTTCGGACTTCCTTCAGTTACTCCAGACTGATTCAGAAACTCCCGAGGAGAGATTTTTTTTTTGGTCTCAGTCCATACAGATCCCAGAGAAGCACTATGATTGGCCCAGCTTGAGTCCCGTGACCAGCTATTGGCCCAACGCTATGGCCAAGAGAATTGACCAGATGTGGATGACACGTTCATCTCTGTGGCAGGGATAGGTGGCTGTCTTGTAGTCACAATCCCAGAGAATCATGTATTTGGAGTTGGGGAGAAGCAGCTCCCCAAAGGAAGGAGGAATACTGTTACTGAGAGAGAAGAATTTATTCCCCTTGGGCCGTGGGGAAAAAGCCTTATTCAATATATAGCATTTGTTTTCCTATCAGTCCCATCCCTAATCCAAATGGTACTTTGTGTGTGGGGGAACTCCTTCCTCTATACATTTTGCTACCATTTGCCAGAAAATTATCATAAATATTGATACATTAATCTATAATGACCTCAAATGTGATTGGTACCCAGAATTGTGCAGTGTGCAACCCATACCACCGAATGTAGCGGCTCTGCCCTCTTATGTGGTCATTCCCTTCAATTACCCCAATCCCTCCTGAAAGAAAGTCTTACTCCACAGAGCTGCGGGCAATGGCGAGGCAGAACCCAGAGGGGCAGAGCCTTAAATGGCAATGACAGCAGGACCCTACCACCTCTCCTCCAGTGCCCCCAGACGAAGCTGTGTCCTGTCAAGTGATGAGAAGCAAAGCACATTGGAGCCACAGCAGGCTGGGAGTGAGGAGAGGGATCCTGAGGAGCTGCTCCAGAGAGACCACCTGGGGGAGGATCTGAGAAGAAATGTTTGCTTTCCCTCTGAGGCCAGAGGAGCAGAGCTTAGATCATGTTTGTGATGAAACCACGGAGGAGACATTTGTCAGAAAGGTCTGTGAACAGGGGTAGCCTTGTGGGCAGTGGTGAATGGAGCCGGTTCCCACATGGCTGACTGGAGTTTGAGTCCCAGCCCAGCAGCTTGAAAAACACACTGGGGGATTAGGACCACTGAAGACCTTCTGCCCAGACTTCACCCTCCTGTCGCCCAGATTTAACCAGGAGTCAGGACAAGCCGATCAGCAGCCATCTATATCTGAGTTCTGAGTGGCCCCATTCAGGGATTAGGACCACTGAAGACCTTCTGCCCAGACTTGACCCTCCTGCCTCCCAGATTTAGTCAGGAGCCAGGGTCATATTAATTTTCAATTTCCACTAAATCTGCTGCACACAGGGAGAAAATGGTACTGCTTAGAAATTACAGGTCACCTCCTCCTGCATGCCTCTGAATGCTCAGATTTAACTCCAAACACTAGGAATAAAAAAACATATAACCCACCAGATGATCAGAAACCACTGCAGAGGCACAAGAAATATGAGAAACAAAGTACCTCTCCTCTAAGGGAACAGAATAACTCCTCTTCCTCCACAGACAATACAAGGGAACTTGTGGAAATGTTAGATAAAGAATTTAAAATATTCTTTACAATATGTGACAATAAGATATTCTTTACAATAAGTGACATATGTGATTAAATATGTAAAAGAAATTGAAATAGGGACCAACAGGTTGGCATGGTGGTTAAGGTGCTGGACACTCCCACATGGCTGACCACGGTTTGAGTCCCAGACCTGACGGCTTGCTTTCTCACTTTCTCTCTCTCTGTCTCTGGTAAAATAAGAATAAAATAAATGAATAAATACAATTTAAAAAAAAAGAAATTGAAATAAAAACATATTACCACTAAAACAATAAAATAGTAATGATAAATAAAATTAAATAAATAATTCTTTTTAAAAAGAATTTAAAATATTCATAGTGACAAAGCTAACAGAGATCCAAGAGAAGAGAGACAGTGAACTCCAGAAAATGCAGGAGAAAAGAGACAACGAGTTCCAGGAGGTGAGGAAGTTCTTGCACAATCTAAAAGAGGAAATACACATCATAAAAAAGAGTCAAATGGAATTGTTAGAGATGAAGGCTGTAATACAGGAAATCAAAACCTCCCTTGAAAATATCAAAAGCAGATTAGATCATGCAGAAGACTGAATCTCAGATGTAGAAGACAGAACCTCAGACCTAGAAAATTTCACCAAAAAGACTGAGGAAATAACACCCCCAAAAATGAGAATAACATACAAGTAATACTAGATACCATTAAACACCCAAACATCCAGATCATCGGTATCCCAGAAGGTGGAGATTATCAAGAGCATCGATAATCTATTCCATGAAATCCTAGAAGAAAACTTTCCAAACCTAGAGAGGCACTCAAATATCCAGACCCAAGAAATACAAAGGACCCCACATAGAATCCACCCAAGATCTTCCCTGAGGCATATCATAGCCAGATTGACCAAAGCCACAGAGACAAGAGACTACATGTGTTCATAGTTATGTATATATCAGCTGTGCTTGCTATTGAAAGTTTTTAAATTAAGATCTTTAGTGAATCAATAAAATGTGGGGGGAGAAAAAGGCATGGAAAACAACTGTAGATACCAGAGACAGTGTGGGAAGAGGGTGGGGAATGGCAGAGGGTGAGAGGTAGGGAATCAAAAGGAAAGGGGGGAAAAAAGTAAAATATATAAGAAATAAATAGAAAATTATTTGTTGACAATAACATGTGTGGTAATATCATTGATTGAGCCAATATATGGTGTATTCTGGATGGAAAATCTCATTTTGTATATTGTATTGATGTACACTGAATGAATGAAAATAAATACATAAAACACACTGGGTGCATTTGTGAGCCCTTTATCCAGGATGGAGAAATGGGGGAGAAGGGATTGTGGCCTGACTTGCCCCACTAGGGGCTGCTTTTTTCCTCTTTGCTCTCTGTACACGTACCCTCTAGCAATTAAATAAAGCTCAGTGGATAAGGGACAGTGGAGAGAGGACACCAGCAATCCCATGTACGTTTAAAAATCACACACTGGAGGAACCAGCAGATGACATAATATTTATGTCACTGGACTCCCACATACCTGACTATGTTTCAAGTCCTGGATCCAGTGACTTAAAACTCATGCTGGGTGCCTGTCTGTGTGTGCCCAAAATCCTGAGAGAACGGAGGAGAAGGGATTGTGGTGTGGCCATCCCTCCTGGGGGGTGATTTCTCATTTTCTGTCTGACTCTATCTCTCTGGTAAGCACTCATGCCCTATCACAAAAATCTCTCTCTTTAAAAAAATTAAATCACACGTTGGGGGCCAGGAGGTGACATGGTGGTTAAGGTACTGGATTTCCACATGGCTTACCACAGTTCAAGTCTCAGACCTGAAGGCTTGTTTTGTCAGTTTCCCCCTCTCTGTCTCTCTCTCTGGTGAGGGCACATGCCCTATAGCAAATTAAAATAATAATAATAATAAATCAATTTAATTTAAAAATTTATTTTTGGGGCCAGCAGATAGCGTGATGGTTAAGGTGATAGACTCCCACGTGGCCAACCACAGCTTGAGTCTTGGACCTGGCAGCTTGCTCTCTCACTTTCTCTCTCTTTCTCTCTCTCTCTCCTTCTCTCATCATCAAATTAAAAAATAATAGCAAATTAAATTAAATAATTTTTTAAATTATTTTTAAATAAAAGTCATTAAAACGATATATGAAAAACACCCACAGGGTGTGGAGGTGCTGAGACATGGGAGATTGGGAGGGGCTGAGTGAAGACTGGGACTGTGTCCTGAGTCTGGTCAGAGCTGCCGAGAGGAGAGAGTTAGTTCATCGGGCCCAACCGTGTGGCTCCAGGTGACTGCTCCCTAGGTCTCCCTGTGCTCCTCTCAAAGGCCCTTCTGTCCGGACCCAAGGCAGTAAGCTGCCAGCGATCTGGGCTGCCAGAAAAGACAGGGGCAGGGATGGGCCTGGGACTGCCAAGGCTGTATGAGGAGACGGTCTTAGGGGAAGAGATCTGGGGACCGGACTCACAGGGCGGTTCTCTCCGGCCCTAGCAGGCCTTGACGGGCTGTGAGATGGGGCACTTCCCAACAGCTCCACTAGGGGTCACCACAGCCCCAGCGTTGGGGTGGGGGAGGGGAGGGAAAACCAACCTCACTCCTTCCCCCCCTCTAGCGGCGAGGGACCGACGTCTAGCCAGGAGGCGTAGAACGTCTAGCAGTGGAGGAACGCCCTGGAGACTGCGGTGTGGTCCAGCCAAACAGCCGGGTGTGTGTATGCGCACACGTGCGTGTGTAGAGGCTGCGTGTGTGGTGTGTGGATGTAGTGTACAGACAGCCACACACTCCATACAGGCTGGGGACCATGAAGGGGCACTGTGTTCTCGTGAGCACGAACGGGACCGTGTGTACGGGGTCAGACAGCTCCATGGGTGTAAGTCATATGCGTGTAGACATGAATGCACAAGGGCTCTGGGTGGGAGGGGGTGTCCGTGACATTTGTGTTCATCTCCCATGAATGTGCATGTGAGCACACAGGCTGGATGTGTGCATAAGTCATGTACCCACACATGAGCACAAGCATGTGGGAGTGTTTGCACGTGTGAGCTGTACGCGTGAGTGGGTGTAACAGTAGTGGAAATGTGTGTGAATGTGTGAAGGGCGATCACACGTGTGGCTGAGCCTGTAGGAGTGCAGCATTGGCGTGTGTGTTGGGGGGTACGCCTGAGTGTGTCCCAGAGCGGCTGTGTGAGTGTGTGAGCCAGCATGTGCCACGGGAGTGCTTCCGGAATGAGTGTGAGAGAAGATCCGAGTGTGAGGATGAGGCTCTGTGAGTTGTCAAGGTTGGGGGAGGAACCGCCTCTATGTGGTCTGTGTGCGTGCCCAGTGTGTGTGCACACACGTGTGTCTGTGTGTGAACAGGCGAGTGTGTCACTCCTGGGGCAGTATGGCCCTAGAGCCCTGGCAGTGCCAGGGAGAGCCCACAGCACACCCGGCGAGGGAAGTGCGGCTGAGGCTCCCACCTGAAGATCGGCCCAGTCCTCAGGTTTCACTCATGACCCTGTGACATCAGCGGCAGCAGCTGTCCCAGCCGGCCCGGCCCCCCAGCCAAGTCCCCCAGAGTCCCAGCCCAGCCCGAGGTGGGCACGCCACTTCAGGCTTGTCAGCAGCCGCTCCGCTCCCCTCCAACCGTGAGTACCCTCCACCCGCCCCTCGGCACCCGGGGCAGGCCCCCTGGCCCTGGCCCCAGCCTGGCTCCAAGGCCGTGACCACTGAGCTCTGGGCACTGCTGACTGCTGCCCACACCGGGCTCTGGCTGTGCCGGCCCGCTCCGCTGCCCCTGCCTTCTCCTTGTGTCTTGCCCTCTGCCCCGTCCTCTGCTCTGTCTCTCTGGTGGGCTGGCGGTCCCTGCCCTCAACAAGGGCCCTCGCTCCGTCACAAGTGGCCCAAGCTCAGCTCCAGACTGGCATGGGGTGACCCGAAGGACAGGGGCTGGCTCAGTCCTCAGGAGGAGAGTGAGAGTCACAGTGACTGGGCCGGCAGGGCTGTGGGGGAGGGAGAGCCAGGAGGCGGTGGCAGGTGGGGGCCCTTCGCACTACTGGATGCCAGCAGAGGACACCTCCCAGGCTGCCGGGGCTCTGCCCACCGTCCCTGCCGCTCCCTTGGCCCCCTCAGCTCAGCTGGGTCCTTTTCCTGAAGAGACCAGGGTGCTGAGCCTTGAAGGGGAAGGGGGCTGAGGCAGGGGTCCCACACAGTGGATGGGGGGACAGGGAGTGGAAAAGCCTGGATTGAAGGGCCTTTGGGGGTCTCGGACAGGCCTGGGGAAACACAAGCCTCCAGCCCCCTCTTCCATGCTGTCGGCAGAAGAATCTCCAGGCCCCTGGGAGGGAGGTGAGTGGCTGGTGGAGAGGCCGGGCCGGTCTGAGCAGAGCTGGGGCTGCGGCTTGGAGGTGCGTGGAGCTAAGAGTAATCTTGGGTGGGAGAGTCCCTCTCTCCAGAGCCCAAAAGTTGGGGAGTGGCTACTTGAGGCTTTTGAGGAATGACTGTGTAAGCCCCCCCCACCCCACCAGTCCAGGCCACGTGTCCAGCTGCCCACCCCCTGCCAGGCATGGGGACAGGGCCGGGGCCAGGCTCACTGTGGGGAAGCAGCCCCCAGGAGGAGACCCTAGACAATTCCCCCACACACCCATACCACCTGCAGCGGGGACTGCCCCAAAATACATCTCCTAGAGCCTGGAAGGTTAGAGGCCATTTAATCCTGAGGATGAGGCAGGCAGGGAGGCAGCTCCAGATTGTGGCCAATCCGGGTGGTCTAGAGAGAGGAAGGGACAGCAGAGAGGTGGGGTAAGCCAGGGATTGTTGTCACTCATCTGCCACCAAGGCTGTGGCCATGCCCCTGGGGCCTGAGCTGAGCCAAGGAGACCCCAGTGTGGTAGAGGCTGGAGTGAGGGCCAGGGCCAGGGCCAGGGCCAGGGGCCAGGCCAGGGAGGTCTGATTCTCCCAGCACCCTCCAGGTTCTTCTGGGCTCATCCTCAGTGCCCTGCCCGTGGCCAGTGGCCTCCCTCCGTGGCAGTGGTGTGGACAGCAGTAGTCCCCGCACTGCTGTTCGGAGCCACATCCCTGTGCAGGACAATACGGAGGCCAGAGAAGCGTATGCTCATGCCCTGGCCCTGCCCTCGGGCTCCTTAGCACCCCACCTCTCAGGCATCTCTCAAGGCCGCGCAGGGATGTCAGGGGCTTGGGGAAGGCAGTGGATGGCCCTCCCAGTGGCCTCTATCCCAGCCTGGCTCTTCTCGTCATTCTGGTTGGAAACCTACGTGGGCTAGGGGCTCAGGACTCACGGCAGGCCCCTCCACCGGAGTCTCTGCCCTGGCCCCAGGACAGGTCCAGGGAAGCCCTGAGTTTGTTACTGAAGACACAGAACCCCAAGTGCGAAGTTGGGGTGGTTCTGACAAGGTCCCTGCCTTTGGGGGCACCTCTGGTCACTAGAGCAGAGAAAAGGACAGTGGTGGCGAGAGAGCTGGGGCAGTGTGGGGAGGGAGTTCAGAGCAGGCTCCCAGGAGGAGGCAGAAGCTGAGGGGACTGACCCTCCTGGAACTTAGGAGTGGAATTTACCTGAAGGCTCCTGTAAGTGACAGTCAGAGAGCACGGGGGAGCGGGGAGGGGACAGGATGGATGCAGTCCTAGACTCCTCTCAGGGAGGACTCTGCTCCGAGGGTGCCGACACTTTGGGGCACACAGTGGGGAGGACGCTGGCTCTGGTGGGTGCGGGGTGGGGGCAGAGCTGGGTCCTGAGCAGGAAGCAGTTCCGTGGGCAGCCGGAGCGTGGGGACTGCGGCACGGGGACAGGCCAGGTCCCCTGCCCCGGGTTCCATGAGAAGGGGCCACGGGGGCTCAAGGACCCCAGGTTCCCTCCACCTTCACCACCCCTGCCCTTTGATGTGCCCTGGCCCCCACTCTGCCTCATCAGCAGCAGCTATTTTTATTCCCTGCAGTTTTCAGTCAACAGCCCTTGTTGGGGGATGGGGCGGCCAGAGGAGTGAGAGGGGCTGGGGGCCCTGACGGGGAGAGGCAGGGGGGCACTGTGCCCCCCCGCAGGGCATTCTGTCAGGAGCCCGGGCTTGAAAGGAAAGGGCAAAACCCCAGCAGCCCTGGGCTCCGCTAGTGAACTGGTTTGTGAAAGCAGACGCCCCTCCCCAGCCCCGTAGGTGCTAGCAGGTCACCTGCAGTTGGGACATCGCTGATCCCGGTTACTAGGAGATGACATCTGGCAAGTTACTTCCCTTCTCGGCCTCGGTTTCCTCATCTGTCAAATGGGGTGCTAACAGCATCAGGGCGAGGACTGAACCAGCTCCTGGGCCAGGGAGGTGCCCGGAAGGTGCTGGCATGTGGTCAGAGCAGCGTGAGTGCCCACTTACATGGCCATGCTGTGACCAGCCTGCGCCCGAGGGATGTCTCACAGTGGGACACGAGACGGAGGGAAGGAGTGTCAAGGAAGGTGGCCTTAGCCAGCTCTGGGCACCCGTCAGAGCCCAGGGTGGGGCTGAGGTGGGCGGGACACACCTGCTCTCCCTCCAGTGAGGGTCCTTTCATAAAATGGACCGAAAGCCCCCCGCCCTCGCCAGTGGCCCACGGAGTGCGACGTGGCTGTGAAGCCCGGAGTCCCTCCAGCCCCTCTTCGTCAGATCTGCCCCCAGCTCTTGCCTTTCCCGAGCTGTGCACCTTTTTCTGAGCCTAATTTTGGAGAAGGGTCTTGGCCACGTGGCTGGTGGGAAACATCTCAGGCGCAGTTTCTGGGTAGCGTGGAGTTCCCGGAGCACGGTGGCCCCACTGCGGAGGCTGCAGGGCCGTTGCTGCCGCGGAGATGTCAGGTGGTGGCCAGAGGGCCGCTCAGCTGGTGCCGGTGACCACAACCCAGTGTTTCAAGCGGGAAGGGCTTCAAGGCCACCCTACCCACACAGTTGGGCTGGAAGGGCAGGATGGGAAGGCGATCAGCCCACAGTTCCCTGGGCCTGGGAGCAGTTTAGAATATTCTTGTCAGACTCGATGGACCCAAGGCTGAAAAAATGGGGATGAGAGGGCGGTGCAGAGGGAAACAGGCCCGCCACGTCCCGAGGTGAGCGTGTCAGGAGAGACAGGTGGGAGAGGAGATGCCGCGCTGTGTGTGTGACAGGGGTGGAGGGCTGTCCAAGGCGGGGTGGGGCAGGGGTGTTCAGACCTGGGTGTAGAGGCTGATGAGCTCAGGTCGGGGGGGTACCCATGGTGTCACGAGACCTGGAGGCTCCTTAGAACCACCCAAGCCAAAAGAAGGCAGGAAGTCCTAGGCCTGGGTGGAACGAATCACCCTCCCCACCCTTTTGAGCAGCTGGGAAATGACTCAGTGATGTGATGAGTGTGTGTGTGTGTGTGTGTGTACGTGCACACATGCGTGTGGGCTGTAGTAGGGACTAGGGCTACATGAGGGTCAACTGGTGCAAATATAAACCAAACCTCAAGGAAGGCTCTTCACCAAGCTCTAGACTTCCCCCCTCCACACACACACACACACACACACACACAAACACACTCACATACACACACACACACATACACACACTCATATAGACACACATACACACTCACACATACACACAGACACACATACACTCACACATACACATATACACACACTCACATACACACACTCACACTCATACACACAGACACACATACACTCACATATACACACACACTCATACACACATACACACAGACACACAGACACTCACACATACACACATATACACACACTCACATACACACACTCACACTCATACACACAGACACACACTCACATATACACACACACTCACACATACACACATACACATACACACACACACACACACACACACACACACAGAGCTCCCACCATGAAGCCCCAGGAGGCTCAAGCACAGTCCTGCCGGGGCCTGCCAGACGCCTACCCCAGTCCACGCCTGTCGGCAGCTTGGCCCAAGGACTCCAGCCTGCCCTTTGTGGGGAACAGATAGATGAGGGCCAGGCCGACTTGGGGGCAGCCTGGTGGAACCTCTACCCAGGCAGGCCCCAGCTCCCATAGCTGTGCACCGGGGCTGGATGGAGACCAAGTTTGCAATAGCAGGCACACGGGATTGGCGTGAGAGAGAGCCGTGATCGAATCCTGGTTGTGCCAATTGTTAGCTGCGATGACGAAAGTGAAGTACTTGGAAAAGTGTCCGGCACAGGGTGAGCACCAAAATAACAAGCTATGCATATCTTTCATCAAGGAATGTTTCTTTATAATTAAAAAAAAAAATTTTTTTTTCTTGCTGGAGGGCACGTGCACTTGCCAGAGAGACATGGAGAAGGGAAGTGAGAAACACCTCCCGTGGAGGGTGGCTATGTAGCCATCCCTTCCCCTCCATTTCCATCTCCTTTTGAGGTTTTGGGCACACAGACACACATTTCTGACATGTTTTTCAGGCCACCAGATCCAGGACTTGAACCACAGAATTGACTACATGGGATCCAGCTGCCTTAACCACCACGTCCCCGGCTGGCCCTGTCAAGGAATATTTCTTAAGCCTGTACTTTATGAGCCTTTGCAGGTCAGCACAGAGGGTGAATGTACTGAGATTCAGGGGCCCAGGGAACCCCTCCCAAGCTCTCCTATTTTGAGGACACTCTTTTCCAAACTGACTGAGCCTAGAATTCCACATTTTGAGATAAAAAAAAAAAAATCTTTAACTTAAAGATCGGACTTGAGGGACCAGCAGTTAGCGTAATGGCTATGTCACTGGATTCCCATGTACTCGACCGCAGTTTGCGTCCCGGATCAGGTGGCTTAAACTCACGCCGGGCGCGTGTGCGTGCGTGCCCAAGATCCTGAGAGGAGAATGGAGGAGAAGGGACTGCAGTGTGGCCATCCCCCCGGGGGGTGATTTCTCGCTTTCTATCTCTCTGTCTCTGTCTGTCTGGCGAGCGCACACGCCCTATAGCAAAAACCTCTTCAAAAAAAAAAGATCGGACTTGAAAGGGTCCTTGCTTCTGAGGAGACAAGGCTTCCGTGCCC
Source organism: Tupaia tana (assembly GCA_026018925.1). Classification (NCBI taxonomy): domain Eukaryota; kingdom Metazoa; phylum Chordata; class Mammalia; order Scandentia; family Tupaiidae; genus Tupaia; species Tupaia tana. Next base: position 55,355,626 of record JAKSZU010000011.1, on the reverse strand, counting down.
ATCGGTGAGCCGGGAGGGGATTAGCAGGGAAGGGTCACAGTGCACAAACCCCAGGACAGCCCATTTGAGAATCTTCATTTCATCAGGCTCCAGCCAACAGAAGCATTCTGGTAGAAGGGTCATCTTGGGAGAGGAAGGTCAGAGACGACCAACCAGTGCTCTTGGAGAGCCTTTGGAGATTGGCAGGGAAGCAACCTTGGCACCCAGGAAGGGCAGAACAAATGTCGTCACTACTATCGTTCCTAACCTGGCATGGATGGTATCAGGCTGCTCGAATCTGGCCCCTTCCCAGGGAGACTTGGTCCAGTCATGGTGGTACAGGTGGTAGGGCACCACTGCACGATGTTGGAGCCGTATGGGAAGGCCCCGATTCAGATCCCCAGGTGACCTGAACACACGGGTGTGGATATACTTGTGTTCCTGGGAGGCTGGAAGGCTGCTGGAGAGGTTGGCGATGTGGTTTGTCAGGGGTCCTCCTCTCCCACCCCCTCTCTCTTTCAATATTAAGTAAATAAATACATAAGGAAGAGCGGTTTGTTCTGACACAACGAGCCCCACCCTTGCTCAGGAACCCATGTGACTCTACTTGGTTTCTGGAACTCTTGGGGCTCCCAAGTGTCCTAAGGCTTCCGCTCTATGCTCTTGGCTCCAGGCCCCCCTCTAAGGCCTCTTGGAACAGATTTCCTTTGCAGAGAGTGTCAGGCCAGGAGGGGAGGCCACCCGGGGTGACTTCCTCCAGGCCCCAGTCTGCCAAGGCCAAGGCAGCTCTTCATCCTCTGCAGGCCAGGGGTGCTGGCAGAAAGACAAGTCAGCTGCCCCCCTCCCACCCTCACCCCAGCCTGTCCCTGCTGAGAAAAAGCTGTGACGCCAGACTTACTGCGACTAGAGGGGACATGGAGACAGAGTTTTCCCTCTTGGAGCCAGGCCACAGCAGAAACAGTAATTTGGGAAGCAGGCCACCCAGATGCCCAGTGCTGTCTTTGGCCAGGACAGAAAAGCTTGGTTTGTTTCAGTCTCCTAGAAAGTTCTGAGTCTTAGCTTCCATTGCAGGGGAAGCTTGAAGAGGGGTCTCCACTGGCTGCATGCAGCTCTGGGTAACTTTGCTCCCAACTCACAGAGAAACAGAACAGCCAGATCCTGAGGAGCGATTAACAGCTTTGATGGAGATGATGTGGCATACACCACCCTTGATCAGAGGGTTGGTGGCTGGGGCCTGTGCAAGGCCAGTGATCTGCCCACCATCTCTGTGTGCAGAGAAATATGCCCCAGAATGAATGGGGAAGGTGTAAGGGGCAGGTCATATCCATTCTTCTTCTTCCAGGAAAGTTTCTTACAGTATATCCTGGGGTGGAAGAGGCATAGCTGAGACCACTTGAAGGATTTCAGGTTGATACAGTGCAGCTGGGAGCACTTCTGGATATTTAAAGAACCCTCTCTAAAAGCATCAACATCCATGGAAGGATTGTTCTAGAAGCTTATGGCAAGAGGGCAAGGATATGTTCTAAGCTTTGCCTGGCCAATAATGTGGCACAGTCAGGATCACAGACACCCAGTTGCAAGGGGTGACTTCACACTTCGGGAAAATCAATATATTAAAGTCCTTCACAAAAGATTGGAGGTGAAGGGAACCAGCAGTTGGCGTAATGGCTATGTCGCTGGACTCCCACATAGTCGACCGCGGTTCGCATCCCGGACCCGGTGGCTTAAAACTCACGCCGGGCACATGTGCGTGCATGCCCAAGATCCCGAGAGGAGAATGGAGGAGAAGGAATTGCGGCGTGACCATCCTCCTTGGGGGGTGATTTCTCACTTTCTGTCTCTATGTCTCTCTCTGTCTGTCTGGCAAGTGCACGTGCCCTATAGCAAAAACCTCTAAAAAAAAAAAAAAGATTGGAGGTGAAGAGATGCAATGAACAAAGGAACTTAAGCAGTGGCAAAAATAAGATCCTACACCTGGATTTACATTAACCTTTTATCCTGAAATCTTGATATTATATAATTATTAGTTATTATCACAGAATTTTTTTCCTCAGTTCTGATTTTGTACATAATAATCACCTCATTTGCAAACAAGGACAATTTATCCCTTCCTTCCCAATCTATTTACCTTTTATTTCTTTTTCTTGTCTTATTGCATTAGCTAGGACTTCTAGTCCAAGCAGTGGTAAGAGAGAACATCCTTGTTTTGCTCCTGATAATGGCAGAAAAGCTTCTAGTTTCTCACCATTAAGAACAATGTTTGCTGGGGCTAGAAAGTGGCATGGTGGTTAAGGTGCTAGATTCCCACATGACTGACTGTGGTTCGATTCTTGGACCTGGCAGCTTGAAAATCACACTGGGCACATGTATATGTGTGCCCAAAATCCCAGGAGGAGAAAGGATGTGGTGTGGTCATCCCCACTGGGGGAATGATTTTTCATTCTTCCTTTTTTTGTCTCTCTCCAGTGAGTGCACGTTCTCTATGGCAAAAACCTTAAAAAAAAAAAAAAAAAAAAAAAAAAAAAAAAAAAAGGCTAATGTTTGCTGTAGGGTTTTTTTGGTAAGTGTTCTTTATCAATTGAGGAAGTTTCTCTCTTTTGCTAGTTTGCTGAGAGTCTTTTAATTGTTGTTATCATGAATGGGTGTTGACTTTTGACAAGTGGATCTATTGATATGATCATGCGGTCTTTCTGCTCATGGGATGGATTACATTAATTGATTTTCAAATGTTGGACCTACCTTGTATTCGAATACTGAGACAAATAACACATGGTCATGGTGTATACTTATTTTTATACCTTGTTCAGTTTGCTAATAACTTGCTAAGGTACACATGGATTTAAAGGAGAACAATCAATTGCATGATTTATTGAAGAGGAAGATCTAATTAGACCACAGCTCCTGAGGCACTGACCTATAGGTGGTTGCAAACTGCACCTTATGACTTATTGCCTCCACTGCTGAAGAGGCAATCCATCTTGGGATGAATGAACACAAAGGGTGTCCAGGTTTCTGTGGTTAGACTATATCTGGAATTGGGTGTTCCGATTTGGCTGCCCTACAGACAGAGACAATGTCGGGTTGGACCTGCTCCAGAGAAGAGCTGCCTGGCCCTCCAGCACCCTCACTCTCGGCTTCCTGCCCATGGACAGCTGGCCCTGGCCTGGCTCGCCAATTCCCGACTCTCCCTACCACTCTGCTCCCTGTCTTCCCACCCCCTCCAGGCTCCTGCTCTGCCCAGCACTTCCGCCCGAACTTCCGTTTCGACAGAGGTTCCGATAGGACTTCTCACTTGCTAAATGGGCTCTAGCCCTGGCTCCCGAGGACCTGGGTTTTAGTCTTGGCTCAGCCTTTTATTTCTCACTCTCTAAAATTATCTTATTTGCTTCCCTATTTACTGTTTGCCTCCTCCCTTGGGAATGCAAGCTCAATGAGAACAGGGATTTTAACCTCTGCAGGGGTCCACCCTGGCCCCAGACCAGGGCCCAGCATGCAGTAGATGCTCACGAAATGTTTGTTGAATGAATAAATGTATGATCTGGGGGGAGTTGCCATTCCTCCCTTGGGCTTCATTTTCTTTATTTTCTTTATACAATGAAGGAGTCGGGCCCTTTGCCCTCATGGGTCCCTGTATTTATGGGTAAGAGGTTGCCTACAGCACCCCCAGACCTTCAGCTGCCATATCTCAGGGAATAGGCTGGGCAAGGCTGGAGGAAGGAGAGTGGGTGCTGTCATCTTGGCCCCTTTACCCCTGACTGTGGCCCGAGGAGCCACATGGAGACCTGTCAGCATGTCACCTACTTCACACTGTGGAACATTGTCAGAGCTTTGTCCCTGCCGTGAGTCACCATCCACATAGCCCAGGTAGCTTCTCGTTCCTCCTTGAATGCCCATTGAAATGATGCCCATCTTACCTATTCTAGATTCATGGAAAGGGCAGGCAGAAAAGCCGTGGGCCCTCCCCAACCACCTGCCCTGTGGGGGGGCTCTCGAAGGCTGAAAGGTCAAGTCCAGATGCCCAAGCCTGTGTCAGCCCTGGCCCCACTGCCATCCCATCTCTCCAGGCCCCTTGGTGACTCTCTCCACATGAGGGACGTCCCTGTGTCCTGCCTCTGTCTTTGCTCGGGGTGTTCCTCTCCCAGGGAGTCCCTTCCGCTCTGCTTTCCAGCATTCCTGACTTTGTCCTCCTTTGAGACCCAACTGAAAAGCCATATCTTTCCTCCCCTCGTTGGAAGTAACCACTGAACCACCTAGGCCCGTAGAACGCTCAACTCCCCTCTCGAGGGCTGGCATCACCTTCTGCTTGGATCGTAGGCATGTGTGCCCGTGGCCACCCCTCCCTCAGACTGTCAGATTTTGGTGTGCAGGACACCCCATGGCTGCATCTTCATGTCCCACCCACAGCCAGCCCAGCTCTGGCATAGAGATGGAAGGATGGTTACGTGGGTGAATGGATGGATAGACGGGCAAACGAATGAAACATAGGATCCATGGTATACCTGGCAAGGTCTACACTCACAGCTTCATTCAGACATTTATTACTCATTCATTCATTCATTCATTCATTCAACAAACACCGAGTGCCTTCTGGGTATCTGTGGCTGGGACTGGCCATGGTGACCTGGACAGACACAGCTGCTGTCTCTTGGCATCTCAGTCTATGAGGAGACAAATAAATTGAGCAAATGCACAAATAATTACAAATTATCATAAACAATGTCAAGGAACATATTGGGGACTATGCTGGAGGTATTGGAGGGAGAAGGGGGCTTTCAAGCTTAGAAGGGGATTGAGAAGAACCAGCCTGTGAAGAGAGAGGGGGATGAGTACTCTGGGGACAGCGGGGGCTGGGGACATGCATGGAGGCAAGGATACCCATGTTCGAGGAGCAGGAGGGAGGCTGGGGACTGAGCAGAGTGACAAGGAGACAAAGGTAGGGAGGCAGGCGAGGGCCAGATTGCCAGGGCTCGGCAGGCTGCCATAGGGACTTTTTACTGAGAGAGGGACCAGTAGTTGGCGTAATGGCTATGTTGCTGGACTCCCATGTAGTCGACTGCGGTTCGAGTCCCGGACCCAGTGGCTTAAACTCACGCTGGGCACATATGTGTGCGTGCCCAAGATCCCGAGAGGAGAATGGAGGAGAAGGGATTGCGGCATGGCCATCCCCCCAGTTCTCGCTTTCTGTTTCTCTCTCTCTGTCTTTCTGGCAAGTACATGAGCCCTATAGCAAAAAACCTCTCAAAAAATAAATAGGGAACCAGCAGTTAGCGTAATGGCTATGTCGCTGGACTCCCACGTAGTCGACCGCGGTTCGCGTCTCGGACCCGGTGGCTTACAACTCACGCCGGGCGCGTGTGCGTGCGTGCCCAAGATCCCGAGAGGAGAATGGAGGAGAAGGGATTGCGGCGTGACCATCCCCCCTGGGGAGTGATTTCTCGCTTTCTATCTCTCTGTCTCTCTCTGTCTGTCTGGCGAGCGCACGCGCCTTATAGCGAAAAAACCTCTCGAAATAAATAAATAAATAAATAAATAAATAAATGGAATTTACTGAGAGAAACAATGTAATTAGACTTTTTTTGTTTGTTTTTGTCAGAGGGTATGTGTACTAGTCAGAGAGAGTGAGAAAAAGCACCCCTCAATGGACTGTGGTCACAGTGTAATCCCTTCTCCATTTCTCCACCGTGTCAGGATTTGGGACAAACATGCATGTAGGTCTAGCATGTCTTTTAAGCTGCCCAGGCCAGGACTCAAACCACAGTCAGCTGTGTGGGATCGCGCTCCCTTAGCCACTAGGCCACAGGGCCAGCCCTTAGATTTGATATTTTTTTCTTTAAGATTTTTGACATACAGTGCGTGTACTCACCAAAGAGAAACAGAAAGAGAGGGAAAGTGAGAAATCACCCTTCAGGGGTGGCCACACTGCAATCCCTTCTCTTCTACTCTCCTTTTGAGATTTGGGCACTCACATGTGCTTGGCGTGTTTTTCAGGCCACCAGCTCCAGAGCTGGCAACCACGGAGTCAGCCATGTGGGATCCAGCACTTTAACCACCATACCACCTACTGGCCCCTAGACATTGTTTTTTAATAAGTAGAGAGGAGAAAACTTAAAAAACAACAACAACAACAACAAAAAACCTATTTTATTTAACTTTATTTACTTATTTATGTTAATTTTGACCAGAGACGGACAGAGCAAGAGAGCAAGAGGAAAAGTGAGAAACCAAGACACCAGGTCTGGGACTCAAACTGCAGTTAGCCATGTGGGAGTCCAGCACCCTTAGCCTCCATGCCACTTTCCGGCCCCAATTTTGCTTTTTAAAAGATTAATAGCTGCTTGACGGGACTGATTTAGGGGGCACAGAAACACAAGCAGGTAGCAGGAAACAGGCTATTGTAAGAGATGACTGTGGTATGCACTAGAGGAGAGGGAAAGGGTGGAATCTAGGCATGTTTGGAAGGTGGTATTAATAGAATTTTGAACAAGCTGGATGTAGAAGGTGAGAGAAAAGGAAAATTCGAGAGACACCCCAATTTTTAAAAAAACTTTTAAGAGCTATTTTTTTATTTATTTTAATGTGACCAGAGAAGGACAGAGTGAGAGAGAGAGGGAAAGTGAGAAAGCAAGCTGCCAGGTCCGGGACTTGAACTGCCGTCGACCATGTGGGGGAGTCCAGCACCCTTAACCACCATGCCACTTGCTGGCCCAATACCCCAATTCCTTTTTTAAAAGTAGAGTCTTAGTGTGTTGCAATTCTTCTATGTGGTAAGCCTCTCCAGCAGTTGGGACCACAGGCACGCACCACCACACCCCACCATCTCCCTGTCTCAGACAGGTCTCGCTGTATTTCACTGACATACAGCGTGCGTGCTGTATGTCAAAAATGAGATCCTCGAAATACAGGGCCTCAGTCATTGGCAGCACAGGTGTATGCCACCATGCCTGACATTTTTAAGGTTGGCTGAGAATTGAACCCCGGCCTCCCACATGGCCTCAGCCTGCCAAGCAGCAGTGTCAGACCGCACACACAACGAGGAGGGCCACACCTTGTTGAGAGCAACCGGATGGAGTAGGCCCCTTTCCTGGGCTGAGAAGGAATGTGGGTGGAACAATGGAAGAACACGCTGGGAAGCCTCTTAGCTGCCCATGTGGGGCCGTTCAGGAGAGAGGAATACATGGGGCTATTGCCTGCTCAAAGGACAAGTTCATCGCGTTCCTGTGGCCTTGGTTACAGTCATAATAATGATGCCTCCAGGCCAGATTGAGCCATGAGAGAAGTTAGAGATTGGGCAGAGGAGAGGGACAAGCCAAGGAAATCGATAAGGAGCAGACAGAGAAGGGACACTGTGGAGGATGACAGTTGGAGCATTTCCAGAGGGGGCTGCGGCCAACTGGGTTGAATGCTTCTGAGACGTCGCCTGAGGTGAAGACAGAAACGTGTTCACTGGGCTTGGCAGCAAGGAGGGTGTTAGTGACTTGACAAAAGCTGCTCCGGTTGAGTGGGAGAAATGGAAGCCAGGCTGGGATGGGTTGAAGAGTAAACAAGGTAAGGATGTCAAGCCAGCTGGTGTAAACACTTTCCAACAAGTGTTTTCTGAGAAGAAAAGAAAAATAGGGCATTCGATGAGGGAGGTGTGAGGCCAGAGGGTAGTTTTGTCATCAGTGCCATTATTTTTAAGATGGAAGACACTAGAACTTAGAAAGAGGCTGGCGAGAATAGAGAAAAAAAGCCCATGGAAATGAGCTCCTGGGAAACAAGCAGGTCAGGGTGCTGGCCCGAGTGGAAGGCCTGGGCTTTGATTATTATTATTATTATTATTATTATTCCATTATAATAGTTGGAGGAAGAAATGGAGACAGTTCTGTAGATTGACAATGCATGATGACTCCTACTTTCTCACCAGAAGACGAGGCACGTCATCAGCTTGGACTGTGTCAAGGGGAGGGGTGTGTAGAAAAGCAAGCCTACCAGAAGAATTTGTACACAGGGCTGGAACCACGAACTCAGAGTAATCCCAACCTGGTCGTGTCTTTTGTCTAGCAATGTCCAGCTGCCCAGGGACTGACTCAGAGAAAGCGTAGCTAGGGACATGCAGGTTGGGGTTTCCCAGGTGGGTGTGACTGAAGGAGAAAGAAGCCAGGAGCTGAGGGTGCTTTTGAGGGAGGGGTTATGATAGATTAGTCCCCTCCACAGGGGCACAGTTGAGGGCACCTTGAACTGCCATGCTGGAAGCCAGACGGCCGACCATGGTTTGGGTTGCTAGCTCCATGGGCCTGAAACACACCAGGCACACACATATGCACAAGGTCCTGCTAAACTGGAGAGCTGGAGGGAGGGGCTGTGGTGTGATGAGACCCGATCAAGGGTCTCTTTCTCGCTTTCTTTCTTGCATGCACTCTCTATCAGGAATAAAATAACCTTTAAAAAATGGTGAAAGGTATGTAACAATGGGACCAGCAGATGGTGTATTGGTTATGTCACTGGACTCCCTCATGGCTGACTGTGGTTTGAGTCCTGGACCCAGCAGCTTAAAACTCACACCAGAGGGCTGGCAGGTAGCGTGGTGGTTGAGGCACTGGACTTCCACATGGCTGACCATGGTTTGAGTCCCAGACCTGGCAGTGTGCTTTCTCTCTCTCTCTGTCTCTCTCTCATCAGACTGAAGAATAATCATTCATTCATTCATTCATTCTTTTTTAAAAAAGACATATAACAATGGATCTTATAGCTGAGGAAGGAAGTGTAGTGAGGAGAGGTATGATGGAGAGGGAGAATGTGCAGGGGAGGTCAAGGGGCAGAAGGCATGAAGACACCCAAGGATGACAGCAACCAGGTACCAGAGTGTGAGAGGAGACAGTGGTCTGGGAGCGGGGAGAGCTTGAAGTGGGGATAGCAGAAGAGACAGGGTTTCTGGTTATGATTTAGATTCAGGGTGCATTTAAGGGAATGAGACAGCACGTCCCTCTGATCATTCATTCATTTATCCCTTCAGTAAGCTTCTGTTGAGCACTAGGCATGCTAGTGGCACAAATGAGTGGAGCGTTCCACCAAACTAAGAGTACCAGGGAGGGCTTCCTGGAGCAGGTGGTTCTTGCTCAGAGAAGGACAAATTGGAGCTCTCCAGGGAGACAAAGGAGGCAGGCACTTCAGAAGGCAAGCAGACCCCAGCAAAGGTTTGGGGACAGCTTGACCAATTGTGAAAACTGAGGTAGCATAGCCAGAGGGTGGTCACGTGTGGGTAAGAGGCTATGAGGTAGGGATTGGCTCACGGAGGGCCTCAGGAGCCATCGGGAGGAGTTTGGACTTACCAATGAGCAGTGAGAAGCCGCTGAAGGATTTAAGCAGATTTGTGAGTTAAAAAATGAAAAGGGTGGAACCAGCCTGTGGCATGGTGGTTAGGGCAGCTGGATCCCACGTGGCCCGCTGTGTGGTTCAAGTCCCACACCCAGTAGCTTAAAAAACATGTTGCAAGGGCCAGCAGGTGGCATGGTGGTTAAGGCACTGGACATTCCCACATGGCCAACCACGGTTTCAGTCCTGGACCTGGTGGCTTGCTTTCTTTCTCCCTTTTCCTCTCTCTCTCTCTCCCCCCCTCTCTCTCTCTCTGTGTGTGTGTGTGTGTGTGTGTGTGTGTGTGTGTGTGTCTGGTCAAATTAAAATAAACGAATGAATAAATTTAAAATTGAATAAATAATTACCATAAAAAATGTTAGTGTGCGCGTGCCCAAAGTCCTGAGAGGAGGGAGAAATGGAGGAGAAGGGAATATACACGACCATCCTCCAGGGGGCGTGGTTTCTCACTTTCCCTCTGTCTCTCTCGCTATGTCTCTCCAGTGAGCACACACAATGTCGGGCAAAAGTTTTTCTTTTTTTAATTTAGAGGATGGATTAAAGGGGAACCTGGGAGACAGAACGGCAGAGGGGTGGGGGGAGGTTATTTGAACGAGGCAGAGGAGAGGCGCATGCAACGGCAGTGACCTGGAGGAGGAGAGGACAGCAGTGACCTGGAGGAGGAGAGGACAGCAGTGACCTGGAGGAAGGAGAGGACAGCAGTGCTGGGAGGGGGTCAGCAGGGCAGGGGAACCAAACCGCTCCCCCACAACCACCAGCCAGAACCTGTGCCAAGTGCCCAACCAACAAGGATACTTTTCCCTCACATAACAAAGTGCCCGGACGTGAGGCAGCTTCAGGAGTGGTACAAGAGGAGGAGAGAGGACTTTAGGATGAAGCGTGGATTTTGAAAGAGCTGTGTGCTGTATGAACAAACTGCTGCAGACCAGGCCCTGGAAGAGAAGAAGCGGTGTCTTCCAGGGGTAGGGAAGGAGGAGCCTCAGAGCGGCACGGGGAAGAGTGTCCGGCAGGGGAGGACTCAGGTGGTGAGTGATGTGACACGGTCCGAGAGGGCCAGCTGAGACACCCCTGGGCCCGTGTTTTTCTCCAGTGTTGCAGTTGGAGGCAAGGCTGTGTCCCTGGGCTTTTGGGGTCCCCAGAGGCTCATCTGAAGGAGAGAGTGGGCGATGCCAAGCAGGGACTGTGAACTGAGTAGGTGCACAGTGGTCATGGGGTCCCTCCAGGCCATCTGGGAGGTCAGCATCTTCAGCGAGGTGACAAGCGGCGTGTGAGCATGTGGGGGGGGGTGACAGGGAGGAAGGTGGCAAAGTGCATGTGTGACAGGACTGGGAGGGTTTGCATGAGGGTGGGCTCCAGACTGTGTGTGCGTGTGTGTGTGTGTACACGCCCATGCTCACGAGGAGGCCAGTGAGCAGCTGAGGGGAGGGATGGCAGGAATGAGCAGAGTCATCGTCATCTCATGGAAACCCGACTCCCCGGGGGCTGGTAGGGACCAACTGGGGAGCCAGGCATGGGGGCGTGGCCAGTTCTGCCCAATGGCTCAGGCCTCTCCCTGGGCCGCCCTCCCACCTGTTGACCAAGCCTGAGAAGTGTCCACAATGGCTAGGGCATGGGCCCACTGTGAGAGAGCTGCCCTCCAGTGTGGCTCTGGGTGTCCAGGGGGCTCTGTGGGAGTGTCTGTGGTCTTCGGTTCCTGTCCTTGTGGCCCTTGGGGTGGCTATCTGCCACTGGCCAGAGAGGTCTCCCTGTGCCTGCTGCTACTGCGGTCACTTCCCTGGGGCCATTTACAATATGTGACCCACTACTGCCCTTCCACAGGACACAGGTCGGGAGGGCTGGCAGAGGGGCGAGGAGCCAGGAGAGCCCCGGAGTCTGGCCCTGGAGACAGTCCTCACAGTGTCGTCCAGGCTCAGAGGCTCCTGGAGGGTTCCCTTTCCCCCCATCCAGGGCAAGGCAGGGACCAGCAGCCCCACTGTCTCCAGAGGCTCAGCAGTCCTCACCATTGAAAGTGTCCATCTGTCCCTGTGGCCTTTCCCGTGTGCCCTCCCCTGATGTAGCCCACACCTTCCTGTTCCAGCTTCCCTGCTGTGGGCCCACAGGAGGGAGCTGCTGAAACCTCTGCAGGACCCAGGGCCTTTTCTTCTTCCCGCTCCCAGCCCCGTACCAGGTACCCCAAAGGTCAGGAAAAGGAACCTCCACATGCCCACATCTTCCTTGCACCTTTCCTCCAGGCCAGGGATGGCAGGGATGGCACATAAACGTGCCATGTTCCTCTTTTGCCAGTCCCTGGAAGACATCACTAATCAATCACAGCACTGGATTGCAACCATGGTAGTCTCCGCCCATATCTCCAGGTGGCCAGCTGATCCGCTGATTCACGCTGGCCCTCAGGATGAAATCCGTTTGCCAATCTTGCTTTAGGCTGATCACACCAGGCCCTCTTCCTGGCCCATCTAGAAGTCAGCTGCGGTTCTCTCTCTGTCCCTGTAGGCCGAAGCCACACAGTTTTCCAGAGCTCAAGCCCAGGAGACAATCGAGGCACTGGGGCATTGGCTCCAAGTCCCCAAGGCCGAAGAGGATCTGCTTGGTTTGCTGTCAGTCTTGAGGGCAGCGCGCCCTACTGCCGGACGAGTGTGGAGCGGGCTGGGGGTGATGCTCTGTGCCCAGCACCTGTGCAGCGGCAGCAGCTGGGCCACGCAGGCACACCTCCTGGTTCCCACAGGGCCTGCACGCCCACCTCCCCAGCCCCATCCCTGGGCAGGAAGAGGGTGAGGACAGAACCGCAGGCCCAGAGCGGGGTGGCCACCCAGCACCCCCAGGGGCTGCATATTGCAGCTGCCCTGGCTGCACGTCACCCTCCTGGCCCCTGAGCCCAGGATGCAAGGATGGCCAACGCATCTGTGCCCACCCTGCCTCTGGGGCCCCACTGCCTGCGCCCCTTCACCCGGGAGTCCCTGGCAGCCATAGAGCAGCGGGCAGTGGAGGAGGAGGCCCGGCTGCAACGGAACAAGCAGATGGAGATCGAGGAGCCAGAACGGAAGCCACGCAGTGACCTGGAGGCCGGCAAGAGCCTACCCCTGATCTTTGGGGACCCCCCGCCGGAGGTCATCGGCATCCCCCTGGAAGACCTGGACCCCTACTACAGCGACAAGAAGGTTGGGGCCTGGGCGGGCTTCCCCTGTCTGTCTGTCATCCATCCGTCTGTGCGTCCCTAGGTCTCACAGACCCTCTCCCTGCCACAGACCTTCATTGTGCTCAACAAGGGCAAGGCCATCTTCCGCTTCTCGGCCACGCCCGCGCTCTACATGCTGAGTCCCTTCAGTATCATCAGGCGTGGCGCCATCAAGGTGCTCATCCATGCATATCCTGCCGACGATGGGAGAGGCGGGAGGGGGAGGGCAAACGGGGTGCCCTGCCCACCCGCCCCTCGCTTTCCTTGACGCTCCCCCACGCTGTTCAGCATGTTCATCATGATCACCATCTTGACCAACTGTGTGTTCATGACCATGAGCAACCCGCCTCCCTGGTCCAAGAACGTGGAGTAAGTTTCCCCCGCCCCAGCCCGCTCAGCCTCTGTCCTTCCGGGAGACACGCCTCGTCGCTCTAAGCTCCATGGACACCTCCAGCCCAGGGCAGCACACACCACCGCCCTCACTAGTGTCCTCAGCCTCCGGGATGGCATATCTCATTTCTGTGGCCTGCCTTCCTGGGAGGGCCGTCATACACGCACGGTCCATCCTGCCCTGTGACGTGCAGGCCCTGGCGGGCCCTCTCGTCACCAGGTACACCTTCACCGGGATCTACACGTTTGAGTCTCTCATCAAGATGCTGGCCCGAGGCTTCTGCATTGACGACTTCACATTCCTCCGGGACCCCTGGAACTGGCTGGACTTCAGTGTCATCCTGATGGCGTGAGCAGGCGCCTGGGGGCATCCTGAGGCTGGGGCGGTCAGGGGAGGGGCCTGCGAAGGCGCCTGTCTGGGCTGACCCTCTCAGAGGGTGGTCTGCAGGGCCAGTCGTGCAGACTGTGAGCTGCATGGTTCTCAGAGCCGTCATCCCCAGGGTCTGGCTTGGGGCTCTCCTGATGGTCCATCCGCAGACTATGCACAGCCATGAGGCAGCCCTGAGGCGGTCCCCCTGGGCAAGCCGGGCTATCCTCCACCCCCCAGCCCCCAGCAGCAAAGATCCTGCACTTCCTGTCCAACTCTTGGGCCGTAGCAGGAGCCTTATGGGTGTCAGACCCCGTGATGCCCCTACTACAAGGATTCCTTGGAATTCACTCTGGGCCAGGAGAAGCCCTGACTTCTGCCCTACTAACCTCCTCCCACTCTGACCCTCCCATCCCAACCCCACCCAGGTATGTGACAGAGTTCGTGGACTTGGGCAACATCTCAGCCCTGAGGACCTTCCGGGTGCTGCGAGCCCTGAAAACCATCACAGTCATCCCAGGTACTGGGGAGGCGTGGGGCCCCTCTGCCTGGCCAGCAAGCCTCTTGCCATGCCCAGGGCTAGAACCTGATGCTCAAGTTCCAGGAGGCTCACCCAAGTCCCAGCCATCCTGGGCTGGCGTTTGTGCTCAACCCACACCAAAGCCTGGCACAGAGGGGCCTGCACGCACTGAGAGGCAGCTGAGCAAGGTGGTTCAGAGCCCAGATTCTGGCCAGCCCGTAGCACAGCCCGCAGGAAGCTAGAGCCCACGTGGCCACCCAGGGTTTGAGACCTCCACCTGCTGGCTTGACAAGCACAGCAGACAGAGGTGCCCAGGATGCTGACAGGTTGAAAAATTCGAGGAAAATGGACCAGGCCTGATGGGGGTTGCTTTCTCTCTCTCTCTCTTTCTCTCTCTCTCTCAGCATTAGTAAAGAGAGAGAGTGGAGCCAAACTGCCCGAGTTCACTTCTCAGTTCTACCACTTCCTAACTTTGACCTTTTGCAAGCAGCCTGTGCCTTGGTTTCCTTATCTGTAAAGTGGGAATAATAATAATCCCGCTCACTGGGTTGTCACAAGGATTCAGTGCACAATAGCTACACGGTGCTTAGAACAGTGCTGGCCCACGGTCTGTGACACGTAAACGTGTGTTCATTAATAAGCAGCCCGGGCAGACCAGAGACCACCTGAGAGGGACACGGCCCACAGGGCCTCAATGAGGGGAAGTCCGGACCAGCCTGAGGGCTCAGTGAGGAGCATGCCACACCCGGCTGAGGGCTGAGCGGTGAGGTCAGGGCACTTCCAAATAGTGCATCGAGAGACACGGAATAAATAGAATCGGTCCTGGCTCACACAGGGAGAGGAAGGCCATCTGAAAAGGGATGAAGAGCTGGCTCGGGAAGGAGGGCAAATTGCTAAGTCTTAAAGCTAAAAAGTACCCCGGTTCTCATCTGGTCCAAAGCCTTCTCCCTGTCACCGAGGAAGGGGAGAACCTGGGGCCGGGGCGGGGGGGGGGAGGTGGCGGTGTTTACAGAAGGCCTCTCTGCACGCTGGTGTTGACTCAGGCTCACTCTCCTGCCTGGCCTCTAGCATCTTCAGTGCTCAGCATGGTTTTCTTTTGTTGGTTGGTTTGTTTTGTTTTTATCTTAAATAATTATTCATTTTTTAATTCATTTATTTTAATGTGACCAGAGACAAAGAGAAAGTGAGAAAGCAAGCCACCAGGTCCAGGATTCGAACTGTAGTCCACCATGTGGGAGTGTCCAGCACCTTAACCACCACGCCACCTGCTGGTCCCTCAGCACAGTTTTATAAAGAGACCTCTGAGCATTTATGTTCCATATCAGGGTTAGAAAAGGAAGTGAAGAAGCAAGGGTGAGGCCCAAGAAGGGTGTTAGGGCTCTTCCAGAGATGATGGAAATGCACCCCTAGAATTCCCTAAGAATGGTTCATGCCTTCGTCCAAAGCCGCAGAAGGCAGTAATGTCTGCAGTTTCTGAGGGTGAATCCTGCTGTTCTCAGGTTAATAGGCATTATACAAAAAAGGGTTCTGGGAGCCAGCAGGTAGTTAAGGTGCTGCACTCCCACGTGGCAGACACAGTTCAAGTCCTGGACCCAGCAGCTTGAAAATCACACAAGCACATGTGCATGCATGCCCAAAATCTTAAGAGGAGAATGGAGGAGAAGGGATTATGGTGTAGCCATCGCCCTGGGTGGGCGATTTCTCACATTCCCTCTCTCTGTCTCCCTCTGGCTAGTGCATGTGTGCTATGGCAAAAACCTATAAAGGAAAGAAAAGAAAAGGGGTTCTGTGGTCAGATACATGAATGTGGTATTAATATTTTTATTTGTTTCTGCAGGATTTTGCAGAGCCTTCGATAGGATGATCAGCATAATGAGTCTCTCAGAATAGAACACAGAGTACAATGTTTCCCACGCATTAGCAACCCCCCCCCCCACCGCCCCCGGCACAGCGTGGGAGATTAGTGTGCCGTAGCATGCTCTGGGGTGCTAACCTAGCGGCATTTACTAAGCTCTTCCATATACCTTCTCTTGAGCAACACGTTACTGCAGTACTGCGGTACTGTGGAGCCAGCCCCCCCAAGTCTTCTTCTTCTTCTTCTTTTTTTTTTGTTTTTGTGGAGAGGTTTTTGCTATAGGGCACATGAGCTCGCCAGAAAGACAGAGACAGACAGAAAGTGAGAAATCACATCCCAGGGAGGATGGCCACACTGCAATCCCTTCTCCTCCATTCTCCTCTCAGGGTCTTGGATACGCATGCACACGCACCAGGCATGAGTTTAAACCACCGGGTCCAGGACTTAAACCACAGTTGACTACATGGGAGTCCAGTGACATAGCCCCCAAGTCTTACAGTCCATCCTCCCGGTGGCTGAAAGCCCGTGGCAGTCCCAAAGCTGTGGTTGAGGCTGTGATCAGGGAAGGTCATTCTTTCGGGAAGGCTCTGGAAAGCTAGTAGTGCCCAGGAAGTCAAGGCTTGGAGGTGGAGTAGGGCCACGTCCGAGAAGCACATTGTCACCCTGTCCTGCTCCCTGCCAACACTCCCGCCCTCTCTGTGGTCAGGCCTGAAGACGATTGTAGGGGCCCTGATCCAGTCGGTGAAAAAGCTGTCGGACGTGATGATCCTCACCGTCTTCTGCCTGAGCGTCTTCGCCCTGGTGGGGCTGCAGCTCTTCATGGGGAACCTGCGGCAGAAGTGTGTGCGCTGGCCCCCGCCCTTCAACGACACCAACACCACGTGGTACGGCAACGACACGTGGTACGGCAACGACACGTGGTACAACGACACGTGGTACAACGACACGTGGAACAGTCAGAGCTGGGCTGGCAACTCGACCTTTGACTGGGACGCCTACATCAATGATGAAGGTAAGATGGAGGGTGGGCAGGCATGGGGGGCCTGGTGACATCCTGTGTCAATCCATCACTTAGCAGCCCTCAGAGTCCTCACCCAGGAAACTGCAAAAGCGATACGTCTTGGATGGGTTAGTGTGACCACAGATGCCAAAATGCTTTAGAAATCCCGACACTCTCTCTAGACAAGGCGATAGTCTATAGCAAAGATTCCCCAAACCATGCCCTCCCTGGTCTCCGTCACGCTGCAGGCCACACCCCAGCAGGGCCACCACCAGGCATCCCCTCCTTCACATCCTCTTCATGTGCCCACACACAACACACACACATTCTCACACGGCCACTAGAGTCCACACCATGCATTCCTGCAAACTGGGAAAAAGTACACCTTCTCCAGCCAGCACCCCGCTCGCCCCTCAGTTGGGGGTCCTGCTCAGGAACCCCATGCACACACATCCCTTCTGGCCCTCTCTGCACCCCTGCTGGGCCCTGACTTTCCACCCACGCTAGGCTCTGAAGTGATCTCCCTGCGGCATGCTTACCCAGAGACCTTGTCCTTGGGACTGTTCTTCATGGAGGGGACGGGGCACCCACAGAAGATCCACGCGGTGTGTGTGGTGCACACCGACCTGTCCATGGGGTGTGGTGGGCGCGTGTGCTCACTGTGCGTGCATGTGGGTGACATGCCTCCCCTGTGGCCTCTGCCTAAGGGAACTTCTACTTCCTGGAGGGTGCCAATGACGCCCTGCTCTGTGGGAACAGCAGCGATGCAGGGTAAGTGACGCTGGGGATGGGGTCTGGAAGGATGGGCCTGAGGAGGAACAAGGACCTGGGTAAAGGGGAGGGAGAGGGCAACCCAGGTGGGCACAGGGTACTTTCCTGTTTCGGGTACGCAGCAGACTGGGGAGTTCTCCCCTTATCTGGAGCTCTCGTCCCTCCCTAAGCCCAGTCCTCCATCCTATCCCTAGGCACTGCCCGGAGGGTTACGAGTGCATAAAGGCTGGGCGGAACCCCAACTACGGCTACACCAGCTACGACACCTTCAGCTGGGCCTTCCTGGCGCTCTTCCGCCTCATGACACAAGACTACTGGGAGAACCTCTTCCAGCTGGTACCGCGGCCCCCACCTTCCCTGTAACCCTACAGCCTCCACAGGATGGCCACGCTCCCGGCTGCACCGTGTCCTCGGTGTCCCTATGGGTTCTGGAGTCCTCTGACCTGGGCGCTTGCTAAGCACGCTTGCTTCTTCCCCACCTGTGCTTTAAGAGCTGAGCTCTGAGTCTGGCCCCACAGAGGCCAGGAGGGCAGCTTAGAACTTCAACTCTGCTCATCCGGGGTGTTTAACTTCCCCCATTTGCAGAGCAGGCAGGTTGAATCTGGAATGATAGCACCTTCTGACCCCGAGCGACACTAACAGTAATGAAGCTAGTAACAATAAGGGTATAACAACATACTAGCCCTCTGCCCTTGTCCATGGGGAGTAGGTCTCAAGACCCCCATGGGGGTGGATGCCTGAAACTGGACGTAATGCCAAACTCTATATATACGGTCACGCACCACGTCGTGTTGCTGTGGCCAGTGATGGATGTAGACGTGGTCCCATAGGAGCAATGGGCCACACCGCACGGCCTAGTGTGTAGCAAGCTATAGCATCTGGGGACACTTAGGATGTCTGCACAGTGACAAAATTGCCTAATGAGGCATTTCTTAGACTGTATTTCCAGGACACAGACCTGGACCATCTATATATATATATATGGAGAGAGAGAGAGAAAGAGAAATTTTTGCTATAGGGTACGTGTGCTTACCAGCAAGACAGAGAGACAGAGAGACAGAAAACAAGAAATCACCCCCCCGCCCCATGGGTATGGCCACCCCGGAATCTCTTCTTCTCCATTCTTCCCCCAGGATCTTGGGCATGCACACGCACCTGGCTGGTGTGAGTTTTAAGCTACCAGGTCCGGGACTCAAACCACAGTAGACTACATGGAAGTCCAGTGATGTAACCATTGCACCATCTGCTGGCCCCATGCTTGTACTATTTTTTTTCTTTTTAATCTAATAACCAAGATGGCCACCAGGGGACTAATGGGTGTATATCCAAGCATACACAGCGGTTTGTGTCCTGGGTGGGATGGAGCAGGACAGTGCAAGATTTTGTCACACTACTCAGAACGGTGTGCAGTTGAGAACTTATGAATTGTTTCTGGAATTTTCTATTTCATGTTTGCAGACCATGGTTGATCCTAGGTAGCTGAAGCCATGGGAAGTGAAACCCCCCATAAGGGGCTACTGTGGCTACTACGCGTTAAGCTCATACTAAGGGCCAGGCACTGTGGCGAAGCTCAGATTCCAGCTGACCCCAAAGCCCATGGCCGCTGCTTTTCCATCCTGCCTCTCTGGCCTTGAGATGCCTGGCTGGGGTCTCTGGGCTCTCTGAGCCAGGAGACCAGGAATATCTGGGTCCCAAGTAGATATCTTGAAGTTCCCCAGAAGGTAGCTTGGCCTGCTGAGGGTGGCCATACCTGGCCCAAAGCAGACCCCCAGGCTCGGGGCGGGGGGAGGGACTCTGTTTACTGTCTGCACAATGGGGGTGTGGAAAGCACGAGGGTGCCATGGAACCCCTGTCCTTCTCCCCCGATTCCCAGACCCTTCGAGCAGCCGGCAAGACCTACATGATCTTCTTCGTGGTCATCATTTTCCTGGGCTCCTTCTACCTCATCAATCTGATCCTGGCGGTGGTGGCCATGGCCTACGCGGAGCAGAACGAGGCCACTCTGGCCGAGGACCAGGAGAAAGAGGAGGAGTTTCAGCAAATGCTCGAGAAGTTCAAAAAGCAGCAGGAGGAGCTGGAGAAGGTCTGGACTCCGGGAGAGGAGGCCAAGGACCCAGGGGTCTCCCTGCCCTCAGCCGGGGCTACCTGGCCACTAGCTTCTCTGAGGTCGGCAGAAGGCGAGGGAGGCACCTGGGAGAGGGGGGTGCCGGCAGGGACGGCAGAAGGCCCCAGACTGGGGGCTTCGGTAGAATGCAGAGTATCCAGGTAGAAAGAGTGCTTTGCTGCTTGTGCCTCAGTTTCCCCATCTGTAACAAGGAACCTGGAGGAGTTAAACTTGACGTTTCTGTCCTGCTCACATGTCCGTGGCTTTGTGAGACTTCCTGGGCCACATGCGGGTCCATGCTGAGGTGGAGAAAGGTCCTATGAGGCCCCGGGAGCAGCTGCTGTTTTCTTATTATCTCCTAACACGTAGAATTAGGGCATCAGGCGTTGAGGGTCTTCAGGGCTGAGGGGGTGCAGTCCCTTCCCTGTCACACTCCCCATCACCAAGGTTAGCTCCTTCCTGACCTGCACTTGGTTTGGTATAGGCCAGAAAGAGGGGGCTGCCAGCCCAAAGGATTCAGGGGGAAGCGCCGAGCAATTGGCCCAGAGCTCTGACTCGGCTGAACTTCACGACCATCCTCTGCTCCACAGGCCAAGGCTGCCCAGGCTCTGGAGGGCGGGGAGGCAGTCGGGGATCCTGCCATCACCAAAGACTGCAACGGCAGCCTGGACACGGCACCAGGGGAGAAGGGACCCCCAAGGCAGAGCTGCAGTGCAGACAGCGCCATCTCGGATGCTATGGAAGGTCAGTGCCCCGCCCCACACCCATCCTCCTCTGCCTGACCTGCCCATCACGCAACCCGGGCTCCGAGGGCAGGGTGGGGCCTAGTGGGACCTAACTTCAGGAGGGTGGTAACTTAATATCAGCATGGAAGAAACGGCTCTGATAAATATAGTCCTGTCTTAACCTGGCCCAGTTCTGGCTGCAAGGCTAGGCCTCTGTGGGAACTGGGGCTTCCGAGATGGCCTGGGGCAGGGGTCGGGGGGCTGCCAAGGCGATGGGGAAGGACAGGCTCCTCATACTAACCAGGAAGGCCCACGTTCCCAAACCGGATGTCCTCCTTCTGTTCTCTGGGTAAAAGTTGAAGATCAAAGGTCAGTCTCTGCCCAGGTAGAGTCAGACACGCCCAAATCCATGCCAACCCCCACCCCAGTTCTCAGGAAAAGAATAAGGGTGCCGTAACCAGAGGGGGCGGATGCCCATGTGGATGGACGACAGGCTGCGGGATGACGGGATGGGAAGAGATGGGTGGATGGAATGAGGCAGGAAGGGAGGGAGCGCTGGAGAGGAGGAGGAAGGGACGAAAGTGGGAAAGAGGACGGAAGAGAGGAGAAGGGGCCTGGTGGCCTCCCACGCCAGCCTGCCTTGTGCCAGGGAGTCGGGGTCTCGGGCTTTCCACGCCTCTGCAGGGGAACAGCTCACCTGACCTTGCAAGAGTCTAGGCATCTGTGCGCCCTGCCGGAGAATGTTCCAGGGAGACCCCTGAACCTTGCGATTGCGGGGCCATGCGGGAAGCCTCCGTCTGGGGCGCCTGCTGTAGATGGGGAGCGGGGGTAAGAGGTGGAGGTGGAGGAGTTGTCACAGTCAGACTACAAGGCCGCGGCCTTTGAGAGATTCAGTGTGCTAACTGGAGGAAGGGGTAGCTGAACTGCCCCCTTACCCCTGGAGCGAACCCAGGGTCTCCATGGACCGCCCCCCCACCCCCCCCCACCCCCCCGCACCGGCCCCTTTCTTCGACTATGAAATGGGGGCACTAATGGTGTTCACCTCATCCACTGGTGGCGACAAGTGAGTGAGGTCATGCCTAGGCCAAGGCCACTCCAGGAGGCCAGAGGCCAGGGGAGGTGCAGCTTCAAGCATGGTCCTCGCAGAGATCCCTGGGTTTAGTGTGTCAAGACGGGCTGTTTCTGGAAAGTCAGTCTGGTGGGAAAAGATGGATTGGCTGGGGCCAGTCTGGAGGGGTGGCATTCCTGGCAGGGGCAGGGAGAGCCCACACAGGAAACCTCAGTCTGCTCCGGGGTGGCACAGGCCAGCAGCACGTGGGCGGGGCCCAACCCCCTACAGTGACCGCCTGCCTGCTCCTGGGAACTTGGGGATCCGGCCAGAGAGGAGGGCGTGTCCCCTGCCAGGATCGCAGCCCTGGCTGCTGGCAGGTGTGGGTGCCCAGCCGGGCTCACTGAGGGGCAGGCCTCACGGGGTGTGCCAGAAAGGCGGGGCTTGAAATGCAACTTGGAGGCGAGGCTTGGGGGTGGGGTAAGGCTCTTAGGAGTTGGGGCTTCGAGGTTCGCTACACAAAGGGGAGGGCCTTTTAGGGGTGGGGCTCCAGTGAGGCGGGGCTTAAAGACGTGTAGGTGTGGTTTAGAGGGGCGGGGTTTCGAGGGGAGGGGTTTAGAGGGGCGGAGTCTGAGGATGATGGGTTGAAAGACGGGGTCTGGAGTAGGCCTCTTGGAGGGGGGCTTTGACGTTGAAGCAGTAAGGGGTGAGCCTTTAAGGGACAGAACTTAGAGAGGTGGGCCACGTGGGGAGCAGTTTTGGGAAGGTTGCAGTGGGGTGACTGAGAGGGCATTGAACTCAGAGCAGGCCTTGCCAGGAGTGTTGCCATGCGGAGCGCTAAGGGACAGGGCTTGGGAGAGGGGACCCCAGATCCAGCTGGGGGAAGGGGTGCATCTGGGGAAGCCTTATCAAGTGCCGGTTGTAACGGTGCTCCCAGAGCTGGAAGAGGCCCACCAGAAGTGCCCACCCTGGTGGTACAAGTGTGCCCACAAAGTGCTCATCTGGAACTGCTGTGGCCCGTGGGTGAAGTTCAAGCACATCATCCACCTGATCGTCATGGACCCCTTTGTGGACCTGGGCATCACCATCTGCATCGTGCTCAACACCCTCTTCATGGCCATGGAGCACTACCCCATGACCGAGGAGTTCGACTCAGTGCTCACCGTGGGCAACCTGGTAGGGTGATCAGTGGGGGCAGGATGGAGATGGCGGCCAGGGCCAGCGGGGCCTGAGGGGCTGGGTGGGAGTGTGGGGCACTGTTGGTGGCATGTGGGGACAGCTCGGTTATTTTCCCAGCATACGGGGACATGAGTTGATGTACAAGAAAGTATTTGTGGTGACCTCTTGGATGTGGGGTGTGGGTTCAGGGTATCTGAAGGCAGGGAGAGCCAGGAGGACTCCTAGGGGTCTGAGAGCTGAGCTGTGCCCTGGAGGTGGGAGGGCACTGAGTGACAAGTCTCTCCATTCCCAGAAGTTGTCATGGGCCTGAGAGGGACCAAGAGACCTGGCAGTGGGGGCAGCCTTGGGCAGCAGCCCAACGGCCCAGCTCACCCTGGCACCCAGGAAGTAGCCCCACCCCTCCCCACTGCCCACTGCCCACTGCCCACTGCCCACTGCTGTCCTCCAGCCCAGCCCCCCTGCTCCCCAGCCCTGCCCTGCTAGCTATTGTTGACATGCTCTGATCCTCCTGCTTATCCGGGCCCATTAGGAGCATTATCACCTCATAGCCAGCCCCGGTGGAGCCTGACAAAGGGAAAGAGCCGCCTCCTCCTCCAGTCCGGCCCCACCCTTCCCAATTCCCGCTGCAATTTTTCCAGGAAGGCACATGGGCCAGATGTTTCCCCACCCTGAGCTTGGGGAGCACTCAGGAAGAGTAAGATCTGGGGTCTGGGTGGGACCGAGATGAAAATTAGACCTGGTCCTCCCAGTCTTCGAGGCCCTGGTCCATCCCGCAGAGGTGCCCGAGGCAGTAGCGGCCAGGCTGGGCTGGAGGGGCACGGGTGTGCTCTGGACTCGCACGCAGCTGCTGGGGTGTGTGTGATGGGCCGTCCTGCCCTGCCCAGCCCCTGCCCGCACAATGCTGCTGCCTGGGCACCTGCTGTGGTCAGGGCCGGCTCCTGGGAGGGGCTCAGCTTGTGCCCCAGCAGGCCACGGGCCCAGGGCAGCTGGCGCCTGGCAGAAGGGGGCCATGCCTAGGAAGCCATCAGCCCTATGCAGCCCTCCGTCTCAGTGTGGGGCCCAGATTGGGCACAAGACAGCTCTGGCCACATGCTCAGTGATTTTGCCCCTCTGGACCCCAGCCCTAGACCTGAGAGTTCTCTCAGATTTGCTGAGTCTTAGAATAGGAGCCAGTAGCAGGGCTGTGGGGCGTAGAGGCAGGAGACTGAGCCCCAGAGAAGTGGACTTGCGTCCCGGCTGGTTCCCAGCAGCGGCATGACTGAGTACTAGCTGCCAGCCCCTCTGAGCCTCAGTTTTCCATCTGTGGAATGAGCCTGACCATCCTGCCAGACCCACAGAGATCAGAATGCCAGTGAGACTGAGCCAGAGTGCTCTCTGTATGTTGACAGCTATGGTTTGCACAGGCCCCAAGAGGTTAAACGAGGCCCATGGTCACAAGGCCAGAAAGGGACAGGAGCAGGTCTCTGGGCGGGACCCACTCTGCCCATTTGTATGCCCATTGCACTGTCACTCACGCAGTACACATGGGTGGCCATGGTACCATCCCCTCCCCGCGCGCTCTCGATCCCATGGCCTCTGCCAAGAGGAGGGAGTGGGGTGGGAGACGCCCAAGGCCCTGTGCCCCCTGAGGCTCTGTGACAGGGACGCTCCCCCATCCCCAGGTCTTCACGGGCATCTTCACCGCAGAGATGGTCCTGAAGCTGATCGCCATGGACCCCTACGAGTACTTCCAGCAGGGCTGGAACATCTTCGACAGTTTCATCGTCACCCTCAGCCTGGTGGAGCTGGGCCTGGCCAACGTGCAGGGGCTCTCTGTGCTCCGCTCCTTCCGTCTGGTACGAGAGAACCCCGGGGCCAGGGCCGTGCAGGGAGAGGGGACAGATCCTCAGGAGGGTGGGCACGGGGGTGAGAGGAGACACCCCAGGAGAACAGAGGGCTGGAAATGAGACCCTTCTGCTCTGTGCCTGCCATTTGAGCTCTCAGGGACGTCCTTACCTGGAAAATAGGAGAGGGGGAGCCCTCGCTGCCATCACACAGGGCGGCCGGGGACCATGTGACAGCCACAGGGGCTGGCCTTGGGTTCGATTCCTTCCTGTCCCTGGAGGCAGCGGGGCAGGGACTTGAGGCCCATATTGCAGAACTGACCGTGGAGACTCTGGCAGCTCTCTGGTAGTGGGACTGGGGCTTCAGAATTATTCTCTCTCCACCATCCTGTAAGAGGTGCTTTTATACCTTTTTTTTTTTTTTTTTTTTTACTTTATGTGGGACCTTTTATTTGTACACAACAGTCTGGAGAAAGTAGAACGTACCCTCCAAGTACTTGTCGGCAGCCGCAGCAAGTCCCAGCATTCTGCCATTCTTGTTTCATCCACGCCCCCGCCCCATTTTTTTAGAGGAAGGTTATGAAAAGCAAATCCTGGCCTACAATTTCACTGGCGAATGCTTCGCTCTGTATCTTTAACAGATAAAGGGGGTAGCATCTAAGTAGCCCCATTCGAGAGAGGCACACTGTGGCCTCCTGGCGCTCGGGGGGGTAGAGGTTCGAGCTGTTTGAGATGGTCCTTCCTCCTGGGGATGGGGCTCCCTCGGGTTGGGCCCGTGCTGCCTGGGCCTCATTTGCCCTCACCCCCACCTCCCCTTGCCCGGCAGCTGCGGGTCTTCAAGCTGGCCAAGTCGTGGCCGACACTGAACATGCTCATCAAGATCATCGGCAACTCGGTGGGGGCGCTGGGCAACCTGACGCTGGTGCTGGCCATCATCGTGTTCATCTTCGCCGTGGTGGGCATGCAGCTGTTCGGCAAGAGCTACCAGGACTGCGTGTGCAAGATCGCTGCGGACTGCAGCCTGCCCCGCTGGCACATGCGCGACTTCTTCCACGCCTTCCTCATCGTCTTCCGCATCCTCTGCGGCGAGTGGATCGAGACCATGTGGGACTGCATGGAGGTGGCCGGGCAAGCCATGTGCCTCACCGTCTTCCTCATGGTCATGGTCATCGGCAACCTTGTGGTGAGTGAGGCCCTCGCCCGTCCCACCACCGCCGCCAGGAAGTCCCATGATCGCCCTTACATCTATCCGAGGGCTTTCCTAGTGGGTGGAACGGTGTGGAATCTGCCTGCTCCCTCTCTCTTCTGTCCCCGCTGGAATGGCAGCGGCTTGTGTTTTAACCCAGAGGTTCTCACAGTTTAACCTGCTTCAGAGTCACCTTGGGGGGCCAGAAATGACGTAATGGTTACATCACTAGACTCCCATGTACTTGACCGCAGTTTGAGTCCCGAACCGGTGGCTTAAAACTCATGCCAGGTGCGTGTGCGTGCGTGCCCAAGATCCCAAGAGGAGAACGGAGGGGAAGGGGTTGCAGCACGGCCATTCCTCCAGGGTGATTTCTCGCTTTCGGTCTCTCTGTCTCTCGATAAGTACAAATCCCCTATAGCAAAAATCTCTTAAAAACAAACAAACAAAAAAAGGAGTCACCTGGGAGTGGGCTGGCCCTAGTGAAGTGGTTGAGGGAGCCGGATTCCACACAGCTGACCTTGGTTCGAATCCTGGCCCTGGCAGCTTGAGAAACATGCCTGGCACATGTGCACGTGTACCCAGAATCCCGATGGGATGGAAAGATGGAAGAGAAAGGATTGTGTCGTGACCATACCCCATGGGGTTGCTTTCCCCCTCTCTCTCTCTCTCTCTGTTGAGTGCACACACTCTCAAGTTTCTTAAAACATGGATTCCTGGCCTCCCCCGCAGGGCATGTAATTCAGCCGCTCTGGGTGGGAGCCTGTGTATGTGCGTCTGAGTGGCTCCGAGGTGAGGCTGGCGCCCCGGTGCAGGGACTGTGCTGTGAGGAGCACTGTTTAAACCTGGTATTTGCAGTCAGGTCACATGAGAACGAGTCGGACAGACCCACACTCCCATGCCAGCCCCTTTCCTTTATTGTGTGACTTTCAACCATCTGCCATGCTGTAGTCGGCTGTGTTCTCTGTCACACAGAAGAAAATAGGAGGGGCCTCTTCCAGCTGCTGGGAGGACTGACCTTGGGCACATGTAGAAAGGCTCTGTGTGAAAGAGGACCGGGACCCCAGGGCCTTGTGGCCTCTTCCCACCCTCTTCACCTCCATTTCTGGGCCCGCAGAGCCAGGCTCTGAGAAAGAGAATCCAGAGAAGGCATAAACTGCATTCACCCTGCCAAGTCGGACCCCTCCTCTCCTGGGGTAAGGGTAGGGGTCACTTCTGCCAGGGCCCTGCCGTACTCTGCCCAGCTGCCCCCTGTGGTGGCCGATGCTGCCCTGAGCGACAGAGGGTAGGAAGACGCACGTCCCCACGTTCGGCAAAGGCCTGTGGAATCCTTGGACTGCTGGGTCAGCGCTTCTCAGATATCGCTGAGCTCCGGCTGGGGGCAGGGGTGGGGTGAGGGGGTGTCACCTCAGCTGCGGGCTGGAGGAGAGGCCAGGGGTCAACTCCAGAGGAGAGCCAGCCCTGCTGTCCCTTAGAGGAGGGTCTTCGGGAGTGGAGAGGAAGGGGGAAGGTTCCCAGGCCACACTTCCCGGTGAGACCGGGGTGGGGTCGCAAGCTCTTAGTTTAAGGGTCTGGGGGTGACTGGAAGAGTCTGCAGAGGGTTTCTGTCTCTGCGTGTGAGCACTCCCAAATGTTTCAAGCCCCGGCTTAGCCACTTACTCGTTGGGAAACCTTAAGCAAGTTATTTACCTCTTTGGGCCTCTGTTTTGCCATCTTGAAAATGGGGGTGATAATAGTGGGACCCTACTTCACTGGTTGGTTGTGGGGGTTTCAGGGCACACATCGAAGTGCTTTCAAAGCGCTTGGCCCAGGAGGCCAGGGGAGTCCAAGTGTTATAGGCAGGCAGGGCAGTCGTGGTTTAGGGACTAGCCGTGGGCTCGGGCTCCTGCCCTGTGCTGGTCCCCGTGCCAAGGGGCTTTTGTGCATTAATCCTAATCCTCCCATGTTGCGCTGGCCCCACACTCTCAAATTGAGAGCCACAGAGCTAGCTGAGAAACCATGCTTGGACCGGAACTGGGATCTAGGCAACTCTGACAACATGACATTAATGACAGCAGCCATCGTGGGCTAGCCAGTGGCGTAAAGGCACTGGATCCCACATGGCCGACTGTGCAGTTCACGTTCCAGACCCGGAAACCTGAATAACACATGCTGGGTGCATGTGTGTGCCCCAAATCCTGAGAGGACACTGGAGAAAAGATCGTGGCATGGCCATCCCACCTGGGGGGTGGTTTCTCACTTTCTCTCTCTCTCTGTCTCTATAGCAAGCACATATGCTCTCGGCAAATTAAAAAAAAGATGGGACCAGCAGTTGGCATAATGGCTATGTTGCTAAACTCCCATGTAGTTGACCGCAGCTCGAGTCCTGGACCTTGTGACTTGAACTCATGCCGGGTGCGTGTGCGTGCATGCCCGCCCAAAATCCCCAGAGGAGAATGGAGGAGAAGGGATTGTGGTGTGGCCATCCCCCCAGGGGATGATTTCTGTCTCTCCATCTCTCTCTGTCTTTCTGGCGAGCACAAGCGCCCTATAGCAAAAAGCCTCTCAAAAAAAAAAAAAAAAAAAAAAAAAAAAAAAAAAACTTTAAAAAGAAAGAATAGCAGTAATTGTGATAATGATAGTGTCAACACCAGCAGTAACAGCGCTGATTGCTGCCCGTTAGTCCACACTGGCCAAGCACTCTGGCTTTGTCATGCGTGTCCTTTCACTAACCCTGGCCCACCCCAGGGGGGATGTGCTATTTCATCTTGGCTTTGCAGGTGAGGACACAAAGGCCCGTGAGGTAAATCGGCGGTGTGTACCAGATCTGAGCCCGAGCAGTCTGAGCCCAGAGCGGGGCACCGCTGCACTGCACTGCTCCCGTGAGCGTGCCCCCACCTCACTTGCACACACGCAAACACGCACGTGCATGCTGCCGACACCTTCTTCTGGCCCACTCTGCGGCTCTCCCAGTTTGCTCAGAGGCAGTGGAGCAGTCCAGGGAGGCGACGTCAGCTCCTTGGGCACTGTCCCCTCCCCCTGCCTCCCAGGCCTCAGAGAAGCAGGTGTCTGCCAGAGGGCACCGGGGCACCCAGCCAGGGCATATGGGGACCTGTGGCCCCTGCGTCCCCAGCACTTGGTCACTTCCTCTGGGCTACTGTGAAGAAGAGGAGGAAGTGACTAGGTCCAGGTGACCCACCCCACAGAGCCCACAGGCACGTGATATCCGTCCCCCTCCCCTCCACCGTCGCCACTGCCACCCCACCCCCCTTGCCAAGGCGGCTATTTCTGTCCTAGGCTGGAGCCGTGTGCACACCCGCTGTCCCAGAGAGCAGCTAATTCCCGTCTCAGATGTGGTTCTGGCAACTGGATGCTTCCCCCGAGAGAGGGAAGAAAGACCCAGAAATTCTAGGGGCAAAGGCTCACGAGTACTGGGGGCCATGGCGGGCAGGCGGGAAGTCTCCCCAGCACCTCCTCTTGAAGAGGGTTTTGATGTATGTTTTAAGATATTGCGATAGTTAAGACGACGTCGGAAAGACCTTGGAGGACGCTGGAGAAGCCAGGCGCCGAGACACGTGGAGCAGGGTCAAGGGCGGCGCGCGGGCTGCATGGGCGCCCTCCTCCCTGCCGTGCACGCGCCTCGCCCGCCTGGCCCTCTAGAGTCAGAGCCTGGCTGCGCCTGTGGCTCGCAGGAGCTGGGACCCCACACCAGCTGGACCGCACCTTCCTCCCACTGCCCAGAACGGCGGACAGGTGGAAGGGAGGCCTCCGTACTGCACAACTCTGGTGGGGGGGGCATTCACATTGCAGTCTAAGGGAACAGTGCCCTCTAAAGTGGGGCGACGGCTGGATGCCTGGGTTCGAGTCCCGACTATGCTGCGTGTCCTACGGCAAGTTGCTCCACCTTTTTAGGGCTCCATTTTCTCCTCTCTAGAATGCTCAGCCGGCCTCAGAATTAACCCTCATACAGTTTCCTTGTTACTGCACACACAGCCAGCGTGTTTCGAGCACCTACTGTGTGCTCTGCTTGTGTTATCTCTTGATCCTCACAACAATGTGCGGGGGTAGTGGAATCGTCCCCATTTTACAGATGAGGAAGCTGAGGCTCCGAGCAGTGAAGCACCTTGCCTTTGGACACACAGCTAGTAAACTGGGGTGCAGAGCCAGGCAGCGTGTTTCACAGCCTGTGTACCCCAGTGTCTACTGTTACCCAAATCCACAGTGTTGTCTGTGTCTGACCACCTGCCTGTCTCTAGGAAGCTGTGAGCTCCCTCAGGCCACTTCTGCAGACGGGAGGGGCTCAGGACATGACCGAGGGGGGAGGCGTGGGCTTGGGGGAGACCAGTAGCTTCTTATGTCCCTTTCAGCCGGGATTTGAGAAGAAAACCAGGAGTGGGTGGAGTGGGGAGCCCCAAGGAGAGAAGGGGGGTGACTAGCAGTAGGCCAAACATCCCTTCCAGAGCCTTAGGGGACGGGCGTCCGAGCATCAGGTGGCACGGGGGTCGATGTAAAGATGGAGAAAAGACGGCTCACAAGATTGGGCTTCATGGCGGTCCTGAGCTCAGGAACCTGAGCCCCGTTTGCGGTTCTGCCTTCTGGCCGTGAGAGAGGAGAGAGTCATAGAAAGAGCCCTTGTCAGCTGGAGGGGCTCCCTGACCCCCACCGTTGCCTTGGTTAGCAGAGTCCATCAGATGCCCAAGCCTCAGCTCCACATCTGCAAAGCGGGGTGATAACGGTCCTTACCCCTGAGCAGTTGTGAGCGTGAGGACGTGGGCGACCTCCCCAGCGCCCGACGTGGGGTAGCCGCATCTGAGACCTGAGGACGGCTGTGCCCTGCACCCTCTCCCAGGTCCTGAACCTGTTCCTGGCTCTGCTGCTGAGCTCCTTCAGTGCCGACAGCCTGGCGGCCTCCGATGAGGACGGCGAGATGAACAACCTGCAGATCGCCATCGGCCGCATCAAGTGGGGCATCGGCTTTGCCAAAGCCTTCCTGCTGGGGCTGCTGCGCGGCAAGATCCTGAGCCCCAAGGACATCATGCTCAGCCTCGGGAAGCCCGGCGGAGCCCAGGAGGTCACAGAGGCCGGGGAGGCCGGAGAGGGTGGCCCCGAGGACGAGAAGAAGGAACCGCCGCCCGAGGAGGGTGACAAGGACCTGAAGAAGGACAACCACATCCTGAACCACGTGGGCCTGGCTGACGGCCCTCCCTCCAGCATCGAGCTAGACCACCTCAACTTCATCAACAACCCCTACCTGACCATCCAGGTGCCCATCGCCTCCGAGGAGTCGGACCTGGAGATGCCCACGGAGGAGGAGACCGACACTTTCTCAGAGCCCGAGGATAGCAAGGTGAGTCCGTGCTAGGGTCCAGCTTGAGGGGTCAGGGTTCAGACGGACTCGGCTTTAAGTTTTTACATGACCCTGAGTGGGTCAGAGCCTCTCTGAGCCTCAGTTTCTCTTTCTGTAAATGGGGGTGATGGTACCTGCCCTGAGGCACTGTTGCAGCATTAGCTGAGATGCTGTGCGTAAAGCCCACCGCAAGTTCGCTGTGCACGGTGACGGTTATTGAGTTAGTAACGTGATTATTGTGATTGGCCCTGTCTGTGCTGGTGCTCTGTCCCTCAGCTGCACCTGGGCCTCAGCACCAGCAGGTGGCGCCCTTGAGCAGGCTGCTCTTGACCAATGACACCTCAGCTCCAGGACTGGGACCCAGGAGGCCTCTCTTGATTCCCACTCTGGGCTTGAAGCCCCTGCCAAGCCCTTGCTGTTGCATCTATTTCTGCTTACACCCCACCTGGGGCTGGTTGCTATTCTTGGAGAGCGTCAAGGTACCAGGTCCAGGCCTGGGTCTCAGGACAGGAGCTGAGGGCCTGTGGGAATTGGGGACCAGGAGCACAGAGAGCAGCCTCCCCTCAAGGCAGGAGTCCTAAGCCCCCAACCCCAGCCCTCGGAGTGGCCCTGTCTCCGGGCTAAGATGCCCACTCCCCAGCTGCAGCGGGTGCACAGGGTGAGGAGGGGACTGGGACACAGGTGGCAGTCACTCTCAGAAGCTAGTGCGGAGACAGGGACCCTGCCTGGGCCTGCCAGGGCAGCTGGCTCTGGGCCCCCTCTCCCACCCTCCGGCTCTGCAGAGAAACATCTGTCCCCATACTCTGGTCTCCCCTCCCGAGCCCCCCCACACCATCAGCCCTGGGCCTGGCTGGGCACCCGAGCCTCACGACCTTTGCCCTGAAAGCCCCTGACGCCTCATCCCCCTTCTGTGGCACGCTGACTTACCAGGGGGCCGGGTGTCAGCCGAGCTATAAATAAATACCCAGGAAACAGGGCACCAACCTCGGTATGAGGAACATGGTGGGGGAGGGTCCAGGGAGAGGCAGGGGCCTGGGACTCCCTAAAGGGGGGCAGACGCAGCTGGGGGGGCACGTGGGAGTCGGGGCACGGATGCAGAGCAAACAGCTCAGTGTACGTCCTGGCTAACCTGCCACCCTGTGCCTCGGTTTCCCTTCCTGAGATCTGGAAACAAGGACTCCCCAGCTTCCTGCACCACTCTGGACACAGCTGCCACCCCACCTCCCCCCGCTGCCCTTCTCTGTCTTCCTCTGCAGGGGCCTCGCCCCAGTCATATAGGGGTCGCTTTGCAGAGAGAGGACCCAGTGAGCTGGCCTGGGGTAGCACCAGGAGGAGGTGGGAGGAGGCCAGGCCAGAGCCCCGGCCCCCCACCCCCATCCCCGCTCAGATCAAGTTCCCTTGGGCCGGACTCAGGCCTTGGCTGGGGAAAAGTTTCCAGCCTTTCTGGGTTCCTCAGCCAAACGGAGCCTGGGGGCGGAAGCTTCCCTGTGCCATCACATGGTGCCCGCTGCATGCCACGGCTCCCGGCTCCGTCCTGGCGCCTTCTACGCCCCCTGCTCTCACAAGGCCTCATTCCTCTGCTGACCCCCTGCACGGCTCCCCGCGCCTCCCAGACCCCAGCTGGGCTCAGCTCCCACCCAGCCTCCCCCAGCCCAGAGGGACCCCAGCCTCCACCCTACCTGATGCCCTTGAGTGTCCCCTCATGCCCTCCTGCCCCTTCCAGGCCTCAGGCCTGCTCTGCTCCAAAGTTAACACCAGGAGGTCAGGCCTGCGGGGTCACTGTGGTTCCACGTGCAACACAGCACTGAGTGAGTGAGTGAAGGATGAGTGAATGGACACCCTCTTCCTCCTTTCCCTTCTGCTCTCTCATCCTGCCCCACCTGGTGAGAGGATGAAGGGGTCTCTCGGGACCCTGGGGTCACATGACCCTGTGGCCCCCGCAGAAGCCGCCGCCCCCTCTCTACGATGGGAACTCCTCCATCTGCAGCACGGCTGACTACAAGCCCCCCGAGGAGGACCCCGAGGAGCAGGTCGAGGAAGACCCCGAAGGGGAGCAGCCCGAGGAGTGTTTCACTGAGGGTGAGGGTGTGCCCACGTGCATGCGTGTTCCTTCCTTTCCCGGGAGCTTCCCCCGGCTCAGCCATCCCCCTTAGGGGCTGGCTGTGTCAGGGCCCAAGTTCAGCAGAGAAGCACGCGGCCATTGTCCCCTGCTCACCACTGGGGAACGCGCCCAGCCCCTCCACGGGGCAGAATCCTGAATGCTCCTAAGACTACCCTCCTCCTCCTCCTCTTCAGGGAGAGAGTGCTCCCTGCCCTTCCTTCAGGAGACAGTCCTGGGGACACGCTTTTGTCCCAAGGGCCTGGGCTGTGCAGAGTGAAGGTCGCCTGGGTGAGGAGGGGAGGAAGGGCACCTGATAGCGCCTGGATCTGGGCAGGGGCCGAACCCGTTCTCAGAACGTCTCTCCTCCGCATGTC
The DNA here is from genome assembly GCA_026018925.1 of Tupaia tana. NCBI lineage: Eukaryota > Metazoa > Chordata > Mammalia > Scandentia > Tupaiidae > Tupaia > Tupaia tana. Next base: position 55,322,355 of record JAKSZU010000011.1, on the reverse strand, counting down.
CACCCTGGTGTGGTGGGCCGGGCTGCCAAGGGAGGACCCGACTCCTGTATCCCCCATTCCCGACCATTCCCAGAGGCAACCAGGTGTTGGGAGGAGGTGGGGGCTGTAGGGGGCACCTGGGGAACTGGTGGGGACATGCTGGCTGTGCACTGGAGGCAGGCCCGGGGGGTGACAGGATGCCACCTCGCCCTCCGCCAGCCTGTGTGCAGCGCTGCCCCTGCCTCTATGTGGACATCTCCCAGGGCCGCGGGAAGATGTGGTGGACCCTCCGCAGGGCCTGCTTCAAGATTGTTGAACACAACTGGTTCGAGACCTTCATCGTCTTCATGATTCTACTCAGCAGCGGGGCCCTGGTAGGCACTGCCGAGGGGACAGGGCAGGTGCCAGGCCCAAAGAAGGCCCTTCTGGGGCTACCTCCTCTCCACGCAGGGATGGGTGTGGCTCGAACAGTCCCAAACAGAGAATCCTGAAGGACCTCTCCTGCGTCCAGGATATGTGTAGACTCCATTAACTTTCTTGGAGTGGCAGGTAGCCCTCCCTGTGTGGGTTCTGACTTGCATGCAGATGGGGAGCAGAGAGCCCTGGGAACTTGGGGTCAGGGTAGGGCGGGACTGAAGAGATGTCACTGGAAACCCCTAGCAGGTGACCGGGGCTTGCCGTTACTAGGCCTGAGGAGGCTCGGGAGCTGAGGGGAGCCTCCCTACCAGGAAACCCGCTCAGCCCCGTAACAGGCAGAGGGAGTCTGGGGAACAGCGGGCCCTGGCTGGTCCCACCCCAGACCTTGGGAGCCAGCAGCATCGGCAGGGGCGGGACGAGGCTGTGGCCCTGTGGCTCTGCACGCACAGCGCCAGCTCCTTAGTCCAGTGCTGAGCGAGCGCGTCTGCTCCTCCCTCTCTCCCTCCGGGCGTGCCGGTGCCCCCAGGCCTTCGAGGACATCTACATCGAGCAGCGGCGAGTCATCCGCACCATCCTGGAGTACGCCGACAAGGTCTTCACCTACATCTTCATCCTGGAGATGCTGCTCAAGTGGGTGGCCTACGGCTTCAAGGTGTACTTCACCAACGCCTGGTGCTGGCTCGACTTCCTCATCGTGGACGTGAGTCCCCCGCTGGTCAGCGACCCCAGGGAGCCCAGGTCCTGAGGGGCAGGACCTGCCTGAGGCCACAGAGAGTCAGAACCCCCGCCCCAGCAACTGGCTGCCGGCATCTCAGGGAGGGGCATCCGAGTAGGGGGTGCTCCTTTCTCCTAGGGGCAGGATGGAGATAAGGTGGGGTGCTGTAACCCCTGCAGACAGATGTGGGGGGTTTTCACTTCCCCCTAGGTGGGCAGGGGGTGTCCGTGGGAGGCGGGCACTGTCTTCCCTTGGTAACGGATGACTGGGGTGGGGCCAGACTCCCACAGGTGCTGGGACAGTCCTGAGCTGTTCTCCCACCACGCGGGATCCCCCCATTAGGAAGGGGGTGTAGGGAGACAACCAGGAGGACGGCCCTGTGGGGGCTTATCCTCGACGCTGTGTCCCTGGGCTTGAGGGGCTGCCGGAGGCCCTGCACCCACTGATGCCCGTTGCTTTGCAGGTCTCCATCATCAGCCTGGTGGCCAACTGGCTGGGCTACTCAGAGCTCGGACCCATCAAGTCCCTGCGGACGCTGAGGGCCCTGCGTCCCCTGAGGGCTCTGTCCCGGTTCGAGGGCATGAGGGTGGGTGCCAAGGAGACCTCTGGGAGGGAAGGATGGGTCAGCAGCCACCCAGAGGCAGGGTGGAGGGGCTGCATGTCTGGAACTCCAGCTGCCACCAGGAGGCGGCAGAGGCTGAAGAGACAGCCCTGCTGGAGCCTGGAGACACCCTCTCTGCCCCATCCTGCCTGAGCCCTTCGCCCATCTCTGCTGCCACTAGGGGGCAGCAGAAGCTGCAGGCAGCACCCAGCAGGGGCCATGGCAGAGGGAAAGAGGGAGGGAGAGTCAGGTGGGTCTGTGGGTGTATGGACATCCCTCCCAATTTAGACAGGGCCCCCAGAAACAAGCACCCGGGAGGTTTCTTCTGCCCTGGCTCTGCGCCTGCCCGCCTTGAGCTGGGGTCATGCTCACAGTTCTGTCCTTGAGCCTGAGGTCAGTTTGGAGAAGGTTCCTCAGGCCCCTGAGAGTGGGGCCTGGTGACAGGGAAGCACAGGGCTTGGACAAGACAGATGGGGTTTCCCTGGGAAGGGAGTCTGCAGGGACCAGACCCGCTCAGAGGACAAAGCCAGCCAGGCGGCTCTCTCCTGCTCTGGCCAGGGGCCAGCCGCATGCCAGGCCCTCTGATCTCAGAGCAGAGACCTCTCTCCTCTGAGGGGAAATAACCTGCTTGTGGGCACCCACCTGGCTGGTGCCCTGGCCAGGAATAGAACTCCCCTGGGCACCACCAAGCCGGGGCCACCCACTCTGTCTGGAGGTCAGGAAATGGCTGAGATGGGCCTGTGTGACCAGGGCTGGGGGACAGGGCTCGGGTCCTGCTGTTTCAAAGACCCCGGTTGTCTCTCTCCTGTGCCCTCTCTGTGTATGTGTCTCTCACGCTGCAAGGGGCCAGGTCACGTGGGCTGAGTTTCCTACGGGGGCTGAGGAAAAAGTGTTTGTCTCCTGCCTGGTGACCCATGACCGGGCCACTTCCAGAGAAACCCGGGCCCCCACTCTGGGCTGATGGTTGCAGCCGAGCAGAGAGTCCTCCTCGACCACCAGGCCTGTGGATCCCCAACCCTCCCCCTCGCCCCCACCCCCACATACACACAACCCAGCTGACGGCTTCCTCTGTAGGCTTGGCTCAGTGTGGCCTTCTCCAAGAAGCCCTCCCTGAATAAGAGTGCCCAGTTCTCCCTGGTCCCCCAGTCAGCGTGCAGGTGGGGACCCATCTCTCATGCCTGGGAGAGGCTCTGCTGACCCCCCTTTGGCCCCCAGGTGGTGGTGAACGCCCTCCTGGGAGCCATCCCCTCTATCATGAACGTGCTGCTGGTCTGCCTGATCTTCTGGCTCATCTTCAGCATCATGGGCGTCAACCTGTTTGCCGGCAAGTTCTACTACTGCATCAACACCACCACCTCAGAGAGGTTCGAGATCTCCGAGGTCAACAACAAGTCCGAGTGCGAGAGCCTCATGCACACGGGCCAGGTGCGCTGGCTCAATGTCAAGGTCAACTACGACAACGTGGGCCTGGGCTACCTCTCCCTCCTGCAGGTGGTGAGTGACCCACCGCCCCGGCCCAGGATGGAGGGGTCCCCAGTTTCTCTTGTCCCTGAGCCTCCTGTCGCTCCTGATGAGAAGACTGCCCCACCTGCTTCCAACACTCCGGGACCCCAAGGAAGTGTCTAGACCTCTCTGGTCTGTCTGACACCTGCCCCCAGGGAGGACCAGACTGGGGAGGGGTGGGAAACTAATGGAGGATGGACGCAGTGAGCAGCCCCCCTTATCCTGCAACCTCACTCTCCCAGGCCACCTTCAAGGGTTGGATGGACATCATGTATGCAGCTGTGGACTCCCGGGAGGTAAGTCCAGGTCACAAGAGACGGGCGGGTGAGTGAGCCAGAGGCGAGGTCCAGACCTCAGGAGCCCCTGGAGTGGCACGTGGGGGTGGCTGGATCCTGCCCACAGTGCCTCGGGGAGCAGGGGGGACGCAGCGTGTGCACTCACCCCCATGCCGCGCCGGGCCTGCAGAAGGAAGAGCAGCCGTCATATGAGGTGAACCTCTACATGTACCTCTACTTCGTCATCTTCATCATCTTCGGCTCCTTCTTCACCCTCAACCTCTTCATCGGCGTCATCATCGACAACTTCAACCAGCAGAAGAAGAAGATGAGTACCGCGCCGGCCTCCCGGGCCCTCTGCGCTCGCCCCCGCTCCCCGTCCCTCCCCGCTGCGCCTTGGTGCGCTCTCAGATGCTGCCTGTCCCCATACTGGGCCCGCACAGCTGAGGCCCCCAGCTTGGGTCCAGATCCCACCTGCGGATCGTGGGCCTCAGTCTCCCCGAACCTTGGTCTCCCCGAACCTTGGTCTCCCCAAACATTGGTCTCCCCATCTATAAGATGAGGTCCACACCACCTACCTTGATGGGTTGTTCTAAGGACCCCGTGAGCTATTGATGGGAAGTGTCTGGCCCAAAACAGGCTTTGTGGCAGTGCCGGTCCCCTTCTCTCTGTCTGTCACCTCCACTGCTCTCCCTCCCCTTCGCTGGACCCTTAATCCCTCTGTCCTCCTTCCCCTCCCTCCCCTTAGCCCTTCATCTCTGGCCTCTCAAGGATCCCCTCCCCCTTCCCAGCAGGTCCCACTGCAGGGGTGGGGGCTGCCTTCAAAGTGGTGCCTGAGGTCGAGGGTCCTGGAGGCAGGGAAAGAGGACCCCACCCCAACCTTATGGGCCCCATCCCACTATACTTTGGAGGGAAGGACATCTTCATGACAGAGGAACAGAAGAAATACTACAATGCCATGAAGAAGCTTGGCTCCAAGAAGCCTCAGAAGCCAATCCCACGACCCCAGGTACTGCCCCCAGGGGATCTTCCTCCTGCACCTGCACTAGGGGGCCTTGAAGGGAGGGGTGTCTCAGAGGGAGAAGGGATGCTCAGGTGGGAGCATGGGTAACATGACGTGGGCCCAGGTCCATCATGGTCTGATGGCTGTGCCTGCCCTGCCCTGGCCGACTCCACCACAAACTCCAACGCCTCCTCTCCCTCTTCTCTCATGTCCTATGTCTCCTGCCTGTCCATGTCCTGCCTGGGCCCTGACCACGCCCCCACCCCGTGTCTGAACCTGTGCACCCACCACTCCCGCCACTCCCACCCTCACTGCAGAACAAGATCCAGGGCATGGTGTATGACTTCGTGACAAAGCAGGTGTTCGACATCGCCATCATGATCCTCATCTGCCTCAACATGGTCACCATGATGGTAGAGACGGACGACCAGAGCCAGCTCAAGGTGGACATCCTGTACAACATCAACATGGTCTTCATCATCATCTTCACCGGGGAGTGTGTGCTCAAGATGCTCGCCCTGCGCCAGTACTACTTCACCGTCGGCTGGAACATCTTCGACTTTGTGGTGGTCATCCTGTCCATCGTGGGTGAGCAGGGCCGGCTGGACAGGGAGGGCGGTGGCAAGGTCAACCGATCAGGAAGACTCGGGGCTCCTGTTCTTACATGTACACACCTGCTTGTGCACCTGGCACATGCACACACACATGCACACAAACATGCGTGTTGTACCTGGCATTCACACTTCGCACACAGTGGCACCCAGGGGTGGGCTTACAGGCGGCCTGTCACCTGTGTGCACATGAGTACACCTCAGGAAACACACGGACCCAACCGTACATGCAGTCAGGTGCTCGTGTTCTGCCTGCAAACATCAGAGGACAGTTTCAGTGCCTGTACGCGCTGGAGGGCTGCATGCACTTGCATGTAACTGCGATGGCAGCTAGCTGGAGGGCAGCATGCACTTGCATGTAACTGTGACGGCAGCTAGCTGGAGGGCTGCATGCACTTGCGTGTAACTGTGACGGCAGCTAGCTGGAGGGCAACATGCACTTGCATGTAACTGTGACAGCAGCTAGCTGAAGGACTGCATGCACTTGCGTGTAACTGTGACGGCAGCTAGCTGGAGGAGTGCGTGCACTTGCATGTAACTGTGACCGCAGCTAGCTGGAGGGCTGCATGCACTTGCATGTAACTGCGACGGCAGCTAGCTGGAGGGCTGCATGCACTTGCATGTAACTGCGACGGCAGCTAGCTGCCATTTATGGGGCATTACTATGTGCCCAACCCTGTGCTGTGCACTCTATAGACACAATCTTGCTCGTTGTTCAAAACACTGCCACGAGGCGGATGTGGTTAGCATCTCTATTTGTTTTTGTTTTTGTTTTTGTTTTCTTTTTGAGAGGTTTTTGCTATAGGGCACATGCACTTGGCAGAAAGACAGAGACAGACAGAAAGCGAGAAATCACCCCCCCCACCCCCCCAGGGAGGATGGCCATGCCACAATCCCTTCTCCTCCATTCTCCTCTCAGGATTTGGGCACACGTGCACGCATGCCTGGCGTGATTTTAAGCCATCGGGTCCAGGACTTTAACTGCAGTTGACTACATGGGAGTCCAGCGACGTAGCCATTACGCCATCTGCTGGTCCCAGCATCTCTATTTTATGAATGAGGAAACTGAGTCACAAACAGGTGACATGACCAGAGTAACCCAGTTGAGCTCTTTCTCTCTCTCTCTCTCTCTGTCTCTCTTCTCATTCACGCACGCAACTCCGGTATTTGCAAACAGTGTTGAGAATGGGCCTTACCCTCACCCCATCGGCTTTGGCTTACCTCACCCCCAGCTGTGCCCTTGTGCGCTGTGCTCTGAGGCAGGAGCTTCTGCTGCTCCTGCCTGGGGCAGAGCTCACAGGCCAGGCCCCCCGAGTCCCGCATGCCTGCCCCCACCCACTGACCAGGCCTCCCAGCCTGAGAGTAGCCATCCTCTCCCCATGCCCCCTGCAGGCCTTGCGCTCTCTGACCTGATCCAGAAATACTTCGTGTCGCCCACACTGTTCCGTGTGATCCGCCTGGCGCGGATCGGGCGCGTCCTACGGCTGATCCGTGGGGCCAAGGGCATCCGGACGCTGCTCTTCGCCCTCATGATGTCACTCTGCCTGCCCTTTTCAACATCGGCCTCCTTCTCTTCCTGGTCATGTTTATCTACTCCATCTTCGGCATGTCCAACTTCGCCTACGTCAAGAAGGAGTCGGGCATCGATGACATGTTCAACTTCGAGACCTTCGGCAACAGCATCATCTGCCTCTTTGAGATCACCACTTCGGCTGGCTGGGACGGGCTCCTGAACCCCATCCTCAACAGCGGACCCCCAGACTGCGACCCCACCCTGGAGAACCCAGGCACCAGCATCCGGGGTGACTGTGGAAACCCCTCCATCGGCATCTGCTTCTTCTGCAGCTACATCATCATCTCCTTCCTCATCGTGGTCAACATGTACATCGCCATCATCCTGGAGAACTTCAACGTGGCCACGGAGGAGAGCAGCGAGCCCCTCGGCGAGGACGACTTCGAGATGTTCTACGAGACGTGGGAGAAGTTCGACCCCGACGCCACCCAGTTCATCGCCTACAGCCGCCTCTCCGACTTCGTGGACACCCTGCAGGAGCCGCTGCGGATCGCCAAGCCCAACAAGATCAAGCTCATCACACTGGACCTGCCCATGGTGCCCGGAGACAAGATCCACTGCCTGGATATCCTCTTCGCCCTGACCAAGGAGGTGCTGGGCGACTCTGGGGAGATGGACGCCCTCAAGCAGACCATGGAGGAGAAGTTCATGGCGGCCAATCCCTCCAAGGTCTCCTACGAGCCCATCACTACCACCCTGAAACGGAAGCACGAGGAGGTCTGTGCCATCAAGATCCAGCGGGCCTACCGCCGGCATCTGCTGCAGCGCTCGGTGAAGCAGGCATCCTACATGTACCGCCACAGCCAGGATGGCAGTGGGGACGGGGGTCCCGAGAAGGAGGGGCTGATCGCTAGCACCATGAGCAAGCTGTATGGCCACGAGAATGGGGACAGCAGTGTGCAGAGCCCGGGGGACCAGCAGAGCTCTACGGGGGACACTGGAGCCTCTGTGGGGCTCACGCCCAGCCAGCCCTCTGATGCTGCCCTGCCTCCCTCCCCGCCACCACCGGGGCAAACGGTGCGCCCGGGGGTCAAAGAGTCTCTAGTGTAGCAGGCAGCGTCCCGGTGGCCACCTGAGCCTCGGCACAGCCCTGGAAGCTGCTCTGTGGGGCCTGCATGCTGAGGGAGGGAGAGGCTCTGCGTCTGGGACTGCCTCTGGCTCCCTCATGGGGGACAGGGTCTGGCTACTCTGGGGCTGACACCCAGGCCATGAGGAATCAGAATGTACTCGGGTCTGTGCTGGTCCTGCTATGCCTGCCGCCATGGTTTCACCGTCAGGTTCCTCTCACCTCCTCCTGGGCCCTGCCACCTCTCCACTTGGCTTGGGGAAGCTTGGGACATCAGGACCCTTGCTCCTCATTTGGGGAGGAGCTGGCTGTGTTGCAGGGATTGGCTGCCCTCCTGTCACTAGAGTCTTAAGGGCTGATGGCTACCCCCCCAGGAAGGGGCTCAGGCTCCCTAGCCCACGCCTGGACAAAGATGTCTTAACCTCAGTGAGTGTGAACACCCCTGGCCCAGGGTGCTGCTAGCCCTGCCCCTCTGGCTAGGGTACAGCTTCACTCCGCCAGCTCAGGAATTCTCTAGAAAAGGGAAATGTCATTGCTCCAGAAATACCTCCACCAACCTGATTAGCCGTTGGATTCTGAGGCTGGGATTTGGATTCCTGAAGCATTTTTCCAGGCCTCATCCAGGCCCACAGCTCCCCTGGCCGGTCCCTGGGGGAAGAGTAGAAAGAAGGATTACACTTGGAATTGTCTTTTCCTAGAAAGTATGGACGGGTGGTACAGGCCGGGTCCTGCCAGCGGATCACTGCACTTGGTCTGAGCACATGGCCCTGGCTGGGGTCAGGACCCTGATGCTCAGTGAGAAGACTTGTTCCTTCCCTCACTCCCTCCCTCACTCCTCCCTTAGCACCACCAGGGCTCCATGTAGCCCAATCAAGACTCAGAGATCTTCCCCTTCTCCCCTCTCCCCACCTGTCTTCTTGCTCTTCATCCTTTCCCTCCTCCTCGCCATGATCCTAAGAATACTATAGTTGGGCTCATAGACTTCAACACTGGGGCATGCAGTAGGGAAGGCCTCCCTGGGTCCTGCTCAACCTTCTACCTTCCCACTGTCTAGAGAAGCAGGCAGCATTTCTGCTGGCACCACTGAGCTGGGCATAACAGTGCCAGGCCTCTGCTGGCTCCCAAAGAACAGAGGGGTGAGAAACCTGCTCAGATCACTGCATTTAGTCACTTGTGTGCGTGTTCGTGTAGCCATGTGCTTATATACTCGTAGGTCTGTGTGTATAGCTATGTGCGTGTTCAAATGCGTGACCATATGAGTGTGTGAACCGCTGTGTACTGGTGCCTGCCTATATATGTGTGTCTGAGTATCTTCATGTATGTGTGTGTCAATGTGCCAGGAGTGTCTGAGGATCTATGAGTTCAATTGGTGTTTGTCTTCTGTGCAGACCTATTCACGTGAGTGTGCCTGTATGTGGGAGAGTGTGCCTACACTGAGTGTGCGGATGAGTGTGAACACTTGTGTTCAGGTTTGCACTGTGAGTCCCCTGTTGGCCCTAGTTCCTCTTCTTTTCCTTCTTGTTTCTTATGAATAGTTTAATTAAAACTCAGGAAGCTTCCAAACAAGTTGTGTGTGTGTGTGCGTGCGTGTGTGCTTACATATGTGTGTGTATACACACATGCCCATGGGCCAGAGTCCTCCTTGTTGTCTGCCCGGCTCTCTCACCCCTCACCATCCTGCCTGGCCTCTCTCTCCATGAATTCCCCCCTGCCCTTCCTCTACTCCTCATCATCACACCTGTGGCCTTAGCCCTGCTTCCTGTCTCCTGCCGGGGTCTGCTGTGGAAGGAGGCTTCACTTCTTCCATCTTCTGCTGCAGTGATCTGTCTCTTCCTCTGGATGGGTCCACCACCCAGAACTCTGTCCCTCTAACTTTCCCTCTTGGGCCCCAGACTGGGGTAGCCCCAGAGCCTCAGAGGTCAGTGGGACTGGATACTCCCCCAAGACTGTGCACAGGTTGTAGAGGAAGAGAAGCTGAGCAGGGTCTGGCCCCCTCTGCCTCTGGCCCCCTCCCCTGCAGACCGACACCCACTCCCACTTGTCCAGGTGGGAACAGGCCTGAGCCAGGCCGGCAGACGGCCTCCTTTGTACAGTTCTTACAATAAACCCTCCCCTGGTGCCTCTGCGGCGTGGGCTTCTCCCTCTGTGCCTCCTTACGTACCTGCGGATGGGGGCTGAGGGCAGCGAGAATGAGAAGGCCTTGTGAGGACTGAAGCCAGGGTTAGGAGGGCCCCAGTCTCACTTTCTCCTGTCCCCCTCCAAAAGCCAGATGCCAAGAAGCCAGATGGGGTCTGGGGTCATGTCCCTGCTCCCCTAAATCCAGCACCATGCTCCCTCTACCCCCACAGCAGCACCTATGTATGCACTGGGGCCCTGTGTCCCCAGCCCTTCCTCCCTGAAGCCCCCTTCATCCTTCATGTCTCTGCCCCTTCAGAGACCTCAGGGCACCCAGGAGCATACAGTGCAGCCTCTCCCTCTCCTCAGAGGTACTGACCCCCAGGACTCTGCCTCTCATCTCTACCCCAGGGAGCCCAGGGTCACATGGGACAGTCTCTGGGACAGAGACGATTTGTGTTTGTTTGTTTTTTTGAGAGAGGTGGGGTTTCTTTGTTGTTTTTTTGTTTTTTGTTTTTTGTTTTTTGCTATAGGGCGCGTGCACTCTCCAGAAAGACAGAGACAGAGAGACAGAAAGCAAGAAATCACCCCCGGGGGAATGGCCATGCCACAAATCCCTTCTCCTCCATTCTCCTCTCGGGATCTTGGGCACACACACGCACCCAGCATGAGTTTAAGCCACCGGGTCCAGGACTCAAACCATGGTCGACTACATGGGAGTCCAGCGACATAGCCATTACGCCAATGCTGGTCCCAACAGAGACTATTCTTATGTAGTGACTTCAGCCACAGCCCAGTGAGTGAGTATTTTTATTCACTGTATTTTTATTTTCTATAGCAACTTCTGGCTCCCAGGGCTATATTCTTCCCAACCAGCAAGCTTAATCCTTTTCAGGATTTCTGTACCCCTTTTCCTACATCCTGGGGTTACCTGGCACCTGATGGAATGGGATAGGAAGGGCCCCTAATGGCCTTGGCCCATTGGCTGCCCCAAGATGGCCCCCAACCCTCTCTATAGCCCCTTCCCACCTTCCCACCTTCCCACCTTCCCACCTTGCAGTTGCGTGTCAGGGCTGGGGCTGGGGATGTCAAGCATCTCTGTGGGTTCTTACAGCCCCCACTAGGGTGCTGACTACCTTTCCTGGTGTGTGTGTGTTGAGGGGGCTCCTCCTCTGGGGCCTCTCTGGCTCAAGGATGAGATGATCCGCAGGTGCCCAGGCCCACCCTTCCCTGAGCCTTGAGTGACAGAAGGAAAAGACAAATGCTGGGCGAGAAACATAACCTGACGTTCCACATGGCTCCGTGCACTCGGGGTCAGCACTCCCGGCCACCTTGCTGAGTGCCCTGGGCTCCCAGCCCCGCCCCAGCTTCCTCAGACCCAGGATTGTCTCGGTGTCCACAGCCGCCCTGAGAGGGTGGCCGCCAGGACTGCTTACAGCAGCGAGGAAATCGTCTCTGAGAGGTTAAGAACAGGTGTTGCCTAACGGGTGCTGTCCGTCTGTGGGGCAGGGAGCCACTGTCCCTCCTCCCTGGGGTCTCCAGCATCCAGAGGCACCCACTGGTCATTGTGACCATCGCAACTGCCCCAAGGAATTTCTTCCTGGTGCAGCGCCCCTAGTGGAGAACCCCTGGTAACCCAAGGAGGCTCTTGGGTGGGCACACTGCAGAGTCAGGATTTGAACCCACACCCCTCCTAGCCAGCAGGTCTCCTCCAGGTAACAGCAAGCCCAGCAGACCAGGAAGCCTGAGCTCTTCTTTTCCTGAGGTTCTTCCCCGGGTGGTGGGGTCCCTGCCTTTTTGCCCCCCGCCCTCTGCCCCTGGTCCCTTCCCCTGGCACCCTCCTCCACCCCATCTCTTGTTTTGGTGCTGACTTCCTGGAAAGGTGGGAGGGGGTGCCAGATGTCGGGGTGTGCAGCCTGGGGCGGCCGAGGGCAGAGACATGGGTGGCCTCCGAGGCCTTCTGTTCTGGGAAGAAGAGCGCGTCATGGACCCAGGACAGGGCTCAGTGCTGTTGTCACTGGCGAGGGAACAGCTTGGCCCCGACTGTGACAAATAATCCTGGGGGCCGTGGGGCCTCTGCCCTCCTGAAAGCGGATCCCTGCTCCATGAATGGGAATGAGGTCCACAGAACGCAGCTGCATCCCTGCCCATGGGGGACGTCGGTGTGTGTGCCAACCCCCGGGCCCCCTCCCAGCACCCTGGGCCCCAGGACCAGCTCCCAAGCAGCCTGACCCCTCAGGGCCCAGGCAACACACTAGTATGACACCTGCACCCCAGCCTTCTCAGGTCATCCTCCCAAACTGGGGAGTTCACTAACTCCCAAGTCGGTCAGGGCCTCCGTCACTAGGGGCTTGGGAGGAGGTGGAGTTTGTGAGAGAGTCCGTGGGCTTCACCCCGCTCCCCGGGGTGGTCTCCTCCCATCCTCCAACCTCCCCCGGCACAGGGGCCCGTGGTCCCCAAGGTGGCCTCCAGTGCTGTTTTTCTTCCGGGGCTGTTTGTTCTATGAACTGAACACCTGACACCTTTTCAGAGAAATGTTTTTTCATTTAGAACATCTGGAAACAAGCAAAAACATCTGGGACTGCCTGGAATGAGCTGTTCCTCGATGAAGCCTTAATCCTCCTGTCCCCAGTGTCCACAGCTCAGGTCCTGGCCTGGGCCAGAGTCGCCCCACCCTATCTCTTCCTAAAACCTAGGCCCGGGACTGCGGCGAGGGCACCAGGCCCTCTGCCCTCTGAGCACGGCAGGCACGTCCGCGTCTTCCTGAACCCACACAGAGCTGGCATCACGAGCCGTTTGAAAAGGAAGGGCTGTGGGGATGGTGGGATGGGGCAGGACACCGGGGACAGCGCCTCTGTTCTGAGGGACTCGGGTCGAGAGAGGGCGAGGGGACAGGAGAGAAAAGACAAGCTGCGAGGGGACGACACTCAGACTGCAGGGCTGAGTTCTGCGAGCCTGCCAGGTGCAGCTGTGCAGCTTGTGCCCTGCACAAGGGCGTCCCCCAGGGGCGACGGGGTGTATCAGACCAGGGCGGGGGTACCACACTGAGCCTGGGCCAGCTCCCGACATCGGGGTGCTGTCTACCGCCCGCACACTGGCAGGGTGGAGCACAGAGGCTCCCCAACCAGGGCCGCCTGTCTCCCACCCGAGAAGCCCTGGAGCTGCGGACGCCCCTCCAGTGTCCGCAGAGTCCCATGGTTAGGGCCTCCAAAGAATCCCCCTGATGCCTCATCTCTGCCTGACTTCCCCCCTTTCAGCAAACCCACCCACAGCACAAGGAAGGGGGGCCTCTCGCCAGGTCCTGGACCAAATCTTTTCCCAAGCGTCTGCCACACGTGGCCTGCTCTCACTCAAGAACCTCTGTGGCTCCCTTCCTCCACAGGGCCAACTTCCATGTCTGCCTGCACTCCAGCCGAGGGGCTCTGCCCCGGGCCCCTCCAGGTGCCTGGTCTGAGTGCGTGGCTGCTCCTGGTCCCCTGCACTGTCCTTCCCGGCGCTCCTCTCCGAGAGCGCAGGGAGGGCTGGTCCAGGCCCCGGGGGCCGAGCTCGGATTTATTCACAGCCCCGTGTGTTCAGCCGTGTCCAGAATCAGCTATGACTCCGGGTTCTGCCCTCCTGCAGGTGGAGGCTGGCAGGCCCAGGGGATGGCCACGGGAGGGGCGGGATGCTGAGAGGGGAGCACAGGCTGCCCCCAGAAGACTCAGAGGCCCCTCCCAGGGGCGGTCACACAGACCCCAGCTGTGCTTCCTAAGCTGGCCCACCTTCAAGCCTTAGGACCAGCTGACAAGAGCCCACCCTCCCCCAGGGTCCCCGGAGAGCTGGTGCCTCCCCTGGGTCCCGATTTGCATGGCAGGAAGTGGCCTGGTGGGGAAGAGGCGGGGAGGGGACAGGCTGTAGCCCGGGCAGTTACACGTTTTCCCCCAGAAGCCTCAGACGTGGTCCCGGGCTTGGGGTCGGGACGGAGCGGGACCATGGCCGGGCTGCTGCTGTCCCCCGTGCCCAGCACCTGGCTGCTGGTGGCACTGCTGCTGCTCTCAGGTAGGCCCACGACCCGCTCGCCCACTCTCTGGCTGGCCCTGCAGGCACGACTCCCGCTCGCTCCAGCTCCTTCCTGGGTCTCGCGTACTTTCTGCCCCTGGACACCCCGAGGCCTAGGTCTGGGGTCTCAGCCTGGTCTGTAGCCCTAGCCCCTCTCATGCCCGATGGGCGTTGGGCTGAGCTGGGCATGAAAGGAACTAGACTCGGCAGCTGTGACCACAGCCAGGCTGGGCCCCAGGAGAAGAGACAGTGGCTCAGCCCCAGGCCCTGGGGAACCGCACAGGTGAGGGGGGAGAGGCTGTCCCAGCCTGACCTGGGGAGATGCGTGTTCCAGAAACAGTCCCCTCCTCAGCTGGAAGATGGGAGACTCCTCCGGGCCATAACTTCCCCACGGCCTTGTTTAGAGACCTGCTCAAGGCCACCGAGGGTCAAGAGCAGAATGGGGGCTAGGGCTGGGCTGGGCATTCTGGTCCCCCCAGTCTGCTCTTGTCTCCCCACACAGGGGACAGGGAGGAGTCTTGAAGCTGCTGTCCTGGGAGGAAGTGCTCCTGGGAATGCATGGGGTGCAGGGGTGGGGCAGCCAGCTCAGAGGGGGCGGCTCTGACCCGGCCCCACCCACCTCCTCCCACCCAGCAGGTGAGCCGGTGCCAGCTGCCGAGACAAAGGACTTGTACCAGAATCCAGGAGGTCAGTGAGCCCGCCCGCCCTCCTGGAGACCAGGGCGTGTGTGTCCCGTGCTGGTCATGGGCCCGGGCTACCCTGTCCCGCGCAGGACTCCCACCCCCAGGCCCCAGCCTAGCCAGCTGTCATCCTCATCCCACACAGTGCTGGCCACTGAGGGGCGGGGGTACACCTGGGGACCAGAAGAGGGAGCCACAGGGGTTCCACCAAGGCCTCAGGCCCAGTGGGAGTCAGGCCCAGCCTTGGACTGAGCCCTTCGGGCAGGATTTGCTGTGTGAGGGGATCAGGGATCCCCCAGGGCCCATTCTTGGGGAGCGAAGCAGGAGGGAGGCTCTTCCGAGCAGAGGGAGAGCATTCTGACCGAGGACGCGGATTCAGGAGCAAACAGCAGAGCAGGGCCGTGCAGGAGGGTAGGGGAACGATGGGGGAAGATAGGCAGAGAGCCGATGACCCCAGTGCTAGGCAAAGGGCTTGGCCTTTATCCCCTGGAGGTTATCGGGGAGCCCTGAGAACTTCAAACAGGTTAAGGGGTGCGCAGGGGAGCCCAGAGGCAGAAGCACCAGGGTAGGCCTGGGCTTGTCCCATGGGCCTCCAGGTCTTTTCTAGAGGAACGCTGGATGGGGGAGGGGTGGGCAGGAAGGGGCAGGTGGCTTGGTCCATGGCCTCTCACATGGCTCGGCTCCCCACACCTCTGCCTCTCGCCTGTCCCACACCCTGAGAGGCAAGGGTAGCTGAGGAGGCTGGGCCTGGAGGTCAGGGCCACCTGGGGCGGGGCTGCAGCAGAGCTGGTGGTCAGGGCTACCAAGTGGGATTTTGAGCCTGGCCTTGGTGCCCACAGGAAGCCCTTGTTCCTGGATCTGGCAGAACCCACGTTTCATGGCCAAGAAACGAGGCTCCAGGGTGACAATACAGTGCCACATAGGCAGCTCCAACTTGGGTACGGTGAAGTGGCTCCTGCAGCGGGAAACAGACCGGGAGCCCCAGCCGCTGCACCTGGAGAAGGGCCGCATAGAGCAGGCCGAGGAAGGCAGCACGTCCAACCTCACCATCATCGGCATCCAGTCTGAGGACAACGGCATCTACTTCTGCCAGCACGAGTGCATCAAGGCCTCCCAGAGGGAGCTGGGCTGTGGCACTGAGCTGCGTGTGATGGGTGCGTGCCGGGGCGCGGGCTTCGCGTAGCCATCGGGCCCACCTCTGCCTGGCCTGCCACCGGTGGACGGGGGCCGCCTGTGCAGGTGGCTGTGGCCCTGGAGCTCTCAGGAAGCAGGTCCTGAGGGGTGCACACCCCACTGCAGGCCCAAAGTGTAGACCCCAGGGAGAACCTGCCACTCAGCCTCACGGCCCCGCCCTCGCCCCTAGGGTTCAGCACCCTGGCGCAGCTGAAGCGGCGAAACACACTGAAAGACGGCATCATCATGATCCAGACGCTGCTCATCATCGTCTTCATCATCGTGCCCATCTTCCTGCTGCTGGACAAGGTGACCAGGGCGGCGGGGCCCTGGGGCCCGGAGGGGGACTGCAGGGAGGCCAGACACAGGCGGGTCTGCAGCTCCCCAGCCCTTGTTCTGGCCTCCCTGGCCCAACCCCAGAAGCTGCCCACTGGCCACTCATTCATTCGTTCACCCAGTTGTTCTTGGGCGAGCATCTCCCTGCCTCCCTGAGCCCCAGGCCCAGCTCCCTGACCCTCCCCAGCCTGCCCCAGCACAGTCTGGGGCTGGGGCCACTAACACTCTGATCCCTGTCCCTCTGCCCCCAGGATGACAGCAAGGCCGGCATGGAGGAGGATCACACCTATGAGGTAAGCAGCAGGGGCTCCCAGCTGCTCTGAGCCAAGTGCTCCATCATCCCCATTTGTCACTATGGCTGGGTGTGACCCAGGCTTGAGCTCCATTTCATGTCTGCAGGGCCTGGACATTGACCAGACAGCCACCTACGAGGACATAGTGACTCTGCGGACAGGGGAGGTGAAGTGGTCCGTGGGCGAGCACCCAGGCCAGGAGTGAGGGGCCGGCACCTCACGCCCCGGGCACAACCTCCAGGGCCTCACAGACTGCTTCGAGGTCACCGGACTTGCAGCTCATCTCTCCTCTGGACTCTCAGTCAGACGGACTATGAAGCCGGCCCGCCAGAGCGGCTTCCCTCGGCCCCACTCCAGCCCCTGCTCACCAGCTCTTGCCAAAGGGCCTGGATAGAAGGGCAACAGGAAAGTGATCTGGAGTGGGGAGTTCTCTGCAGGTAGACTGGACACAGCCTTCTGGGGGTGCTGTGCAGGATCCGTCCCCATACTTGGACAGAGAAGACAGAGACTAGTCCAGAGCCTGCAAATGGACTCAGCGCCGACGGGCTCGCAGTAGGGCCTGAGAAGGACCACGACTGGGCCCCAGGGCCGCCTGGAACTTCCCACTCTCTCCCATCCTCTCCCACCCAGGGCCCTCGCCTCGAGCTCATTCTCCCATGGAATAAACAATGTGTCTTGAGATTCACGCACCGTGACGTCTTACGGGCTGACGGGAATGTTTATGTGGGCACACATGTTGTCTGAATGTGGCACCTGTGAGCCCATGAGGGGGTGGACGGGGGGGGGTGCCTGCCGTGTCACCTCCTCTTCTCTTGAAAGCTGGAGCCTGTAGTCACCGCCCCTCTTCCCTCTTCTCCTCTGGCCCCAGCTAGGCCTGGCGCGGCGGTAGATTTGGCCGGCCCCTCCCCTGGCCAGGACGCCCTTGCCCAGTACTGCACTAGCCAGCCAGCAGCGACTGGGTCCCGCTCTGGGGGATCCCTCCCCCACCCACCCAACCCTGCTGTCCTCCGAGGTCCTCTGCCCGGGACAGTCCAGGCCTTACCGGCCCAGCCCACGGAGCCGGCTTCAGCTCCTGCCCGTGCAGCCTGCGCCAGCTTTGGTTCCAGTTGTTCTAGACGCTCCCCGAGGGCAGGGGCTTCCCCGCCTCTACCACACACCTTCACCCCCGCCAAGCCTGGGACTTTTTAATTAAGCTAGACCCAGAGTCATCAGGTAAAAGATTCCCAAAAGGGAAGTCTGGGTGGCGAAGTTTGGGGTCCTGAGGTAGGTGAGCCCCTCAGACTTCCCTCGTATCACCCTGAAGGATCCCTAAGGCCACTGACTTAGGGCCCCGACCCACCAGCTGTGGGAGTTACTGGGAATAGCCCACAGCTGGGAGGGCAGGAACATGTCATCTGAGCTTGCAAAGCCTCCCTCCCAGCCAGGCTGTGCTCTGCTTCCTGCTGACCTCGGAGACCCCTTCATGCTCTGGACTCAGGTAGGGGAACCCCTACCCTCAGGGAGCTTCCAGTTCAGCTGGCAAACCAAGGCCAGCCTGTGGGAACCAGTTAGAGAAGAGCCCACTTTGGAGTTCCAGGTGGGGCAGGCGGGGAGGTCAGGCAGGCCTGGGGTTCGGATAGATCTCCGGCCCTCAGGAGGCAGCTCTGGGCCAGGCTGGGCAAGGCCTGTTCCCTCCCTGGTCTCTAGGCTGCCAGAGGGAACAGGGCTTGTTTTGGCATCTGCTTCCACTGAGCTGGCCCCTCCCTTTCCTGCTACTTTGCATAGTGGCGCTAATTCTGTCCCCTACCTCCACAAGGGACCTGGGCAGCCAGGCAAGGGTAGATGGTAGGGAGAGTCTTCACTTCTCCAAGCAGCGTCACCCCCTGCTTGGGGCAGCCGTGGGTCAGGGGAGGCCTTGACTTTACTGAAAGACTATTTAAATACCTGCACATCACTGCGCTTCCCTATCACTCTGACAGGCTTGTTGACAAAAAGTCACTGGAGCATCAAGGCTTCCCCTTCTACCGGAGACATGTGTCTTCATGAGTGATGACATGGACGCCCCCGGTTGTTTGTCCTGCTGTGTCAGGGACTTATATGGCGGGTGTCACCGTGCCTCCTAACGGGTCCCTGTGCCCCAGAACTGACTTGGGAATGGTAGTAAAGCTGAGTGGGGATGACGAATGTATTCGATCTCAGTTGCTTTATCTGTAAAATGGGGATCATAAGACCTACCTCAGGGAAGGAGTGGAACCAGATGGTTTTTTTTTGTTTTATGTTTTTGTTTTTTAAAGAGTTTTTGCTATAGGGCAAATGTGCTTGCCAGAGAGATAGAGAAAAACAGAGAGACAGAAAGTGAGAAATCACCTTCCCGAGGGGGTGGTCACATCACAATCCCTTCTCTTCCGTTCTCCTCTTGGGATTTTGGGCACACATGGACTTGTGCTAGCGTGAGTTTCAAGCAGCCTGGTCTGGGACTTGAACTGCAGTCTGCCACATGGGAGTCCAGCACCTTAAGCACTATGCACCTGCTGGTTCCATCAGATCTTGTTTCTTTAAAAATGATCATACACTGGGACCAGCAGTTAGCGTAATGGCTATGTCGCTGGACTCCCACGTAGTCGACCGCGGTTCGAGTCCCGGACCCGGCGGCTTAAACTCACGCCGGGCGCATGTGCGTGCGTGCCCAAGATCCCGAGAGGAGAATGGAGGAGAAGGGATTGCGGCATGGCCATCCCCCCTGGGGGGTGATTTCCTGCTTTCTGTCTCTCTGTCTCTCTCTGTCTGTCTGGCGAGCGCACGCGCCCTATAGCAAAAACCTCTCCAAAAAAAAAAAAAAAAAATGATCATACACTAAAACCGAGCTGGTTTCCCTCTGGTGTACAGTTCTATGACTTTTAGCACTCGTACAGATCTGTATAGCCACCACCACAGTCAGGGTTCAGAACACCAACCGAAAGCTCCCCTTGAACCCATTGTGAGCTCCTTTCAAATGCCAATTGGGGCCAGCCAGTGGATCCCACTTGGCTGAATGCATGGTTCGAATCCTAGGCCTAATGGTTTGAAAAACACACCAGGCATGTGTGTGTGCATGCCCAAAATCCTGAAAGGAGAGAGAAATAGGGCAAAAGGAATTGCAGCTTGAATAGTACCCCTGGGCAGTGCTTTCTTATCATCTTTTTTTTTTTTTTTAGGGCATTTGCACTTGCCAGAGAGACAGAGACAGAGAGATAGAAAGTGAGAAATCACCCCCCAAGGGGGGATAGCCATGCCGTAATCCCTCCCCCTCCTTTCTCCTCTCAGGAGTTTGGGCACGGACATGCGCCTGGCATGAGTTTTAAGCTACTGGGTTCGGGACTTGAACAGCAGTTGACTACATGGGAGTCCAGTGACATAACCACTATGCCATCTACTGGTCCCAGTGCTTTCTCGCTTTTCCTCGCTCTCTGATGAGTGCAACACCCTTTGGCAATTTAAAAAAAAAAAAAAAAGGTCAATTAGATGTTTTGAGCCCCTCGTATTCCTTTACGTTATTTTGCTCAAGCCCCCATGTAACCCTGGAAAGGGGTAATATCTCCTTTTTACACACAAGGGAATCAAGAGCCAGGGAAATGGCCGTCACTGGCCAAAGTCACACACAGCCTCTGAGTCCAAACCCAGTGCTCCTCCCACGTCACCACAGCTGCTTCCCTAGAAACACCGCAGCACCAAGACTCCAAAGCAGAGGCGAAGTGGAAGGACAAGGGGGCGGGCAGATCCCTGGGACAACTTCGCCTGTCTTCAAAGGTTCGTGTTTTTTTTTTGGTTTGTTTGGTTTTGTTTTTTTAAGAATTATTTATATACTTAATTCCATCTGTTATTACGTTTTCGTTTGACCAGACAGAGACAGAGAGAGAGAGAAAGGGAAAGCAAGAAAGCAAGCCACCAGGTTCAGGACTGGAACCGCCATTGGCCATGTGGGAATCCAGCACCCTTAACCAGCACGCCACCTGCTGGCCCCAAGGTTCATGTTTTAAGAGGTTTCTTTTTTCCATCATTCACAAGTTTCAACCCCCCAAAATCCCACTGGCTCTTACTAAGGTTTCAGTGGCAACTCTAAGCACAGGAGGAGCATGCCACTGGGCCCCGTTCCCAGGAGCGGCCTCTGCCGCCCTCCTGCCCTCCCCTCCACAGAAGGTAGCTCCGAGGCCTCTGGGTGGGCACATGCCTCACTGCCCACTGGGGGAATCCAGCCAGGCCCCCGGGGACCCTGGTTGAAGCACAGGCTGGTTCCTCCTTCATTCTAGCTTGACTTCCGGCCCCGTTGCTGCAGGTGCGCTGCCAAGGTTGGGGTGATCTGACCCAAGGCCTTGGGTGTTTTTCCAGCAGAATCAGAGGTGAAAGAAAAACAAAACAAGTCACAAAAAGGCACCACTGTTTGGGCGGCAATGGCAAGTTCATCCCTTAGCAGGTGTCTGGCCTGCTGGACTTTCTGGGCAGGACCCCAAAGGCCACCTTGGAATGGACGTTGGGGTCCCTGGATTCTATCTGCTCTCTTTAGAGCTGGGTTCAGAGCCTGCCTCTGGGACATTCCTGAGTGTGGGCCCTGTCTCCAAGCTGCACTTGGCTGGCTGTTGACGAGGCTGCAAACAACAAGCCTGCTTGGGGGCACCCAGCTGCCCTCTCCAACCCGAAAACCTGCTCTTAGAAACTTAGGTGACAGCAGACAGCAAACGTGAACAAGCATTAAATCCCAAGCTCAGAGTGTAGTTGGTTAAAGCACACTGAGACTTACCCGAATGCGATTTTCAAATGATAATCGCAAAATGATGCCTTTCCCTCGGACCTACCACCACTTTCTCCACGTGGCAGGGCAGAGGGAAGGCGAGAAGCCTCTGGGGTCGGATTCCGCACGTGGTGAGCCCGCACAGAACGACGGGATGAGCTGGGAATCCGCACATGCTACTGGCTTGTCTACTTCCTCATTGCCTTTTCATGTACATTATTGCCATACGTCCCACTGCCTGGCTTTGTGCGTGAAATTCCCTGTACTAGGAGGAGAATGCCGAGACCCGTAGGGTCTGCCTAGCCATCCCCTGCTATTGGACGTTCCTTGGAATTGTCTTTCCATCCACTCAGGCCACTCTGCATGAATTCCTGGACCCAAGGCTGTTCTACCCCTCCACTTCCAGTTTATTCTCTCGCCTGTCTATCTCAGCCATTGCCTTCATGGAAGTTTTCTCAATTTAAAAGGTCTGTCTGCATTTGACCATTACATATTTCATTGTTTGCTGTCATCTTCCTCCCAGGCAGACTGTAGGCTCCAGGAGAGAAAGGATTGTGACTTTTGTTCCTTTCATTAAAAGATCCAGCCTCAAAGAACATACAGTCCAATAAGGGAATAAGATCTCCACAAATAAACACAGGACAGGGCAAAAAGAGCAAGCAAGAGACCAGCAGGTGGCGGTAAAAAGAGCCAGCAGGGGACCAGAAGGTGGCATGGTGGTTAAGGTGCTAGATTCCCACATGACCCACCACAGTTCAAGTCCCAGACTCAGCAGCTTGAACATCACGCTAGGTGCATGTGTGTGCATGCCTGAAGTCCTGAGAAGAGAATGGAGGAGAAGGGTCTGGGTTGGCCTTTTCCCCTGGTGGGTGATCTCTCTCTCTCTATCTCTCTCTCTCTCCCTGGCAATGGCATGTGCCCTATGCCAAAAACAAAAACAAAAGAGAGAGAGGGTACCCAACAGGAAAGCACGCTAGAGTCCAGAGGGTGGGAAAGTGGAGAAACATGATACTCTGCAAGGCAATCCCATATGGGAAGGTTCCCGGTTCAAGTCCAGGGACCTCGCTGAGTACACTGGGCACAGACACATCTGTGATCCAGGGCTGGCTGAGGCTGGGGTGAACCACAGCATGAAGACCCTGTTAGGGGCACTCTCTCTCTCGCTAATGGAAGAAATAAATATAAAAACTTAAAAAAAAAAAAAAAAAAAAAAGGTAAATCAGGCTGGCTGGTGGGGTGGTGGTTACGGTGGCTAGATCCCACATGGCCAACTGCACAGTTTGAGTACTGGACCTGGCAGCTTGAGGGACATGCCAGGTGCATGTGATGGAAGAGAAGGGGTTGTGGCGTGACCACCCTCCATGGATGGCGCTTTCTCATTTTCCTTCTCCTTCTGTCTCTCCCAACTAAGCACACATACATCCTCTAGCTAATTAAAAAGAAAATGGGGGAAGCACCCCTGTCTCCCCACAACTGCTGAACACACCTTGGTACTTCTTACCTCTTTTTTAGTGGGACTGTCTCCCTGGGGAATAATCCTCAATGGGGAAATGACTTAGCATGTCTACTCTGTAGATAGCTATATACTTCCAGATTGTTCAGAGATCAGTGTAAACGACGTTCCCATCAACACATGGCAATGCCTGCCTCTGCCCCCCAACCCAGCCCTACAAGGCCCTTCTTCCATGCTCCAGCCCTCTGGTCACATCGCCAACTCAAGGGCCCAGTGAGATACAGGAAGTGAAAACGCGATGTACACTGAAACGTGCAGTGCAAATGTAAAGGGTGATGTGACTTGCTTCACTAAATCAAGCTACATCGGGGTGTTTTTTCTACTGCTTTTCTTAGCGCCTGCAGACACCCCAATCTGGGGCTGAAGTTCTTGGCGTTCGTTTCCCCCCATCTTCATTGAATACTTCTGTGGGGAGACTTGATCCCTGTCCTGCTAGCTTTGCACTGAGGAAAGTTCTGTTCGTGTCCCACAGTGCCACCACCTGCACTAGAGGAGCTTCTAAAGAGCTCGGTATGGCAGAAAGACTGGAGGCCATGGGGAGCCCTCACTTAGAAGCTACTTTATCTCTTTGAGCCTCAGAGTCCAAAAGTATGAAACAGGAGTCACGTGCTATTGTTCAGTCTAGAGCTTGGCACATGGTGGGTACTCAGAAACATGGATCTTCTCCCCCCTTCCATGGAAAACCCTTCGGAGGGTGTTGGGAGCCAAAGGGAGGTATAGTATGTGCTGTAACAAGCCTCAGCCTAAGAAAGGAAGGACAGAGCTAGCAGTAGGTAGCATCCTCTGATGGCCAAGGGGCAGTGGGAGGAGATGCCACCAGTCCCTCTGAGGCTATCCCTAAGACCAGAGTGAGAATGGCCTGAAAAATGAGATCACTTGCAACCTCAACTTGAACCTAAGAGGGGCTCTTGGAGTCTGGAAAGGCCACTTTGGGGTCAAGGGGCAATCTGTGACCTTCCCCAATAGGTTCAGAGAACCTCAGTGGTCAAGTATGAAAATATGGAGGCCTTCCAAATACACTGAGAGGAATTCATGGATTCCTAATTATAAGGAAGATGCTCTTTTTTTTTTTTTTTTTTAAGATTTTTGCTATAGGTCATGTGTGCTCACCAGATAAACACAGACAGAGACAAAAAGCGAGGAATCACTTCACCCCCGCCCCCCCAGGAGGGATGGCCATGCCGCAATCCATCCTACTCCATTCTCTTATCGGGATCTTGGGCATGCACGCACACACGCCCGGTGTGAGTTTAAGCCTGTGGTCTGGGACTTGGACCATGGTCAACTACATGGGAATCCAGTGATGTAACCATTATACCAACTACTGGTCACAGGAAGGTGTCTTATCATCACTAAGGTGATTGGGGAATTCCTCTGGAGCCCTTTGTGGCTGACATCAGAGATACTACCAAGACTTCCTCACAGGCCACATAGTGGCCATGGGCAGTCTCTGAACCTGATGGAACCAGGCATCAGGCCCCATGTGGTACCCAAGAGCGAGCAGCTTTCCAGGGCTAGAGTGAAAATCCCAAGTCTAATACGAGTCTAAGAGCTTGTCTTCTACTGGCGAGAGATGTTGGACATAGTGTCCATCACTGAAGACCCTGGGATGGTCTGAACAGGAGAAAAGGGTCATTGACTCCTACGCCACACACAGTCCCTTCAGTTCTTCCCTCTGGGCCCACCACTTGCCACGGTAACCTTTTTGTAAAGGAGTGTCCCTGGAGGTCTCCAGCGTCTCTGGGCCAACTTAGTTCTGGGGTCAACTGAACTGAAAGTGGTGGGAAGAGATCTCCCCCTAGGCTGGTCCCACCTGTTCTTGGCTGTAACCTGCCTGGTGGGTGCCTCAGCCCCACCGTACCTGTGCACACCTGGTGTGGCTCTCAAGCAATGTCCAACTGGGGCTCCTGCAGCCCTCACCCTCAGGGAGCCCTGAGACTTCTCCCATGGTTGAAAGTCCACAGCTAAGGGCTGGGCCTTGGTCTACTGGTTAAGGGAGGCAGATCCCACCTGGTCAACTGTAGTTGGAATCCTGGCCTCAGCAGCTTAAAAATCGTGCCAGGCATGTGTGTGTGCTCGTGTGCCTGAAATCCCCCAGGGTGGAGAAATGGAGGAGAAGGGATTGCAGCGTGACCATGCCGCATTGGGATGTGTTTTCTCCCTCTCCCTCTCTTTCTCTGTCTCTCTCTGGGAAGAGCACACACCCTCTGCAATTAAAGAAAGAGAAAAGAAAGGGCCAGTAGGTGGAATGGTGGTTAGGGTGGCTGGATCCCCACACGGCTTGGCCCACTGTGCCGTTCAAGTCCCAGACCCAGCGGCTTGAAAAACACACCAGGCATGTGTGAGTATACCCAAAATCCTGAAAGGGGCATGAGCAGAAGGGATTGGGGCATGGCCAGGCCCTTGGGAGGAAGTTCTAATTATCCATCTACACTGATACCAAGGGGCAGCGAGAGAGCAAAGAAGAAGAAAGCCATGTACGACAGGGCGTCTCAGGGCACCATGTCCTGTGTTCGTTCCACTGCTGGGGAGGAGACAAGCACTCCAGGGCTTTTGTAACTTCAGAACCCTCTCACAGTTTCAGGCAGTGGGAGGAAGCCTCTGGGGTTCATGTCAGTCCTGTGAGCTCCTCTTCCTGAGCTGCATTCCTGTGTCAGGTGCAAGGAGCAGGGGCAATACTTCAAGTTCCAGAAAATTACTTCAGGAGACTGGGAGACCCTGGAAGACCCTAGTCCAGGGAAAGGGGAGGGCAATGTGTGTGGCTGGTGCCCCCTAGTGGTCAACATTAGAGAGTAAAAGAGGTTGGGGGTCCTGGCTGAACCATGACCAGGAACCCCAGATTTCAAGGGCTGTCCTTGGTGCCTTTCCCCAGTACATATTCTCACTGGTGAGTGGACGGAACCTTGGAAGGAGCAGGACAGGGAGGATAGAGAGGAGAAGGGGCCAGCCCAGCGCCCAAGGAGCAGTCCCCTGACACTGCCCCCTTTTGGGGACCAGGCTGCACCCTCTTCACCCAGACAGACAAGGACACGCTTCTGTTGTACACCTGGACTCGGGTACTCCCTTCTACTACCTTCTCCTCAGAAAGAGGACAGAGTGGGTGATCTTTCTAGCTGAGACCCTGTGCACACAACCCTCACGTGGCTGGTTACGGTTGGACAGAGACTGACCCCAGGAAAGCGGCGTCTAAATTATCCATCAGCACAGCAGACCGTGCATAAATGCATAGAAAGTAGATGGAGCGGGAGGGGGCCAGGGTATAATAAGGGGCCACCAGCAACCAACTGCAGGATCCTGGGCCCAGCTCCCCAACCACCCGGGGTCCTGTAGACAGCTCACCCAGCTACGATGGCTGCAGGTAAGAGCCCCTAAAATCCTTCGGGCACAGTGTGTTCCAAGGGCGCTGTGGAAGTCCTGCAGATGGGAAGGGCTCTAGAGCTTGGGCTGGGGATTTCTGACGTGGCCAGAGCTATTTCAGCCAGACGTTTGGTCACAATGGTGTGTTCTCACTCCCTGGGTTGGGGGCGGTGGTGGGAGGGTGAGAAAGGCCCTGGGGCAGAGCGATCTGGTCCTGGCACTGCCCCTCCTGCCCCTGCCCATCCTCCCTCGTAGGGTCCCGCACCGCCTGGCTGCTGGCTTGTGCTCTGCTCTGCCTGGCCTGGCCTCAGGAGGCCGTCGCCTTTCCAGCCATTCCCTTGTCCAGCCTGTTCTCCAACGCTGTGCTGCGGGCCCAGCACCTGCACCAGCTGGCCGCTGACACCTACAAGGAATTTGTAAGCTCTGGGGAGTTGGTGCTGGGGTGATGTGGGAAGTACTGGGGGGAAACTACGGAGCTCAGTGCCGTATTGCACAAGCGGAAACGCAGCCAGAGGAGGGGTGCTCAGTCCAGCCGTGGCAAGAGCTGCCTGGACTTAGACCTCGGCCATCCTCCCCCAGGAGCGTGCCTACATCCCCGAGGAGCAGCGGTATTCCATTCAGGCTGCCCAGGCTGCCTTCTGCTTCTCGGAGACCATCCCAGCCCCCACGGGCAAGGACGAGGCTCAGCAGAGATCCGTGAGTGGCCCCCACTGGCTCAGGACCAAAGCTCTGTCTTTAGAAGCACTCCTCCCCTGCTCCCTAGGCTGGAAGGGCATGGGAGGCTCATGGCAGAGGGTCCCAGCCGCACAGCCATGGTCGGCTCTCCCTGCAGGACATGGAGCTGCTACGCTTCTCGCTGCTGCTTATCCAGTCCTGGCTCGGGCCCGTGCAGTTCCTCAGCAGAGTCTTCACCAACAGCCTGGTGTTTGGCACCTCAGACCGCGTCTACGAGAAGCTGAAGGACCTAGAGGAGGGCATTCAAGCCCTGATGCGGGTGAGAGGCACACGGCCCAGCCCTGGAGGGCTCAGCTTCCATGGTGCAGGCAGAAAACTAAGACTGCTTTTCCGAGGACAGGCTTGACCCTCATTTCTCCTGGGGAATCCTCTCCCTGAGAGGGAGGGAGAAACGTGGATGGGAGTGGAGGGCGCAGCTGCCAAAAGCCTGGTCTCTCCTTTCCCTTCCCTTTGCAGGAGCTGGAGGATGGCACCCCCCGGGCTGGGCAGATCCTCAAGCAAACCTACGACAAATTTGACACCAACCTGCGCAGCGATGATGCGCTGCTCAAGAACTACGGGCTGCTCTCCTGCTTCAAGAAGGACCTGCACAAGGTCGAGACCTACCTGCGGGTCATGAAGTGCCGCCGCTTTGTGGAAAGCAGCTGTGGCTTCTAGGTGCACGGCCTTTCGGCTACCCTCCCCAGAGCCTCCCCTGCCCCTCGGGGCCACTCCAGTGCCCGCTGTCCTTGTCCTAATAAATTCCGTTGCATCATACTGTCTGGCTAGGTGTCTTTCTGTCATGGGGTAGAAGGGGAAGTATGGGGCCAGGGTGGGTTGGAAAGAAAACCACAGGGATCCTGTGAGCTCTACTTGGAACCACGATGCTGGAACACAACTGACCCCGCTCTTCCTGGGCTCCTCCAGGACACACGAGTCCACTGTCCTAGGCTGGTGGTCCCAACTCGCTGAGCAGTCGTAGTGCAGCCAGGTCACGTCACAGGTCACCCTCATAAAGTACTTGGAGGCATTTCTGCCTTCCCCACCAACACAGCAACACTAAATCCAGCCCCCGAGAGTGGGAAGAAACAAAAACAAGACAGGCCATTCAGGGCAGAAGCGCACGGTCCGATGGGAGAGGAAAATGACATTATTTCTGTGCAGAAATCTTAAGGTGAATACTCACTAGGCCCCATTTCCGCTGAGAAATGAGAGGGATGCAGAAGTGGGTTTGGAACACACAGAACCAGAGTGCTTGGGATCCAATCTGGGGCAAGAGACCTGCAAGAGAGAGTCTAAATTGGGCGGTGTAAACACAGAGCCAGAGGTGCCAGGTGGGTCATTCCAGAAGCAATGAGGGATGGACATGAGAGGATAGGTCACAATGACACTCAGCCTCCTTGTGAAGGGCACAGCAGAGCGGAGGGGACCAGCACAACTGATGGCCTCGGGCCCTGATGACTAAGGTGGGCCCATCCAGCCGCGTGGCCATGTGGGACTGACTGCAGGAACAGGGCCACTAGTACTTCTGACTCTTCTATAGCCAGGACATCCAGACGTTAACAGGCAATCGTTTTTGGACATTGGCACCTAATCCACATTGAAAACATTTAAAGGGCAAAAATTAACCCACATTTCAATCTGTGGACTAGCAATTTTGTCCAAAATTGGATTGCGATAACTGGGTATAGAGGAAAGAATAAGACGTAGGTGCAAAGTATGAACAAATCATTGTGCTTGTGAATAAATTACTTGACCACTCTGAGATAATAATACATTGCTTAACAAGGTTTAAGTGAGGATTAAATGAAATGGCATTTCCACAGTGATCAATGTATTACAGCACTCAAGAAATTGCAGTTATTTTTGTATTAAATTTTACATATGGGATCAGCATATGGTGTAGTAGTTATGTCGCTGAACTCCTACATGTCCAGCCATGTTGGAATTCGAGTCCTGGACCTGGCAGCTTCAAACTCACACAGGGTGCAGGTGCATGTGTGCCTGAAATCCTGAGAGGAGAATGGAGAAGAGATTGTGACATGACCATCCCCCCAGGGGATGATTTCTCTCTTTCTGTCTGTCTCTCGAGCAAGCATACATGCCCTATAGCAAAAAGCCACTTTAAAAATAGGCATGTCTTATGTTTTCTAATGAGTGTTTAAACACTTAATCCTATTGTGTTTTCCTATTGGCATTTCAGATGCTTCTCATTTCCGAATAAACTTGAAAGGACAGTGGTCAAAGTTTTAAGGTTTTTAGTTTCCCAAGCACCTTAGCTAAATGACTGATGTATAAATCAATACTTAGATGCTCAAAGTAATGCCCTTATCCACGGAGCCAGCAGGTGGCATGGTTGTTGAGGTACTGGACTCACACATGGCTGACCACGGTTCAAATCCCAGACCTGGCGGCTTAGTTTCTCACTTTCTTCTCCTCTCACTCTCTCTCTCTCTACCTCTTTGGTCAAATTAAAAAAAATAATAATAATAACAACTAAAATTAAATAAAGAAATGATTTTTTTAAAAAAGCAATGCCCTTATCCCAGACCGATTTCATGAGGTCAATAATTCTTTTACAATGTAAATTAAAAATTCTCTAATTAATCTTGAGATATTCCAATTTTATGTGCTACAATGAATTTCTTTAAAATAGGCCCCGTTGTATTTTTTTTTAATTTTTGAGAGTTTTTTGTTGTTGTTGTTGTAGGATGTGTGTACTCATTGGAGAGACAGAGAGACAAAAACCAAGAAATCACCTCACAGGGGGGATGGGCACACCCCAATCCCTTCTCCATTCTCCTCTTGAGCTTTTGGGCATACATGCACACACCTGGTATGAATTTCAAGACACTGTGTCTGGGATCAGGCCCTAGTCAACCATATGAAAGGCCAGTGCCCCAACCACCACACCACCTGCTGGCCCCCATTTTTAAATATTCTTACTTTTAGGAATGTAAGTCCTGGGGGAGTGGCTTAAAGTGGGATAATCAGAACCCTGAAGCTTCATTTCTTGGCTCAGAAACCATTTCTCTATCTTAAATGATTATTTCAGTGTCTGGCTTCAAAGTCATGGAATTTTGGAATTAGAACAGCTGCATAGGCGATCCTAATTCCTTCTGCTTCAGGAATCTTACTCTATAGTATCCATTACAGATGGCATTCCATCCATGACTCATGAGGCACTAGGCCAGAGGGAGTCACTGTTTCATAACGCAATTCGTTCTAAAGCAACTCTGGTTCCAGAGAAGTATTTCTTAAGGTAAAGCAGGGATCAATATCCCTGTAGTAACATCCCTCATTTGGCCTTCAAGTTATTTCGAAATCTCTTGCTCTTTAGAGCAGGAGAAGTTGATGTAATAAGGGGCAGCAGGTGACGTGGTGCTTAAGGGCACTGCTTTCACACATGGCTGACCAGTTCTCGAGTCCTGGACTGGTGGCTTGCTTTCTCACTTTCCCTTTGTCATTCTCTCTCTCACTCTGTCCGTCTCTGGTCAAATTAAAATAACTACATAAGGGGATCAGCAGTTGACATAATGGCTATGTTACTGGATTCCCATGTAGTTGACCATGGTTCGATGCCCGGACCTGGTGGCTTAAACTCACGCCAGGTGCGTGGGTATGTATCCAAGATCCGGGGAAGGGAATGGGAGAGTAGGGATTGTGGCATGGCCATCTCCCAGGGGGTGATTTCTCGCTTTCTGTCTCTCTCTGTCTTTCTGGTAAGCGCACACACCCTATAGCAAAAACCTCTCCCAAAACAAAAATTAAGTAAGTTAAATAAAATAATTCTTTTTTAAAAAAAGTTGATGTAAAAAGTACAAAATTAATGATCTCATAGCTTGAGTGTTTTAAGAGAAAATGTGAGCCATCTTACTAAATATTTGTTGAATGAACTTGAAGGGGGATTACAATGTCCAGCGCCTACAGAGGGGCATTAGAACTAATCAGAGGGTTTGGTAGGGGGGCCGTTGTACCAGCACCGCCATGCACGGAGAACCACAGTCCAGCCAGCACCCCACAGCTCCGTCTTAGTATAGTTGAAGCAGTTCCACAGTGCTGGTCGAGAACTACAGAGATGCTAGCTGATTTTGCAAAATTTTAGAATTTAAAAGACCTTCAAGTCCATCTACCCAAGATACTTTGAATTATCAACTATTATTCTGCCTTTGGGTTCTTTTTGGGTCCTTAACTAGCTAGTGGATCGCAGTCTCTGCCGAAGTTGGAAAAGCCCAGGGTGCTTCACACAAGCCTCCATTAGTCTCCTTTCCCTGAGAGTCTGGTTTAATGGATTTGGGATGAGGGCCAGGTGGGAATCGTTTTAAAAGTCCCCCAGGGGAACCAGCAGACGGCATAATGGTTACATTGCTGGACTCCCACGTAGTTGACCGTGATTTGAGTCCTGGACCCGCTGGCTTAAAACTCACACCGGGCACATATGCGTTGCGTGCCCAAATCCTGAGAGAGAATGGAGGAGAAGGGATTGTGGTGTGGCCATCCTCCTGGAGGGTGATATCTCATTTTCTGTCTCTCTGCCTCTCTTGTCTGTCCTGTGAGCGCACGTGCCTTATAGCAAAAATATTCTCCCTCAAGAAAAAACACAAAGTTCCTCAGGTGATTCTCATGTGCAAACAAGCTTGAGAACTGCTGTTAGAGGCCCACAGATGAGATAGTCGTGTCCACAGCTACCAAGGGGTAAGACAGGACAAAAGGCGACCAGAGGTCAGCCAGGCATGGCACTCTCTGCTTCTAATTCTAACCAGTTTTTAAGAGTTTTTTTCCTAGTGAGCCAGTCACAAAAAGACAAATACTACATTTTCACTCATATATCAGGTACTTAAGAATAGTCAAGAATAATAATTTTAAAAAAAAGAAAAGCTATTTGCTGATGATGATGTGGATAGCAATGTCTTTGTCTTGACTGATATGCAAGTAATTGTGTTGGAAAAAGAAATGTTGTACACTGTAAAGATATATGTGATTAAATGTAATATAAAAATAACAAAAAATAAATAATAGCCAAGGGACCGGCAGGTGGCGTGGTAATTAAGGCACTGAACTCCCATATGGTCGTTCACAGTTCGAATCCCAAACCTAGTGGCCTGCTTTCTCACTTTCCCTCTCTGTTTCTGGTGACTGCACATGTCCTATAGCAAATTTTAAAACAATAGTAATAACAATAAATACGTTTTAAAAAAGAGTCCTCAAGGACTAGGTAGTGGCACATGGGAACACAACCGGACACCCATGAGGTCGTGTCACAGGACCGCCCCGAGCACACTGAGCATGCAGGCATGCCTGTGATCCAGGGCAGCTGAGAACAAGGGTGGCTGTGATAGGAAGACCCAGTAGGACGCTTTTATCCCTCTGCCTTGGAAGACGAGTAAAAGGAAATAGTCAAATTCACAAAGACGTGAGGAAGAATGGTGGTTGCTGGGGCACAGGGGCCTGGGAATGGGGAATTATTTGATGGATTTGGAATTTCAGTTGTACAAGATGAAAAGTTCTGGGGATAAATGGTGATGGTTGCAGAACAATGTGAATGTGCTTGAAATTACTGAGCTGGGAGGGGCCAGCAGATAGCGTGGTGATTAGGGCACTGTACTCCCACATGGCCAGTCAGAGTTTGAGTCTTGGACCCGGCAGCTTAAAATACCAGGGGTAAGTGCAAATGTGACCAAAACAGCGAGGAGAGAATGGAGGAGAAGGGATTGTGATGTGGCCATTTCCCTTGAGGGGGCCAATTTCCCAACTTGTCTCTCTCTTTATCTTTGTTGAGCAATTGCACCCGATGGCAAAAACCTAAAATTTAAAAAAAAAAATTTTTTTTTAATTACTGAGCTGTATGGTTAAGGTGGTAAATTTTGTTATGTATATTTTATCCAAATTAAAAATTTTAACAGTACCTGCTAATGAACATCTTCCCAAGGGTAAGATTAGTGAGGCTGGCACAAGGAAGAGTTCAACAGGAGGAGCTCAAATAGCCCTTGGCCCCTGGGATAAGATTTTTCTGACTGCAACCAATCTTTGGAATTTCTTCTAACTTTAAATGAATACTTATGAATTTCTTTTTTTAAATTATATAATTTATTATTATTATTTAAGTTTGCTATAGGGCATGCGTGCTCACCAGAGAGACAGAAAGAGAGAGAGGGAGGGAAAGTGAGAAAGCTGGCCACCAGGTTCAGGACTCAAACCAAAGTCAGCCATGTGGGAGTCCAGCACCTTGACCACCATGCCGCCTGCTGGCTCCGAGAACTTTTGAATTTCTTCCATCAGCTTCCCTCATATACACACAGTGAATTTTGTCTCTTGATACACATTTGAGAGCTGACACCATCTCCTTTCTCCACGGATCCTCCTTGAAGTGACAAGATCCGGGCTCCTGGGCCCAGGCAAGCTGACATCTTGTCATGTGGCTGCTTTAATCCAGCAGGCCCTGGCATGGCTGAGTGGTAACTATGCTATGGTTTGAGTGTCCCCCACCCCAGAATTCTTGTGTTGGAACTTGGTTGTATTGTCAGGCATTAAGAGAAAATCTGATCCTTTCATGGTGTCTAAGGGTGGGGCCTATGAGTTGGATTACGAGTGGCGGTCCAGGACTTGAACCGGTTTCTGGCAATGTGAGAGTCTAGCGCACTTAACTAACATGCCACTGGCCAGTCTCATAAAGTTCAAGTCTTAAATTACATAGATGCAGGGTTTTCTGTTAATAGCAATGGAGGGACCAGCAGGTGGCGTGGTGGTTAAGGCACTGGGTGCTCCCACATGGCTGACCATGGTTTGAGTCCTGGACCTGGTGGCTTGCTCTCTCACCTTCTCTGTGTGTGTGTGTATCTCTCTGGTCAAATTAAAAATGAATGAATGAATAAGTAAAGTTAAATAAATAATTTTTTAAAAAATAGCAATGGAATGGACGAAAACATGCTAGTGTTAGGGTTATAAACTAGCCTTGGTTGGAATGAGGCTTTCCGCCTTTTACAATGAAAGTTCCACATCCCAAGAACCTTCAACTCAATACCAATTGAACTAGTAAGATAGATCACTTACTATCCTTAAATCTTAGGAAACCTAGGGACCAGTAGTTTGCATAATGGCTATGTCGCTAGACTCCCATGTAGTCAACCATGGTTCCAGTCCTGGACCCGGCAGCTTAAACTCACGCTGGGCGTGTGTGCGTGCGTGCCCAAGATCCCGAGAAAGGATGGAGGAGAAGGGATTGCTGCGTGGCCAACCCTCCTGGGGGGTTCTCGCTTTCTATCTCTCTCTCTTTTTCTTTCTGGTGAGCACACACACCCTATAAGAAAAACTTCTTCCCCACCCAAAAAAAAAAAAAAAAACAAGAACTAAAAAAAAAAAAAAAAAAAAGGAAACCAAAAGAGGGGAAAAGAGAGGAAGGAGGAAAAAAAGAGACTAGAAAAGTAGGAAAAAAGAACGTAATGGGTACAAGAAAGGTGTGTGCCATATACACGATGTCTGAAGGCCCTCAATGGTTGTCATGGATTCTGACTCCTGGGTCGAGTTTATTGTAATTAGGGGTGTGATTACCACTAGAATGGGTAGTGTAGTAACAGAACCGGCGCCTGTGAAGAGAACACAGCACCAGGCTAGTGTTGTACAAGTGCTGTGCCATTTCTAACTAGAATCCTGGAAGGCCAATACTATTGTTATCCCTATAGGGAGGAGCCCACTGAAGAGTTAACTTATGCTTCCTCAGTTCTAGAGAGAAAGATGCCAATTAGCCACCTTAACCATGTTTAAGAGGATATGCTTCTGGAGATAGAAAAGTCATTCTTCATCCCAGAAATAATTAAGGTGTCTGCTAAGTGTGAGCTCATTGTTCTGTCATTTGGAAAAAGAGTATATCTACATCAGCAGGTGGTGTAGTGATTAGGGTGCTGGACTCCCACATGGCCGACCATGGTTTGAGTCCCAGACCTGGTAGCTTGCTTTCTCACTTTCTCTCTTACATCAAATGAAAATTAATCATAATAAATAAAATTAAATACATAATTCTAAAAAAATAGAAAAGACTGTGATAAAAATTGTTGAGGCTTCTTTGTGCGTGTGTGTAAGTGTGTGTTGGGGGGTCCTCCTGAAGCTTCCTGACCATGGTTGTGTGGATCCCCAAGGAAGGAAAGTGCTACAGTTTGAACGTGTTCCCCCAAGTTCATGTATTGAAAAGTTAATGCCAATGCAAGTGTGGAGTGTTGGGACCTTTAAGAGGTATTGCATTAGGTAGAGCCTTCCTGAATAGATCAATATTGTTACCGCAGGAATGCGTTCCTGATACAAGGATGCTGGCCTCCCTGCTCCCACCCTGTGTCTCTTTCTCTCTCCCATACGCTTGCTCTTTTACCTTTCTGCCCTCCCTCATGGAATGTAGCAAGCAGGTCCTCACCAGATAGGGGATAGGGGCTTCCTGATTTCAGACTTCTCAACCTCCACAACTGTAAGAAACAAATCTCTGTTCTTTATGAATTACCCAGTCTAAGGTAGTCTGTTGTGGCAGCACAGAACAAAGACAGGAAGGAAACAGGATTCAAGTCTACAAGGAAGAGTATAGCCTAAATTGGAAGAGCCTGGAATGGTGGCTAACCCAAAGAACTGAGTTCTAAGAACTATTGTATAACTCTGGAAACCCAAGCAAAGGGCCACCTGCATCTGAGCCCCAAGCCCTGAGGAAGGAGAGTGTCATTCCTCAGGGATCCATGCCAGCTGAACCAAGAAAGATCTGCACAACTGCCTGCTTTGACGTGCCCGTGTAGGACCGTCCGTCAACAGTGACATCCTGTGGCAACAAGAAACAGTGCAGTAGAAGGCTAAGCCTCCAGGCTCCCTCTGCAGATTAGAAAGTCCAAAGTACCGCCTTCTTCCACTCCCTGTTTGGATTCACTGTCTCAGGGCACTGGAGTTTGCAGATGTGGGGCAACTGCAGGCCTGATGCAGCTGATCCTGACACTGGAATGAATGACAGGAGATCCCTGAAAGAGGCTGCTCTGTATTTCTCTTAAACCTGCTTCCTAATTTATTTCCTCACGTGCTCAATTCTGGAAGGGGGATAATTTATATTGGACTCTCACACCAAGAGAGTAGTATCTACTGAGGCTTAGAAGATCACATTGGGGCATGCTATTTCACAAAGTTAGACCAGGCACTTCCAATCTCCCTCCAGAAACCCTTCCTTGATCCCAAGTCAGACATTCTCATAGTAGTCTAGGTCCTTCCTAGCTAGTATGTACACTTGGGAAGGCTGTGGCCCTCTTTCTACTGGAAGTCCAAACTTTAGTTTTGAGGGTAGGTCAAACAGGCTGCTGTCCACAGCTAATGAGCCACTTGCCCTGCTTTGATTAATTTTGCTATCAACTTAGGGGTGCTTTTTCTTAGAAACTGTACTCAAATAAAAAGCAACCATTGGCTTAATAAAAAGCTTTCAGCAATGACACAGAAGACAATCACATATCATAAAGAAAACAAATATCAAAAATAAAATCACTTTTGAGTAAAACCTGCTCACAGCAGGCCGGTGGAGCGTTGTAGGTGGTGGCTGGCAGGATGGCAGATGAAGAGGAGGACCCGACTTTTGAGGAAGAAAATGAAGAAATTGGAGGAGGTGCAGAAGGTAGACAGGGGAAAAGAAAGAGACTTTTTTCTAAAGAATTACGTTGTATGATGTATGGGTTTGGGGATGACCAAAATCCTTACACTGAGTCAGTGGATATTCTTGAAGACCTTGTCATAGAGTTAATAACTGAAATGACACACAAGGCAATGTCAATTGGAAGACAAGGTAGAGTACAAGTCGAAGATATTGTGTTTTTGATTAGAAAGGCTCCACGGAAGTTTGCAAGGGTTAAAGACTTGCTCACTATGAATGAAGAGTTGAAACGAGCTAGGAAAGCATTTGATGAAGCAAACTATGGATCTTGACACTTTTTGTACTTTCTGACATTTCATTATCTTTTGGAGAAACTGTTCGTATTGGCTGTTTTCTACAGTAAAGGTCCTGATACCTAGCTATGTAAATGAAAGTTGCAAAAACACAAAGTTTACAGTTTTATTTTTATGTCTTGGGTTTTAGAGTGATATTTGAACCTTTAACCTGTCTTTAAGTGACCATGCTTAATTTCTTACTGGATTTTAATGACCACACATTAGTTAAAATACCTTGCAAGCCATGCAGTTCCTGTTAACTTTGAGTATCTAAAGGATAAAGTTGTGTTTATATGTTGGGTATATCTGGGCCACTGTAAGCTACACTGTAGGTGTTTAACATGTGAAATCTAAATGACATCTTTGGCGGCGATAGTTGACATAGGTGCTTCTCGTATTCTGAAGTTTTTAGACAACAGTAGTCTGAGAGGCTAATAAAGATAATAAATTGGTTTGTGTTTACTTTAAAGAGATGATATATGAAAGTACAGTTTTTTGTAAGAGTTTTTGTCTTAAAAGATAATATTCCATTTTTCAGATCATGGAAGTTATTTTATTTGGATAAATTAGAAGTGCTTCAGTGTTGGAAAGCTTTTTTGATTTAAAACCTTTTGGGGCTTATAATATACTACTTGTTAAAATTTAGGAGAACTCATTTTCCCGTATCAGATTAAAGCTTCTAAAAAAGAAATGCTTTTAGTAGCAAGAATGACATTGCTTAGTAGGCAGGATAAACATTCTGGGAGTGTTTTATTAACATCTTTGTACTTGTTCATCGTGAAAAGCGTACTTGACTAAAAATATATGTGACTATGAAACTACTTTTGTAGTTCAGGGTAAACAAGTTTTGTGGGTATTTAGCTTATTGTATTAAATTATTGCACTTAACCTAAAATAAGGATTAAAATTGCATTTAAAGAGATCACCGTTACTCATTGTGGAACTGAACTTTTTGTGTACCATTTGCAAACCTTATGAATCAGTGTTCGGGAAACTTTTGCTTTCTCAGCCTGTTAATAAAAGGAATAAAGTATGAAGAAATTAAAAATAAAATAAAATAAAATCACTTTTTATTTTTACTACTTAACCTTGCGGTGAACATTTAATGACTGCTTTGGGAGAAAAGAGCTGGTCTTACGATTCTTCATGCCTTTTCCCAGAGTGGACATACTCTTTCCAAAGCACTAAGAAGGAAGCAGAATCATAAAATCAAGGTAAACATTGTCAAAGACGTTTCTTCTTAAAGCGTAAAGGAAAGAGTTCGCAGAAAGATGAAAGTACGCACTTATGGGAAAGGTGAAGGCACTGGAACTCTGACCTGAGAGCCCATACAGGTTTCTGAAAAAGAAGCTGAAAGTGAACTCACAGATAATTACTCTACAATGGATTATGGGAAGGAACTCAGAGATGCTTGGAGCCCTTAAGCTATGAGGCCAGTTTCATGGAAGAAGTGCACCTTCCACTTTGGAGACAGAACACTGCTTCTGTGACCCACTGTGGAATTTATGATTTTCATACACCCCCAAGGCCCACAACAGATGATTACTGAGTTGAAGTGGAACATCTACTGACCCTAATGATGTCACCAAGGTCAGCTCTGGGAGCTGACATTCCAGACCCTGCATGGAGATGAGTGCCCTTGGTTGGTGCTCATCCCCTTCAAAGTCTTGTCCCTGGACTAAAACTGCTAGTTCCCAGATAGTCATCAGGAAACCAGGAGAAATGAGTTCCATCTCTAAGGTATTTTGGTTACCTCATCGGTGCATTTGGGAGGAAAGGGCAGTGGGAATGATGAGGCCAGGGCAAGGCCTTTTCCAATATAAGGGAGAGCTGGTTTAGGACATGGCAAGGAGCGAGCACACTCACGGGAGTGAGCACAGAGACGGGAGTTCCTGCTGCCTCGGTGAACACCAAGGAGAAAGGTGAGCTTGTGGATGGACCGGACATAAGGGCATGGGGATTCTTCTTTTCATTTCTTTTATGTTAGCTTGCTACAGAGTGTGTGTGTTCTTCAGATGCTTGATGGAGGGAGAGAGAAAGCGAGAAAGCACCACCTGAGGGGGGATGGCCATGTCACATTCCCTTCTCCTCCATTCTCCTCTTGGGAGACACTCCGAGGGCGACAATGGTGATGATGAAGATGGTAGAGCTGATTCCTTCTCCTGGTCCTGCCCAAACACAGAAAACAGAGAAAATGAGCGGGTTGGAGACCAAGAGAAGCACCCCACCCTGGCCCACTGAGCCTGCTTCCCAGGCTCATCCTCCCCAGCCTTGTAAAATCTTTCTTCTTTCCAGTCTTGGGTAAGAATCCCAAACTGGCCAGTGGCTGGCAGGGAGGTTAAGGCAGCTAGATCCCACGTGGCCGATGGAGTGGATTGAGTTCCAGACCCAAAGGCTTGAAATGCATGCCAGATCCACGTACGTGCATGCCCAAAATCCTAAGAGGAGAATGGAGGAGAAGGGAATGTGGCATGGCCATCCCCCCTCAGCACTGCTCAAAATGTATACATGCATACACACACACACACACACACGTATACAAAATGAGGAAAGTGTGGCAATTCTACTGGCCAAGAAGATTTCTGGAAACAGGAAACTCATAACCCTTGTTTTGACAGGACAAATCAGGCCTCTACTCACACAAGACATGAAGCTGGATCACAGTGGTTTGAATCAATCACCGACCATGCACCTCCAAAGAGGCCTCCCAGGAGAAATTTCGGCCATCGTCTTCCTCCCTGGCAGTAAGTGCAAGCCAGGCAGGCTCCCCAGGGGCAGGGCGGTCTGAGGCTCCCTGAAGCCATTGAGAAGGGCTAGGGGAGGTTAATACATGCCCCGTGCAGGTCACATTAACGAATGTCCCTGCCAGTGTGTCTTCTATCTCCAAGATTGGTGGAGGGAAGCCTTTGAGAAAAAGAGAAAGAAAACCAAACACGTCTCAAATCGGCAGCCACTCTGTATTCTTGCTGCTGGTGGAGCCCCTTGGGTAGGCAGACAACAGGGCAAGGACTCCAGAAACCATGACTACTTCTGTAAAAGGAGTGGCAAGGTGGTTTGGGAGTGTGAGGGCTTCTTACAACAGACCCGGTGTGTGCACGTTGGGCCCTGCCTCTGCTTCCAGGATGGCAAGGTGTCTTCATCTTAGAGATTTCTTTCTCACCTCAGATAACTGTTGCTAGGAAGAGGTTTGTGCCCCCACAATCGCCCTGTAAGCAGGATGGGCTAAGGGAACTGAGGGCAACAGCTGGACAGGACTACTATGACACTGCAATGCCTGTCCCCATAGCGTCTGTGCTTACTATGGCCAGATGAGAGTGGCCTAGCAACTGTGAGTGGGTTGAATGAGTTGTTACATAAATAAGAGAACACATGAATGAATGAGTGAATAGATGACAGGCAGGAATGCAGCCTCGAAGAGTGTATAGTCCAATGAGGGAATAAGATACCCACAAATAAACACAGGACAGGGCAAAAAGAGCAAGCAAGAGACCAGCAGGTGGTGGTAAAAAGAGCCAGTAGGGGACCAGCAGGTGGCATGGTGGTTAAGGTGCTGGTCAAATTCCAGACTCAGCAGCTTGAACATCACGCTAGGTGCATGTGTGTGCATGCCTGAAGTCCTGAGAAGAGAATGGAGGAGAAGGGTCTAGGTTGGCCATTTTCCCTGGGGGTGATATCTCACTCTCTCTCTCTGGCAAGGGCATATGCCCTATGGCAAAGACAAAAACAAAAACAAAAGAGAGAGAGATGGGACCCAACAGGAAAGCACGCCAGGGTTCAGAGGGTGGGAAAGTGGAAAAACATGATACTCTGCAAGGCAATCCCATATGGGAAGGTTCCTGGTTCAAGTCCAGGGACCTCGCTGAGTACACTGGGCACAGACACATCTGTGATCTAGGGCTGACTGAGGCTGGGGTGAACCACAGCATGAAGACCCTGTTAGGTGTGCTCTCTCTCTCTCTCTCTCTCACTCTTGCTAATGGAAGAAATAAATACATAGACTTAAAAAAAATAGGTAAATCAGGCTGGCTGGTGGGGTGGTGGTTAAGGTGGCTAGATCCCACATGGCCAACTGCACAGTTTGAGTACTGGACCTGGCAGCTTGAGGGACATGCCAGGTGCATGTGATGGAAGAGAAGGGGTTGTGGCGTGACCACCCTCCATGGATGGCGCTTTCTCATTTTTCTTCTCCTTCTGTCTCTCCTAACCAAGCACACATACATCCTCCAGCAAATTAAAAAGAAAATGGGGGAAGCACCTCTGACTCCCCACAACTGCTGGACACACCCTGGTACTTCTTACCTCTTTTTTAGTGGGACTGTCCCCCTGGGCAATAATCCTCAATGGGGAAATGACTTAGCATGTCTACTCTGTAGATGGCTATATACTTCCACATTGTTCAGAGATCAGTGTAAACGACGTTCCCATCAACACATGGCAATGCCTGCCTCTGCCCCCCGACCCAGCCCTACAAGGCCCTTCTTCCATGTTCCAGCCCTCTGGTCACATCGCCAACTCAAGGGCCCAGTGAGATACAGGAAGTGAAAACGCGATGTACACTGAGACGTGCAGTGCAAATGTAAAGGGTGATGTGACTTGCTTCACTAAATCAAGCTACATCGGGGTGTTTTTTCTACTGCTTTTCTTAGCGCCTGCAGACACCCCAATCTGGGGCTGAAGTTCTTGGCGTTCGTTTTCCCCCACCTTCATTGAATACTTCTATGGGGAGACTTGATCCCTGTCCTGCTAGCTTTGCACTGAGGAAAGTTCTGTTCGTGCCCCACAGTGCCACCACCTGCACTAGAGGAGCTTCTAAAGAGCTCGGTATGGCAGAAAGACTGGAGGCCATGGGGAGCCCTCGCTTAGAAGCTACTTTATCTCTTTGAGTCTCAGAGTCCAAAAGTATCAAACAGGAGTCACATGCTATTGTTCAGTCTAGAGCTTGGCACGTGGTGGGTACTCAGAAACATGGATCTTCTCCCCACTTCCCATGGAAAACCCTTGGAGAGTCCCACATACTATTCTCTGAAGAGCTTGACCCAGTGGACCGAGTGATCAGCTTGGTATGAGAGTCACGTAAAGGGTATTGGGAGTAAAAGGGAGGTAGAGTATGTCCTATAACAAGCCTTGGTCTAAGAAAGGAAGGAAGGACAGAGCTAGCAGTAGGTAGCATCCTCTGATGGCCGTTCAAGTCCCAGACCCAGCACCATGTCCTGTGTTCGTTCCACTGCTGGGCGGATACAAGCACTCCAGGGCTTTTGCAACTTCAGAACACTCTCACAGTTTCAGGCAGTGGGAGGAAGCCTCTGGGGTTCATGTCAGTCTTGTGAGCTCCTCTTCCTGAACTGCATTCCTGTGTCAGGTGCAAGGAGCAGGGGCAATACTTCAAGTTCCAGTACTTTACTTCAGGAGCCTGAGACACCCCAGTCCAGGCAAAGGGGACGGCAATGTGTATGGCCGGTGCCCCCTAGTGATCAACATTAGAGAGTTAAATGAGTGGGGTGTTCTGGCTGAACCATGACCAGGAACCCCAGAATTCAAGGGCTGTCCTTGGTGCCTTTCCCCAGTACATATTCTCACTGGTGAGTGGACGGAACCTTGGAAGGAGCAGGACAGGGAGGATAGAGAGGAGAAGGGGCCAGCCCAGCCCCCAAGGAGCAGTCCCCTGACACTGCCCCCTTTTGGGGACCAGGCTGCACCCTCTTCACCCAGACAGACAAGGACACGCTTCTGTTGTACACCTAGACTCGGGTACACCCTTCTACTACCTTCTCCTCAAAAAGAGGACGGAGTGGGTGATCTTTCTAGCTGAGACCCTGTGCACACAACCCTCACATGGCTGGTTATGGTTGGACAGAGACTGACCCCAGGAAAGCGGCGTCTAAATTATCCATCAGCACAGCAGCCCGTGCATAAATGTATAGAAAGTAGATGGAGCGGGAGGGGCCAAGGTATAATAAGGGGCCACCAGCAACCAACTGCAGGATCCTGGGCCCAGCTCCCCAACCACCCGGGGTCCTGTAGACAGCTCACCCAGCTACGATGGCTGCAGGTAAGAGCCCCTAAAATCCTTCGGGCACAGTGTGTTCCAAGGGCGCTGTGGGAGTCCTGCAGATGGGAAGGGCTCTAGCGCTTGGGCTGGGGGTTTCTGATGTGGGCAGAGCTATTTCAGTCAGACGTTTGGCCACGATGGTGTGTTCTCACTCCCTGGGTTGGGGGCGGTGGTGGGAGGGTGAGAAAGGCCCTGGGGCAGAGCGACCTGGTCCTGGCACTGCCCCTCCTGCCCCTGCCCATCCTCCCTCATAGGGTCCCGCACCACCTGGCTGCTGGTTTGTGCTCTGCTCTGCCTGGCCTGGCCTCAGGAGGCCGTCGCCTTTCCAGCCATTCCTTTGTCCAGCCTGTTCTCCAACGCTGTGCTGCGGGCCCAGCACCTGCACCAGCTGGCCGCTGACACCTACAAGAAATTTGTAAGCTCTGGAGAGTTGGTGCGGGGGTGAGGTGGGGACAGGAAGTGGGACCTCCCCACACAGCAACCCTGGGAAATACTGGGGGGAAACTACGGAGCTCAGTGCTGTATTGGGCAAGTACAGACGCAGCCAGAGGAGGGGTGCTCAGTCCAGCCATGGCAAGAGCCACCCGGACTTAGACCTCGGCCATCCTCCCCCAGGAGCGTGCCTACATCCCCGAGGAGCAGCGGTATTCCATCCAGTTTGCCCAGGCTGCCTTCTGTTTCTCGGAGACCATCCCAGCCCCCACGGGCAAGGACAAGGTCCAGCAGACATCTGTGAGTGGCCCCCACTGGCTCAGGACCAAAGCTCTGTCTTTAGAAGCACTCCTCCCCTGCTCCCTAGGCTGGAAGGGCATGGGAGGCTCATGGCGGAGGGTCCCAGCCGCACAGCCATGGTCGGCTCTCCCTGCAGGACATGGAGCTGCTACGCTTCTCGCTGCTGCTTATCCAGTCCTGGCTCGGGCCCATGCAGTTCCTCGGCAGAGTCTTCAACAACAGCCTGCTGTTTGGCACCTCAGACCGCGTCTACGAGAAGCTGAAGGACCTAGAGGAGGGCATTCAAGCCCTGATGCGGGTGAGAGGCACACGGCCCAGCCCTGGAGGGCTCAGCTTCCATGGTGCAGGCAGAAAACTAAGACTGCTTTTCCGAGGACAGGCTTGACCCTCATTTCTCCTGGGGAATCCTCTCCCTGAGAGGGAGGGAGAAACGTGGATGGGAGTGGAGGGCGCAGCTGCCAAAAGCCTGGTCTCTCCTTTCCCTTCCCTTTGCAGGAGCTGGAGGATGGCACACCCCAGGCTAGGCAGGTCATCAAGAAAAGCTATGACAAGTTTGACACCAACCTTCCCAGCAATGATTCACTACTCAAGAACTACGGGCTGCTCTCCTGCTTCAAGAAGGACCTGCACAAGGTCGAGACATACCTGCGGGTCATGAAGTGCCGCCGCTTTGCGCATACCTGTGGCTAGAAGCTGTGGCTTCTAGGTGCACGGCCTTTCGGCTACCCTCCCCAGAGCCTCCCCTGCCCCTCGGGGCCACTCCAGTGCCCGCTGTCCTTGTCCTAATAAATTCTGTTGCATCATACTGTCTGGCTAGGAGTCTTTCTGTCATGGGGTAGAAGGGGAAGTATGGGGCCAGGGTGGGTTGGAAAGAAAACCACAGGGATCCTGTGAGCTCTACTTGGAACCACGATGCTGGAACACAACTGACCCCGCTCTTCCTGGGCTCCTCCAGGACACACGAGTCCACTGTCCTAGGCTGGTGGTCCCAACTCGCTGAGCAGTCGTAGTGCAGCCAGGTCACGTCACAGGTCACCCTC
Source organism: Tupaia tana (assembly GCA_026018925.1). NCBI lineage: Eukaryota > Metazoa > Chordata > Mammalia > Scandentia > Tupaiidae > Tupaia > Tupaia tana. The sequence goes on along the minus strand of JAKSZU010000011.1, from coordinate 55,277,895 downwards.
ATAAAGTACTTGGAGGCATTTCTGCCTTCCCCACCAACACAGCAACACTAAATCCAGCCCCCGAGAGTGGGAAGAAACAAAAACAAGACAGGCCATTCAGGGCAGAAGCGCACGGTCCGATGGGCGAGGAAAATGACATTATTTCTGTGCAGAAATCTTAAGGTGAATACTCACTAGGCCCCATTTCCGCTGAGAAATGAGAAGGATGCAGAAGTGGGTTTGGAACACACAGAACCAGAGTGTTTGGGATCCAATCTGGAGCAAGAGACCTGCAAGAGAGAGTCTAAATTGGGCGGTGTAAACACAGAGCCAGAGGTGCCAGGTGGGTCATTCCAGAAGCAAGGAGGGATGGACATGAGAGGATAGGTCACAATGACACTCAGCCTCCTTGTGAAGGGCACAGCAGAGCAGAGGGGACCAGCACAACTGATGGCCTCGGGCCCTGATGACTAAGGTGGGCCCATCCAGCCGCGTGGCCATGTGGGACTGACTGCAGGAACGGGCCACCAGTACTTCTGACTCTTCTACAGCCAGGACATCCAGACGTTAACAGGCAATCGTTTTTGGACATTGGCACCTAATCCACGTTGAAAACATTTAAAGGGCAAAAATTAGCCCACATTTCAATCTGTGGACTAGCAATTTTGTTCTAAGAGCAGAGGATTGAGATAACCAGGTATAGAGGAAAGAGTAAGACTTAGGTGCAAAGTATGAACAAATTATTGTGCTTGTAAACAAATTACTTGGCCACCGTGAAATAATAATACATTGCTTTACAAGGTTTAAGTGAGGATTAAATGAAATGGCATTTCCACAGTGATCAATGTATGGACAGAAGTCTGACTACTTTTTCCTATTTTTCCAAAGTCTTTTCAAGAGGGCCTAGAAGGAGTGACGCCCAAGAATATTAACAGACCACTATTTTTCCCATTTAACAGGATTCTTCCTAAATCCTATCCCTGGCATAGTATCCTTGAGATGTATATTCAACTGATTACAGTGTATTATTTTGCTAGCCTCTTCCCAAGGCACAGAACTTCCCTTTCCTTGAGATGTAGATTAAGCATTTCTTTGTGACTCTCTTCCCAGGACACAGATTTTCCCCTCCAATCACCAGCCTAGGAATTGTGGAACCCACCTATAACCTACAAGCCCCTGCTTCCACATGTTCCATCTCTTTGGGCCAGACCAATGGAAATCTCTTCACTAATTTTGTCTGTCAATCTCAAAAACAAATAAAAGGAACCCCTGTACGTGATCACCTGGAAAGGCATGTATGCCTAGGTCACTCATATTTGGCTTGGGAAAAAAAAAAACCATTAATTATTAATTATTAATTTTTACTGTCGGTTATTTTTCCATTGACAAATGTATTACAGCACTCATGAAATTGTAGTTATTTTTGTATAAAATTTGGCACGTGAGATCCGCAGATGGCGTACCGTTTATGTTGCTGTACTCCTATATGGTCATTCGAGTCCCTGATCTGGCAGCTTCAAACTCACACTGGGTGCAGGCGCATGTGTGCCCAAAATCCCAAGAGTGGAGAAGGGATTGTGGCATGGCCACACCCCCTGGGAGATGAATTCTCATTTTCTGTCTGTCTCTCCAGCAAGCACACGTTCCCTATAGCAAAAATCTCTTTAAAAATTTGCATGTTTGGGACCAGCAGTTGGCGTAATGACTATGTGCCTGGACTCCCACGCAATCTACCATGGTTCAAGTCCCGGACTTGGTGGCTTAAACTCACACCAGGAACAAGCGCATGCGTGCCTAAGATCCTGAGAGGAGAATGAAGAAGGAATTGTGGTGCGGCCATCCCCCCTGGGGGGCGATTTCTCACTTTCTGTCTCTCTGTCTCTCTCTGTCTTTCTGGCAAGCACATGCACTCTATAGTAAAAACCTCTCTAAAAAATATAATAATAAATTGTATGTGTTATGTTTTCTAATGAATGTTTAGAAACACTCATTAATCCTATTGTTTTCCTACTGCCATTTCAGATGTTTCTCATTTCTGAATAAACTTGAAAGGACAGTGGTCAATGCTTTAGAGTTTTTAGTTTCCAAAGCACCTTAGCTAAATGACTGACGTATAAATCAATACTTAGATGCTCAAAGTGATGCCCTTATCCCAGACTGATTTCATGAGGTCAATAATTCTTTATTTTAATAATTCTTTTATGATGCAAATTAAAAATTCTCTAGTTGATCTTGAGACATTCCAATTTTATGTGCTATGATGAATTTCTTTAAAACAGGTCCCCCTGTATTAATTTTTTAAAAAAATTTTTGAGAGGTTTTTGCTTTAGGATACATGCGCTCACCAGAAAGACAGAGAGACAGAAAGTGAGAAATAACCCCCGGGGAGGATGGCCATGCCGCAATCCTGTCCCCTCTATTCAGCTTTCAGGATCTTGGGCTCGCATGCACACACACCCGGCATGAGTTTAAGTCACCGAGTCTGGGACTCAAACCGCGGTCGACTACATAGGAGTCCAGCGACATAGCCATTATGCCAACTGCTGCTCCCAATTTTAAAAATATTTTAGAGTTTTTTTACTGTAGAGTATGTGTTCTCATGGAGAGACAGAGACAAAAAGTAAGAAATCACCCCCCCCCATGGGATGGCCACACCACAATCCCTTCTCCATTCTCCTCTTGAGATTTTGGGCATGCATGCATACACCTGGCATGAGTTTCAAGATGCCAGGTCTAGGACTCAGGCCACAGTCAACCGTATGGTAGTCCAGCACCCCAACCACACCACCTGCTGGCCCCCATTTTTAAATACTTTGATGTTTAGGAATGTAAGTCCTGGGGGAGTGGCTTAAAGTTGAAAAATCAGAAACCGGAAGCTTCATTTGTTGCCTTAGAAATCATTTCTCTATCTTAAATAATTATTTTAGTGTCTGGCTTCAAAGTCATGGAATTTTGGAATTAGAACAGCTGCATAGGCGATCCTAATTCCTTCTGCTTCAGGAATCTTACTCTATAGTACCCAGTACAGTTGGCATTCCACCCATAACTCGTGTAGCACTAGGGCCGAGGGAGTCACTGTTTCATAACGCAATTCGTTCTAAAGCAACTCTGGTTCCAGAGAAGTATTTTTTATGGTAAAGCAGGGATCAATATCCCTGTAGTAACATCCCTCATTTGGCCTTCAAATTATTTTGAAAACTCTTGCTCTTTACAGCAGGAGAAGTTGATGTAATAAGGGGCAGCATGGGGAACCAGCAGTTAGTGTAATGGCTATGTCGCTGGACTCCCACGTAGTCGACCGTGGTTCGCGTCCCGGACCCAGTGGCTTAAAACTCACGCCGGGCACGTGTGCGTGCGTGCCCAAGATCCCGAGAGGAGAATGGAGGAGAAGGGATTGCAGCATGACCATCCCCCGTGGGGGGTAATTTCTCGCTTTCTGTCTCTCTGTCTCTCTCTGTCTGTCTGGTGAGCACACACGCCCTATAGCGAAAACCTCTCCAAAATATAAATAAATAAATAAATAAATAAATAAGGGGCAGCAGGTGGCATGGTGCTTAAGGGCACTGCTCTCACACATGGCTGACCAGTTCTCGAGTCCTGGACTGGTGGCTTGCTTTCTCACTTTCCCTTTTTCATTCTCTCTCTCACTATGTTTCTCTCTAGTCAAATTAAAATAAATAAATAAAGTTAAATAAAATAATTCTTTTAAAAAAAGAGAAGTTGATGTAATAAGTACAAAATTAATGATCTCATAGCTTGAGTGTTTTAAGAGAAAATGTGAGCCATCTTACTAAGTATTTGTTGAATGAACTTGAAGGGGGATTACAATGTCCAGCGCCTACAGAGGGGCATTAAAACTGGTCAGAGGGTTTGGTAGGGGGGCCGTTGTACCAGCACCGGCGTGCCGGAGAACCACAATCCAGCCAGCACCCCTCAGCTCCGTCTTAGTATAGCTGAAGCAATTCCACAGTGCTGGTCGAGAACTACAGAGATGCTAACTGATTTTGCAAAATTTTAGAATTTAAAAGACCTTCAAGTCCATCTACCCAAGATACTTTGAATTACAAACTATTATTCTGCCTTTGGTTTCTTTTTGGGTCCTTAACTAGCTAGTGGATCACAATCTCTGCTGAAGTTGGAAAAGCCCAGGGTGCTTCACACAAGCCCATATTAGTGTCCTCTCCCTGAGAGTCTGGTTTAATGGATTTGGGATGAGGACCAGGTGAGAATCGTTTTAAAAGTCCCCCAGGAGAACCAGCAGACGGCATAATGTTTACATTGCTGGACTCCCACGTAGTTAACCGTAATTTGAGTTCTGGACCCGCTGGCTTAAAACTCACACCGGGCACATGTGCATGCATGCCCAAATCCTGAGAAGAGAATGGAGGAGAAGGGATTGTGGTGTGGCCCTCCTCCTGGAGGGTGATATCTCACTTTCTGTCTCTCTGTCTCTCTTGTCTGTCTCGTGAGTGCACGTGCCCTATAGCAGAAACATTCTCCCTCAAGAAAAAACACAAAGTTTCTCAGGTGATTGTCACGTGCAAACAAGCTTAAGAACTGTTGTGAGAGGCCCGTAGATGAGATAGTCATGTCCACAGTTACCGAGGGGTAAGACAGGACAAAAGGCGACCAGAGGTCAGCCAGGCATGGCACTCTGCTTCTAATTCTAACTACTCTTTTAATAATTTTTTCCTAGTGAGCCAGTCACAAAAAGACAAATACTACATTTTCACTCATATATCAGGTACTTAAGAATAGTCAAGGATAATAATAATTTTTAAAAAAATGAAAAGCTATTTGCTGATGATGATGTGGATAGCAATGTCTTTGTCTTGACTGATATGCAAGTAATTGTGCTGGAAAAAGAAATGTTGTACACTGTAAAGATATATGTGATTAAATGTAATATAAAAATAACAAAAAATAAATAAAAGAATAGTCAAGGGACCAGCATGTGGTGTGGTAATTAAGGCACTGAACTCCCATATGGTCGTTCACAGTTCGAATCCCAAACCTAGTGGCCTGCTTTCTCACTTTCCCTCTCTATTTCTGGTGACTGCACATGTCCTATAGCAAATTTTAAAGCAATAGTAATAACAATAAATACGTTTAAAAAAAAGAGTTGTCAAGGACTAAGTAGTGGCACATGGGAACACAACCGAACCCATGAGGTCGTGTCACAGGACCGCCCCGAGCACACTGAGCACGCAGGCATGCCTGTAATCTAGGGCAGCTGAGAGCAAGGGAGGTTGTGATAGAAGACCCAGTAGGGCGTTCTTATCCCTCTGCCTTGGAAGACATGTAATGTGGGAAGCCACATGCACCAAAATGGCTGACATGACCTTCATACAAGGAACTTCAAGTATCCTTGTTCCGGGAGTAGACAATTCACCCTGAGACTTCCTCATTCAGGCAGGTCCTCAGTCAGGTCCGCGACAATTCCCGCCCCTTTTTTACCTCACCTCCTGGCTTTACCCCTTAACGCAGCAACCAATCGGTGGTTGTAGAGTTGCATCCCTCATTGTACGACCAATCAGCTTCCTACCTTGTGTATATAAGAATGTTCTCTGGCCCTCAATAAGTGAGCGACTGCATACCATCTTGAGCTGTGACACTGTGTCGCTCCCGTGTTGTGACGCTGCACCGGTTTCAGACCTCCGCTCTTTCACTCAGACACCCTGCTCGATTGTCCCGCGGGCCGGGACATTCTGGCGCCCGGACAGGGGCCTGAGTTCGAGAAGCAGCGACAGGTTCCCGAAGATTCCGGAGAGGAATAAGAAGGCCCCAGAGAGGAGCAAGTCAGAAGTCTGAGACATAACTTCAGGGGATGCAGAAGACGACGTCCCGGTGAGTACTCACTCACGATATCCGGGTTATAGCATAGACTATAATGGGACAAGAGCTCAGCCAGCACGAATTGTTCAGGGGTTAAAGGAAGCCCTTAAGACTAGAGGAGTAAAAGTGAAAGTTAAACAACTGCTCACCTTTTTTGATTTCCTGAAGGAGGCTTGTCCATGGTTTCCTCAAGAAGGAAGCATTGGGACCAGCAGTTAGCATAATGGCTATGTCACTGGACTCCCACGTAGTCGACCGCGGTTCGAGTCCCGGACCCGGTGGCTTAAACTCACGCCGGGCGCGTGTGCATGCGTGCCCAAGATCCCGAGAGGAGAATGGAGGAGAAGGGATTGCAGCGTGGCCATCCCCCCTGGAGGGTGATTTCCTGCTTTCTGTCTCTCTGTCTCTCTCTGTCTGTCTGGCGAGCGCACGCACCCTATAGCAAAAACCTCTTCAAAAAAAAAAAAAAAAAAGAAGGAAGCATTGACGAAAAAAGGTGGAAAAGGGTAGGTGATGCTCTTAAAGATTACTACTCCACCTTTGGCCCAGAAAAGGTTCCCATAACTGCATTTTCCTATTGGAATCTAGTAAATTAAATCCTTAGTACCCACCCTAAGGACCCAAAAATTTCTGCCATTGTTACCGAAGGAGAACCGATTATGCAAAATGAGCTACCAAAAGAAAAGAGTGTTCTTCCCTCAGATATCCTTGAGCCTAAAAAGACCCAAACCATAGACCTCATATCTTTAGATAATGACGAAGATGTCACACAGGACAGTGAAAAGCCTAAAAACCCCAGAAATCTAAAAGATAATAACTATGCCCCCAAAACTTCGCACAAACCAGAGAAAAAACTATACCCCTGCCTCTCCAAATTCAAAAATTATCCTGATGAGGAACAAACTACCTCCGAGGAAGAAGTTCTGGAGACAGAAGCACCTAAAACCAATAATCTTGCTTGGCCACCTGTTAAAAAGTGGCCACCGCCTTATAACTCTCCTGCGCTGCCCCTTGGCAATCCAGAACAAGAACTCATTAACAAAATTGAGCATTTAATAAAACAAGTCCAATTAGAAAAGGAACATCGCCAACTGATTTCACAATTAGAACAACTAAGAACTCCCACAAATACAGGCCCAAAGACAGCCCAAGTTACACCAAAAGCAACTTATGAGACCTTTCCAGTCACAGAAATTACTGACAACCAAGACCATGTTTGGAGAAGACATAGCACTTTCAATTTTAAGTTAATTAAAGAACTCAAAACAGCTATTACCCAGTATGGTGCAATAGCCCCTTATACACTCACCTTATTGGAGACCATCACTGAAGGATGGTTTACACCATCAGATTGGCAAACCTTAACAAGAGCTGCACTCTCTGGAGGGGATTAGGAGGAAGGCCAGAACTAGAGATGCTTTATTGCCCAGGTACAAGCAGTCAGGGGTATTGCTGTACCTAAGAATCAGAACCGTAGAGACGCTTTAAGTGCCTAGGTATTAGCAATCTGGGGTGGTGCTGTACCTAAGAATTAAAACCATAAAATAATTCAAGTACCTAGGTGCAGGCAGTCAGAGTATTGCTACACCTAAGAATCAAAACCATACAGAACTAATTAGTGCCTAGGTGTGAGCAATCATGGGTAATGCTATACCTAAGAATAGGATTTTGTATATAGACATCCTAAAACATACTTTAAAACAAAAAGGTATTCAGGTCAGTAAAAGTCAGCTCACATCATTTTGAACACCGAAGTCCTTCTGACCAGGAGAAATTAGAAGAGGCTGCCGCTGATTATCACAACAGTTGGCTGCCGCAGGAGTTTAAAACTCTTAATTCAAAGAAAAGAAAACAGGCTTCTAAACCTGTGGGGTTTAAGGGAGCAGTCAAAAAGGCTTTAAAAGATACCTATGTCAATTTTTGCTTATATCCTTTTGGGGAGGGAGCCAGAGTGGGAGGCTATTTCTTATAAACTGCTTAAAAATATTAAACAAGCTGTAAAAGATTTTGGTCCTACTTCTTCATATACTATTACATTGGTAGAAGGTTTAACAGCTCAATGAATGACATCATATAATTAGACTCAAATAACTAAAGCGTGTCTTCCAGGTGGGAACCTTTTACTGTGGAAAATAAAATTTTTAAAATTGACAAAAAATGAAATAAACCTCAAAACAGGCCACTAAAAAGCCTGCATACAAAGGGAAAAAATAGATCCCCAAACAAACTCCCATAACATTAGAAATAATTATGAAAATAGGCTCCTTTATCACAGTGGCTTCCCAAGATTGTTTTTTTTTTTTACTATTCCCCTACATCCTTTAGATCGGAAAAGATTTGCCTTCAGTATTCCATCAACTAACTTTAAAGAACCAATGAAACGTTATGAGTGGTGGGTCCTGCCTCAGGGCATGGCCAATAGCCCTACGCTTTGCCAAAAATATGTTTCAGCCTCTATATATCCGGTCAGACAAAAATGGACCGATATGTATACTGTTCATTACATGGATGATATATTAATTGCCGGCGAGAACGGCCAATTGGTTTTACAGTGTTTCCAGGACCTTAAAGAACAACTATCTGCCCATGGATTAAAAATTGCCCCAGAAAAGATCCAGCTAAAAGACCCATATACCTACTTAAGATTTCGACTCTCTGGTCAAAAAATCCTAACCCCAAAACTTCAATTCAGACTTGATAATCTAAAAACTCTAAATGATTTCCAAAAATTATTGGGTGACATGAACTGGATCCACCCGTATCTTAAACTAACCACAGGACAACTTAAACCATTATTCGACATCCTACAGGGGGATCCCCATCCCAGTTCACATCGGACACTTACACCTGAGGGCCGTCAGGCACTCGCCTTAGTCGCATGCCATTGCATCGCAATTCACTACAGCCATTGACTACAAACAACCATTGTCTCTTGTCATCTGCCGTACTTCAATTACACCTACAGCCGTCTTCTGGTAATCGGCACCTATCATGTGGGTCCACCTTCCATCTTCACCAGCCGAAGTTATATATCCATACCACCAGGCTGTGGCTGATATCATCACCCTATCACGAAAATTGAGCGTCACTTACTTTGGCAAAGACCCTGATGCCATCATTCAATCATACACAAGACAACAGGTAGACTGGTTATTTCAACAAATGGATTCTTGGCCTATAGCATGTGCCTCTTTTTTGGGAACCATTGATAACCACCTTCCCCCTAACAAACTCTTGCACTTCCTCTGCACCCACAATTTTGTTTTCCCTGTCTGCACTTCTCTCCATCCTCTTCCAGATGGCAAGACTGTTTTCACTGACAGCTCCTCCAACGGAACTGCCTCTTATTCCATCCCTGACCACACAGTTTCGTTCACCACATCTTCCACGTCAGCTCAGTTAGTTGAACTACAAGCAGTTATTGCAGTCTTCGCCGTTTTTCCAGATACACCTTTGAATTTATTTACAGACAGTGCTTATATTGCTATGTCTGTTCCACTTCTGGAGACTGCGGGTCAGATTAAGCCAACCTCTCAGGCCACACAGTTTTTCCTGCAATTACAGTCTCTCATCAGGACGTGAGAGTCACCTTTTTATATCGGCCCTTTACGCGCGCACTGACTTGCCTGGGCCCTTAACTGAAGGCAACCACCACACTGATCTTGCCACAAGACATTCCTTTTTAATACAAACTCAGACCGACACAAACCTTTCAAGATGCCATTGCCGCTCATCAATTACATCACTTATACTCCCACACCCTCCGCCTTATGTTTAAGATTACTCGAGAACAAGTATGACAAATAGTCAAACGATGTCCAGCTTGCGTTACTCTTTTGCCTGTTCCACATTTCGGTGTCAACCCTAGAGGTCTCCTGCCTAATGCCCTGTGGCAGATGGATGTCACTCATATTCCTGAATTCGACTCTCTGAAATACGTTCATGTCATCATTGACACCTTTAGCGGTTTTCTTTTTGCCATGGCGCAAACCGGAGAGGCTGGTAAACATGTTATCTCCCATGTCCTCTCCGCACTCTCCGTTATGGGTGTACCTCAACACATTAAAACCGACAATGGTCCGGGTTACGTGGGAAACAACTTTGCCTCCTTCTGTAACCGGCTCTGAATCAGACATATTACAGGAATTCCATATAATCCCCAGGGACAGGGCATTGTTGAACGTGCTCATCTTTCCTTGAAAAATACTCTCCAAAAGCTGAAAAAGGGAGAACTCTTACAGACTAAGGGCTCGCCCAAAAACCTTTTGGTGCATGCTCTCCTTGTCCTAAACTTCCTGTCTCTTGATAAAATGGAGACTCAGCCGCTGAACGCTTCTGGCATTCAACTACCAAAACAAAATTCGCCTCAGTCTTGTGGAAAGATCCTCTGGATAATACATGGCATGGTCCAGACCCCGTCCTTACTTGGGGAAGAGGATTTGTTTGCGTTTACTCCCAAAAATTGGAAGCTGCGCGATGGCTTCCAGAGAGACTAGTAAAACAGGTTGACTCTCCATCCAGGGAGCCTGAGCCCCCTGAGAACTCTCTCTCTTCCCCTACAGGACTCCCTGACCACCTCGAATCGCCCGAGGATGATGACTGCGATGCTTCCTACCCTCCTCCTCCTCTCTTTCCTTTAAGTAACCTTTGGGGGATTTGGAGACCCTGCGGCACTTGCCAAGCTTCGCCAGCAGCTTTCGCCATGCGGCTGCTCCGGTGGCATTACTTCCTCCATCCACTTCCAACCCATTACAACACATCAATGCGCAGGGGATATCACCTCATACCTTGACTCCACATCCTGCAAATATTTGTGTCAGAACGCCTGCCATCTCCTCCTCTCAGAAACCGCCCCCATGTCCCTATACGACCTTTCAGACTTTGCTTCACCAATCTTGCTATGAGCAGGTATCCACATGCGTTTCAGGTAACCACACCTATTTCACAGCTACCCAAACTCGTACCTTCTCGGAGTCCTTTAATCATTTGAGCCAACAGATGCCCTGCACTCAGGGCAACTTAGGAAAACAACTTTGTTGGTACACTCAAGCCCCTGTTCACATCTCAGACGGAGGCGGGCCCCAGGACCGCCTGAGACAACACAAGACACAAAAACAATTAGAGGCTCTTTACCCTTCTGTTTCGTACCATCCAGTTGTTCTCCCCAAGCCAAAGGACCGACCACTCGATTCCAATGCCTATAATCTTCTGGAGCTCACTCATGCCCTTATAAACACTTCAGCTCCTGACATCGCACAAAATTGCTGGCTCTGCCTCCCACATCAAAACCCTGTCCCCTATGCACTCCCTTCAAACTTCTCACCATTTTTCGACGACCTTATTAATTGCTCCTTTTCCTCGCCCTTCTTGGTCCCCATCAACGTCTCCTGTGTTATCTCTAACTCAACCAACAATTCTTCCGCCGCCCTCGGTTTCCTCTCCTGCTCTAACTGCACCACCTCACTAAACTTCACCTCCACTCTTTCATCCAAACTTTCCTGCTCCCCCCAGTAACTCCGTTTTTGTCTGCGGCAATAATATGGTTTATACTGCTCTTCCCTCTTCCTGGACCGGATCTTGTACTCTTGCTATTCTTCTCCCACAGATTGAGGTCGTTCCTGGAGATGAATCTGTCCCCATTCCATCCTTTGATTTTATTGCAGGAAGACCCAAGCGAGCTGTCCAATTTATCCCTATCTTCGCCACCTTGGGATTCACTGTAGCTGCCGCTGTGGGCTCCACAGGCCTGGGTTATTCCCTTCAACTTAAACAGGTCACAGAAGGATTGATCTCAGCTTACATCCACTATTTCCCTCATCCAGGATCAGCTAGATTCCCTTGCAGAGGTGGTTCTACAAAATTGCAGGGGTTTGGACCTCTTACTTGCAGAGCAGGGAGGTCTTTGTCTTGCCCTGCAGGAACGGTGTTGCTTTTATGTCAACAAGTCTGGCATTGTCCGCAATAAGATTCATGACCTCCAAGAAGCCCTAAGGAACCGCAGATGACAACTGGCTGACAACCCCCTTCTAACTGTCTGGAATGGACTCTTGCCCTTTTTGCTCCCTATAATTGGACCAATTCTCGGGCTACTAATTGTCTGCTCCCTGGGACCGGTCATTTTCCAACGACTGAAAACGTTTATCAGCCAACAAGTTACCTCCCTCCTTTCTCGGCCTATTAAGGTCCATTACGCTAGACTGGAGATGCACAATATCGATCAACATCGTAATCTGACCTGAGGCGCTGAGCTGGTTAGCCAATGACGGGTAAGAGAGTCTAGCCGACCTTTTGCCACTTCCTCCACCTAAGATGGGACACCCATCTTGCTATGGGTGGTTCCCACGACGGGTAACCGAGGACATTCGGCTAATAAGACTCCAACCTAAGGCAGGCACGGCTCTCCCTGGTTCCCAGTCTATAAAACAGAGAAGGGGGATATGTGGGAAGCCACGTGCACCAAAATGGCTGACATGACCTTCATACAAGGAACTTCAAGTATCCTTGTTCCGGGAGTAGACAATTCACCCTGAGACTTCCTCATTCAGGCAGGTCCTCAGTCAGGTCCGCGACAATTCCTGCCCCCTTTTTACCTCGCCTCCTGGCTTTACCCCTTAACGCAGCAACCAATCGGTGGTTGTAGAATTGCATCCCTCATTGTACGACCAATCAGCTTCCTACCTTGTGTATATAAGAATGTTCTCTGGCCCTCAATAAACGAGCGACTGCATACCATCTTGAGCTGTGACACTGTCGCTCCCATGCTGTGATGCTGTGCTGGTTCCAGACCTCCGCTCTCTCACTCAGACACCCTGCTCGATTGTCCCGCGGGCCGGGACAGTGTAAAAGGAAATAGAAAAATTCACAAAGACGTGAGGAAGAACGGTGGTTGCTGGGACACAGGGGCCTGGGAATGGGGAATTATTTAATGGATTTGGAATTTCAGTTGTACAAGATGAAAAGTTCTGGGGATAAATGGTGATGGTTGCAGAACAATGTGAAAGTGCTTGAAATTACTGAGCTGGGAGGGGCCAGCAGGTTGCGTGGTGGTTAGGGCACTGGACTCCCATATGGCCAAGCAGGGTTTGAGTCTTGGACCCAGCAGCTTAAAATACGGGGGTTAAGTGCAAATGTGACCAGAACAGAGAGGAGAGAATGGAGGAGAAGGGATTGTGATGTGGCCATTTCCCTTGAGGGGGCCAATTTCCCAACTTGTCTCTCTCTTTATCTTTGTTGAGTAATTGCACCCGATGGCAAAAACCTAAAATTAAAAAAAAAAAAAAAAAAATTTAAATTACTGAGCTGTATGGTTAAGGTGGTAAATTTTGTTATGTATATTTTATCCAAATTAAAAATTTTAACAGTACCTGCTAATGAACATCTTCCCAAGGGTAAGATTAGTGAGGCTGGCACAAGGAAGAGTTCAACAGGAGGAGCTCAAATAGCCCTTGGCCCCTGGGATAAGATTTTTCTGACTGCAAGCAATCTTTGGAATTTCTTCTAACTTAAAATGAGTACTTACGAATTTCATTTTTTTAATTAAATAATTTATTATTATTATTTAAGTTTGCTATAGGGCATGCATGCTCACCAGAGAGACAGAAAGAGAGAGAGGGAGGGAAAGTGAGAAAGCAGGCCACTAGGTTCAGGACTCAAACCAAAGTCAGCCATGTGGCAGTCCAGCACCTTGACCACCATGCCACCTGCTGGCTCCGAGTACTACTGAATTTCTTCCATCAGCTTCCCTCATATACACACAGTGAATTTTGTCTCTTGATACACATTTGAGAGCTGACACCATCTCCTTTTTCCACAGATCCTCCTTAAAGTGACAAGATCCGGGCTCCTGGGCACAGGCAAGCTGACATCTTGTCATGTGGCTGCTTTAATCCAGCAGGCCCTGGCATGGCTGAGTGGTAACTATGCTATGGTTTGAGTGTCCCCCACCCCAGAATTCTTGTGTTGGAACTTGGTTGTATTGTCAGGCATTAAGAGGAAATCTGATCCTTTCATGGTGTCAAAGGGTGGGGCCTATGAGTTGGATTACGAGTGGCGGTCCGGGACTTGAACCGCAGTTTCTGGCAATGTGGGAGTCCAGCACACTTAACTACCATGCCACTGGCCAGTCTCAAAAACTTCAAGTCTTAAATTACATAGATGCAGGTTTTTCTGTTAATACCAATGGAGGGACCAGCAGGTGGCGTGGTGGTTAAGATCCCGAGAAAGGATGGAGGAGAAGGGATTGCTGCATGGCCATCCCTCCTGGGGGGTTCTCGCTTTCTCTCTCTCTGTCTCTCTTTTTCTTTCTGGCGAGCGCACACACCCTATAGCAAAAACTTCTTCCCCACCCAAAAAAAAAAGAACTTAAAAACAAAAAAAGGAAACCAAAAGAGGGGGAAACAGAGGAAGGAGGAAAAAAGAGACTAGAAAAGTAGGAAAAAAGAACATAATGGGTACAAGAAAGGTGTATGCCATATACACGATGTCTGAAGGCCCTCGATGGTTGTCATGGATTCTGACTCCTGGGTCGAGTTTATTGTAATTAGGGGTGTGATTACCACTAGAATGGGTAGTGTAGTAACAGAACCGGCGCCTGTGAACAGAGAACACAACACCAGGCTAGTATTGTACAAGTGCTGTGCCATTTCTAACTAGAATCCTGGAAGGCCAATACTATTGTTATCCCTATAGGGAGGAGCCCACTGAAGAGTTAACTTATGCTTCCTCAGTTCTAGAGAGAAAGATGCCAATAAGCCACCTTAACCATCTTTAAGAGGATAAGCTTCTGGAGTTAGAAAAGTCATTCTTCCCCCCAGAAATAATTAAGGTGTCTGCTAAGTGTGAGCTCATTGTTCTGTCGTTTGGAAAAAGAGTATATCTACATCAGCAGGTAGTGTAGTGATTAGGGTGCTGGACTCCCACATGGCCAACCATGCTTTGAGTCCCAGACCTGGTAGCTTGCTTTCTCACTTTCTCTCTCTCTCCATCTTCCTCAGGTGAGTGTACACACCTTACATCAAATGAAAATTAATCATAATAAATAAAATTAAATACATAATTCTAAAAAAATAGAAAAGACTGTGATAAAAATTGTTGAGGCTTCTTTGTGGGTATGTGTAAGTGTGTGTTGGGGGGTCCTCCTGAAGCTTCCTGACCATGGTTGTGTGGATCCCCAAGGAAGGAAAGTGCTACAGTTTGAACGTGTTCCCCAAAGTTCATGTATTGAAAAGTTAATGCCAATGCAAGTGTGGAGTGTTGGGACCTTTAAGAGGTATTGCATTTAGGTAGAGCCTTCCTGAATAGATCAATATTGTTACCGCAGGAATGCGTTCCTGATACAAGGATGCTGGCCTCCCTGCTCCCACCCTGTGTCTCTTTCTCTCTCCCATACGCTTGCTCTTTTACCTTTCTGCCCTCCCTCATGGAATGTAGCAAGCAGGTCCTCACCAGATAGGGGCTTCTTGATTTCAGACTTCTCAACCTCCAGAACTGTGAGAAATAAATCTCTGTTCTTTATGAGTTACCCAGTCTAAGGTAGTCTGTTGTGGCAGCACAGAACAAAGACAGGAAGGAAACAGAGGGTTCAAGTCTACAAGGAAGAGGATAGCCTAAATTGGAAGAGCCTGGAATGGTGGCTAACCCAAAGAACTGAGTTCTAAGAACTATTGTATAACTCTGGAAACCCAAGCAAAGGGCCACCTGCATCTGAGCCCCAAGCCCTGAGGAAGGAGAGTGTCATTCTTCAGGGATCCATGCCAGCTGAACCAAGAAAGATCTGCACAACTGCCTGCTTTGACGTGCCCGTGTAGGATCGTCCGTCAACAGTGACATCCTGTGGCAACAAGAAACAGTGCAGTAGAAGGCTAAGCCTCCAGGCTCCCTCTGCAGATTAGAAAGTCCAAAGTACCGCCTTCTTCCACTCCCTGTTTGGATTCACTGTCTCAGGGCACTGGAGTTTGCAGACGTGGGCAACTGCAGGCCTGATGCAGCTGATCCTGACACTGGAATGAATGACTGGAGATCCCTGAATGAGGCTGTTCTGTATTTCTCTTAAACCTGCTTCCTAATTTATTTCCTGACGTGCTCAATTCTGGAAGGGGGATAATTTATATTGGACTCTCACACCGAGAGTGCAGTATCTACCAAGGCTTAGAAGATCATATTGGGGCATGCTATTTCACAAAGTCAAACCAGTACTTCCAGAATCCCTCCAGGAACCCTTCCTTGATCCCAAGTCAGACATTCTCATAGTAGTCTAGGTCCTTCCTAGCTAGTATGTACACTTGGGAAGTCTGTGGCCCTCTTTCTACTGGAAGTCCAAACTTTAGTTTTGAGGTTAGGTCAAACAGGCAGCCGTCCACAGCTAATGAGCCACCAGACCTGCTATGATTGTTTTTGCTATCAACTTAGGGGTTCTTTTTCTTAGAAACTGTACTCAAATAAAAAGCAACCATTGGCTTAATAAAAAGCTTTCAGCAATGACACAGAAGACAATCGCATATCATAAAGAAAATAAATATCAAAAATAAAATCACTTATTATTTTAACTAGTTAACCTTGTGGTGAACGTTTAATGACTGCTTTGGGAGAAAAGAGCTGGTCTTACGATTCTTCATGCCTTTTCCCAGAGTGGACATATTCTTTCCAAAGCACAAAGAAGGAAGCAGAATCATAAAATCAAGGTAAACATTGTCAAAGACGTTTCTTCTTAAAGCGTAAAGGAAAGAGTTCACAGAAAGATGAAAGTACGCACTTATGGGAAAGGTGAAGGCATTGGAACTCTGACCTGAGAGCCCATACAGGTTTTTGAAAAAGAAGCTGAAAGTGAACTCACAGATAATTACTCTACAATGGATTATGGAAAGGAACTCAGAGATGCTTGGAGCTCTTAAGCTATGAGGCCAGTTTCATGGAAGAAGTGTACCTTCCACTTTGGAGACAGAACACTGCTTCTGTGACCCACTGTGGAATTTATGATTTTCATACACCCCCAAGGCCCACAACAGATGATTACTGAGTTGAAGTGGAACATCTACTGACCCTAATGATGTCACCAAGGTCAGCTCTGGGAGCTGACATTCCAGACCCTGCGTGGAGATGAGTGCCCTTGGTTGGTGCTCATCCCCTTCAAAGTCTTGTCCCTGGACTAAAACTGCTAGTTCCCAGATAGTCATCAGGAAACCAGGAGAAATGAGTTCCATCTCTAAGGTATTTTGGTTACCTCATCGGTGCGTTTGGGAGGAAAGGGCAGTGGGAATGATGAGGCCAGGGCAAGGTCTTTTCCAATATAAGGGAGAGCTGGTTTAGGACACGGCAAGGAGCGAGCACACTCACGGCAAGGAGTGAGCGCGGAGACGGGAGCTCCTGCTGCCTTGGTGAACACCAAGGAGAAAGGTGAGCTTGTGGATGGACCGGACATAAGGGCATGGGGATTCTTCTTTTCATTTCTTTTATGTTAGCTTGCTACAGAGTGTGTGTGTTCTTCAGATGTTTGATGGAGGGAGAGAGAAAGCGAGAAAGCACCACCTGAGGGGAGATGGCCATGTCACATTCCCTTCTCCTCCATTCTCCTCTTGGGAGACACTCCGAGGGCGACAATGGTGATGATGAAGATGGTAGAACTGATTCCTTCTCCTGGTCCTGCCCAAACACAGAAAACAGAGAAAATGAGCGGGTTGGAGACCAAGAGAAGCACCCCACCCTGGCCCACTGAGCCTGCTTCCCAGGCTCATCCTCCCCAGCCTTGTAAAATCTTTCTTCTTTCCAGTCTTGGGTAAGAATCCCAAACTGGGCGGCGGCTGGCAGGGAGGTTAAGGCAGCTAGATCCCACGTGGCCGATGGTATGGATCGAGTCCCAGACCCAAAGGCTTGAAATGCATGCCAGATCCACGTACGTGCATGCCCAAAATCCTAAGAGGAGAATGGAGGAGAAGGGAATGTGGCATGGCCATCCCCCCTCAGCACTGCTCAAAATGTATATATGCATACACACACACACACACACGTATACAAAATGAGGAAAGTGTGGCAACTCTACTGGCCAAGATTTCTGGAATCAGGAAACTCATAACCCTTGTTTTGACAGGACAAATCAGGCCTCTACTCACAAAAGACATGAAGCTGGATCACAGTGGTTTTAATCAATCGCCGACCATGCACCTCCAAAGAGGCCTCACAGGAGACATTTTGGCCATTGTCTTCCTCCCTGGCAGTAAGTACAAGCCAGGAAGGCTCTCCACGGGCAGAGCGGTCTGAGGCTCCCTGAAGACAATGAGAAGGGCTGGGAGAGGTTAACACATGCCCTGTGCAGGTCACATTAACGTCTGTCCCTGCCAGTGGGTATTCTTCTATCTCCAAGATTGGAGGAAGGAAGCCTTTGAGAAAAAAAGAAAGAAAACCAAACACATCTCAAATCAGCAGCCACTCTGTATTCTTGCTGCTGGTGGAGCCCCTTGGGTAGGCAGACAACAGGGCAAGGACTCCAGAAACGACGACTACTTCTGTAAAAGGAGTGGCAAGGTGGTTTGGGAGTGTGAGGGCTTCTTACAATAGACCCGGTGTGTGCACGTCGGGCCCTGCCTCTGCTGCAAGGATGGCAAGGTGTCTTCATCTTAGAGATTTCTTCCTCACCTCAGATAACTGTTGCTAGGAAGAGGTTTGCACCTCCACAATCGCCCTGTAAGCAGGATGGGCTAAGGAAACTGAGGGCAATAGCCGGACAGGACTACTATGACAATGCAATGCCTGTCCCCATAGCGTCTGTGCTTACTATGGCCAGATGAGAGTGGCCTAGCAACTGTGAGTGGGTTGAATGAGTTGTTACATAAATAAGAGAACACATGAATGAATGAGTGAATAGATGACAGGCAGGAATGCAGCCTCAAAGAGTGTATAGTCCAATGAGGGAATAAGATACCCACAAATAAACACAGGACAGGGCAAAAAAAGCAAGCAAGAGACCAGCAGGTGGTGGTAAAAAGAGCCAGTAGGGGACCAGCAGTGTCATGGTGGTTAAGGTGCTGGTCAAGTTCCAGACTCAGCAGCTTGAACATCACGCTAGGTGCATGTGTGTGCATGCCTGAAGTCCTGAGAAGAGAATGGAGGAGAAGGGTCTGGGTTGGCCATTTCCCCTGGTGGGTGATATCTCACTCTCTCTCTCTGGCAAGGGCATATGCCCTATGGCAAAGACAAAAACAAAAACAAAAGAGAGAGATGGGACCCAACAGGAAAGCACTCCAGGGTTCAGAGGGTGGGAAAGTGGAGAAACATGATACTCTGCAAGGCAATCCCATATGGGAAGGTTCCTGGTTCAAGTCCAGGGACCTCGCTGAGTACACTGGGCACAGACACATCTGTGATCCAGGGCTGGCTGAGGCTGGGGTGAACCACAGCATGAAGACCCTGTTAGGGGTGCTCTCTCTGTCTCTGTCTCTCTCTCTCTCACTCTTGCTAATGGAAGAAATAAATACATAAATTTAAAAAAAAAAAAAGGTAAATCAGGCTGGCTGGTGGGGTGGTGGTTAAGGTGGCTAGATCCCACATGGCCAACTGCACAGTTTGAGTACTGGACCTGGCAGCTTGAGGGACATGCCAGGTGCATGTGATGGAAGAGAAAAGAGATGGAAGAGAAGGGGTTGTGGTGTGACCATCCTCCTTGGAGGGTGTTTCTCATTTTCCTTCTCTTCCTGTTTCTTCCCACCAAGAACACACATATTCTCTAGGAAATTAAAAAGAAAAAGAGGAGGAAGCACCCCTGTCTCCCCACAACTGCTGGACACACCTTGGTACTAATTACCTCTTTTTTAGTGGGACTGTCCCCCTGGGCAATAATCCTCAATGGGGAAATGACTTAGCATGTCTAGTCTGTAGATAGCTATATACTTCCAGATTGTTCAGAGATCAGTGTAAATGACGTTCCCATCAACACATGGCAATGCCTGCCTCTGCCCCCCGACCCCCCGACCCATGGAAGAAGCAAGGCCCTTCTTCCACGCTCCAAGCCTCTGGTCACATCGCCAACTCAAGGGCCCAGAGAGATGCAGGAAGTGAAAACACGATGTACACTGAGACGTGCAGTGCAAATGTAAAGGGTGATGTGACTTGCTTCACTAAATCAAGCTACATTGGGGTGTTTTTTCTACTGCTTTTCTTACCGCCTGCAGACACCCCAATCTGGGGCTGAAGTTCTTGGCGTTCGTTTCCCCCCATCTTCATTGAATACTTCTGTGGGGAGACTTGATCCCTGTCCTGCTAGCTTTGCACTGAGGAAAGTTCTGTTCGTGCCCCACAGTGCCACCACCTGCACTAGAGGAGCTTCTAAAGAGCTCGGTATGGCAGAAAGACTGGAGGCCATGGGGAGCCCTCGCTTAGAAGCTACTTTATCTCTTTGAGCCTCAGAGTCCAAAAGTATGAAACAGGAGTCACATGCTATTGTTCAGTCTAGAGCTTGGCACGTGGTGGGTACTCAGAAACATGGATCTTCTCCCCCCTTCCATGGAAAACCCTTGGAGAGTCCCACATACTATTCTCTGAAGAGCTTGACCCAGTGGACCGAGTGATCAGCTTGGTATGAGAGTCACGTAAAGGGTATTGGGAGTAAAAGGGAGGTAGAGTATGTCCTATAACAAGCTTTGGTCTAAGAAAGGAAGGAAGGACAGAGCTAGCAGTAGGTAGCATCCTCTGATGGCCGTTCAAGTCCCAGACCCAGCACCATGTCCTGTGTTCGTTCCACTGCTGGGCGGAGACAAGCACTCCAGGGCTTTTGCAACTTCAGAACACTCACAGTTTCAGGCAGTGGGAGGAAGCCTCTGGGGTTCATGTCAGTCCTGTGAGCTCCTCTTCCTGAGCTGCATTCCTGTGTCAGGTGCAAGGAGCAGGGGCAATACTTCAAGTTCCAGAAAATTACTTCAGGAGACTGGGAGACCCTGGAAGTCCCTAGTCCAGGGAAAGGGGAGGGCAATGTGTGTGGCTGGTGCCCCCTAGTGGTCAACATTAGAGAGTAAAAGAGGTTGGGGGTCCTGGCTGAACTATGACCAGGAACCCCAGAATTCAAGGGTTGTCCTTGGTGCCTTTCCCCAGTACATATTCTCACTGGTGAGTGGACGGAACCTTGGAAGGAGCAGGACAGGGAGGATAGAGAGGTGAAGGGCCAGTCCAGCGCCCAAGGAGCAGTCCCCTGACACTGCCCCGTTTTGGGGACCAGGTTGCACCCACTTCACCCAGACAGACAAGGACACGCTTCCGTTGTACACCTAGACTCAGGTACTCCCTTCTACTACCTTCTCCTCAGAAAGAGGACGGAGTGGGTGATCTTTCTAGCTGAGACCCTGTGCACACAACCCTCACGTGGCTGGTTATGGTTGGACAGAGACTGACCCCAGGAAAGCGGTGTCTAAATTATCCATCAGCACAGCAGCCCGTGCATAAATGCATAGAAAGTAGATGGAGTGGGAGGGGCCAGGGTATAATAAGGGGCCACCAGCAACCAACTGCAGGATCCTGGGTCCAGCTCCCCAACCACCCGGGGCCGTGTAGACAGCTCGCCCAGCTATGATGGCTGCAGGTAAGAGCCCCTAAAATCCTTCGGGCACAGTGTGTTCCAAGGGCGCTGTGGAAGTCCTGCAGATGGGAAGGGCTCTAGCGCTTGGGCTGGGGGTTTCTGACGTGGGCAGAGCTATTTCAGTCAGACGTTTGGCCACGATGGTGTGTTCTCACTCCCTGGGTTGGGGGCGGTAGTGGAGGGTGAGAAAGTCCCTGGGGCAGAGCGATCTGGTCCTGGCACTGCCCCTCCTGCCCCTGCCCATCCTCCCTCGTAGGGTCCCGCACCGCCTGGCTGCTGGTTTGTGCTCTGCTCTGCCTGGCCTGGCCTCAGGAGGCCGTCGCCTTGCCAGCCATTCCCTTGTCCAGCCTGTTCTCCAACGCTGTGCTGCGGGCCCAGCACCTGCACCAGCTGGCCGCTGACACCTACAAGGAATTTGTAAGCTCTGGGGAGTTGGTGCCGGGGGAGTGGGGGGGCGGAGGGCATAGGAGGGACCAGAAGTGGGACCTCCCCACACACCAACCCTGGGAAGTACTGGGGGGAAACTACGGAGCTCAGTGCTGTATTGCGCAAGTGGAGACGCAGTCAGAGGAGGGGTGCTCAGTCCACCCGGACTTAGACCTCGGCCATCCTCCCCCAGAAGCGTGCCTACATCCCCGAGGAGCAGCGGTATTCCATCCAGTTTGCCCAGGCTGTCTTCTGTTTCTCGGAGACCATCCCAGCCCCCACGGGCAAGGACAAGGTCCAGCAGACATCTGTGAGTGGCCCCCACTGGCTCAGGACCAAAGCTCTGTCTTTAGAAGCACTCCTCCCCTGCTCCCTAGGCTGGAAGGGCATGGGAGGCTCATGGCGGAGGGTCCCAGCCGCACAGCCATGGTCGGCTCTCCCTGCAGGACATGGAGCTGCTACGCTTCTCGCTGCTGCTTATCCAGTCCTGGCTCGAGCCCATGCAGTTCCTCAGCAGAGTCTTCACCAACAGCCTGGTGTTTGGCACCGCAGACCACATCTATGAGAAGCTGAAGGACCTAGAGGAGGGCATTCAAGCCCTGATGCGGGTGAGAGGCACACGGCCCAGCCCTGGAGGGCTCAGCTTCCATGGTGCAGGCAGAAAACTAAGACTGCTTTTCCGAGGACAGGCTTGACCCTCATTTCTCCTCGGGAATCCTCTCCCTGAGAGGGAGGGAGAAACGTGGATGGGAGTGGAGGACGCAGCTGCCAAAAGCCTGGTCTCTCCTTTCCCTTCCCTTTGCAGAAGCTGGAGGATGGCACCCCCCAGGCTAGGCAGGTCATCAAGAAAAGCTATGACAAGTTTGACACCAACCTGCGCAGCAATGATTCACTACTCAAGAACTACGGGCTGCTCTCCTGCTTCAAGAAGGACCTGCACAAGGTCGAGACCTACCTGCGGGTCATGAAGTGCCGCCGCTTTGCGCATACCTGTGGCTAGAAGCTGTGGCTTCTAGGTGCACGGCCTTTCGGCTACCCTCCCCAGAGCCTCCCCTGCCCCTCAGGGCCACTCCAGTGCCCGCTGTCCTTGTCCTAATAAATTCCATTGCATCGTACTGTCTGGCTAGGTGTCTTTCTGTCATGGGGTAGAAGGGGAAGTATGGGGCCAGGGCAGGTTGGAAAGAAAACCACAGGGATCCTGTGAGCTCTACTTGGAACCAGGATGCTGGAACACAACTGATCCCGCTCTTCCTGGGCTGCTCCAGGACACACGAGTCCACTGTCCTAGGCTGGAGGTCCCAGCTCACTGAGCGGTCATAGTGCAGCCAGGTCACGTCACAGGTCACCCTCATAAAGTACTTGGAGGCATTTCTGCCTTCCCCACCAACACAGCAACACTAAATCCAGCCCCCGAGAGTGGGAAGAAACAAAAACAAGACAGGCCATTCAGGGCAGAAGCACACAGTCCGATGGGCGAGGAAAATGACATTATTTCTGTGCAGAAATCTTAAGGTGAATACTCACTAGGCCCCATTTCCACTGAGAAATGAGAGGGATGCAGAAGTGGGTTTGGAACACACAGAACCAGAGTGTTTGGGATCCAATCTGGGGCAAGAGACCTGCAAGAGAGAGTCTAAATTGGGCGGTGTAAACACAGAGCCAGAGGTGCCAGGTGGGTCATTCCAGAAGCAAAGGGGGATGGACATGAGAGAACAGGCAATCAATTTTGTACATTGGCACCTAATCCACATTGAAAACATTTAAAGAGTAAAAATTAGCCCACATTTCAATCTATGGACTAGCAATTTTGTTCTAAGAGCAGAGGATTGAGATAACCAGGTATAGAGGAAAGAGTAAGACTTAGGTGCAAAGTATGAACAAATTATTGTGCTTGTAAACAAATTACTTGGCCACCGTGAAATAATAATATATTGCTTAACAAGGTTTAAGTGAGGATTAAATGAAATGGCATTTCCACAGTGATCAATGTATGGACAGAAGTCTGACTACTTTTTCCTATTTTTCCAAAGTCCTTTCAAGAGGGCCTAGGAGGAGTGACGCCCAAGAATATTAACAGACCATTATTTTTCCCATTTAACAGGATTCTTCCTAAATCCTATCCCTGGCATAGTATCCTTGAGATGTATATTCAACTGATTACAGTGTATTATTTTGCTAACCTCTTCCCAAGGCACAGAACTTCCCTTTCCTTGAGATGTAGATTAAGCATTTCTTTGTGACTCTCTTCCCAGGACACAGATTTTCCCCTCCAATCACCAGCCTAGGAATTGTGGAACCCACCTATAACCTACAAGCCCCTGCTTCCACATGTTCCACCTCTTTGGGCCAGACCAATGGAAATCTCTTCACTAATTTTGTCTGTCAATCTCAAAAACAAATAAAAGGAACCCCTGTACGTGATCACCTGAGAAAGGCACGTATGCCTCTTCTCCGGGCCTAGGTCACTCATATTTGGCTTGGAAATAAAACCACATTAATTATTAATTATTAATTTTTACAGTTGGTTATTTTTCCATTGACAAATGTATTACAGCACTCATGAAATTGTAGTTATTTTTGTATAAAATTTTGCATGTGAGATCAGCAGATGGCATACTGTTTATGTTGCTGGACTCCTATATGGCCATTTGAGTCCCTGATCTGGCAGCTTCAAACTCACACTGGGTGCAGATGCATGTATGCCCAAAATCCTGAGAGTGGAGAAGGGATTGTGGCATGGCCACGCCCCCTGGGAGATGATTTCTCACTTTCTGTCTGTCTCTCCAGCAAGCACACGTGCCCTATAGCAAAAATCTCTTTAAAAATTTGCATGTTTGGGACCAGCAGTTGGCGTAATGACTATGTGGCTGGACTCCCATGCAATCTACCACAGTTCAAGTCCCAGACTTGGTGGCTTAAACTCACACCAGGAACATGTACATGCGTGCCTATGATCCTGAGAGGAGAATGGAGAAGGAATTGTGGCAAGCACACGCACTCTATAGTAAAAACCTCTCTAAAAAAATAATAATAAATTGCATGTGTTATGTTTTCTAATGAATGTTTAGAAACACTCATTAATCCTATTGTGTTTTCCTATTGTCATTTCAGATGTTTCTCATTTCTGAATAAACTTGAAAGGACAGTGGTCAATGCTTTAGAGTTTTTAGTTTCCAAAGCACCTTAGCTAAATGATTGACGTATAAATCAATACTTAGATGCTCAAAGTGATGCCCTTATCCCAGACTGATTTCATGAGGTCAATAATTCTTTTTTTTAATAATTCTTTTATGATGCAAATTAAAAATTCTCTAGTTGATCTTGAGACATTCCAATTTTATGTGCTATAATGAATTTAAAACAGGTCCCCCTGTATTAATTTTTTTTAAAAATTTTGAGAGGTTTTTGCTTCAGGGCACATGCGCTTGCCAGAAAGACAGAGAGACAGAAAGTGAGAAATCACCCCCGGGGGGGATGGCCATGCCGCAATCCTGTCCCCTCCATTCAGCTCTCAGGATCTTGGGCTCGCACGCACACACGCCCGGCATGAGTTTAAGTCACTGAGTCTGGGACTCGAACCGCGGTCGACTACATAGGAGTCCAACGACATAGCCATTATGCCAACTGCTGCTCCCAATTTTAAAAATATTTTAGAGTTTTTTTACTGTAGAGTATGTGTTCTCATGGAGAGACAGAGACAAAAAGCAAGAAATCACCCCCCTCCCCCATGGGATGGCCACACCACAATCCCTTCTCCATTCTCCTCTTGAGATTTTGGGCATGCATGCATACACCTGGCATGAGTTTCAAGATGCCAGGTCTGGGACTCAGGCCACAGTCAACCGTATGGTAGTCCAGCACCCCAACCACACCACCTGCTGGCCCCCATTTTTAAATTTTTTATGTTTAGGAATGTAAGTGCTGGGGGAGTGGCTTAACGTTGAAAAAATCAGAACCCTGAAGCTTCATTTCTTGCCTCAGAAACCATTTCTCTATCTTAAATAATTATTTTAGTGTCTGGCTTCAAAGTCATGGAATTTTGGAATTAGAACAGCTGCATAGGCGATCCTAATTCCTTCTGCTTCAGGAATCTTACTCTATAGTATCCAGTACAGATGGCATTCCACCCGTGACTCGTGTAGCACTAGGGCCGAGGGAGTCACTGTTTCATAACGCAATTCGTTCTAAAGCAACTCTGGTTCCAGAGAAGTATTTCTCACGGTAAAGCAGGGATCAATATCCCTGTAACATCCCTCATTTGGCCTTTAAATTATTTTGAAATCTCTTGCTCTTTAGAGCAGGAGAAGTTGATGTAATAAGGGGCAGCAGGTGGCGTGGTGCTTAAGGGCACTGCTCTCACACATGGCTGACCAGTTCTCAAGTCCTGGACTGGTGGCTTGCTTTCTCACTTTCCCTTTTTCATTCTCTCTCTCACTATGTTCCTCTCTAGTCAAATTAAAATAAATATTGTTAAATAAAATAATTCTTTTAAAAAAAGAGAAGTTGATGTAATAAGTACAAAATTAATGATCTCATAGCTTGAGTGTTTTAAGAGAAAATGTGAGCCATCTTACTAAGTATTTGTTGAATGAACTTGAAGGGGGATTACAATGTCCAGCACCTACAGAGGGGCATTAGAACTAATCAGAGGGTTTGGTAGGGGGCCCGTTGTGCCAGCACCGGAGTGCACGGAGAACCACAGTCCAGCCAGCACCCCTCAGCTCCGTTTTAGTATAGCTGAAGCAATTCCACAGTGCTGGTCGAGAACTACAGAGATGCTAGCTGATTTTGCAAAATTTTAGAATTTAAAAGACCTTCAAGTCCATCTACCCAAGATACTTTGAATTATCAACTATTATTCTGCCTTTGGGTTCTTTTTGGGTCCTTAACTAGCTAGTGGATCGCAATCTCTGCTGAAGTTGGAAAAGCCCAGGGTGCTTCACACAAGCCCGCATTAGTCTCGTCTCCCTGAGAGTCTGGTTTGATCGATCTGGGATGAGGGCCAGGTGAGAATCATTTTAAAAGTCCCCCAGGGGAACCAGCAGATGGCATAATGGTTACATTGCTGGACTCTCACGTAGTTGACTGTGATTTGAGTCCTGGACCCGCTGGCTTAAAACTCACACTGGGCACATATACGTTGCGTGCCCAAATCCTGAGAAGAGAATGGAGGAGAAGGGATTGTGGTGTGGCCATCCTCCTGAAGGGTGATATCTCATTTTCTGTCTCTCTGCCTCTCTTGTCTGTCTCGTGAGCGCACGTGCCCTATAGCAAAAATATTCTCCCTCAAGAAAAAACACAAAGTTCCTCAGGTGATTCTCATGTGCAAACAAGCTTGAGAACTGCTGTTAGAGGCCCACAGATGAGATAGTCGTGTCCACAGCTACCAAGGGGTAAGACAGGACAAAAGGCGACCAGAGGTCAGCCAGGCATGGCACTCTCTGCTTCTAATTCTAACCAGTCTTTTAAGAGTTTTTTTCCTAGTGAGCCAGTCACAAAAAGACAAATACTACATTTTCACTCATACATCACATACTTAAGAATAGTCAAGGATAATAATAATAATCTGGAAAAAAATGAAAAGCTATTTGCTGATGATGATGTGGACAGCAATGTCTTTATCTCGACTGATATGCATGGTAATCATGCTGGAGAAAGAAATGTTATACACTGTAAAGATATATGTGATCACATTCAGGGAAGCTCTGCTCTAAACTTCATCTTCTAGACTCCTGAAATACTCAGACAAGAAGCCATTTTAAAGCTGAGGTGTGTCCTGGCCTGTTCAGGGAAGCTATGCTCTAACTTCATCTTCTAGATTCCTGAAATATTCAGACAAGTGGAGGAGAGATTTTGTCATAGAATGACCAGAAACCACCGCAGAGGCACAAGAAACATGAGAAACCAAGAAAATATCTCTCCCCTAAGGGAAAAGAACAGTCCCTCAGTACAGACAGTACAGTAGAATTCTTGGAAATGTCTGGTAGAGAATTCAGAACATTCATAGGGACAAAACTAAACAAGATGCAAGAGCTGAGAGATAATGAACTCCAGAAGATGCAGGAGAAGAGGGACAACGAGTTCCAGGAGGTGTTGAAGTTCTTCCATGATCTGAAAGAGGAAATATCCATCATAAAAAAGAATCAAATGGAGCTATTAGAGATGAAGGCTACCATTCAGGAAATCAAAACCTCCCTCAAAAGTATTAAAAGCAAATCAGGGGACCAGCAGTTGGCATAATGGCTATGTCACTGGACTCCCACGTAGTCGACCGCAGTTCGACTCCCGGACCTGGTGGCTTAAACTCACCAGGTGCGTGTGCATGCATGCCCAAGATCCCAAGAGGAGGATGGAGGAGAAGGGATTGCAGCGTGGCCATCCTCTTGGTGGGTGATTGCTCGCTTTCTGTCTTTCTGACTTTCTCTGTCTTTGGCATGCGCCCTTATAGCAAAAACCTCTCCAAAAAAAAAAAAAAAAGGCAGATTAGTCCATGCAGAAAATCGAATCTCAGATGTAGAAGGCAAAATCTCTGATCTAGGGAAAAAAATAAAATAAAATAAAAAACAACCAAAAAAACCTGAGAAAATAACCCAAAAAAAATGAGAATACTGTATTAGAGATACTAGACAGCATTAAACACCCAGACATCTGGATAATCAGTACCCCAGAAGGTGAAGAAACTAATAATAGGGCATTGATCATCTATTCCATGAAATCCTGGAGGAAAACTTTCCAAATCTAGAGAGGCACTCAAATATCCAGACCCAAGAAATACAAAAGACCCCTAATAGAATCAACTCAAGAGGATCTCCAAGGCACATCATAGCAAGACTGACCCAAATCTACAAAGACAAGATACTAAAATTGACAAGAGAGAAACATCAGGTTACTTATAAAGGTTATCCAATCACGTTAACCTCAGACTTCTCATCAGAAACAATGCGAACAAGGAAAGAATGGAAAAATATATTCAAAGTGTTAAGTGAAAAACAGTTTCAACGAAGAATACTATACCTGGCAAGATTATCTTTCATATAGAAAGAAAGGATAAAAACATTCTCAGGTAAACAAGACCTTAGAGAATTTGCCAATACCAGACCCACTCTTCAAGAAGTTCTGAAAAGAGTGCTTTACCAGGAAAACTAAAGACACATAAAGAAATAAGAGAATAAAAAGCAACCAAGAAAATGACCAATTTAATACTAGGGCCAAGAAATATCAGTAATAACATTGAATGTTACCTTCCAGGATTTAAACGGGAAGATTGGACCACAGTAACACTGCATATTCAACAGAAGAGAGTTTGAACTTAAGACTGAACTGGAGAAATAGAATTTTATGACTTTTGAGTAAAATATTATTAATTTTTTTTTACTATGCTTTCTTTTCCCAATTTAAGCATTTTACTTTCTTCTGAGTTCTTGATAGGTTCAGTGATCTATTAAAATATTTTTGTTTGTTTTTATTTTGCTTTTGTTTTTGTTTTTTAAGAGGTTTTTGCTACAGGGCGCGTGCACTCGCCAGACAGACAGAGAGAGACAGGGAGATAGACACCGATTGCGCCGCAATCCCTTGTCCTCCATTCTCCTCTTGGGATCTTGGGCACGCACACACACACGTGCCTGGCATGAGTTTTAAGCCACCGGGTCCAGGACACGAACCACGGTCAACTACGTGGGAGTCCAGCGACATAGCCATTACACTAAATACTGGTCCCATTGTTTGTTTCTTTAAATGGAAACATAAATTTTTCTTCCTTCCTGACCTCTCTGGAATTGGAAAATATTTGGGAGTATTCTTATTTTGTGGCAGAAGAGTTATTTGTATAAGTTAAATAATATTTGTTGCATTGAGTCAGAAATTGGAAATACTCATTATTGGACAGGACTTTGACTGGAAGTTATATCTGAAGATTAATCAGGAAACTGTGGAACTAAGGTGGATCTCAAGTAAGTCAACAGAAGCTCTTAGAAAGATGGCCTGGCACCATAAATAGTTCTGCCTGGCAGATAGGATTAGAGAAGATATATGAAAGAATTTATAATATAAAATAACCTGGATTTTTCCAGCCCAGCATTGTAATCAGTAGAGACTGCAAAAGAGCAACCATACTAGAGGATTATCTTTTTTTTTTTCTTTTTTTTGGAGAGGTTTTTGCTATAAGGCATGTGCGCTCGCCAGACAGAGACAGAGAGACAGAAAGCGAGAAATCACCCCCCGGGGGGATGGCCATGCCGCAATACCTTCTCCTTCATTCTCCTCTCGGGATCTTGGGCACACATGCACGCATGCCCACCATGATTTTAAGCCACCGGGTCCGGGACGCAAACCATGGTCAACTACGTGGGAGTCCAGCGACACAGCCATTACACTAACTGCTGGTCCCACCATAGGATTATCTTTAGAAAGACTTTGAAGGAAGAAAAAGAGACTGATCTTTGCTAGCAGATGGTATATCACAGAATACTTGGTAGGCAGGGCTGAATTGAGAAGGTTTATGTGTGACTAGTGTGCTGGGCATTTGCTTTTCAACAATTTGAGTAGTTGACATGTAAATATTTTCTCAAAAATATTTAAAACCCTACTGTCTCTGATGTTACAGAGTCACAAACAAAATTATACAAAATTACAAGAAATATTTTGAACATTATCTTTAAAATTCAGTATTTTGAAATTTTGAAAGTTGTTTATTAACTGTCAAGAACTATGGAGAATGAGCAAAAATTTTTTGATATGTGAAGTAAATGTTTGTGGAAAATGTAAAAATAAATAAAAGACATAAAAGGAAAAAAGATATATGTGATTAAATGTAATATAAAAATAATAATGTAAAATAAATTTTTTTAATTTTAAAAAAAGAATAGTCAAGGGACCAGCAAGTCGTATGATAGTCAAGGTACTGAACTCCCACATGGCCATCCACGGTTCTAGTCCTAGACCTAGTGGCCTGCTTTCTCACTTTCCATCTCTGTCTCTCTGGTGAGTGCATATGCCCTATAGCAAATTTTAAAATAACAGTGATAACAATAAAATTAATTTAATAAAAGAGTCGTCAAGGGCTGGGCAGTGGCACCCAGGAATACAACCGGACCCATGAGGTCGTGTCACAGGACCGCCCCGAGCACACTGAGCAGGCAGGCATGCCTGTGATCCAGGGCAGCTGAGAACAAGGGTGGCTGTGATAGGAAGACCCAGTAGGGGGTTCTTATCCCTCTGCCTTGGAAGAGTGTAAAAGGAAATAGTCAAATTCACAAAGACGTGAGGAAGAATGGTGGTTGCTGGGACACAGGGGCCTGGGAATGGGGAATTATTTGATGGATTTGGAATTTCAATTGTATAAAATGAAAAGTTCTGGGGATAAACAGTGATGGTTGCAGAACAATATGAAAGTGCTTGAAATTACTGAGCTGGGAGGGGCCAGCAGGTAGCGTGGTGGTTAAGGCACTAAACTCCCACATGGCCAGTCGTGGTTTGAGTCTCAGACCCAGCGGCTTGAAAATCACACTGCGGGTGTGCATGTATGTGACCAAAACCTCAAGAGGAGAATGGAGGAGAAGGGATTATGGCGTGACCATTTCCCCTGGGGGGTGATTTCTCACTTTCTCTATCTCTGTTGAAGCACATGTGCCCTATGGAAAAAACCTAAAATTTAAAAAAAATTTAAAAATAATTATTGAGCTGGGGGCCAGCAGGTGTCATGATAGTGAAGGGCGCTGGACTCCCACATGGCTAACTGTGGTTCGAGTCCCGGACCTGAAGCCTTGCTTTCTGACTTTCCCTCTATCTCTCTCTCTGTCATGCTACCCCTCTATGGTCAAATTGAAATAAATAAATTTATAAATAAATAAAATGAATAAAGTTAAATAAAATAATTTTTTAATTACTTAGATGTATGGTTAAGATGGTAAATTTTGTTATGCGTTTTTTATTCATATTAAAATTTTCTTTTTTTTTGGAGAGGTTTCTGCTATAGGGCACGTGCGTTTGCCAGAAAAACAGAGACAGGAAGACACAAAGTGAGAAATCACCCCCCAGAGGGGATAGCCACGCCGCAATCCCTTCTCCTCCATTCTCCTCTCGGGATCTTGGGTACACATGCACACATGCCCACATGCTAGTTTAAGCCACCTAGTCCAGGACTTGAACCACAGTCGACTACATGGGAGTCCAGCAACATAGCCATTATGCTAACTGCTGGTCCCACAAATTAAAAATTTTAACAGTACTTTCTAATGAACATCTTCCCAAGGGTAAGATTAGTGAGACTGGCATAAGGAAGAGTTCAACAGGTGAAGCTCAAATAGCCCTTGGCCCCTGGGATACGATTTTTCTGACTCCAAGGAATCTTTGCAATTTCTTCTAACTTAAAATGAGTACTTATGAATTTCTTTTTTTTTAATTATATAATTTATTATTATTATTTAAGTTTGCTATAGGGCATGCGTGCTCACCAGAGAGACAGAGAGATAAAGAGAGAGGGGGGAAAGTGAGAAAGTAGCCCACCAGATTCAGAACTCAAACCAAAGTCAGCCATGTGGCAGTCCAGCACCTTGACCACCATGCCGCCTGCTGGCTCCGAGAACTACTGAATTTCTTCCATCAGCTTCCCTCAAATACACACAGTGAATTTTGTCTCTTGATACACATTTGAGAGCTGACACCATCTCCTTTTTCCACAGATCCTCCTTAAAGTGACAAGATCCGGGCTCCTGGGCCCAGGCAAGCTGACATCTTGTCATGTGGCTGCTTTAATCCAGCAGGCCCTGGCATGGCTGAGTGGTAACTATGCTATGGTTTGAGTGTCCCCCACCCCAGAATTCTTGAGTTGGAACTTGGTTGAATTGTCAGGCATTAAGAGAAAATCTGGGGACCAGCAACTGGCGTCATGGTTGTGTCGCTGGACTCCTATGTAATCGACCACGGTTCAAGTCCCAGACCCAGTGGCTTAAACTCACGCCAGGTGCTTGTGCGCGCGTGCCCAAGATCCCAAGAGGAGAATGGAGGAGAAGGGACTATGGTATGGCCATCCCCCTGGGGTGTGATTTCTTATTTCTGTCTCTCTGTCTCTCTCTGTCTTTCTGGAAAGCACATGCACCCTAAAGCAAAAACCTCTCCAACAATAAAAAAAGAGAGAGAGAGAGAGAAAATCTGATCCCTCTATGGTGTCAAAAGGTGGGGCCTCTGGGAATGATTAGGTGATTAGGAGTGGGGGTTAACTCCACCCTAAGAATGAGTCCTGGTGGGTTTATCAGGACAGAGGCATGTATACACAAACGTACAGAGATGCACGCTCTAGTTTTCTCACGATATGGTGCCCTGCATGGCCTCGGATAACCCCACCAACAGGAAAACCTTTACCAGCTATGCCTGCCAGACCTTGGGCCTCCAAACTGTGAGCTGAATAAACCTTGAGCATTAAATTACACAGATGCAGGTTTTTTTGTTAATGGCAATGGAATGGACGAAAACATGCTAGTATTAAGGTTACAAACTAGCCCGTTTGCATAAGGCTTTCCCAGTTTTAGCATGAAAGTCCCACATCCCAAGAACCTTCAACTCAATGCAAACTAAACTAGTAAGATTGGTCATTCTACTATTCCTAAATCTTAGGAAACCAACAGGGCGAAAGCAGAGGAAGGAGGAAAAAAAGAGAACAGAAAAGTAGGAAAAAAGAACATAATGGGTACAAGAAAGGTGTGTGCCATATACACGATGTCTGAAGGCCCTCGATGGTTGTCATGGATTCTGACTCCTGGGTCGAGTTTATTGTAATTAGGGGTGTGATTACCACTAGAATGGTTAGTGTAGTAACAGAACAGGCGCCTGTGAACAGAGAACACAGCACCAGGCTAGTGTTGTACAAGTGCTGTGCCATTTCTAACTAGAATCCTGGAGGGCCAATACTGTTGTTATCCCTATAGGGAGGAGCCCACTGAAGAGTTAACTTATGCTTCCTCAGTTCTAGAGAGAAAGATGCCAATAAGCCACCTTGACCATCTTTAAGAGGATATGCTTCTGGAGTGAGAAAAGTCATTCTTCTCCCCAGAAATAATTAGGGTAGCTGCTGTTTAGGTGTAAGCTCATTGTTCTGTTGTTTAGAAAAAGAGGGGACCAGCAGGTGGCATGGAAGTTAAGGTGCTGGATATACCCCCAAGGCTGACCATAGTTCGGGTCCCAGACCTGGTGGCTGGCTTTCTCACTTTCCCTCTGTCTCCACTCTCTCTGGTCCAATGAAAATAAATGAATAAATAAATAAAATTAAAAATTCTTTAAAAAGAAAAAGGTGTGTATCTGGGTCAGCAGGTGGTATGGTGATTAGGATGCTGGACACCCACATGGCCGACTGTACTTCAAGTCCTAGACCAGATGGCTGGCTTTCTCTATCTCTCTATCTCCCTGTGTAAGTGTGGACACCCTAAATCAAATGAAAATTAATAATAATAAATAAAATTAAATAAATAATTCTAAAAAAGAGAAAAGAGTGTGATCAAAATTTAGGTTTCTTTTTCTGGGTGTGCGTGTATATGTTGGGGGGTTCTCCTGAAGCTTCCTGACCATGGTTGTGTGGATCCCCAAGGAAGGAAAGTGCTACAGTTTGAACGTGTTCCCCCAAGTTCATGTATTGAAAAGTTAATGCCAATGCAAGTGTGGAGTGTTGGGACCTTTAAGAGGTATTGCATTAGGTAGAGCCTTCCTGAATAGATCAATATTGTTACCGCAGGAATGCGTTCCTGATACAAGGATGCTGGCCTCCCTGCTCCCACCCTGTGTCTCTTTCTCTCTCCCATACGCTTGCTCTTTTACCTTTCTGCCCTCCCTTATGGAATGTAGCAAGCAGGTCCTCACCAGATAGGGGCTTCTTGATTTCAGACTTCTCAACCTCCAGAACTGTGAGAAATAAATCTCTGTTCTTTATGAATTACGCAGTCTAAGATAGTCTGTTGTGGCAGCACAGAACAAAGACAGGAAGGAAACAGGGTTCAAGTCTACAAGGAAGAGTATAGCCTAAATTGGAAGAGCCTGGAATGGTGGCTAACCCAAAGAACTGAGTTCTAAGAACTATTGTATAACTCTGGAAACCCAAGCAAAGGGCCACCCGCATCTGAGCCCCAAGCCCTGAGGAAGGAGAGTGTCATTCCTCAGGGATCCATGCCAGCTGAACCAAGAAAGATCTGCATAACTGCCTGCTTTGACGTGCCCGTGTAGGCCCGTCCGTCAACAGTGACATCCTGTGGCAACAAGAAACAGTGCAGTAGAAGGCTAAGCCTCCAGGCTCCCTCTGCAGATTAGAAAGTCCAAAGTACCGCCTTCTTCCACTCCCTGTTTGGATTCACTGTCTCAGGGCACTGGAGTTTGCAGATGTGGGGCAACTGCAGGCCTGATGCAGCTGATCCTGACACTGGAATGAATGACAGTAGATCCCTGAAAGAGGCTACTCTGTATTTCTTTTAAACCTGCTTCTTCAGGACCAGCAGATGGCGTAATGGCTACATTACTGGAATCCCAGGTAGTCAACTACGGTTCAAGTCCCAGACCCAGTGGTTTAAACTCATGCCAGGCATATGTACGTGCATGCCCGAGATCCCGAGAGGAGAATGGAGGAGACGGGATTGTGGCGTGGGCACCCCCTAGGGGGTGATTTTTTGTTTTCTGTCTCCTTGTCTCTGTCTCTCTTGCAAGTTCAGGTGCCCTATACCAAAATCCTCTCCAAAAAAAAAAAAACAAAAAAACAAAAAAACAAAAAAACCTGCTTCCTAATTTATTTTCTCCTCAAGAGCTCAATTATGGAAGAGGGATAATTTATATTGGACTCTTGTACTGAGAAAGCAACATCTACTATATTTAGTGGGGAAACTGAGGCTTAGAAGATCATGTTGGGGCATGCTATTTCACAAAGTTAGACCAGGCACTTCCAATCTCCCTCCAGAAACCCTTCCTTGATCCCAAGTCAGACATTCTCATAGTAGTCTAGGTCCTTCCTAGCTAGTATGTACACTTGGGAAGGCTGTGGCCCTCTTTCTACTGGAAGTCCAAACTTTGGTTTTGAGGTTAGGTCAAACAGGCAGCTGTCCACAGCTAATGAGCCACCAGACCTGCTATGATTGTTTTTGCTATCAACTTAGGGGTTCTTTTTCTTAGAAACTGTACTCAAATCAAAAGCAACCATTGGCTTAATAAAAAGCTTTCAGCAATGACACTGAAGACAATCACATATCATAAAGAAAATAAATATCAAAAATAAAATCACTTTTTACTTTTACTAGTTAACCTTGCGGTGAACATTTAATGACTGCTTTGGGAGAAAAGAACTGGTTTTACGATTCTTCATGCCTTTTCCCAGAGTGGACATACTCTTTCCAAAGCACAAAGAAGGAAACAGAATCATAAGATCAAGGTAAACATTGTCACAAGACGTTTCTTCTTAAAGCGTAAAGGAAAGAGTTCACAGAAAGATGAAAATACTCACTTATGGGAAAGGTGAAGGCATTGGAACTCTGACCTGAGAGCCCATACAGGTTTTTGAAAAAGAAGCTGAACGTGAACTCACAGATAATTACTCTACAATGGATTATGGGAAGGAACTCAGAGATGCTTGGAGCCCTTAAGCTATGAGGCCAGTTTCATGGAAGAAGTGCACCTTCCACTTTGGAGACAGAACACTGCTTCTGTGACCCACTGTGGAATTTATGATTTTCATACACCCCCAAGGCCCACAACAGATGATTACTGAGTTGAAGTGGAACATCTACTGACCCTAATGATGTCACCAAGGTCAGCTCTGGGAGCTGACATTCCAGACCCTGCGTGGAGATGAGTGCCCTTGGTTGGTGCTCATCCCCTTCAAAGTCTTGTCCCTGGGCTAAAACTGCTAGTTCCCAGATAGTCATCAGGAAACCAGGAGAAATGAGTTCCATCTCTAAGGTATTTTGGTTACCTCATCGGTGCGTTTGGGAGGAAAGGGCAGTGGGAATGATGAGGCCAGGGCAAGGTCTTTTCCAATATAAGGGAGAGCTGGTTTAGGACAGGGCAAGGAGCGAGCACACTCTCACGGGAGTGAGCACGGAGACGGGAGTTCCTGCTGCCTCGGTGAACACCAAGGAGAAAGGTGAGCTTGTGGATGGACCGGACATAAGGGCATGAGGGCCGGAAACACTGTTTTGACAGCAGAGTACAAAGGATAATTAATGCCGCCTCACTTTCTCTTTCCTCCTTTCTCCTGTGTCCCCTCACCCCTACCTGGGAAATCCCAGTAATAGAAGTCTAGTTCAACCCAGTAGCCGTCTCTAGTCAACAGTTATGCAAGTTAAACTTTCCTTCTTGTTGAGCAGCAAACTGGCTCTCCTCCGCTTTGTCCTTCTCTTTCTTCCTATAAGGCAATTTCCTCCTCTCTGTTTTGCAGGGTCGATAGTTCAAATACAGTGCTATGGTGATGACGCCCACTCCGAGGGCGACAATGATGATGATGAAGATGGTAGAGGTGATTCCTTCTCCTGGTCCTGCCCAAACACAGAAAACAGAGAAAATGAGAGGGTTTGAGAGCAAGAGAAGCACCCCACCCCAGCCAACTGAGCCCACTTCAGTCTCATCCTCCCCAGTCTTATAAAATCTTTCTTCTTTCCATAAATGGATAAGAATCCCAAATTGGCTGGCGGCTGGCAGGGAGGTTAAGGCAGCTAGATCCCACACGGCCAATGGCATGGATCAAGTCCCAGACCCAAAGGCTTGAAATGCATGCCAGATCCATGTACGTGCATGCCCAAAATCCTAAGAGGAGAATGGAGGAGAAGGAAATGTGGCATGGCAGCCATCCCTCCTCGGGTGGTGCTTTCTCACTTTCCCTCTCTCTCCCTCCAGCAAGCATCTGGAGAACACACACACTCTGTAGCAAACTTAAGAAAAAGAGAATCTCAAACCCCTGGGATCTCCCTCCCACCCTGACGGCAGGGCAGCACTGGTCACCTTGAACAATGACAGTGATGTCTTTGCTGACAGAGCCCAGCTGGTTAGTGGCCGTGCAGCAGTAGGTTCCAGTGTGGTTCTGGGTTGCCTTCTGTGGCACTTCGAGATCAAAGACGATTCCATTCCAGGTGCACACCAAGGCTGGGGCTGGGTTTCCCCTTGGGACGCAGGCAAGCATCTGCACCATTCCTTCTACCCATGTCTGGCTGCCAGGGCAACCAGATTCCTCAAACCGTGGCTTGTCTGCAAAAAAACAGCATCCCCAAGGAGTGGCACTCAGTGTGTCCCATTCCCTCTGACCTTCATGTTCAGCTCCCTCTCTCTCCGGTGACCCAAATGCTGCCCCCTATTCCCAACAGCTTTCTTTCCCAAGGGAGTTCACTTGGTTCCCTGATCTGGACCAACTCTTCCTTCCTCCCTTCCCTGTGGTCAAGGAGTATGAGGTGCAGGCCAGGGCGCTGGCGTGGATCCAGGCTAAGGACAGCATTGCTCTGTCCATGGTGGCCTTGGGGCCTGGCTCTCCATCATTGCCCCTCAGGGGGTGAGGGGCTGGAGAGGGGAAATTCAGAGCTGAGCACTGTTCTGCTTCTCAAATGACAGATTTTACGTGGAATTTTTGAAAGATC
The DNA here is from genome assembly GCA_026018925.1 of Tupaia tana. Classification (NCBI taxonomy): domain Eukaryota; kingdom Metazoa; phylum Chordata; class Mammalia; order Scandentia; family Tupaiidae; genus Tupaia; species Tupaia tana. The sequence goes on along the minus strand of JAKSZU010000011.1, from coordinate 55,239,513 downwards.
CCCCGCCCCCCAGCATAAGCTCCAACTATCATTTCTCCTCAGCTATCAGCCTCAGCAAATGCTGCCCGACCACTGTAACACTTGCCTTCAGCTCCCGGTTTCCTCTCATCTTGCTCCCATTCACTTTCCTGGGGGTTAGGCTAAGCTTTAAGGGCTTTCATTTTATTTGCTCCTTTGCTTTTTTTTTTTTTTTTTTTTTTATAATGAGGAAAATGTGTTGGGACCAGCAGTTAGCGTAATGGCTGGCTATGTCACTGGACTCCCATGTAGTCGACCGTGGTTCAAGTCCCAGACACAGTGGCTTAAACTCATGCTGGGTGTGTGTGTGTGCGTGCCCAAGATCCCGAGAGGAGAATGGAGGAGAAGGGATTGCGGCACGGCCATCCCCTCTTGGGGGTGATTTCTTGCTTTCTGTCTCTGTCTTTCTGGTGAGATATACGTGCCCTATAGCAAAAGCCTCTCAAATAAAAAAAAAAAAAAAAAAAAAGAAAGAAAGAAAGAAAAGAAAAGAAAATGTGGCAATTCTACTGGCCAAGAAGATTTCTGGAAACAGGAAACTCATAACCCTTGTTTTGACAGGACAAATCAGGCCTCTACTCACATAAGACATGAAGCTGGATCACAGTGGTTTTAATCAATCGCCGACCCTGCACCTCCAAAGAGGCCTCACAGGAGAAATTTCGGCCATCGTCTTCCTCCCTGGCAGTAAGTGCAAGCCAAGCAGGCTCCCCAGGAGCAGGGCGGTCTGAGGCTCCCTGAAGCCAAAGAGAAGGGCTGGGAGAGGTTAACACATGCCCTGTGCAGGTCACATTAACGTCTGTCCCTGCCAGTGGGTATTCTTCTATCTCCAAGATTGGTGGAGGGAAGCCTTTGAGAAAAAGAGAAAGAAAACGAAACACGTCTCAAATAGGCAGCCACTCTGTATTCTTGCTGCTGGTGAAACCCCTTGGGTAGGCAGACAACAGGGCTCCAGAAACCATGACTACTTCTGTAAAAGGAGTGGCAAGGTAGTTTGAGAGTGTGAGGGCTTCTTACGACAGACACGGTGTGTGCGCGTTGGGCCCTGCCTCTGCTGCCAGGATGGCAAGGTGTCTTTTCATCTTAGGGATTTCTTTCTCACCTCAGATAACTGTTGCTAGGAAGAAGTCTGCGCCTCCACAATCGCTCTGTAAGCAGGATGGCAAGGGTTGGATAGAACTACTGTGACAACGCAATGCCTGTTCCCACACTGCCTGTGCTTAAAAGGGCAAGATGACAGTGTCCTAGCAACTGTGAGCAGGATAGCCACAGTGGAATCATCAAGCCAGTACTACCTAAGGTCGCAAGAGCAGAGAGCCCACATGGGGAGAGGAGAGGCAGGGTACTCACTGTAGACATACACTGGCTCTCTTATTTTCTGTTCCATGAGACCCAGAGACACAAGGCAGGACAGCTCCTGATCACCAGTCTCCATGGCCCGAACGGTGGCATTGGCCCATGCTGTGTCCCCCTCCCAGGAGAGGGAGGGGCTCAGCTCCTGGTCTCCCAGGTACATGTGAAACACAACATCTTTGGCTGGAAACACCTTAGCCACCTCACAGCTCACAGTCTCTGCCATACCGACCTCCAGCAGCGAAGAGAACCAAATCTGCGGGCTCTCAGAGAATTCTGTCAAGAAATGAGGAAATCCAAAGAAAGGGGAAAAATTAAATAAAATCTAAGGTAAAGTGCATGCCATGTGAGATACTGCAAGGGAGGGGAGTGGGGCTAAAAGGTCTCTGTTCTTCTGAGAGAGTTTTATGCCCACATAGAGGTGGAACTCAATTAGTCTCACACCTTCACTCTATACCCTGTGGAAACTTAGTTTCAAGGCTAAAGTGATGACAAGCAAAATGAGCCCCAGCACTGCTTCCACACCTGGGCTCTAACTCACCAAAAATCCGGAGTACCTTGACAGCTGAGCTGCCATGAAGGAGCCCTCCACCTTGTGGACTCAGGTCTAGTTCTGCATGGCAGGAGAAATTGCTTCTGTCATTCTCCCTTTGTGCTCTGACACTGATGGTGACCTCAGGTCTTCGAGAGGCCACAGCCAAGCTCACAAAATTCTTTCTTTGCAGCTCTTTGTTACCCTGGAGAAGGGTCAGGGTGAGGTTCTCCAGAGGTGCTACACTGGGCACATGGCACTTCACTGTAAAGGTTTCCTCCACGGCCACCCATGCAGGCTGCAGCTCCAGGATCACCTGCTCTGGAGGTCCTTTAAGACAAAAAGGTGGGGCTTGGTGAGAGAGGGCGACCCACCTCTCCAGAAAGAAACAGCATAGGACAGGAAGTCTGTGATAAACAAATCACAGAACATGACTGTGACCCTTACAGCTCTGATCAACATTGTCAGCTTTCTGCCACTCCTGCCCCCGTTAGGACAGGCTGGGCTCTGGCTCTTCTGCTTATTAAAGGTTGGAGCCAAGAAGTGTGACACTGAGGGGACTTCCCTGCTTTGACTGTTGCTGCTAGCCTTAGAGCTTTTATTTCTTCCCACAAGTGCTTCAGAGATGCGAGCAACTTCTGAGCAGCTTCTTGGCCTCACAGAAAAACTACACCTTTGCTTACCAAGTTCTTACTCCACAGAGATCACACTTTGCCGATGCTATCTGCTCCCGGAACGACCCTACTCCCCACCCCTTACCAGTCTGAACCCTAACCATTCTGCAGGAGGGCAGCTCAAGAGCCTCCCTTTTCATGGAGACCTCTCTAACTACCCCAGCTCAACAAAGACCCTCCTTTCTTCCATCCTAATTTATTCTAAGAACTTGTAGCAAATAACTGAGTGCTAATTCTATCCATTTTTTTTTTCTTTTTAAGAGAGATTTTTGCTATAGGATGTGTACGCTGGCTGGGAAGACAAGAGAGACAGAAAACAAGAAATCACCCTCTTGGGGGGATGACCACGCCACAATCCCTTCTCCTCCATTCTCCTCTTGGGATCTTGGGCCCACATGCACACGTGCCCGGCATGAGTTTAAGCCATCACGTCCAGAACTCAAACTGCAATTGACTACGGAAGAGGCCAGTGACGTAACCATTACACTACCTGCTGGTCCCCTCTATTTTTTTTTAAAGAATTATTTAACTTTATCTATTTTAATTTGACCAGAGAGGAACAGAGCGAGAAAGAGAGAGAAAGTGAGAAAGCAAGCCACCAGGTCCAGGACTTAAAACCACTGTCGGCCATGTGCGAGTCCAGCACTCTTAACCACCACGCCACCTGCCGGCCCTCCATTTTTATAAGAGAAATTTTCGCATGGGAAGGATGTGCTTGCTGGAGAGACAGAGATGCAGAAAGCGAGAAATCACCCCCTCAGGGGGGATGGCCATACCACAATCCTTTCTCTTCCATTCTCTTCTCAGGATCTTGGGCACGTACACACAGGTGCCTGGCATGAGCCTTTTTTTTTTTTTTTTTTTTTGGGGGGGGGAGAACTTTTTGCTATAGGATGCGTGCGCTCTCCAGAAAGACAGAGAGAGACAGAGAGAGAGAAAGCGAGAAATCATGCCCCAGGGGGAATAGCCACGCTGCAATCCCTACTCCTCCATTCTCCTCTCGGGATCTTGGGCTTGCATGCACACGCGCCCTGCGTGAGTTTAAGCCACCAGTCTGGTACTCGAACCGAGGTCAACTACATGGAGTTCAGCAATGTAACCATTATGCCATCTGCTGGTCCCAATTCTATCCTTTTTTGATAAGTTAGAAGTTAGCACTCTTAGCATACGCTTCCTTTATTTGAACATATTCTCGAGCACAGCAGTCTGGATGCCCTCTGTGGTCTGCTCCTAATTAAAAATGCAGGAGAAAGCCTACACCAAAGGAAACAGAAGTAACGGGCTCTAGAATCCCCACAGTATAACAGAAATCTTTATTAGGGGCCCTGGAAGAAATCCATTTCATTCTTCCCTAAACACAACATATTCATGTTTCCCCACTCTGCTCCTTCCTCCCCAGCCCTCAGCTCCACTCACGATACACAGTGATGCCAAGAGTCGTGTCCTTTTGAATCCCAGCACAGGAGAAGAAGCACTGCAGGATGGAATTTTCTGTGATGTTCTCCAGGAGAAATTCCTTCCACTGAGGCCCTTTGCCCACCTGGGTTTTCTTTAGAAATGTTTCAATCCCACTGGGGCCTGGGGCCGGGCAGGTGGTACTGCAGTTGACCAGCAGGGACTGTTCGAACTCCACTAAGGCCTGATTTGGCTGAACAGAAACTTCAAACAGCTCTTCTGTGGCCCCTGAAATGAACCACAAATGCCAAAGACTCTGGCGAGAACCGCAAGACTCAGAGAAAATTAAGAGTTTATTCTATCTAGTTACAAGCTAGAGAACAGAGAACCTGCCCGGTTGTCTAGTCAGGGGACTAGACGAGAAAAAGACCTCTAATGGGCGAGTCCAAGTCCTTATCCTCCCACTATTCCCTCCACCTACCTTTCTTTTGAGAGAGAGATTTTTCCTATTAGGGTACAGAGACAGAGAGAGACACAAAGTGAGAAATCACCCCACAGGGGGGATGGTCACGCCACAATCCCTTCTCCTCCATTCTTCTCTTGGGATTTTGGGCAAACACGCATGTGTCCAGCCTGAGTTTCAAGCCACTGGGTCTGGGACTCGAACGGTGGTCAACTACATGGGAATCTAGCACCTTGACCACTATGCCACCTGCTGGTTCCCCCCCACCTCCACTCATCTTCTTTCTTGAGATCTTAATTTCTCTACTAGTGTCACTGGGGAAACTATGGAGTCACTGAAAATCATGCCCAGGAAATAATTCTCTTCCCAAACTTTCAGAATTCTTGGAAGCTCCCCAGGATTAACTATTGTAGGCACAGAGCTTTGTTCCTTATATTTCAAAGTGGCATTTCCTTCACATTATGGTCAAGAGGTATCTTTACCAGATCACTAGGAAGGCTTGTGAAACTGCAGATTCCAGGACCAGCAGATGGTGTAGTGGTTGCATCACTGGACTCCCATGTAGTTGACCATGGTTCGAGTCCCAGACCTGGTAACTTGAAACTCATGCTGGGTGTGTGTACGTGCTCAAGATCCTGAGAGGAGAATGGAGGAGAAAGGATTGTGATGTGGCCATCACTCCTAGGGGGTGATTTCTCGTTTTCTGTCTGTCTCTCTCTGTACACACGCCCTATAGCAAAAATCTCTCTTTAAAAAAAAAAAAAGAAAAAAAACGCAGATTCCAACTCCACCTCCAACTGAAAGATCACAAACTTATGAAGGTGGAACCTGGAACTGTCCTAGGAAACAAACAAGCCTCCTGGGGACCTTGATACACACCAACTTGTGAGGGCCACTGGCCTAGAGGCAACTCCCAGTGTCTCTCACTTCATGGAACTTTTCACCTCTCCTCAGAGTGAGACTGACTCATTCTGCTTTGGTGCTAAGGCAATGAATATTTTTGAATACTTACAGGTACAGTGTGTTCAAGAAGTCTTCTGAGGTACAGTGAGACAGACAGTAGGTGGGTTCTAGATGGCTGGTGTAGGTAAGGGGCACGGTCTCCTGAAGGCTTCCCTGCAGATCTCCTCTAGCTAGTCCATGTCCACCAGGGTCTTTACCTCCCAAGTCCCAGTCCCCTCTGGGAATACACAGCTCTTGAAGCAATGTTACCTGCAAAGGCTCCAGTTCCTTTCCTGTGGCTGGGAGAACTCACACCTTGTAAGAGGGTCATGGGCCCTGTCCTCTAAGATCTTATAGCTAGGGGGCCAGCAGGTGGTGTAGTGGTTAAGGTGTTGGACTCCTACATGGCCAATAGCACTTTGAGTCCTGGACATGGTGACTTGCTTTCTCACTTTCTGTCTGTCTCTCTTTGGTGAGCACATGTGCCATAGAGCAAACTTAAAATAAATACATACATAAATAAAATTTTAAAATTTTAAAAATCTTATAGCTCATCATGATATAAAGGGCGACAACAGAAAGGTAAAAATATTTTGGAAGGAGAGCAGGACAGTCCTGGGCATCAGAGGGCCAAGCAGAGGCTTATTTCCTAGGGAACATTCTCTGTGGGCCCATTAATTTGAGTTGTACCAAATATAACCCAGATATACCTAAGGATTATGTGTCCTAGTGACTGATGAAATTTCTTCCAAGGGTCTAGATGGCCCAGATGAATGAATACTGAAGCATCACCCCACTCAGGACTTCTCTTCCTCACTAAGCAGCCATCTCTGGCTTGATTCATACTCGCTGAAAAAACTTTCCCAAACAGTCTCACCTGGGCAATGGGTCAAGGCCAGCAGGACCCAGACGTCAAACAGAAGCAATTCCATCCTCATAGGAAAGGCCAACGCCAAAAGCTGGAGAGAAACAAAATACACAGCAGTGCTGGAGAAAGTGATGAGAGAGAGAGAAAATGTAGAAAATTCTTTCTTTGATATTGTTAAAAGTCAGCCTCAGAGCCAGCAGGAGGTACAGTGGCGCTGAATTCCCACATGGCCAACCTCAGTTCAAGCTCTGGACCCGGAAGTCGCATGTGTATGCGTTTCCAAAATCCCAGGAACAGAATGGAAGAGAAGGGATTGCAGTGTGGCCATCCCCTGGGGGGTGATTTCTCATTGTCCCTCTCACTGTGTCCTCTGTCTCCAGTAAGCGCACATGCCCTAAGGCAAAACAGAAATAAATAGACAGACAGATAGATAGATAGATAGATAGATAGTTAGATAAAGTCTGCTTCATTCCTGAAACCTCACATAGTCTGGAGACATGGCAGCAAGAACATCAGGAGTGTGGGTGTACTGAAAGAACTTCTTGCATTGATCTATTTCAGTTTGGTTTATGTGCATAGTTAAAAAGAGGAAAAACAAAAGGATGAGGGGATATTTGATTAGCAAGTTTCCTGTATAAGTTTGTTTCATGCTTATCCTTTTGCTAGTTTGCTTCCATCTATTAGACTGAGTCAGCAGAAGAGTGCTAACCTAAACACGTGAAAAATGGACTTTAGTGACTCCATTTTCCTGGCACTATCCAGTGGAAAGTGACCTTGAATCTAGAGAACATGGTCACTAGAGTCCTGCTGTCTGATGTAAGGGAGAAATGTTTTATCAGGCCTCTCATGACCTCTGTGATTGCCCTCAAGACAGTTCAGCTCCTTCTGGTCTGCTTCCACGTTCAACTACTCTGGCTGGTTAAGTCTTGAGTGTCCACTGCTCTGCTCTCCATCAATCCATACCAAGTTGTTGCCTTCAAAACGCCATTCGCGCTCTTTTCTTCTACGAAGTTTCTTTCTAGCCTTTTCCCACGTCACAATCCCTCATTTACTGTACATTACCATACCTCATTTTAGGCCAAATAAGATTTCTTTTGTTGTTGTTGTTGGAGAGGTTTTTGTTTTGTTTTGTTTTGGTTTTGTTTTTTGTTTGTTTGTTTGTTTGTTTGTTTGTTTTTTTTTTTTTTTTTGCTATAGGGCACGTGCACTCGCCAGAAAGACAGAGAGAAACAGAGAGGCAAAAAGCGAGAGGATGGCCACGCCACAATCCCTTCTCCTCCTTTTTCCTCTCGGGATCTTGGGCACGCACGCACACGCGCCCGACGTGAGTTTAAGTCACCAGGTCCAGGACTCGAACCGCAGTCGACTACATGGGAGTTCAGTGACATAGCCATTACGCCAACTGCTGGTCGCAGGCCAAATACGATTTCTAAAGCTGTGTATGTGCATATATGAAAATATAATTCACTTTTGGTGAATTATTTCATTGCTGTACCAGGAATTCTTTGAGGGCAAGAGATTATAATTTATTTTTTGTGACTGTCCAGCACCTAGCACGGTGCAGAAGCTATTGTGGGTATTCCATAAATGAATGATTACTCTCTTATTTTGTATTTGAATTTTCATATACTGGATTTTGTACAAGTCTGCCTTTACTTCTATGCTGGTCTGAAAGAGTTCTTTAATATATATATATGCATGCATAAGATATTTTGAATGCAAAATGTATATTCCCAAGTGACCATTACCTATATAAATAGCTACTATAAACTGTAAGTTTATTCCAGTGATGACACCATGATTTAAAACTTTTGTGGATGTGACTTAGATTGGCCTTTTTTTTTTTTTTTTTAAAGATTTTTGCTATAGGGTACATGTGCTCGCCAGAGAGACACACGCAGAAAATAGAAATCACTCCCCAGGGGGGATGGCCATGCCCTTTTTCTTCATTCTCCTCTCAGGATTTTGGGCACCCATGCACATGCATCTGGTGTGATTTTCAAGTCTCTGGGTCTGGGGTTGACCGGCAGTCAGATATGTGGGGGTCCAGCAGTGTAAGCATTACATCATCTGCTGGTCCCTTGACTTTTAAGCTATATCAGAAAAACTAGCCTGTATTAAGTTACTCTATTATTCTTTGATCAAAAAATATTATTTACCTTATTCAGTAAACTTAGCTCTAAGTGCCTTACTATCTCTTGCCAAGGAAGATCTGTTACCCACTGAAGATATTCTAAATAAAGCACGCAGCCACTGAAGGAAATTGCAAAACAAGAGTTTTGAATAATATAACTCTGCTGGAAAAAGTGCAAAAGTCCCAAATGGGACTGTATACATTCCTTCTGCAGATAATAACTGAGTGTCTATAATGTGCTAGGATCTTAGTAAAGTGGTGAAAGTAGAGATTTATCCTGCAGCATATGAATTCCTGGCAGTCTAGTGGGAAAGACAAATTAAAAATAACAATACTCTGTGCCAGTGTTACTATTAAAAAAACGGGGAGGAGATGAAATAAAAAATAAATGAATGAATCCAGGTTAAGTATATCAATTAAAAACAGGAGGCAGCTGGTGGTACTGGTTAAAGCAATGGATCCCACATGGCTGACTGTGAGATCCGCACCGGGACCCTGCTTGTGTGCTTGCCCAAAATCCGGGGAGGGGAACGGAAAAGGGACTGTAGCGAGGCCATCCCCACCTCAATTCCTGCCCTCCCTCCCCCCCTCCCCCCCCCCCCACCGCGTGCTTTCGCCTCTCTTCCTCTCTGGCAAAAAATAAAAATACTTGAAATTTTAACATAAAGAAAGATGGGGACTAGCAGGTGACATGATGCTTAAGGGCGCAGCACTCCCACATGGTCAACCGCGGTTCGAATCCCGGACCTGGCGATTTGCTCTCTCTCTCCTTCTCTCTCTGTCCCTCTCTGGTCAAATTTAAATAAATAAATAAAGTTAAATAAAATAATTCTTTTTAAAAAAAAGATGTATATAAAATATTTTAAAATACAAAATACGTGGAAAAAACACTTCCACAAGTGCCCCGGGGCGCCGGCCCACTAACACGTCACGTCGAGGCGAGGGCCGCCAGGAGCCCGCCCGGGAGGGGTCTGACGGGAAAGCCAGTGGAAATACCGACATAAGACTCAAATCCTCACGGCGCCGCGGCCGTTTGCACGCCCTCGCCCTCGCGGGACCGCTCCCCGCCGCTCCGCGGATCTCTCGGCAGCCTGGTCAGCCCGCCGCGCCTCGCTCGCAGGCACCCGCCACGCGCTCCGACCGTTTGTTCTGCACCGCCAGGCAGAGGCGCGCGAGGGCGCTCCGGACGGGAGGATGTCCCGGATCTGCCTAGCAACTCGTGATGTCAACACAAAAGCTTAGCACGATTGGCTTAGGAAAGCGGGGAGGGCAGGAAGCGAAAATGACAGGAGGGCTGAGCGGAGATGTTGAGGGCAGGGGACCTCGTATCCTGTTTGGAAGAGAGCACGCATGTGGCCCCAGATAATCACTACTAAGTCAAACAAAGTGCAAATAAAAGGAAATGGGTTGTTGTAGCAAATAGTGGCTCTACCAGGAAAGCAAGAGGTTGTCGTCCCCTGTGTCTGTTTGTCTCGTGGTGCTGCCTGAACACCTGAGACTTCCAGCGCTGCCGCGCACATTCCCGCCTTGGGCTCAGATTGGAGGCTCTTTTGGTTTTTGGTTTTGTTTTTTCAGGGCAATTACTAAGTGTACCCCTCATCTCGTTTAATGTCAGTAACCTCGCAAGGCACACGAGTATTACGTCCACTTTATGGAGGAGAAAACATACATACTTGGAAGGGCTCACTAGTCTCCGTGTGAGGGTGACAAGCAGGGGGATAATTAATATAGTTGACAGTTTTAGCATTCATTGTGAATTCCAAAAACTCCATTTCTTGCCATGCATAAATCTTTTATCCACCCACATCTTTCTTCTCTGACTGTGATTGAGTGGCTTATTATTCTAAGGCTAACTCTGGACTGCTTAGGATGATGCCTGCCTTCATTGTGCTGCCTTGTTTCCTTCCATACTGACAGTTTGAGACAGAAAGTCAATGGAGTAGGAGCTTCGAAGCCAGCCAAGCCTGTCGACGAATCCAATATCATACCAGCTTTCTGACTGTGGGAAAATTGCATAACATGCAGTTTCCTTATCTGTCTATAGGAATGCCGGAGTTGATGTATACAAAAAACTTACCCTGTCTTTGACACCTCTTTGTGTGTGCATATGTGTGTGTGTGTGTGTGTTGCTTAGTGTCGTAGCCTCAGCACATGAACACACATGCGTGCTCACACACATACAGTGTACTTAAAAAATTCTGAGGGAAGGGAACCAGCAGTCACCGTAATGGCTATTTCGCTGGACTCCCACGTAGTCGACCGCGGTTCGCGTCCCAGACCCGGTAGCTTAAAACACACGCGCCCAAGATCCCGAGAGGAGAATGGAGGAGAAGGGATTGCGGCGTGACCATCCCCCCTGGGGGTGATTTCTCGCTTTCTGTCTCTCTGTCTCTGCCTGTCTGGCGAGCACACGCGCCCTATAGCGAAAAACCTCTCCAAAAAAAAAAAAAAATTCGGAGGGAGAGGCTGGCCTCCTGGCTCACCTGGTTAAACCTTATGCATGAGTTACCAGCTCTCACATAGTTGCCTGTGGTTCGAATCCCAGACCACTGGCATGGAAAACATCCTGGGCTTGTGTGCATGTATGCCCAAAATCCTGACAGGAAGAAAAAATGGAGGAAAAGGACTGAGATGTGACCATGCCCCATCGGGGTGTGCTTTCTTTCTCTCTCTTGCACGCACACCCACCCTCTGGGAATTTCAAAAAAAGAAAGTGAGAAAAATAGAATTAAAATATGGGGTTTTATTTTAGTGCAAAAATTTTGAAATCCATGCATAGTGTTTTCATAATCTGCCTTTTCCATGAATTTTCTGAAGACTGTATACATATATACTGTTTGTTCATTGTTTTCTCTCAGAAATATGTATCAAGAAGGCTTTTATTTTTATTTTTTTGCCAGAGGATGCCTGTGCTTGTCAGAGAGGATCAGAGAGACAGAGAGGGAGAGAGAAAAGCATCCCCACAATGGGGCATGGGCATACCACAATCTCTTCTCCATTACTCCATCCTTTTGGGATTTAGGACACACACAGACACACAAATACACACATGACTGGTGGTTTTTCAAAGCCCCTGGGACTGAGATTATAACCATGGTCAGTCATGTGGATTCAGCTCCCTTAACCACTAGGCTGGCCCAAGAGGGCATGATTTTTTTTTTCTTTTTTTGGAGAGGTTTTTGCTATAAGGTGCGTGCGCTCGCCAGGCAGAGAGAGAGAGACAGAGAGACAGAAAGCGAGAAATCACCCCCCCCCCCCAGGGGGATGGCCATGCCTCAATCCCTTCTCCTCCATTCTCCTCTTGGGATCTTGGGCACGCATTCACACATGCCCTGTGTGAGTTTAAGCCACCGGGTCCGGGACTCGAACCACGCTCGACTACGTGGGAGTCCAGCGACATAGCCATTACGCTAACTGCTGGTCCCAAGAGGGCATGATTTTTGTCCATCTTGTTGTTCTTGTATCCTCAGCACCGAGGGCAGGGCCTGCTCATAATACACACTCTGTAAATGTTCAGTAATTTAGCTGAGTGTGGTTTAGCATCTTCGTTCTCTGTGTGAAGGGCATCACATTGCTCCTTCAGAGGACTCTTTACCTTCAAGATGCCAACCCCCCCCATCCTGTTTTTTTTTTTTTTTTTTTGGAAAAGTTTTTGCTATAGGGCGTGTATACTCACCAAACAGAGAGAGACAGAAAGACAGAAAGCGAGAAATCACTCCCCAGGGGGATGGCCATACCTCAATCCCTTCTCCTCCATTCTCCTCTTGGGATCTTGGGCACGCATTCACATGTGCCCAGCGTGAGTTTAAGCCACCGGGTCCAGGACTTGAACCGTGGTCGACTACATGGGAGTCCAGCGACATAGCTATTATGGTAACTGCTGGTCCCAGCATCATTTAGTCTTACACTGCAATCAATACTGAAACCAATATATTCTGGAAATCCCCCTATTTTTCTAATTCTCTAAAAAACAACTTTCTCTAAAAAATAACTTTCCTTCCTCCTTTTCCCTAATAAATACAGAGAACAAGAGAGGCTTAGCAGGCGCATACCTGGATGGCCTCTCCCTTTCCCTCTTTTTTTTTTTTTTTTTGGAGAGGTTTTTCGCTATAGGGCGCGTGCGCTCGCCAGACAGACAGAGAGAGACATAGAGACAGAAAGCGAGAAATCACCCCCCAGGGGGGATGGTCACGCCGCAATCCCTTCTCCTCCAGTCTCCTCTCGGGATCTTGGGCACGCACGCACACGTGCCCGGCGTGAGTTGTAAGCCACCGGGTCCGAGACGCGAACCGCGGTCGACTACATGGGAGTCCAGCGACATAGCCATTACGCTAACTGCTGGTTCCCTCCCTTTCCCTCTTGATTCAGATTTCTGTGTCTCGGGTCGTTATTCCTTGCATGATTCAGGTGACTCTCTGCCGGTCAAGAAGAGTCACAACTGAGAATGAGGGGACGAAGGTGAGAGAGAGAGAGCAGAATGGAAGTCCTTAAGGCTTTCTGTATTCCCTTTGCTCTGGTTGCAGGCTCCCTGGGCACCTTATTAGGCCACTGTATCTTCCTTGGCTCCTGGTTGCCTGTGAGACCCTTCTGAATGTCTCAGCAAAGCAGAGTTGGGCCTTTGCCACGACCTCATGCTCTTAACAAAGATAGCTATAGGGAAGGAGAGACAGACTGGGAGGACAGTGAGACATTGATTTTGAGCAGATGGGTCTAAATGGCTTACAGAGCATTCAGCAGGGAGCTAGAACTATGGATCCGACACTCTGCAGAAAGGCGGGGTTGGAGATAGATTTAGGGTCATTGGGAAATAGACAGAAATGGAAGGGATGAGAGTAGATGAGCATGTCTGAGTACATCAGGTTCAGAGAGAAGACCTAAAGATAAAACCCCAAAGGACAAGGACATCTATGGACCAGAGGGGAAGGAAACTGAGTCAGCGATCCCAGTGGAAGCCCTCTCCTCATCTTTCCTCTATGGTAGTGGTCTGTTTATTCTACTTGACACTCTGGGTCCAAATTAAAATGCCAGGAGGCCATCACTGAGAGTATCTGAGATATGATCTGAGACCACAAGTCACCCAGGTCTCCACATTGCATGAGGAGACCACAAATGGAAGAATCATGCCCCAGACCTTGACTCCAGAAATTCCAGGAGTGTTACCTGAACTGACTGTAGTCCTGAAGTCCAGGACTTTTTTTTTTCTTTTCTTTTATATATATTTAAGAACAGTGGGTTTTTTTTATATATATTTAACTCTATTTATTTATTTTAATTTGACCAGAGAGGGACAGAGTGAGAGAGAGAAAGAGAGAGGGAAAGTGAGAAAACAAGCCACCAGGTCTGGGACTCAAACTGCTGTCAGCCATGTGGGAGTCCAGCAGCCTTAACCACCATGCCTCTTGCCAGCCCCAAGAACAGTTTGTTTGTTTGTTTGTTTGTTTGTTTAAAGAGGCTTTTGCTATAGAGCATGTGTGCTTGCCTGAGGGGGTGGGGGGGACAGTGAGAGAGAAATTGAGAAATCACCTCCCAGGACGATGGCCATGTCACAATCCCTTTTCCTCCATTCTTTTCCTGCAATTTTGGGCATGCATGCATGTACACACACCTGGTATGATTTTTAAGCCACTGAGTCTGGGATTCAAACTGTGGTCAGCCATGTGGGAGTCCAGCGATATAACTATCTGTTGGCCCCATAGTTTCATTGCATAGTTCCTAACGCAATGGACTTCCTCTCCCAGTTTCTCTATTATTAACTTTCATTCGCATGATACACTTGTTATAATTAATGGATCGGTATTGATGAAGCTTTATTAGCTGAAGTCTATAGTTTACATTACCCTGCATGTTATATATAGTCCTATGGATTTTGACAAATGCATAATGTCACGTAGTCACCATTACTGTATTAGATAAAGCAGGTTTATTGCCCTAACAAATGCCCTGTACTTGACCTATTTTTCCCCCTTCTCTAGCCCCTGGTGACTACGGATCTTACAGTGTCTATACTTTTGCCTTTTCGAACACCCTTTTCAGCAGATGTGTTAACGTTGTCTCATGTGGATTATCCAAACAATCGTCTAGTGTCAAACATGACTGTTGTTACATGGCTTAAAGAAAAGACTAGAATGGGCTAATCCAGTAGCTCAGTGGTTAAGCGAACCCAAGTGGCTGACCATGATTTGAATAATATTCCAGGAACATGTGTGAGTGCCCCAAATCGCAACAGGAAGGAGAAAAGGAGGAGAAAGGACTAAGGTGTGAACATGCTCCATGGCTATGTGTGGGGGGGGTGCTTTCTTCCTTTCTCTCTCTCTCTGGCAAGCACACATACTCTCTGGCAATGAGGAAGTGAGGGAGGGAAGAAGGGAGAGAGGAAAGAAAAGGGAAGGAAGGAAAGAAGGGAAAAGGAAAGATTCAAGTGGTAAAACCAAGCCTTGGATTTACACAGCAGCAAATCATCCTTTACTGACCTAGCTTGGGATTCGCTCGCCCGTGTGTTCACACTTGACCGTGGACATCAACATTTCATTGTCTTTGGGCAAAGGAGCCTTTTCGATGTCACACAGTGTCTTAGAAACCAGAAGAAAACATCTGGCATTCACTACGCTGAAAGAACCAAAGCAGCGTTGTAAACACCACCTGTCAAGTTTTTCTTCAAATGGAGCTGTTCCGGCTTTCTCTCTGCCAACTCCTTGTCACAGCAGCACCAGGAGTAAATGAAACCTTTGTGGTTTCCTGTCATGTCCTGGGCTGAGCGGCGGGGTTCTCATAGGAAGTCTCCACTTTGCAGGCGTCTCACCTGCCAGACCTGAAGAATGTGCAAGAACTGTGGACACGATGTGCACACAGGGGGGCGCTCTGTCCTATGCTCGATGACCCGGGAACACTGATTCGGATCCTCCTCCCCCTAGACCACTTTGTACCTTTCAATCTTCTCTGTCTTTGCCTAACTCCTGCAAAAACCGCCCTCAGGAAGTCTTCATCTCTGGCCATTGCATGTGTACCCTTTAGCAAAAAAAAAAAAAAAAAGTTTTTGAATGAAATGTCTAACAAGTGATCACTGAGCAGAGTGTCAAGGGAAGAAAAGAGGAAGACAAAAAGGCACTCCAAGCTGAGGGAACAAGGGCTCGGGAATGCTATCTTTATGGCTGCAACTGGCAGGTCTCCTGAAGGTGGCAGCAGGGAATGCCCCCTGCCCTGGATTCTTCACAGTTAACTCAGCTCTCTTCTTCCAAGGTTCTGAATTGTTCTGAAGTAAGACATCAAATCCCATTTGCCTCTAGGGTGACCACTTAATAGTATCTCCTCCTTCAAACCAAAGTGCTCCAGGAAACCCTTTCTGATTAATCAGAACCTACTGGTCAACCCCCTTTTCTCTGAGTCTCCATGGCACTTGCTTGTCAGTTCAAACACTGGTTCTTGGTGAATAATAACAAATAAGACACATAGGTAACAACAAGCTGTGGTATATAGTAATGTTCCTGGATTCTGGATTCTAGAACCAGCTTGGAACCAGGTTTGAATTCTCGCATCATCACGGTGAAGATGGACAAGTGACTTACCCTCTGTGGTTTGATTTCTAAAATTGAGGTAAAAACAGCGTTTACTTCTTATTGAGTCATCTGAAAAGTCATGGCATATTTTTTATGCAAAAATGTGTCATGACTTTTCCAACAAACCAATATAAAGTTCCTATCTCATATGTGTTGGAAGGATTAAATGAATTAATACATGTGGTCAATGCTCAATAAATGTTAGCCTACCACACAGGAAATCTTTCTTTATTCCTATAATGCCTTAAGTATATATTTTCTACCTGACATCTTGAGGATATTTTATCATAGCAATTAACACATTGTTGATGTTGTTTATCATTCTCTCAAAGATGATTTGTTTTCATGTGTTCGTTGAGTAAGTTACAATGAGCAAGACAGACACAGTATATACCCAGAATAATTGAAGGCAGTTACTAAAAAATATATATATACATATTTATATGTATATTCATATACATATATATTCATACTCATGATGGCCAAAAGCTGGAAATGACCCAAATGTGCACCAACAGATAGGTCAATAAATTGTGATAGATACACACTGTGGAATTTTTTTTTTTTTTTTCGGAGAGGTTTTTGCTATAGGGCGTGCACGCTCACCAGAAAGACAGAAAGTGAGAAATCACCTCTCCCCCCCCCCCCCGGGGGGGGAGTGGCCATGCTGCAATTCCCTCTCCTCCATTCTCCTCTCGGGATCTTGGGCACGCAAGCACATGCGCCCAGAGTGAGTTTAAGCTGCTGGTCCGGGACTCAAACCCCGGTCGATTACGTGGGAGTCCAGGGACATAGCCATTATGCTAACTGCTGGTCCCCACACTGTGGAATATTATTCACCAATAAAAATAAATGAAGTGCAGGACCAGTAGTTAGTATAATGGCTATGTCGCTGAACTCCTACGTAGTCCACTGTGGTTTGATCACCGGACTTGGTGGCTTAAACTCATACTGGGTGCATGTGCATGCGTGCCCAAGATCCCGAGAGGAGAATGGAGGAGAGGGGATTGCGGCGTGGCCATCCCCCCTGGGCGGTGATTTCTCATTTTCTGTCTTTCTGGCAAGCGCAGGCGTCCTATAGCAAAAACCTCTCCAAAAAAATAAAAGAAGTGCTGTGATGCATGCTATAGCACTGATGAGCCTTGAAAGCATTACACAAGGGGCTGGCAGGTGGCTAAGGGCATTGGGCTTCCACATGGCTCACCACGGTTTAAGTCTTGGACCTGGCAGCTTGCTTTCTCAATTTCCCTTTCTCTCTCTCTTACTCTTTCACTCTGTCCCTTTCTGGTCAAATTAAAATAAATAACTAAAATAAAACAATTTTAAAAATTACACTAAGTGAAGGAAGCCAGACACAAAAGCCACATATTACATAACTCCATTTATATGACATATCCAGCATAGTTAAATCCACAGAGACAGAATGAAGATTGATGGGTGCCAGGATCTGGGAGGAGTCGGGAATGGGGAACAACTGCTTAACGGGTAGGGGTTTTCTTTTAGGTGGTGAAAATGTTTTGGAACTAGTTAGAGGTAGGGTTTGCACAATATTGTGAATGTAAAAATGCCTCTGAACTGTTCACTTTAAAATGGCTAATTATGTTATGTGAATCTCACCTCAACAACAACCAAAAAAAAAAAAAAAAGAAAGTTCCTGCCTTCATAGAGTTTCTATTTTAGTGGAGGAGCCTGATGAAACAATAAACCAGTGCACACATAAGTGACTACATATTTTTTTAAACTTTATTTATTTTAACTTGACCAGAGAGGTATAGAGTGAGAGAAAGAGAGAGGGAAGGTGAGAAAGCAAGCTGCCAGGTCCAGGACTCAAACCATGGTCGGCCATGTGGGAGTCCAGTGCCTTTAACCACCACACCACCTGCTGGCCCCAAGTAACTGTGTATTGTAACTATGTAATCACTTGGTGGGGAATAAGGAAAGAGAGCAGAAAAGTTAACAAAAAATAGGGTACAGAGAGATTCTGAGGCAGGAAGAGGCTGGGCAGTTTGAGAAATTCCAAGGCCATCTAGATTGATGCTTCCAGAGCCAAAGGCAATGAATTAAAATGGGGCTGGCAGGACCAGCAGTTAGCGTAATGGCTATGTCACTGGACTCCCACGTAGTCGACGCGGTTCGCGTTCTGGACCCAGTGGCTTAAAACTCACGCTGGGTGCGTGTGCGTGCATGCCCAAGATCCCGAGAGGAGAGTGAAGAAGGGATTGCGGCATGGCCATACCCCCTGGGGGGTGATTTCTCGCTTTCTGTCTCTCTGTCTCCCTCTGTCTGTCTGACGAGCGCATGCGCCCTATAGCAAAAACCTCTCCAAAAAAAAAAAAAAAAAAAAAAAAATGGGGCTGGCTCTGTGGTGCAACGGTAATGTGCTGTTCAAGAGAAAGCACATCCCACACGGCAACTGAGGTTTTGTGCACGTGTGCTCCAAATCCCAAAAGGATGGAGAAATGGAGGAGAACCTGAAACATGCTGGGATGCCAGGCTGCCAAGACACGTGCAGGTTCCTAAGACCTGGAACCCCTACGGACTGGAGGAAAGGGATCCTACCATGACCAGGCCCTGTAAAGTTTGCCTCTCTCTCTCTTCATGTGGATATGCACTCTATCATGGACAAAGAGGAAAATTATTATTTAAATGAGCTCAAGGAAATAAGCAGGCACTAGCTCCTACAGAGTCTTATGTGTCATGAAAAGGAGTGATATCCCATCTAAAAGCAAAGGGGAGCTGGGAAAGGTTTCAAGCAAGGAATGCACAGGACTTGAATTATATTTAACTGTTTCATTTTAAATTCACTTATTAGCTTGCCTCTTTTCTATGACAGTGGCTCTCTACAAGGAGGTTCATATTAGAATTACCTGAGAGGCTTGTTTTTAAAAATACACCACCAGGACTTACTGGATTGGTAGTGGGGGTAGCTGGCAGGGATATTTTGAAGCAGCTTGGGGGTGGATCTGATTCCCCATCGCTTCTACCACCTTTGAGACCAACTGTTGCTCTAGAACGTTGGGAGGGTTGAAATGCACATTAACTGCCTTGTCATGAACTCTATCCACTTCACTGGGGTGGGGAGGGGCCATGGCTCAATGACGGATAATTCCAGTGGCCTATTCCTAGATAACTGAAAGATCTCTAAGAACGCCAAGAGGCAGGAAAGGAGTAGGAGGAGGGTTTACGACTAGAGGAAAGATACAGACAAGGAGACCTAATATCTAAAAAGCACTGGAAGACTACTATAAACCAGATCTGGAGTGTTATGGTGCAAAGAGGGAGACACTTGATTGGGGATGAAAACAGCAGAGGATTTTTACAGTAGGCAGGTCTCTACTCTGCCTACCCCAAAGTGTGATCTGAACAATCACAGTACCACTTGGAAAGCTTGTTAAAAATGCAGAATCTTGGGCCAGCCAGTGGCATGGTGGTTAAGGCAGCAGGTTCAAGTCCTGGACCCGGTGGCTTCTGTGTACATGCTTGCCCAAAATCCTGAGAGAATAGAGAAGGGATCGTGGTGTGGCCATCCCCCTGGGAGATAATTTCTCACGTTGCCGTACAGGACATGTGCGTTGCTGAAGAGAGACAGAGATAGTGAGATGGAAAGTGAGAATCACCCCTCAGGAGGGATGGCCACACTGCAAGCCCCTTTCCTCCATTCCTCTCCTGGGATTTTGGGCATGCATGCACATGTGCCTGGCATGATTTTCAAGCCACTAGGTCCAGGACTTGAACCACAATCAACTGTGTGAGAGTCTATCACATTAACCACTATGCCACCTGCTGGCCCTAACTCTCTCTCTTTCTGAAAAGCACACACACACACAGAGAGAGAGAGAGAGAGAGAGAGAGAGAGAGAGAGAGAGAGAGAGAGAAAAAGAAAGAAAAAAAGAAATTCAGATTTTTGGAGAGTTTTTTTTTTTTTTTTTTTTTTTTGGTATAGGGCTCAAGTGCTCAGAAAGAGAGAGAGAGACAGAGGAGACAGAAAGTGAGAAATCACCCCCCAAGGGGATGGCCATGCTGCAATCCCTTCTCCTCCATTCTCCTCTCAGGATCTTGGGCATCCTCCACACATGCCCAGCGTGAATTTAAGCCATCAAATCTGGGGTTCAAACCGCGGTCAACTACATGGGAGTCCAAAAACATAGCTATTACGCTAACCAAGAAATGCAGAATTTTGAGCCTTACCCCAGATCTACTAAATCATAATGTGATTTTTTTCTTTCAAGAGATATTTTTGTTAAAAGGTGCGTGCGCTCACCGGAGAGACAGAGACAAAAGGTGAGATATTACCACCACCACCACCCTGGGGGTGGTTACACCACAATCCCTCCTCCTCCAATCTCCTCTTGGGATTTTGGCACACATGTACACATGCCTGGCATGTTTCAAGGAGCCAGGTCCTGGACTCAAACAGCACTCAACCATGTGGGAGTCCAGCAACATAACCATACTATTTGCTGCTCCCCATAATCTGAAATTTTAATAATCAGGTGTTTTGTTTTGCTATTTAACTTTATTTATTGAGAGTGATAGGGGCAGGTCTCACCATGCTGCAATACCCTCTGGCCAGCTAGGATCAGGCACACCCGAAGAACCTCAGGTTTTTTTTTTTTTTTTTTATTTTCATTAAAGTTTAAAGAGCCCTGGTGTGTATCATGTGAGACCCAAGAACACCAGAGTAGGCTTCCTAGCACGGCTGAAACTCTTGGAGTACCTTTTTTTTTTTTTTTTTCTTGGAGTACCTTTTGATGGTTTCTGAAAAGGAATTAAATTTTTGAAATGAAGAGCCATTAAGTCTTCCTTTAACTGCAGAAAGTCTTCATTTAAACTTCATTTAACTGCTTTCTCATGATCCAAATTTTCTTTGCCTAGAAACATTTGCTGCGGAGTAAACTACCAGGCGTCTTTAAAATGAGGCAGAGCTTTGCTAAACATGCGATAAGAACTCGGCTTCTGGCCAATCAGCCGTTCACACAGCTGGATCAGGTCTGGAGCCGCCCATGTCACTTGGCAGCTCTGAGACATCGGGATGGGCTTCTCAAAAAGTCGAGTTGGCAGCTGTTTTGCCCCAGAGAGCAGCTCTCAGTTGAATCTTTAACTCTGAAAATGCAGAAACTTGACAAAACTACTTTCAGAGTTTTTAGGGAATGTGACCTGGTAACTGGGAGGGACGTCTACACAAGTACACATTGCCACTGCCCATTTACTCTTGGGGCCCTAGCTGACCTTCGACCTCTGACCCGTGCCTTGCTCAGCGCTTCCGCGTACAATTTCCGCTCCCGCCCCTCTAGCAAAGGGCGGGACCAAGGCGTGTGGGCGGGGTTCTGAGGCCGGCGGTTAGGGGCGGTGCCTGTTAGGGGCGGGTCTCGCGAGGGGCGGGATTTGGGGAGCCATCCTGGTATTGGGCTCCTAGATAGAGGCGGGGCCTAGTGCTGGGCTGGGTTGGGCGGGGCGAGAGTTAGTATCCGCCTCTGGGTAACTGGACTCCGGTGGCCAAACCTACAGAGGCCGGAGGCGGCAGGTGGGCCCGCAGCGGATCCCGGATCCGGATTCTCCCGGGCCGGAGCGGGATCAAGATCAGCCCTAGCCCAGACTAATCTGTGAGGAACTGAAGAACTTGACTTGGGAAATCCCGGAACCCGGATCAAAAGACTCCGGAATCCGGAATTAAGATCGGAAAGTCCCGGATCGCGGAGAACGGAACGCGGAGCGGACTGGACGCGGAGCCCGGAGTCTGGATCGCTACACTGCGGGACGGGACGGAGCGATGTCTGGCCGTGGCGCGGGCGGGTTCCCGCTGCCCCCGCTGAGCCCTGGTGGCGGCGCGGTTGCCGCCGCCCTGGGAGCGCCGCCTCCCCCAGCGGGACCCGGCATGCTGCCCGGACCGGCACTCAGGGGACCCGGGCCGGCTGGCGGCGTCGGGGGCCCCGGGGCTGCCGCCTTCCGCCCCATGGGCCCCGCGGGCCCCGCGGCGCAGTACCAGGTGAGGAGGGTGGCGGGCGGGCCCCAAGTGAGGGCCCTGGGGGAGCCTCCTGGACGGCGGGCACAGGGGTTCTTGCGTGAACGCTCACGGGAGCCGGTGGAGGGCCAGGCCAGGGGTCCCTCTGGCTGCGTCTGCAGGGCGGCGGAGTTGGGGGAAGGGGTCCGAGGCACTGCGGGGGAGGGTCGGGGCTTGCTTGGCACTGGGATTCGGAGGAACTGAGAGATGGAGGAGTCGTGGGAGCGGGTGGGTAGAGAAGTCTACTATGAGCCTGAGGGTAGGGGGTCCTGGAAGTGATGAGAAAGTTTTGGAAAACCGCCCCGAAGAGGAAGTGGGGTTCCCCTGCACTGGCCTTGGTCCCACCCCAAGTCTGCCCCGTGCTTTCTCGTTGGGAGCTGGCAGAGTGCTAGCTGTCTGAGATGGCTCCCAGCTGCTAACCAGGAGGAAGGCGGCCTGGATTCCCACGCGTGGGCGCCTGAGGGTAGGGCAAGAGGCTGCTGGCTGAGGGCAGTTGGGCCCAGGAGCCTCTCCTCGGGATGACTCCCAGCTAGACCAGAGAAGGTGCTGGCCAGGCCTGGGGAGGGCCAGCCCAGTAACAGACCATTCTGGGCAGACTTCCTGGGCTGCCTGCCTGGCGTCAGAGCCTCCAGAAGTTCAGTCTAGAGGAGCAGAGTGGTTCCACCAGCCCTGCTGGTCAGGAGCGGAGGAGCCTGCAAGCCTTGCTTCAAAGGGTACTGTTCTGACCCCTTTGGGGTTTGCCTTGGAGAGAGCTTCTCCGGTTGCAGCTTCAAAAGCCACTGAGATGCAGAGACTGTCCTCATGGGCAGTGTGTGAGAGACAGCCGGCCCTTCTAGGGCGCTCAGCACCCCCTTTGTTGTTGCCGGTTGTCCCACAGTGCTTGGGAATTGTGCCCACCCGTCTACAGAACCTCTTCAGTTTTATTTGGCCTTCAGGTTCTGTAGACGCCATATCCCAGCCTGGGTGCTCTGACTTCTTGCTGATTTCCCAGGGTCCATGCTTGCTGTTCCTCAGCTCCCTCTCTGTGTCCCAGAAATGGAGCTTCACAGAGTAAACAGTTCCTGCTGGGACCCCTGAGCCCTCACTTTCTAAAGAGATGTTTGACTGAGGCCAGCATTACTGTCCTTACTCATTCCCCTTCTTTCTCAAAAGAAAACAAAGGGTTTGGGGATGGGCAGAGACAGGCCTGGTCCCAAGGATTCCAACTGAGCTCCATCTTTCCCATCTTGCTTTCTACTTGGGGGTTTATGGGTCTAAGGTGTCACTGAGAGGTCCCTGTGCCTTTGGGCCTGGTAACTGACCTGGCCTTGAACCTCCTGGGGGCCTTTAGCCTTGAAGGGACCCAGAATAGACAGAAGCCTCCCCAGTTTCCTTGGCATGCAACCCACAGGAGAGGTGCCCTTGGGGAAGCCCTTGTGAGGACGGATCCCAGCTTTTCTTGGTGGGGAGTAGCCTTGGGCCTGTGAAGGCCAAGCAGACTAGGGAGCCCTGGGCTTTCTATCCCACCAGCTGCCCCTGCTGACTTCTCCTCCCTCCTCCCCTGGCCTGTTTCCCTCCTCCCCCACATCCCTTCCTCCTGCTCCTCCTCAGGAGAGGGGCAGAGAAAGGTGAGAAGAACCCAGCCAGTTTGGGCTGCAGGCTGTGGGGGTGGGGTTCGGCGTGCCCTCTTTCCCAGTCCATTTGTATGACTTCCTCAAGAAGGGATTTGGGGGACCAGCAGTTAGTGTAATGGCTATGTCGCTGGACTCCCACGTAGTCGACCGCGGTTTGCATTCCGGACCTGGTGGCTTAAAACACACGCCAGGCATGTGTGCGTGCGTGCCCAAGATCCCGAGAGGAGAATGGAGGAGAAGGGATTGCGGCGTGGCCATCCCCCCAGGGGGTGATTTTCGCTTTCTATCTCTCTGTCTCTCTCTGTCTATCTGGCGAGCACACGTGCCCTATAGCAAAAGCCTCCAAAAAAAAAACAAAAGAAGGGATTTGGGATCTGGGGAACGCAGCGTTTCCCTGTCTGTGAGGGTTCTCGGGTGAGCTGGTAGAGCAAGGATTTGAGGCCCCAGCTGGGCAACTGTGGCAGCCTGCTGAGAGGAGGGAGTGACGATGACCCACTTGCCTCCAGATGGAGGTTCTGCAGTCGCTGTGGATCTGGATCACAGTCAGCTGAGGAGCTTAAACAAACAAAGCCCCCACAGATTGCTAAGTCTGCCCGAGTTCAAAATAGTTTCTACCCATGGCAGGAGGTGGCATGTACCTCCTACCAAGGTGCTTTCCCTTGGGCCCAGCCACCAGGAGCGTGGGGGCCCTAGGCTTTGGGGCGGGCAGAGCACGCTCATCTGAGCCTGGGTTCCTCACCTGGAGGCCACCTCGGCCTCTTCCATCTGCTCTCCTGCCAGCTGTGTTGGCAGGCAGAGTGGATCTTAGAATATGGGCTGGCATTGGGCTGGTGGAAAAGGGGCTGCAGCATGCTTCTGGGACTTCAGGGGACTGAGCCAGGCTGTCCCAGCCCTGCTCTACGCAGGGAGTATTGGGCCATAGGACGTTTTGTTTTTTAAACTCCTGAGTTGTGTTTTTGAAGGGGGAGGAGTCACAGATACTTCAAAGTGCAGGTGTGGAGCTTGGCAAGGGTTAGGCGGGACTTGATGCAGTGTAAGCTGCCTTCCCCTGGGGCCCTGGGTGAGCTAGGGCGCTGAGCTCTGCAAGCCTGGAGTGGCCATCTGGGTGTGGCCTACTCCAGGCCCTGCCTGTGCTGCCTTGCCTTGGGACTTCCTGATACCAGAGCACCTGCCCAGGAGGGGCGACTGGCCGTGCAGGGTTTATGAGCACCCAGGGGATTACAGTGGGGAGCTCCCTGGGGATCCAGAGCCCTAGCTCATGCCCCTCAGCTCCCACTGAATCAGTGATGCCTCCCCTCATCACAGGCACCGGCAAGTCCACTGTCTGGGGCCTGGGCTCCAGCTGTGGCCATGCTGAGTTTCCCTGTCATCTCTGGCCACGGCTGGGTAAGGCAGAGAAGCGAGAGCTGTCTTTTGCCTTTCAGCAGCTCTGATGAATCTCTTCCTGATGGGGAAGGCTGCCGCAAGACTCCTGAGGTCCCAGAGCCCCCACTTTTAACTCTTCGCTCTCCCCAGCGCTCCTCTCCCCACTACTCCTCCTTTCCACTTCCTGGTCTCTGGGTCATGTTTCTGTCTGTCTCTGCCTCTGGTCAAGGCTCTGAGCCCGTGCTGGGCACGGGGTAGGAAGAGTTAGTGCTGGCTGAGGAGGTGGGGAAGAGCCTCCTCCCCATGGTGCTGGGGTGGGGGGTGGTGGTGGGGGCACCTCTGATTCCATGGAGCCTCCACCCAGCCTGGCTTGGTTGGCCGGTGTGCTGGTTGCATAATCCAGCCCCGGGGCCAGCCCTCTGTAGCTGCCAGGGACAGTGTGTGCAAGGCAGAGCTGCCAAACAGGCCTTGCAGGCAGCGGCCATGGGGAGGGCGGGCGGAGGTTACTCCCAGATGGGCTCCGGTGGGAAACCCTTCGGCTGGCTTCTCAGGAAGCTATTTCTGACACCCTGGTTCCTGCGGCTGACCCTGTGATCCTTGCATCCCAGGATAATCTCCATTCTCAAGGCCGGGGTTGCTAGGGCTAAGTCCTGGCCACCAGGTGGTGCCTGGACCACAGGCAGAATCCAGGTGCTAGCTGCCTCCTCCCCCAGGCCACTTGGGAGCCTCAGCGTCTCTTTTGAGGTCCTCTGTCATAGGAAGTAGGGATGGGGCAGTAGGAGGGTGAGGGGTCAGTTCTGGCTGTGTGTAGAGGCCATGCAGTGACCAGATGATCTCATGCTCACCTGAGGCCATCTTCCCCACCAGGTGGGTTGCAGCTCACTCACCTGGGTGCTGCCGCCTGCTGGCTTGCCAACCCACCCAGTGCCCTTCCTCTGCCATGCTGCCAGCCTGGCCACGGGATGGCCATCAGGGCTCTGCCCCAGTCAGCCTACTTGTGTCCTCCTCCACCCTGCCTGGATGTGACACTGCCCCACACCCCCTTAAAATGGGGGAAGGAGAGGAAGGAGTGCTTTGTGGACTCACGCGAGAGCCTCGAGAGTACCCCAGAGCCGTCTGGTCCCAGGGAACGGGGCACAGTGTGCCCCATGCCGGGTGGGGATGGGCCCTGAGAAGCCTCTCCAGGCCTTTCCCTCTGAGCAGTGCTCTCCTCCCCTGGGCTCTGGCAGGGCCTCATTTGCTGGTGCGGCTGCCAGGGCGGTTGCAGGGGCGGGGCAGGTGTGGTTTACACTCTGCACTGAGGACCAGCTGCCCTTTGTTCCTGGCACTCCAGTGGGCTCTGCACTCTGCTGCGTGCAGCCAGGCTGTCCTGGCTGAGGTGGGAGATGGAGGGCATGAGCTATGGGCCCCGCAGGGCCCTGCCTCTGACCTGTGCACCCCTGTTGGCTCCCTTCCCCCAGCGGCCTGGCATGTCTCCGGGGAGCCGGATGCCCATGGCTGGTTTGCAGGTGGGACCCCCTGCTGGCTCTCCATTTGGCACAGCTGCTCCACTCCGACCTGGCATGCCACCCACCATGATGGATCCATTCCGAAAACGCCTGCTCGTGCCCCAGGCCCAGCCCCCGATGCCTGCCCAGCGCCGGGGGTAAGACCGCCCTGTCTTGCCCGTCCTACCTAGCCTTGCTGCAGTGGTAGCAGAGCTTCCGTCCTTCTACCTTAGGGGCTTCTGTGACTGAGGAGACTCCTGGCTTTCCCAGGGAAGGAGTCTGAGCAGTGTACTGGGGGGTGAGCATCCCTGGACCATTGATTTCTTAGATGGTTTTCTCTCCTCCCAGGTTAAAGAGGAGGAAGATGGCAGATAAGGTTCTACCTCAGCGAGTGAGTGTGCTGGGGTGGCAGTCCATCTTCCCCAACCCTGGGGTGGGGGAGGAAGGAGCAAAGGGCCAGGGCTGCAGCCTAAGCACGCTAATTCCTTCTCCCTCCAGATTCGGGAGCTTGTCCCAGAGTCTCAGGCATACATGGATCTGTTGGCTTTTGAGCGAAAGCTGGACCAGACCATTGCTCGCAAGCGGATGGAGATCCAGGAGGCCATCAAAAAGCCTCTGACGGTATGTGCAGCCTGACCTCCCCAGGCCTTGATCAGATGTTTGTCTGTGTGGCTTTGTTTTCAGGGGGTCTGCATGGGCGGGATTGGGGTTCTTCACATCGGGATGCCGCTCACTGCAGAGCACGACTCAACCAAATGTGTTGGGGCCAGTGTGTTTTTAGCAGCTATATTGTAGAATTGTCAGAAAACCACTTCATACTAGTAAAGTATTTATCATGGTATTGAGGGTATTAGTCCATGAAATTTGTTTCAAATATTTACACACATACTGTATGTGGATGCTGGGTCATGACTTAAAATGTTGATTTTTATGGTTTGCGAGCAGAAGTTTTGAAAGTCACTAGACTAGGGGGTAGATGAGAGGCAGTTCCTTTTTCTTTCCCCTTCCCTAGAGAAACCTCCTCCTTCCCCTCGCTTTCTTTTCTTTTTAAACTGGTACTCTAGAACAGCTCCTGAGCAGTGCAGGCTTTCCAGGAGACTAGGATATTTGGGGCCGTGATGGGCTTTTGGATTTTCTTTAAAATGTGAGCCAGAGGCTTCTGACGGGCTGGGTAATGCCCTCGTGTGCCTGTGTGGGCACTGCCGGTGATGTGTGTTCCCCGTAGCACTGAGTTCTCTGAAGGTCAGACCAAGATTTACTACCTCTGATTTCCAGCATGACAAAGAGCCTGGCCCATAATGCTCACTTGTGTAGATTGCTATGTGAGCTCATGTGGCAAGATTGGGTGGCATTGTTTTCCAGCATGTTCATCCACCTCTCGTTATCTTTCTCTCTTTAGCAAAAGAGGAAACTACGGATCTACATTTCCAATACGTTCAGTCCCAGCAAGGCAGATGGTGATAATGCAGGAACTGCAGGAACTCCTGGGGGAACACCAGCAGGGGACAAGGTGGCTTCCTGGGAGCTCCGAGTGGAGGGAAAACTGCTGGATGATGTGAGTTGGAGGACACATCGGGAGGGGAGGAGGCCTGTGTGGGTTTAAGACTGGGGTCAGAAACCAGCGCCTGGAAAGGTCCTGCCATGGGAGAGGGCACAGCAGGGCACCAGCTGGTTGATTTGTGTGGTTATTATGAAGACTCCCCTGCAGGTGGCAGTCAAGGGCCTTGAGAAATCCCTCATTGGCCAGCAGTGGGGCAAGAGCCTGTTCACTGCCTCCAGTCTCTCACTTGCCTGTAGTTGGTCTGCGTCCTCTAGAGTCCCAAGAATCTCAGTGTTCTGAGCTCCAGGGCTGAAATGACACTCCTCTTTTCTGGGCTAGCATAGCTTTGGGTTCGAGAGCTCAGCAGCATCCCATCTCCTACCACTTTTCCTTCCCAGCCTAGCAAACAGAAGAGGAAGTTTTCTTCATTCTTTAAGAGCCTCGTTATTGAGCTGGACAAGGAACTGTATGGGCCTGACAACCACCTAGTAGAGGTGAGAATGGACCTGGGGCATGGGGAGAACAGGCTGCCCAAGGACACAGAGCACAGACAGGTGCAGAGAAATAGCCTCAGTCCCTTTGGGAGGCTTGTCCTTTTGGTGATATGCTCTGCCCCCCTTCTTCCTGCCAGTGGCACCGGATGCCCACCACCCAGGAGACAGATGGCTTCCAGGTGAAACGGCCTGGAGACCTCAATGTCAAGTGCACCCTCCTGCTCATGCTGGATCACCAGGTGACAGATACCCTGGGGCCATGTCTGGGATCCTAGCCCACAGCAGCTCATCTAGGGGAGGGGAGGGGAGCAGGTTCGAATAGATGCTTCCTGTCCCTGCCCTGTTGTGCTTGTTTTTACTCACAAGCCTCTCTCCTCTGACCCCCCTGTCCATTCCCAGCCTCCCCAGTACAAACTGGACCCTCGACTGGCGAGGCTGCTGGGTGTGCACACACAGACCCGGGCTGCCATCATGCAGGCCCTGTGGCTTTACATCAAACACAACCAGCTACAGGACGGGCACGAACGCGAGTACATCAACTGCAACCGTTATTTCCGCCAGGTGGGCCAAGCACCACCCTCCTCTCGCGGCCCCTGCCTTGCCTACTGCTTGGGAGCTCCAGTGGGCTAGCTCGTGGCTAGTCTGCAGACTGCCACTCTCGCTGGTCCTGGGCTGGTCCCCTTCCTCTGTGCCCGCAAAGGCATCACAAGCTTTGGCGCTCTCTCCAGATCTTCAGCTGCGGCCGACTCCGTTTCTCTGAAATTCCCATGAAGCTGGCTGGGCTTCTGCAACATCCAGACCCCATCGTCATTAACCACGTCATCAGGTATGCAACATCCAGGCCCCATCGTCATTAACCACATCATCAGGTAAATGAAGGATGAGTGGGAAGGCTAAGAGCACATCTACCTTTGACTTGATTGAAAGCCAGGGAGAAGCAGCAAGTTGGTTTCTCGTACCCCGAATGGGCCCTAGGTTTGGCTCAGGGGGATGGAGCAGAAGGAATATAACTCTGTGCTTCCCTCCCCGTATGCTGCCTGTAGCGTGGACCCTAACGACCAGAAGAAGACGGCCTGTTACGACATTGACGTGGAGGTGGATGACCCACTGAAGGCCCAGATGAGCAATTTTCTGGCCTCCACCACCAATCAGCAGGAGATTGCCTCCCTGGATGTCAAGGTGGGCCTGCTGTCCCCCCAGCATCCTCTGGGGCTTAGGATGGGGTGGGCCAGCTCCTTGGGGATGAGATCTCTGACCCAGGCCTTTGGGCTTAGCCCTGGACGATAGGGACAAGGGCTACTCTGACACGTGCACTCCTTCCACAGATCCACGAGACCATCGAGTCCATCAACCAGCTGAAGACCCAGAGGGATTTCATGCTCAGCTTTAGCACCGACCCCCAGGACTTCATCCAGGAGTGGCTTCGTTCCCAGCGCCGAGACCTCAAGGTATAGTCCTCCTTCCAGCAGGTGCCATGTGAACCTGGGTGGTTTTAGCCCCCAATACCGTTCTCCCAGCTTCAGGGCAGACTGGCTCAGGGGTAGCGGGGAAACTGCTATGTTCTCCTCCTGGCCCTCTGCAGATCATCACCGACGTGATTGGGAACCCTGAGGAAGAGAGACGTGCCGCTTTCTACCACCAGCCCTGGGCCCAGGAGGCAGTGGGAAGGCACATCTTTGCCAAGGTGAGGCTCCGCTTGCCTGGCTTCTTTGTGTTGAGTAGCCGAGGACTGAGCCAGCCCTCTCCCTTCTCCAGGTGCAGCAGCGAAGGCAGGAACTGGAACAGGTGCTTGGGATTCGCCTGACCTAACTGCTCAGGGATCTCTTCTTCCTTCCCAGCCCTGGAGTCTGGAAGGGGCCCTTTCTGGGGCCGCAGACACGTAGGATGGGGTGAGGGGCATCTGCCACCCTCCATTCCCCAGCTTCAGTAAACTGTAGTGATAGGATTCCTTGTTGCTTGGTCCCCAAAGCCTTATTACTTTGCTCTTTGGCTTTAATTAGGTTCTCAACAGCTGCCTCCTCTGCCCCCTGCAGGCAGGTCCAAGTAGGACTGCTGGAGGCTGTGCTTTGATGTAATGAGTCGGAACCAAAGGCCGCTGGGTTTGCCTGTTTACAGACTCCCCTTGACTGGGCGAGCTAGCTCTGGGGAGCTGGGCAAGGAAGAGGCGGCACAGCCCAGACTCCTCCTGGCCTCTCTAAACCAAAGTGGTTTTTTTTTTTTTTTGCCATTCCTACAAGCCCAGCCTTGCTGCCAGTTTTTTCCTTTCCTTTGGGTATTTGCACTATTTGGGGAGCAGGTTTTTGTATGTGGGAGCCACTTTTTTTTGTACAGGGGTAAGGTGGGGTTTTCCAAGGAGCCCTATGTGGTGCCTCCTTCCTTGTTTTCCTTCCTTAATCTATGCAAGCGGCTCTGGCCGCCATCATCTCCTGGGATGGCAGGGGAGGTGACGCCTCCTAGAGGGAGGGCACCCTCCAGTTCTCTAGCATGGCCTGACGTGCGGGTATGTGCATGGCAGAGGGCAAGGGAGGCTGGGAGGGCAGTTCTTGCCCTTTGAAACTTGGTAAGGAGGGTGGGCCTAGGGTGTGGCAAGTGCCACTTTTGGCAGGTTTGGAAATTTCCAAATAAATCCTTTTGTTTATCGGTGGTGTCCAGAGCCAGTCATTGAACAGTACAGCCACTCGTGAACAGATGGGAGCCCTAGAAGGTTTGTCCCACAGAGCTTTATTTGAGGGATCCATACGCAGGACATCCACTCACTTCCACAGTTTCTTGATGGACATGTTTTTCTCGCTGTCCTTTTGCATGACCTGAAAAAGATGGAGTGAGCATTACATTATGAACTGCCCCAAGCCCACTGCCACCACCAGCAGAGGCAGAAAGATGGAGGCACGTACCTTGGCCACTGCCATCTCGAAGTCCTCCTGGGTGACATGGACTCGCCGTTCCCGCAGGGCATACATGCCAGCTTCTGTGCACACGCCCTGAACAAGGGAAGGAAGTTGTGGCGCTGGCGCTGGGCCCTCCAAGCCTCTGCCTGCTCTCCCTGGGGACTCCCATTACCTTCACTTCAGCCCCTGATGCTCCTGGCATGAGCTCAGCAATTTTTCTCAGGTTGATCCCCCGGGTCAGGTTCATTTTCCGAGAATGGATCTTCAGAATGTCCAGCCGAGCCTAAAGACAGGACAAGAAAGCCTGAGCCCTGCACTTATGCTCACAGGGAAGGCCCCTCCAAGCACCATCTATCACTAACCTCCTCATTGGGAGGTGGGAATTCAATTTTCCTGTCGATGCGTCCCGGGCGAAGCAGGGCCGAGTCTAGTATATCAATCCTGTTGGTAGCCATGATGACCTGGGTGGGGAAAAGGGGTGGAGTCAGGTCAGCTCTTCCTTGGCCTGCATGGCATCTTGGGCCTTCCCAGGGCTCATCCTCAGGCTGCCACCCCCTCACCTTGATATTCTTGGTGGCCTCAAAGCCATCCAGCTGGTTGAGCAGCTCTAGCATGGTGCGCTGCACCTCACTGTCTCCCCCTGAACCCCCTTCCAGCCTGGAGGAGCCAATGGAGTCGATTTCATCCATGAAGATGATAGACGGAGCGTGTTCTCGGGCCATGACGAACAGTTCCCTCACCATTCTTGCCCCTGTGCAGAAGCACAGCTGGCTGGCATCAGGAGGCTTCCCTCTCCCAGCCCCAACTCATTTCTCTCATTCTTAATCACGGTTACCTTCACCAATGAATTTCTGTACCAATTCAGAGCCAGAGACACGAATGAAGGTGCAGTCGGTGTGATGAGCCACGGCACGGGCCAGCAGTGTCTTCCCAGTGCCTGGGGGGCCATACAGCAGCACACCCTAGAGGAGACAGCAGGACCTGGCACCTCATTCCAGCTTTGTGCTGGATCTCTTGCTAGGTGCGGGGACTACCTAAAATGAACACCAGGCCAGCACCGCGGTGCAGCGGTTCCGTGCTGCTCAGAAGCCGGATCTCATCTGGCAACCACTGGCCAGTGATGTGTGGTGGTTGGGGAGGCTCGATCCCACATGGCAATATGCACAGTTCAAGTTGTGCACAACACAGCAGTCTGAAAAACAGGCTGGGTGCATGTGTGTATGCTCAAGATCTAGAGAGGAAAATGAAGGGGTAGTGGAATAGCCATCCCTCTTGGGAGGTGACTTCTCACTTTCTCTCCTCCTCCTCCCGCCCTCAGTCGGAGCACATGCCCTACAGCAAAACTAAACAAAAGGCTGGCCTGGTCAGCCTGAGACGTGTGCGCGCTTGAAACCCAACAGTCTGAAGGGGAATTGCAGCACGGGGGATCTGATCATCATCTCTCTCAAAAATGTGTGCAAACTACCATGAATAAGAGGAAAAAAATTTTTTCTTAAAACACAGATGAGCATTAGGGGCCCTTCTGGAGCTCAGGGTCCTAGGATCTTCTGCCTCAGTCTTTGTGAGCAGGCAGGGCCTACCTCACCCTGTCCCAGGGTCTGGGTGGGACAGGAGGGGTAAGTATGGCTGGCCCGGGGGCCCTGCTCCGCACCTTGGGCTGTGCGATGCCCAGTGCTTCAAAGAGCTCAGGGTGCTTGACTGGCAGCTCGATCACTTCTTTGATCTCTTTGATCTGCTTGTCCAGTCCACCAATCATCTCGTAGGTTGAGTCTGGCACCTTCTCCACCATCATCAGTGACACCAGTGGGTCCACCTTGTTGGGCAGGATCTTGTGCAGAGTGTAGCTGTCATTTCTTAGAGCCACCCGGCAATTGGGTGTCACCTGGGCAAAGGGGGCAAGTTTCAGGAAGTGGGCCAGTAAGAACTGACCCCACCAGCACCTCACCTGCCACACTCACGTCGTTGATGTCGATATTCTTGTCCACATCTACGACAAACTTTCCCTCAGGATGCACCTAAAGAAACAAAGGCTCGTGACCTTCCCTGACAGCCACCATCACCAACCCTGCCCAGAAAGTCATGAGGGTCTTAGAGTAAGTGAGGACACAGAACCCTCTCTTCCCAAGGCTGCGTACAAAGAAGCAGTGGGGTCACAGGCTGGGCCTTGGGGTCACGCTTTTACCTTGACCAGCACCTTCTTCTTGTCCATGGCCCGGACCACTTCCCCGACATAGGAGCCCTGTTCCTGCAGCAGCTGCAGCTCTTCCCGCAAAAGGCGAACTAGATGATGAACAGACACACAGGTCATCTAGCTGCTGCTCTGGTGCCCCCAGTCCAGAGTCGACTCGACATGCAGAAACTAAGTACCATACTGGAGTTCTGAAGGGACAGCCACAACCACAATAAAGAGCTCAAAGTTCACGTCCTCAAGGCAGTTACACTAGAACCCAAGAAAGTGGTGTGTGTGTGTGCAATAGCTACATGGTGATAGTGGGAAGTGTCACCTTGCACTGGGGAAGACCAATGAGCACTGTGAAGAAACCGCTCGGAGAAAAGGCACAGCCAGACCTCAAACTGCCTGCATGCAGCTGCCCTTCTCCCTTACCTTTTGCATTTAACTCATTCCTTTGTGCCTGTAGCCTCCGCAAGTTTTGGCTCTTATCATTCACAATCAGCTGTGGAGGAAAGAAAGAAATTGTTACCAAAGGGCAGATAATAGGACATAGGGTCTTGGCCAAAGCTCTCTCAGATGGGCAGGAGCTGTGAGAAGGGCACGGTGCCTCTCCATGCTGTTTCATTCTCCAGGGTGCGCCCACTGACCGTGTCCTGTCCTCTGAGAGCCCTCTGGAGCCTAGGACAGTCATGGATAAAGGCTATTTGTCCAGTACTGGCCCAGGAATAATAATCTAACAGACAAAAGTTATGGCTGGCTCATAGTCAATTTCTTGCAGAGGCAACAAGGCATAGTGGAAAGATCTTTAGGTCAGCTGAGTTCTAGCTCCACTGCTATCAATTAGGAGGGGGGTTGTCTCTGTCACTGCAGTGTAGGTATTAGAGTGTGGCAGGGCTTGGGGGTAGGGGACAAGGCATGGCAAGACCCTATCAAAGGTACCCGTGTCCCTCCTTTCTCAAGAAATAAACTTCAAAAGCATACTAAAGCTAAGGCAGGCCATTTCAAGGCTCTAGATCTGTCACCAAACTGCAAGAGTACAGCATCAGCGACTCTGCTTCTTTTTAGGACTATTGAGGTGAACAAATGACATCAGGTGAAGACATTCAAAAATGACAAATCAAGTATTATATATGCGATTGTACCTGGGGTTCAGGAACTTTCCTTGTGGCTTTCCCCTACCCAATTTGTACAAATTATCTGTCCTACTTCCCCGGTTCAGCTCTGCAGGTTAAGAGCACTGAGTTGCCCCATTCCTTTCATTCAGTCTCTGTGGAATCTGTCCACACTCAATACTGCCCTTCCTCCCACTCTCATTTGGCCCTGCTCCACCTCTTTTCTGATAAACTTCCTCTCCTGGGCACATGTCTTCTCTTTTATTAAAAACCTTTCATTCAGGCTTCTTCCAAAGGGGATGACCTTTTGCTAGAGGAATCTGTTAAAATCTAATTCTTGGAAACAAGAATTGGTGTAACAAACCACCAATATTACTACCCTCAAAGGGTGGGACTTGGGAAAAAGAGGTTGTTAACGTCGGATGGTTTACATTGCTTGTTGCTTCATAAACAGACACTTTTCTAAAAACTACAGAAACAAACAGGGAAAAAAAAAAACCTTCCACTGTACTCTGAATGGAATGATTTGAAGAAACCTGCTTCCATCAGTCCTCACCCCCTCCCAGCTCCCTCTGTAGTCCGTCCTTACCTGGAGTTCTTCAATCTTGGACAGGTAATACTGGCGGAGTCCGCTGCCTGCCTTCCCCTCTTCCAGCTCCATCTAAGACACAGCGTAATTTTAAAACGGCAACTCGTCCAAGGGGTGAAGCCACTTCCAGGACTCCCCCAAGGCTTATTACCATGCAGCTTCGTGCAGTAAAAAGTGCTTGGGCTTTGCAGACTTCAGACCTGGATTTGAATCCCTTATCCCTTCCTTCGAACCCTCCATTTCCCCACGACTAAAATAAAAGAGTGAGAATTCTGCCGACTTCCTAAGACATTAGGCGGATCAAGGAACCGTGACATCGCAGCGTTTTGCAAAGCGCTATACGAAGCGGAGGCGCTATACTACAGACGCGGCCAGCGGAAAAGCCCGGGGCCCCGTCTCCCGCCGCTCGCCTCACTAGGCGTCCACCGTCTTCCTCTCCCAACCCTGCCCGGACTCACCGGGGGCGGCGCTGACACAGCAGATCCGGTCCCAGGCAGGCCCAGCCCAGACTGGCCCACCTACCCCGGCCCACCCGACCCTCTGGCCCGGGCCCGCTCCCCACCTCGGATGTCGCCTGCTCCGCAGCCAGCCCTGGTCCCTGCCCGGCCGCTGCTTCGCCGACAGCATACCTGCTCTGGACCGTCAAGCGCCATCTTCCCTTCTCAGCGGGGACCGCCGGCATCCGAGCGGTCTCAGCGCGCAGGGCCGGAAGCCAGGGGATTGAACACCCGACGCGGTAAAGAGTTCCGGGTCAATGGGCGGGGTGTGTGGCGGGAAGACAGTAAGTGCCGGGGGCCATGATGGGTGGGGGTCGTCTACTGGCGTTCAGGAGTTGGGGAGTGGAATGGAGAGGAAATAGGACGCCTAGATATTACTACCCAGGAACTCTGTTGTTGGTTCTTGTAATATGCCTTTCTGGTCTCAACTTCCACTTACAAGGCCTGGGGACGAAACCTAGAGGAAAA
Source organism: Tupaia tana (assembly GCA_026018925.1). Classification (NCBI taxonomy): domain Eukaryota; kingdom Metazoa; phylum Chordata; class Mammalia; order Scandentia; family Tupaiidae; genus Tupaia; species Tupaia tana. The sequence continues at coordinate 55,203,354 of JAKSZU010000011.1, read as the reverse complement.
AATATTTTAAAAAGTACGGACACACTCAAAATGGCGGAACACTTGGCCATCCCCCGACCCCCCCCCCCCCGCAGGGACCGGAAGCGGAAGTGCGCTGGCTGCCTGCATGTGGCTGTCCAGGTGTGGCGAGAACGGCGGCGAGTTTAGGCTCCGGGTATGTGGAACCGGGTGCTGAATGTGGTTGCTCCAGGTGGTGGGAAGTGGCACGCTCCTGAGAGAGACGTTCGACTTCTACTTTGTCCCTAGTGTGAGCGACACACTCTCGTTCTGCGATGGGCAAGAAGGGCAAAGTCGGCAAAAGCCGGCGGGACAAGTTCTATCATTTGGCGAAAGAGACTGGTGAGTCAGGGCTCCGCGGGCTGCGGGGGAGCGAGCCGACGATCTGGGCCCAGTCTGCTCCTCCCTTCCGAATACTGAGTTCGACTCCTGCAGAAAGGGTAGAGGGTTGTGAGCCCCGCGGACTTCTTTGGTCGTCGCTCTTCAGGTTACCGTTCCCGCTCCGCCTTCAAGCTGATCCAGCTTAATCGCCGCTTTCAGTTCCTGCAGAAAGCCCGCGCCTTATTGGACCTCTGTGCCGCGCCAGGGGGATGGTTCGTATCACTCGGTATAGGTCACCCCTGATGGCAGCTTTCTGGCCCAGCATGGCTTAGGATAAAGGCAGGGTTAGGGATCTCCCTTACTCTTCAACGGCATAGTAATCCCATCCTCAGATTTCTCTGCACCCCTCAGCAGAGGTCTTTCCTAACCCTTGGAGACAGTTTGTGACTGCAGTGAAGAAGCTTGGAATGTGTACATATGACACGCTTTGGCCACTGTACTTGGCATTGGCAGTGGCTCCTAACCCCTGGTGTGAACCATCACACTGCCAAGGAAGTGAACAAATCAGTGCTAGATATTCAATCTCTATTCCTTTTAAAGGCTGCAGGTGGCTGCCAAGTTTATGCCAGTGTCCAGTCTTATTGTTGGTGAGTAATGGGGTTCTTCTGGATAGTTGGTGGGTGTGTGAGGCACTAAGTTTGTCCAGTACTTCTCTCCTTCCTGCTTAAGACAGCTCTCTAGAGTTCTCCGACCTGATTTCTTCTAGGAGTGGACCTGGTTCCAATCAAGCCTCTTCCCAATGTAGTAACTCTCCAGGAGGACATCACAACAGAACGCTGTAGACAGGTAACAAGAATCTCTTTTCCTGGCCACTTTATATGTATACATCTTCTAAATCTCCTAAAGGCAAAATTTTTCCTATTTACTGTGCCTTGAGGAAGTGTCTGACAAGTCTAACTTTTTTTTTTAAAGCAGGCACTCTGGCTGTTTTTTCTTTCTTTACTTAATTTATTTTAATTCGACTGGAGAGGGACAGAGAGCAAGTAAGAGAGTGCAAGCCGCCAGGGTCTGGGTCTCGAACTGTGGTCGGCCATGTGGGAGTCGAGCATTCTTAACCGTGCCACCTGCTGGCCCCAAGTCTGTAACTTTCTTAATGTCTACTCCAGCCTTTATTTAGAGTTGAGAGTGAAGGAATAGGGGGAAAGGCAGAGATTTTCTCCTCTTTCCATGAAGCCCTTTCCAGTGAAATCACAACTAGGCTATAAGCTTTGTGAAGACCTTGTTTTATACCCCCATGCCTGGCATAGGATTTTGGTCCGTTTCTGGGCACTCAGCAGATGACCAGGTGGACAAATGGCTGGACTAGGGATTCCATTCTTAGCCATTCATGTGTTTCTGTTGCCATAATCCCTTTTCTTTTCTGTAGGCCCTGAGGAAGGAGCTGAAGACCTGGAAGGTTGATGTTGTACTCAATGATGGGGCCCCCAATGTTGGGGCCAGCTGGGTCCATGATGCTTACTCACAAGGTGCCAGGATTGTGGGTCTTGGAGATGTTGGTGGGGTGGAAGTGGGCATGCCTGCTCAGGTTGCAGAGGTCTTCAGCTGACTGTTTTTTTTTCCCCACAGCCCATTTGACACTGATGGCTCTGCGTTTGGCTTGTGACTTTTTGGCCCGTGGAGGCTGCTTCATCACAAAAGTTTTCCGTTCCCGTGACTATCAGCCCCTGCTGTGGATCTTCCAGCAGCTGTTCCACCGTGTCCAGGCTACCAAGCCCCAAGCCTCTCGCCATGAATCTGCAGAGATCTTTGTAGTCTGCCAGGGTGGGCATCACTTCCTTTTTTCTTTTTTAACTTTGGAGAGGTTTTTACTATAGGGCGTGTGTGCTCAGTGGAGAGAGGGAGAAAAAGTGAGAAATGAGAGATGATCATGCCGTAGTCCCTTCTTCATTCTTCTCTCGGGATTTTGGATATGCGTGTACATGTGCCTGGTATGAGTTTTAAGCTGCCACGTCTGGGCCTCAAACCACTATTGGCCATGTGGGAGTCCAGCACCGTACCCACTATATCACCTGCTAGCCTCTTACTTCCTTCTTTCTCTTGATTAGGTCTTCTGACTACCAGTGCCCTTTCCCCCAATTCCAAACACCATCATTCCCAGTTCTAAATAAAGGTTGGGGTGGGCATTAAGAACATTAAATATTCTGTCATTTTAGGATTCCTGGCTCCTGACAAGGTTGATAGTAAATTCTTTGACCCCAAATTTGCCTTCAAGGAAGTTGAAGTTCAGGCTAAGACTGTTACTGAGTTGGTGACTAAGAAAAAGCCAAAGGTGTGTTGAAATGGGGCCACCCTCAAGTCCTGGGACTCTGGGGAACTTGGGCCTACAGACCATAGAAAGGTCCTTCAACCTTTTTATTTCTGCATTTAGGCTGAAGGCTATGCTGAGGGTGACCTCACTCTTTATCATCGTACCTCTGTCACGGATTTCCTCCGAGCCGCCAACCCTGTGGACTTCCTCTCCAAGGCCAGCGAAGTAAGTTTCTAGACTCTAGAGATGTAAAGGAGTCCCAGATACATGGCCTAAGACTCTCCCTGACTTCTTTCCCTCCTTAAAAACAGATCTCACTAGATGATGAAGAGTTGGCACAACACCCGGCTACCACTGAGGACATAAGAGCATGCTGTCAGGACATCAAAGTGCTGGGACGCAAGGAGCTCAGGTATGAGACGGGGTGGGCCCAGGGATCAGAAGCCCTGGAGGCAGGGAAAGGTCATTGAAGGCTGTGATGTTGGATCTCTAGGACAGGATGCTGCTGTGTGAGAGCTTTGGAGTGTGGGCCTAAAACGGGAGGCAGGGACAAGAGGGAGATGGTAAGATAAATAATAGTATTTTGGGGACAGGTCCCTACTAAACTGGAGAACAAAACTTCGGCGATATGTGGCCAAGAAGCTGAAAGAGCAAGCAAAGGCCCTGGACATCAGGTGAGGAGGGCATCGACCAGGGTGAGTGTTGGCTGGCTGTCAGGAAGAAGTGTCTGGGAAAACAAACTCCTTGGACTATTTGGTCAGCCTCAGCTCAGGAGAGGAGGAAGAAGGTGAGGAGGAGGAGTCAACAGCAGGGACCACAAGGCAGCCCTTGGAGGAGGAGGAGGAGGAACAACTGAACCAAACCCTGGCTGAGATGAAGGCCCAGGAGGTGGCAGAATTAAAAAGGTGAGGAATTGAGGAAGACCTGGGGAGCCCCAACAAAGAGGTCTTCAGCATGTGCAGAAGACTGGGAAAGAGAAGGAAATCTTCAGAGCTGGCAGCTTTAATCCTTCACCATGTTCCCTCAGGAAGAAAAAGAAGCTACTGCGTGAGCAGAGAAAGCAGCGAGAGCGCATAGAACTGAAGATGGACCTGCCTGGGGTTTCCATTGCAGATGAGGGGGAGACCGGAATGTTCTCCCTGCGCACCATCCGGGGTCACCAGGTGAGGCAGGATAATCCACTTGGGTGATTGGAGGTGGGAGACACTGGCTTTTACTAAGGGTGCTAAGCGATCAGGGGCTCTGATTGTAGAGTCTTGTAACTCAAAGACTAAAAATAGAAAAACAAAAACAAAAAACGAAACCCTACACCTAATGAGATGAAATTAAGAAGATTCGCGAGTGTAATACAGATTTATTTCTATACAACTAGAATTTTAGGAGCAGGCCCTGCAGGTGCTGGACTCCCACATGGCCAACCGTGGTGGTTTGAGTCCTAGACCTGGAGGCTTGCTTTCTCTTCTCTACCTCCTCCTGGTCAAAATTAAATTAATATGAATAAAATTAAATAAAAAATTATATTAGGGCCAAGAGTCTGGGTCATGGCAGATGAAGCCAGGATACCTGGGTTACAAGCACAGGTGCAGAGTCTCCCTTAAAGCGAGCAGTGTTCATCAGTTCACTGAGGCTAAGTGAGTACCACACAGCAGGCTACTGGGTGGTACTTCCAAGGGATACTGGAGAACGTGCTCTTCCCTGGTAAAAGCAGCCTCAAGCAAAATGAGCTCTTGTGGTCCTTGTGTGGGAATGTCATAACCAGGTAGTCACTGTCCTACAGGTGAGGCAGAAGAGCACAGTGGCGCTAATGCAGACTTCAGGGTTTAGTCCCAGCTCCCCCATTTGGAGCTGGGTGACTCTGAGTTGTCACTGATACTCTTTGCCTGTTTCCTCACCTGTCAAACAGTAACAGAACCTACCCACTAGGGTTTTTTTTTAATAAGGAATGAAAAAAAGATGGCCTGTTGTAATTGCTGGTATGTGGTGTACTCATGTATTATGAACAAAACTGCATGGATTTCAAACATTTTTGTACCAAAATAAACTCATACTTCAATTCCATTTTTCCATGAACTTCTTAAAGCTCATGGAAAACTCTTTTTGCCATGAGACTACATTGTGGTTCTGAGTTGAAGTGATACAGTTTTGTTAAGTGTATGTTTGGGTTCCTTTATTCTGTGGAAACAAAATGTGTAGATGTTACTCTCAGAAGGTGATAACACTAGAAGAAAAACAACCAGTTTAGAATATTCTAATTTTTGGAGCTATGTGGGGCATGGGGTACTTCTCTCTAACACCTGTATGTGCCACCATTGAAGGTGAGACAGACAGTTCAGTGACCTGGCCTCGGATACAGTATCTTAAACAGTTGGGCTGGTCACTTCCCTGGGCCTAAGCTTCCCTATGTGTATTTCTCAGCATTGCTGAGAATAAACTAAGTTAATGGACATAGGGGAAAAGCTGTGGTGTCAACAGATGGTGTGTTGGTTAAAGACATTGGAGTCCCACTTGACTGACCAAGGTTCGAGTCCTGCACTTGGCAGCTTGGTTTCTCACTTGCCCTCTCTCTGGTCAGATTAAAAATAAATACATACATAAAGTTAAATAAAATAATTCTTTAAAAAAGTAGCAATGTGTTCCTTTTTTAAGTACTTGTCTTCTTTCTGTTCAAACTTCAGTTGTTAGAGGAAGTGACACAAGGGGACATGAGTGCTGCAGACACGTTTCTGTCTGACCTGCCGGGGGATGACATTTATGTATCAGATGTCGAGGACGATGACAGTGCATCTCTGGATAGTGACCTGGATCCTGAGGAGCTGGCAGGAGTCGGAGGACATCAGGGTCTGAAGGACCAAAAGTGGTAGGGATAGGGGAGTGAGAGGAGGTACAGCCATCTGCAGCTGCAGTCCTGCAGTACTTGGTGCGGGTGTCATCGGGGAGGTTGGGGAGCAAGGCCTCTAAGGAGCTCTGGGTTGCTGAATCTCCCCCACTTTCCTTTGGGTATGCAGTGTGCAGTTTGCTGAAGCAGATGATGACAAAGAGGAGAAAGAAGAGAATCCACTGCTGGTACCACTGGAAGAAAAGGCAGTCCTGCAGGAAGAGCAAGCCAACCTGTGGTTCTCCAAGGTAGAGAGGCTGGGGGCTAGGTACAGAGGTGGGAGGACACCACAGTGTGATACCAGAGAGCACACAGGAAGGCCCCGGGGTTCAGGTTCTGGGTTGAGCCTGTGGTCCTGGCTGGGAAGGAGGCTGAGGCCGAGACTGTGGTGTGGGATCTCTTCCTTTTTTTCTTATGAAAGAAACAATTTGAGAGGTTGGGGGTGAGATGGACAGAGGTTGGCATTCCCTGGGATAAGGGTACTGAAGATTCCCCCACCACAGGATGGCTTCAGTGGAATAGAGGATGATGCTGACGAGGCCTTGGAGATCAGTCAGGCCCAGCTGCTGTACAGGAGCCGGTGCAAGGGACAGCAGCAGCCACAGCTGCCACCACCCCCCACTTCGAAGACTAAGTCTCCCCAGGGCCATGAAGATGCCCCTAAAAACACAGAGCCTCCTTCAGGGACAGAAGCTGCCACTAGCCCTGGAGAAGAAAGAGATGGCAGCTCAGACAGTGACAGCACTAGCAGTGAGGAAGAAAGGTGAGTGAGTGCAGCTGGAGGAGGAAGCATTTAGGGGTTTTCTCAAGCTTGGTTGCAGACTGGGAGCTTTAAACAGGCTGAGGATTCTGATTTAACTGGGGGGTACTGCTGGGTGGCAGAATTCCTGCAGGTTTCCTTTAAGTGGGTTTAAACAGGAAACAGGATTGAGATGAGGTGGAAATGCTGTCTAGGTGGTGTAGGAAGTGGTGGAATATTTACTCACAGTCCTCCCTCCTCCAGTTGGGAACCACCACGTGGTAAGAAGAGAAGTCGTGGACCGAAGTCAGATGATGACGGGTTTGAGGTGGTGCCCATCGAGGACCCAGGTGAGATCTTTGTGTAGTAGGTTAGAGAAGTCCTGTAGCAGCTTGTTTTGGGAATGAAGCTCTGACTTCTTCCCTTTCTAGCAAAACACCGGATACTGGACCCTGAAGGCCTTGCTTTAGGTGCTATTATTGCCTCTTCCAAAAAGGCCAAGAGAGATCTCATAGATAACTCCTTCAACCGGTGAGCATGAGTCTGGAGAACGGCCTGGTGTGCGGTAGGCAAGTAGGGGATTTCTTTAGAAAGCTGAGAATGGCTGCTTATAGGGCTGGTGTCCCTTCTACCCAGGTATACATTTAATGAGGAAGAGGGGGAGCTTCCCGAGTGGTTTGTCCAGGAAGAAAAGCAGCACCGTATCCGTCAACTGCCTGTTGACAAGAAGGAGGTAGAGCATTACCGGAAACGCTGGAGGGAGATCAATGCACGTCCCATCAAGAAAGTGGCTGAGGCCAAGGCCAGAAAGAAGCGAAGGGTAGGTAGTGGGAGTTGCTTGAGATTAGGGTTGGGCAGGACAGGAGTGGGGAAAAGGTCACCTGACTGAGGTCCCCTCCCAGATGCTGAAGAAACTGGAGCAGACCAAGAAGAAGGCAGAGGCTGTGGTGAACACAGTGGACATCTCAGAACGAGAGAAAGTGGCCCAGCTACGGAGGTAACAGGAAGGACAACCCATGAAGGCACATAGGGTTAAAAAGACCAACAGATAGCAAGCCCCTGCCCCTGACTTTTCTTTCCTTTGCAGTCTCTACAAGAAGGCTGGGCTAGGCAAGGAGAAACGCCAAGTCACCTACGTTGTAGCCAAAAAAGGTGTGGGCCGCAAGGTGCGCCGGCCAGCTGGGGTTAGAGGTCATTTCAAGGTGGTGGACTCAAGAATGAAGAAGGACCAGAGAGCACAGCAGCGGAAGGAGCAGAAAAAAAAGCACAAGCGGAAGTGAGGGCCACTGGGCCTCCCATGAGATTGCAAGGATGAAGAGGAAAGATGCAGTGCCACTCACTGCAGCCTTCTTGGTACCCGCTTTGCCAACAAGGTGGGATGCCTAGAACAGCCAGGGTGGTTCCTTTGTGGCGGGGAGGGTATCCTGAGAGAACTGCTGCACAGTCCTTTTGAAGCTGGTCAAACCCCTCTGGCCCTTCTATGAAGAGTATGGGGTAGTGAATGAAAACTGGCAAGCCTTGTGACAGTCCTAGGGGGAAGTTCAGTGTCATTGGCCTTACTTAGTCTATTCTTGTGCACATGGGCCTGATTCTATTGGCTGAATAAAACCAGGACCACAGAAGACTGTCTTTCCTGACAGTTCAGTAAGTCCGGACCCACACCTGAATGTCTACTGTGTGCTGCCTTGTTCTTAGCCATTGTGAGGCACTGCCTCACTGTGAAGGAGAAATGACAGACAAGCCACAGGTCCCAGTAGTAAACCATTTACTAGAGAGCAAGCAGAAAGGAATGCACATCTTAAAGAAACCTTCACAAAGTCACAAAATTTGAAGTTTGTGTATTTCTTTTCCTTTTATAAACAAGATAGAACAAAAAAAAAATCAAAATCATTTCAGCAAAAGACTTTTCCTACCATTGGGGCAAGTTAAAAAAAAAAAAAAAGATACTTTAAAAGCTGCTGATGGGGTGTTTTGTTTTTTAAACATAAAACACATCAGATCTGGAGCAGTCCTGGAACCCTGGTTTCCAGGATGGTCATTTTCCTTCCATCAAGGTCACAGGAATCTTTGGGCCTAGGTCTAGAAAGCTTTTGTTCCTTGCACGTCTCTGGGCCAGATACAGACTTGGCTGGGGAACCCAAGGATCTGTTCTCATTCGGAATCAGACCTCTCCCTTCCTTGCGAAACACTGGGATCTGCCAAACCAGACTGCTCCCCCAACGGGCTGGGTTTGCAGAAGCCAACTCCTAAAAAGGGGACTGCATGGCCACAGCTAAGAAAAAGAACTCAATTTATAGGTGTATAGGTGTTTACACAGTGGCATTTCAGTAACAAACAAAAAGCTATATGGTACAAACCTAGAGTGGGTTCTGTGCCTTGTAAGGCTCTTTAACCCACAACCAAAAAACCCAAGTAGCTTCTCAAGAAAACATCCAAAAACCACTCTGACAAGGGGCAATGCCTCCAGGCTCCAGCTCGCCACTAAGGGCAGGGGGTCCTTACACCTTGGATCCCAACCCAGCCCTGAGACACCTAGTTACCAGTATCTTTCTGAAAATAAAATTAGACAGCTGACTTCACACTTAGCACATACCCTCTAACTGTCCCATCGACTCTTTTTGCGTTTGGGTGGCTCTGGGACAGCGAAACCATCAGCTGTCTTATCTGTTGTCTTGTCTGTCTTTTCCACCTTGGGTTCCACCTTGGGGTCCATCTTGCTCTCACGATTACAACCTTCTTTCCTGCTCTCCCCATTGCGGCCATCATTTGCACCCCGGCTCTCCCCGTGCCGGCCCATGCTTCCTCCGTGTCTGTTCTCCCCATGCCGATGGCCATCAGTATGACGGCTGCTGCTTTCTGGGTAGCGGTACCCATCTCCGTGGCGACCACCATCTCCATGGCGTGGGCTATCTCCATGGCGTGGGCTATCACCGTGCCGATTGCCACTTTCTCCGTGACTGTGACGGCTGCCACTCCGGTTCTCAGTGTATCTCTCTCTCTTCCCATTGCCACCCCCAATCCCTTCCCGGCTATTATTGCCTGAAGCTGTGTTGTTGACTCCTTGGGCTCCAGCAGAAGGGTAGGTCACTGGAGCACTGCTGATGTTCCCAGCATTGCCAAAGCCTGGGATGCCCTTGGCAGCACTGGCGATGGGGCTGTCAGGGTTGTTGTGGCCCTGCTGTGCTGAATTGGTTGGAACAGAATTCAAGCTCCCTGCACTAGTCCACCCACTTGCCCCCGCAGCAGAGCTCCCCGCCTTCTGATTGTTTAAGCTGGCGGCAACAAAGTGACTCTTGTACTGTGACTGAAAGAAAAGACACCAGGAGTAGGGAAGTTAGCAAGTTCAAGAAACTTAAGTATACAAGCTTGGCAATTAAGTACAAAGAGACTTTAAGTATGCCACTTTGGCTTTGTGATTTCAGTATCATGATGACCCCACAGCACAGTCCCTTTCTTTTTTTTTTTTGGTGTTTTGTTTCTGCTATAGGAAATGTACATTCACCAGAAAGAAACAGGGTGTGTGTGTGTGTGTGTGTGTTTGAGAGAAATCAACCCCCAAGAGAATGGCCATATCACCATCCCTTCTTCATTCTCCCCTCGGGTTTCTGGCCAAGTACGCACATACACCCAGAGTGATTTTCAAGCTATTGAATCCAAGACTTGAACCACAATGTCAGCCATGAGGGACCCAGTGCCTTAACTTCCATGCCACCTGCTGGCCCAGCACAGTGCCTTTCTTGAGATGTAAGGAAAACTTATGGAGACGCACACCTCAGTGTAGTAACATTTACTTTTATAGCCTGATTGGCCAGGACAGAAGCATTTGTGAATATAGAAGCAATTCCAACACTGTCTGCAATGTTTTTCGCAACTCAAAAATCCAAAAGTTACCAAAAACTAGAATAAATTTGAAAGCAAAACTTGCCTTAAATTATAAGACTTTACATGGTGGTGGCTGCAGGCCTTGTTGGGGTGTTACTATGAAATATGCACACCTTTCTCAAATCTGAAAAATGCTGAATTCTAGAACAAGGATTTCTATGTTCCTGTATAAAATGTGCAAATTAAGGACCAGTAGATGGCATAGCAGTTATGTTGTTGGACTCCCCACATGGCCGACTGTGCCTTGAGTCCTGGACCTTGCAGCTGGAAATTCATGCATGACACACGTGTGCGCCGAAGATCCTGAGAGAATGGAGTAGAAGGGACTGTGACCATTCCCCCGGAAGGTCATTTCTCGCTTTCCACCTATGTGTCTGGCAAGCACACACACTATAGCAAAGATCTCTCTAAAAAATAAAATAAAGTGCAAATTAAGGCCTTGTGGAGCCAGCAGATGGAATAGGGGCCCATTGCTGGACTCCCCACAGCGATGACTGACTGCAGTTTGAGTACTGAACCTGGTGGCACACATGTGTGAACATGCACGTCCCAAGATCCCTGAAGGAGAATAGACGGAAAGGGATTGTGGTGTGGCCATCCCCCAGGGAGTGATTTCTCACTTTCCCTCTCATTCTCTCTCTCCAGCAAGTGCACATACTCCAATATATGTATAAATAAATATATATAAATATAAATAAAATTAAGGCCTAGCTAATTAGATGCCAGCCAGCTAAGTGTAAGTGTAGTGCAAGAAAAATAGGCTCAGGATTCACAAGAGATAACAACGACAAACAACTGCCTTGGGGAGGCAGCCCCAGGCCGTTAGGATAGGGAGGAAACAAACCCCATTGCAGCCCAACACCCCTGCTCGGGATGTGACTAAAGGAAGTGACCACTCCTAAAGCCTTCTGCAGCTCCAAGTAAGCTACCGTGAGGTTTATATTTGAAATCCAGACAGTGAGAAGGCCCTAAATCTAGCATCAAAGCTACAAGCCCAGCTACCACCTCAGGAGGGTGAGGCTCCTTATCACTGCCCCAGAGTTACTCCCCAACACACTTAACCAAATGCTCTTTCAGACCTGGAAAGCTGCTTTCATTGCTGTCAGCCGATCTCCCATGGCTCCTGTGGAGGGTTTGTAGGCCTCATAATTGCTCATTACATTGTTGTTATTTCCTCGGTCCTAAAAAACAAATATACTCATGAGGGTTGAAAATAAGTCAGAAAGCCCATTGTCCCACACTGGGATTCCTTGTACTGGTAACTCAAATTGGCAGCTTGGTGGGAATTTTGATATATATACTTTGGGAGAAAAGGTGCAGTAATGAAGAGTCAAAGATGCTTTTGCCCCTCAATCCAGAAATGTGGTCAGATTATACCTAAAGTTGACAAACACAAATGCATTCAATTAAGTAAAATTTATATCAGAGATGAAATGATACATGCTTAGGCCCTGAATCGAGACTATGGGCCTGAATCTCAGCTTCAGCACCTAGCAGTGTATAACCAAGGGCCTCAGTTTTACTGTGTGTACTTACTTATACTGGGTAGTTGTGAAGACTGAGTTAAGATGTGTGATTATTTGGAATGGTCTTTGTCCAAATAAAGCTATAAGCAAATAAATGCAGGCTATGGCTATCATCTACACCATCAAAATCATCACTGTAATTTGGGAACAGAATTTTTTTAAATCAACAATGCCAAATTATCTAACTATTGTATAATGCTCCAGAAAAGTAAACTGGCAGCTTTCTGCCCTGGCTTAGGAATCAAAGTGACAGAAAATAGGCATTTAAAAAAGCCAGAGAGTGGATGATCTTGTTACCTGGTGTGAAAAAACTAGCTCTTACCTCTCTGATATGATTTCCCAGAGAGCAGGGATCATTCTTCAGTTTAGTGACAAGACATAGCCAGGGTAGCCACAGCGACCCTCTGGTAACGTTTCCCTAGCTGCGGGCTCTGGACAAGGGTTTAGGGAATGCAAAACAGACGGCTGGGCCCTACCTCCAGTTTCTGATTCAGTAAGTTTCAGCATGTGCTTCTGGTCCAGGGACCACAATTTGCAGAGGGTGGTGAGTGGTTAAGGCACTGGACACCCACATAGCTGACTGTGGTTTGAGCCCCGGACCTGGAGGCTTGCCTTCTTTCCCTCCCTCTCTGTTCCTCTCTGTGTGTCTCTCTGGTCTAATAAAAACATATTAATAATAATGATAAATAAAACTAAATAATTTTTTTTTTTTTAAAAAGAAAAGTTACATTAAGAACTAGCACTGATGGGACCAGTGAATGGTGCAGTGGTTACATCGCTGGACTCTCACGAAGTTGACCATAGTTTGAGTCCTGGACCTGGCAGCTTAAACTCACACAGGGTGAATGTGCATGCATGCCCAAAATCCCGAGAGGGGAATGGAGAAGGGACTGCGGCATGGCCAGCCCTTTGGGGTGTGATTTCTCACTTTTCTCAGTCTTTCTCTGGTAAGGGTACACACTTAATAGTAAAAATATCTAAATAAAAGAACTAGCACTGGGCCCAGCCTTACCTGGTTTAGTCAGTACTGTATAGGGCTGCAATACTGGCAGCCTCCTGACTGACTGCTAGTTCAAATTCCCTGGTCAATCTGAAAATCAGCTAAGTGCCCACACTGGTACCCAAAATCTTAAGGAGCTAGAGGGGTGAGGCATGGGGATCACAACATGATGAAATCCTGTTGAGGGTGCTCAATTGCTTTCTTGTGTGTGTTCTCTTATTATAAAACGCTGCACTGACTCAAATCAGATTAAATTTAAGTACCTTTGTTGTTATTTTTGAGAGTTTTTTACTACAGGGCGCGTGTGCTCACAGAAAGACAGATTCTCCTCTCGGGATCTTGGGCATGCACATGTGCCTGGCCTGAGATTAAGCCACTGAGTCCGAGACTTAAACCATGGTCGACTACATGGGAGTCCAGCGACATAGCCATTATGTCAACTGCTGGTCCCAAAATTTAAGTACCTTTCTAAACAGTGTCAAATGAGGCCTCCCTTAGGTAGACGAGAGCAATTCTAACGCCACCCAGTACATGGAACCAAGGGCACCGTAGTGTGGACTCACCGTGTTCTCAGAGCCTAGGCCAGGTCGCTCCCTGTAGCCTAGGCCTCCTCCACCAATATTTAGCTTTTTGCCTTTCCCTCCTTTGAAGCGTGATTTCCGAAACCAGGCATTCTGCAGTAAACACAATTAGAGGTTAAGCCATAGAAGGAGAGAAAGCCAGAGGAAGGGGAGAAGGTCAAAGAGGAAATTACGTGGGAGGGAAGAACATTCTGCTTCAACTTTACCCAATGGATTTAAGGGAGGAATTGTTCACAGGAACCACAGATTGGCCTGCTTTTGGTTGCTTAGTCCACCAAATTTGTCAGGAGGCAGATCACGTTCTAAGGTGTCTTTGCTGCTTCTTCCTTAGGCCCTTTTGGAAGGGAAGTGCTTCACATCAGAGTAGCCACTATGGCCACTTTAAACTTCCCAAATGAAAATAAATGTATTCTTTAATTTTCCAAGTAACCTCTACGTACTAATAGATATAACAACTTGGAACTTAATTTTAAAGAACTGGTAGATTAAGAAGTAAAGGAAAAGAGCTACATGAAGTGAGGCTCATCAGAATTGACATAAGGACAGACTCACAGGAAGGACTGGCAGCCACACAACTGAACATTTTTTATCCTGAAGGTTGTTACCCACCAGAGGTATTCACAGTCTCTTAGAATACAAACATCTCTGTAGAGCTGAAAGTTTTACCTGACACACTGCTCAAAGTAAAGTACTTAAGAGGTAGGGCAGACTTGGAAAAAGTGCTAGGTACACGAAGTCTGGAGCATAAAAACAGATGTAAGAAAATGCCAAGGACAAAACTTGTACCCTGGTTAAAATTTGAATTTAAAATCGGCTCTCTAGGGGCTAGCAGGTGGTGTGGTGGTTAAGGGTGCTGGACTCCCACATGACCAACCGTAGTTTGATTCCCAGACCCGGCAGCTTGCTTTCTCACTTTCCCTCTCTCTTTCTCTCACTCTGTCCTTCTCTGGTCAAATTTAAACAAACAAACAAACAAACAAACAAACAAACAAATTTGAGTAAAATAATTCTTAAAAAAAAACTGGCTGTCTAAACCTAGAAGGGGAGGAAAACTGACTCTCTTCTCTCTCTAGGTCCTTTATTCTCAGGACCAGAACATCGGGTACTACCACTCTAAAATTGTCTTATGAGCTAATGGTGTGTAGACCGGTAGTCACCTATGGATGTGGCAAACACTTCAGTCTCTACTATCAAAATGTGTTCTGATCCATCTGTAATTTGGAGACTGCACGTATAAAGACGACCAGGGTTTCACTTGACAAGATGCCTCACCCAGTTTTGAGCACTCCTAGAAGAAGGCATCAGTGTGGCTAGAGATATGAGAGAAAAATCTGCAAGGAATAGTTAGGAAGAACCTCATACTGCTTTTCAAGAGAAAAAAAAAGATACCATGTTATTTTCAAGCCACTGAGCCTAGGACTTGAATCGCAGCCTAACCACTATGCCACCTGGTGGCTGCGATACCAAATATTTTCAGCCTTCTAAAAGACTAAACTTTTCTGGGGGGAAGGGGAGTAGAGAGAAGAGTAGTCATTTCTAAGATTAAATTTACTACTCATTCATGTGCTGTGGTGTGAGCAGACCAAAATCCTAAGGACACACTTTTAGCACAAAGAAAGTTTCCAATATATTTTTTTTTGAGAGGTTTTTGTTATAGGGTGCATGTGCTCGCCAGAAAGACAGAGACAGAAAGTGAGAAATCACCCCCCAGGGGGGATTGGCCATGCCACAATCCCTTCTCCTCCATTCTCCTCTTGAGATCTTAGGCACGCATGCACATGCACCCGGCATGGGTTCAAGTCACCGGGTCTGAGACTTGAACCACAGTCGACTACATGGAAGTCCAGTGACACAGCCATTATACCAACTGCTGGTCCCCAAAAGGTTTTTGAAAAGAAAGGATGAGAAGACCATATGAATTTTAATATGCCACAATTCCAATCTGTACCTCATAAACCTCACCTACCACTTCCCACCATTATGTTCTTGTCAAGTATTATCTGACTCAGGCATGCTGAAATTTCTTACCAAGTTTTGCAATCTGAAGTATGTCCAGCACCCACCTGCATCGCCAGATCTAGGAGTTCCTTGGAAACATGTTGATTGGCTCCTTCCAAGTTCCGGACAAGATCACCAGCAAAATTGCTGTCCTTGGGTGTCAGTAAGGTATAGGCCACACCCTTCTCACCCGCTCTTCCTGTGCGTCCAATCCTATGGGTATGTGTATCAATGTCTCGTGCCACATCATAGTTAATGACAGTCTTAATCGAAGGAATGTCCAGACCACGGGCTGAAACAAAAAGCAAACAAATTCTTGGGGTTCAGCAGGTGGGGTGATGGTTAAGAGTACTGGACTCCCACATGGCTGACGTTTCAAGTCCCAGACCTGGCAGCTTGCTTTCTCACTTTTCTGCTCTCTATCTCTCTTACTCTGGTCAAATGAAAATAAACAAATAAAGTTAAATAATTCTTAAAAAACAAGCAATCTAATTGTTTTATTCATCATCTAGTCAAAATATCAAAGTAACCAGAAATGCAGGCACTCTAAGAACCCACAATTCCCTATCTAGGCGAAGTGCATGGATTTTGGTGAGCTAAGATACAGGCATGAAAGTTACTCCTCTACAATATTACCGCCAGATAGTCTGTGATACGGGGCCATCTCATGTAAGACACACACATTTATCATTTGCCATGCCCCTTCTCTTGTACCAGGATCATATTTAAAAAATTAAAACCAGCTTCAAATGCGTCTTGAAGCTGAGACATTCTCCTCTTTCTGGGAGAAAATTTAAGTTTTTAAGGGTAGCTATTAACTCGGCAGAACAAAGCTAAAAATCACACTCCAAAAATTTTTCTCATCTTGGGTGAAGTATGCCCAACTAAACAAACAATGTAAGATATCTACCATATTCAGACACTGGGTAAGGACACAGCTACTTTCCCACAAGTGTCCTCTGTTTTCCCCAAGTATCCTCTAGCTACAGGGATTCTCTGATCTGAGAGAAGCATGAGGTGAAAAGTATTGTCCAGACCACCAGGCTGTGATCACTGTGCAGAATGGCTATTCCTCAGGCATGACCAGTAGGCCAGGAGAATTGTTCATTGGCCTGCACACATACTACAGGTCTTAAATAATAAGAAAGGACACCCTTACAGCACAGGGACCTAAAGTTATTGTTAAATTCACACTCTACCTGCAACATCTGTGGCCACCAAAACTGGGATGTCTTTTTTCTTAAAGTCTGAAATGACCTTGTTTCTCTCACTCTGATCCATGTCCCCGTGGAGCAGCCCCAGATTATGACCTTCCTGTTTAAGGTTATTGGCTAGTTCTTCCGCATTGGCTTTTTTAGTAACAAACAGAAGGACACTTCCTGAAGAGGTAAATTCCACCAGACGCCGGGTAAGCCAGTTCCATTTACTAGGCCCAGAATGGAGGATCTCCACAATCTGTGTCACATCTTCATTTGCCTAAGAAGGAAGAAATGAAACAAGCTTGTGACACTGGGCACCTGAGTAAGGACAAGGCACTATACTTTTTACCTGTAAGCAGAATTTTGAAAAACCTGTTTCTCTGGGCCTTCCTTCAGCAAGTCAAACACGGCTCAAAACTCACTCTCCTCCCAGATCACCTTGCTCTCCTGGTGAGTACATACCCCTGCCTAGCCTGTATGCCTTAATACTGTGCACTGCTTGCTTATGTGCCTATTCAGATTATTCCTAATAAACTCCTTTTTGATCCCACGCATTCTCTGTTCCCAGTAATGAAAACATGCAAACAGAAGGCACCCACATATGAAAATTGGACAAAGTCAAGATGCTAACTACACAGGAACTTTAGCAATAGACCTGCCAAAAATAAATAAATAAATAAAAAGGAATTCTCTAAGCAGCCATAACTGAATTCCAAATCCTAATTCAGAGAAGTTTCCCACATAGGGCACATGAATAGCTAAGAAAATCTTATTTTCACTAGGCCCGTGAAGTTATCCCTTCCATCCTGAGTAGACCTCCTTTCACAATCATTTAAAGCATTAATGCCATCCTAACTCACCAGTAGTCTTCCAGGTAAACTTTTCTGTTCGTATTTGGACATTTTAAAAGTGAAATAAACATTGGGACTAGCAGTTGACGTAATGGCTATGTCACTGGACTCCCATGCACTCAACTGTGGTTCGAGTCCTGGACCCAGTGGCTTAAACTCATGCCAGGTGTGTGTGTGCCCACGATCCAAAGAGAATGGAAAAGAAGGAACTGCGGCATGGCAATTACCCCTGGGGGGTGATTTCACACTTTCTGTCTCTCTTTCTGGCGAGCACACGTGCCCTATAGCAAACCACCCCCCCAAAAAAGTGAAATAAACATCACCTACTCCCATGAACCCATCATCCAGCTTCAATAATTACCAACACAACATTTTGACAATCTTTTCTTTAAAAGAAGCCCTTCTTTTTAACTTGTATATTTTAAAGCAAATCTGAAACATGGTACCTCTACATAAATATAATATTTGTATTATTTTACCTTAATAGTGAGAAATTAATTGTCTCCATAATAGGATAAATAACCCAAGGGAGTCCCAAATAGAAGTGCTTAGGGTTACCTCTCCAATATCTCCCTGCACCACTCTAATAGGGTCAATCAGGATGTCTCTGGCCAATTTTTCGATCTTTTTCCGGAAAGTTGCACTGAATAAAAGAGCTAAAAGGTAAAGTAAATTCTGTTAAAAAAAACAACATGACTTCTTCATTGAATACCTCACTAAGCTTCTTTTATATTCTCAGTACTACTTGGTTTTTTGCACAAACCCACCTAAACTTTCAATTTAAAGACTAATTCACGAAAGAGAAAAGTTCTTGGTTTTATTCTACTTTCTACTGCATTTCTAGTTAAGACTAAGTTGTTAGCAAGATTCAGAAATGGTTCTTGATTTCAAAGTTGATCTGTACTATGCATAGATTGTTTCTACCCACTGTTAACACTGTATAAACGGGGGCAAATCATATAATTTCTGAGCCTTGGTTTTATCATCTATAGAAGCAAGTTGTATCTGATGATCTCGAAGTTCTGTCCAGCTCAGATAAACTGTCATTATCTTTCCCTTTATGATTCTCACCAGAACATACATGATCATTTTTGCTTCCCTAACTTTGAGTGCTTATAAAAAAAACATGTGTTCACTCTGAGTACAGATGTGGTTTAAGAAAGCTGCTTCATACATACTCTGTCTGTCAGGACGGACATGACTTGCTATGGATCGAACTTGGTACTCTGGAAGAAGTAGAACAATAAAATTAGTATTATAACCCTGAAACATATTTTGGGAAGCCTGGAAAAGTCATCTTAGTATAAAAATGTTCTTAAGAAGTTATAAGAATTAAGGATATTTTGAAACTGCTAGACTTATTTAGTATGAAACTCTGAAACTTTATCCTTCCATCTACTGGATTGGGTCTGGTGGTGGTAGATTCAGTAAAGACAGTTAACTTACAATTTTCACACAGCTGGGTAAATCAAGGAGGACAGGAAAGCACTTACCTGAGAACACAGACTTTGACCTTCACAATCAAAGGCATATAAATACAAATGAAGCAAAGAGAAGACACTCCCCAGTATACAGTGGCATTTTCAAATGTCCTCAACCCAATCAAGCCTAACGTATTTTCCCTAATTAAATCCCCCCAAAATGTTAAGGTCTTAGCTACAGTCTAACACTATTCAGGAGTATTTTTATCTTATTCTGATAACAAAAATTGGCAAGCCTAGAGAGATGGAAAAAAAAATAATATTGTGAGGATAGGGAGAGAAGAAACTGGTACTGAAGCATACCAAATCCCATGTCAAACATTCGATCTGCTTCATCAAACACAAGGTAAGAGACTCTTTGAAGATTGGTAGCTTTCTTCTTCACATGATCAATCAGTCGGCCCTATACAATTCAAAAAGTGTGTAAGTATAACTAAAAGGCACTTATAAAGACTTTTTAAAGCTGAGCTCCTGGCTAAAGTGCTAATTCTCCAGTCTCAGACTACATGCACTACACAGTTTAAAAGAACAGAAATTTTCAAAAGTGAACTAAATTCTTTTACATTAAATATGACTTCAATTCCATGGAAAAGTGGCCAGGGCATTTTGTAAGGCACTCTGAAACGATCTGATTTAAAGCCTTATTGATGGATTTTAACATTTGGACTACACCTTTCTGGGCAGTTTTATCCATACTCTTAAGATAGGTTTCTTATTCTCTGCTTGGTAATCACAGATCCATTTTCTAGAAAAGTGTAAGAAAAACTACACGAAATAGGAATGTGTAGCTACTAACTGTATATATCACAGAGACTCTTACTAGACTGCCATTTTAGTCAACAAATTAAATTTAAGCAAAGTCATATGCTGTCATTCATTGGGGTGTTACCAACCTTGCTTTACCACACTTTGGGGGGAAATTCCCTCCAAAACTAACCCTGTTTTCCATACCAAGAGAGGCTGAGGAGCCATTTATGCACAAGACATACTTACTGGGGTACATACGACAATCTCTGCCCCTTCCTGAAGGGCCTTGGCCTGCTCCCACATGCTCCCTCCTCCATACACGGCCACCGATCGAAGATTATATGCTTTCCCAAATCGCTTACATTCTGCATGGATCTACAAAGTTGTTAACATATTAACAAGCTGCAACATTAGCAAATACCTCTATTATAATCAAAAGAGAGTTCTGAAAAACATGGTGTGATGTCACAGAAAATCTAACCCTAGAACATGCTTTAAAAAAATCCCAGTTTTAGGGAACCAGCAGTTAGCGTAATGGCTATGTCGCTGGACTCCCACGTAGTCGACCGCAGTTCGCGTCCCGGACCCAGTGGCTTAAAACTCATGCCGGGCGCGTGTGCGTGCGTGTCCAAGATCCCAAGAGGAGGACGGAGGAGAAGGGATTGCAGCATGACCATCCATGTGGGGGTGATTTCTCGCTTTCTGTCTCTGTCTCTCTCTGTCTGTCTGGCGAGCGCACGCGCCCTATAGCAAAAAACCTCTCAAAAAAAAAAAAAAAATAAAATAAAATAAAAAAATCCCAGTTTTACTCAGAAAGGTATAAGTGAATAGTAGAGTACCACTAGCATATCCTAAAAGGCTATCTAGAATCTTGCCTTGATTAGTCATTTTTTTTCCACTTGTCTTCCTGATTCTGTCATTGCCTTTCTACCAAAAAAAAAAATGAATTCACCCTGGAAAAAAAATATTGTGAGCTTATAATACAAACGATTCCCATATCATTGCTCCCCCCCCTCCCCCCTTAAAACAGTATTTCTGGTTCAGGCACAGTGGCACAGAGGTAGCACCACCACTCGGGAGGTTGAAATTTCAGGGGAGGGGCCTCATTTGGTTCCTTGGCCAACAGAATACACCAGGTACGGTTGTACATGCTCATGATCCTAGCTAACGGAAAGACTGGGGCAGGAAGACAGTGACAGTGAGGCCCTGTAGGTAATATATGTAGTTGGCTATACAGAAAAAACGTAACACTTAATACTCGGCAAAATTTTCCTGGTAGCACAACAATGTGAATATACTTAGCGCTAAATTGTACACGTAAAAACGGTGAAGATGGTGAATTTTGTATTTTACAGTAGAAAAACAAACAACAAATATGTTAACAACAAAAATGGTTATTCTATCCACCTGACTCACTAGTCCCTCGCTAGTACACACATGGAAGGGGACATTCTATACAAAGCACATACCTGTTGGCAAAGCTCCCGAGTGGGACACACGATCACTGCAATTGGTCCGTCACCTGGTTCCAATTCCTTCTGGTCCATTATATGAATCAACATGGGCCAGATAAAGGCTGCGGTTTTCCCACTGCCTGTCTTGGCAATACCGATCATGTCTCTGCCACTTAATGCCACAGGCACACCCTGGAGGAAAAAATAAAGTGTATCTATTCTAAAATTTCAATTCTGATTGATACTCTGTAGGAAATCCTGGGAGAAGATAAATGGCTATTTGACTACTTTGAAAAAGATACAACAAAATACAATTTACAATAGCAGTGGTTGCTAATGAAAATTTTTTTCTCCCTGAGAAGGTACCGGGACTACCTCATTCATATAAAGAAAACTCTCATTTTTCTGTATAGAAATGAATGAATCCCATATGTGAATAGGAAACCAAAGCTATTACTGTCAATAATAAGTGAGAATTTTCAGGTCATTGACAAAAGGAATGCTAGTCACTGACAGTGCTGAATCTGTCCATGCACAAATGTTTTTGATAGGTTTTGGCCTAACGAAATGCCTTCTATCATATTTTCAAGTTATTTAACAGTTACAAAAGAATATTTTCCAATCACTTAAGAACTGTAAATAATTCACACTTGCTCTTTAGTTTTTTAAAAAATACTCCTGGATTTCATGTATGTTTCCCCACCTTAATTAAAGGAAAAGTTTAAGCCAGAGGAAATATTTGGACACCTTCTACTCATGATGATACAGTTCTACACTAAATAACGTCTTAGGCTTTGATTTGTTTGTAAACTAAATATAGTCACAAGAATGTCACTCTTTTCTTTCATTGTGCTTTACTTACCTGACACTGTATCGGAGTGGGCTGTGTGTACTCAGATTTCCGAATCTGGTGCATAAGCTGTTCATCAAACCCAAAATGAGCAAAACTACTTCCTGGTCTAGGCGGTGCAGCACCAGAGACCTAGAGACAGAGACAACTCCTAGCAATGACATGAACTTCAATACAGTAGCATCTCAAGTTCAACAATAACTTACCTGGATCTAGCACCTGAAGTTGAAAAGGAAGTGAAAACATAACTCTGTAGCTAAAAGCATATACTGAAAGGGCAAAATCTAAAATAATAAGATAGAAACCTCATATAAAAAAACTACATGATAGGGACCAGTAGATGGTATAGTGGTTACGTGGCTGGACTCCCACATGGCCAACCACGGTATAAGTGCCAGATCTGGTGGCTTGCTTTCTCACTTTCTCTCTGGTCAAATTAAAAAACAATAACAATAATTAAAAGTTACATAAAATAATAATAATTTTTTTGAGAGATATTTGCTGTAGGGAACGAGCACTCATTAGAGAGAAAGAGAGAAGGGGATGGCTATGCAGCAACCCCTTCTCCTCCATTCTCCTCTTGGGATTTTGGGCATGTACACACACACATTCAACATGAGTTTTAAGCTGCCAGGACCGGGACTCGCACGGCAGTCGACTACATGGAGTCCAGTGATGTAATCGCTATGCAATCTGCTAGTCCCAAAAGTTAAATAAAATAATTCTTAAAAAAAAAAAAAAAAAGAAATATTCCTGAGCTAATTTTGCCATAAAATTTTTATTAAGTACCTGAAACTATCTTAAATCAAAATTAATTTTCTCGTAAGAAATCAAGAGGGCCAGCATGTGGAAGGGAGATTGAGGCAGCTGGATCTCATATGGCTGACAGCATGGTTCATGTCTTGGACCTGACGCTTGAAAATCATGCCAGGCACATGTGCATGCATGCTCAAAATCCCAAGAGAAGGGAATGCTGTGCATGATTATCCCCCTGAGGCGGGAAGGGGAAGGATTTCTCACTTTCCCTCTCTGGGGAATGTACACACCCTATTATGACCTTAAAAAAAAAAAAAAGGAAGAAAAAGTATTCAATGAATTGGGAAGTTATTAACATTCCTTTTGCAATTTTGTATAAATATTAACCAGATAGCAGAAAAAATATTAACAAAACTTTCTCTCGAAATAAAACGAAAACTAAAAATAAACTCCAAATAAAACAAGTCTATATGTACGAGTTACAAAGATGTGATCTACCGGGAACCAGCAGTTAGCGTAATGGCTATGTCGCTGGACTCCCACGTAGTCAACCGTGGTTTGTGTCCCGGACCCGGTGGCTTAAAACTCATGCCGGGCGTGTGTGCGTGTGTGCCCAAGATCCTGAGAGGAGAATGGAGGAGAAGGGATTGAGGCGTGACCATCCCTCCTGGGGGGGGTGATTTCTCGCTTTCTGTCTCTATGTCTCTCTCTGTCTGTCTGGCGAGCGCACGCGCCCTATAGCGAAAAAACCTCTCCAAAAAAAAGAGATGTGATCTACCATCTCTATTTTCAGTTTTGCCTGGAGAGTTAACATCTCACTTAGTCATGGTCCAGTCACTGTCAAAGCACTGTTCTAACTGTGCCCAGGTGAAGAATGTGGGCTTATTACTCCTACTGTGTCTCCAACAGTATAACTTTTCAATGCTTCTCCAGTGACACAAGTATCCAACCAGGATTTCACTTAAACAGACCAAACTTTTTTTGGGGAAGAGCGGGAAGCAGGTAAACTCTTAGAAAACAGACAGGAATAAACACACACCTACCTATACCCACACTTATCTACCCACAGCTCTACCCCTCTGGGAAAACAGGAGTTCAAACAACACATAGCAACTGGTAAGGCAGACGTCAGCCAGAAAGTTGTCTACAACAGAGTAGACGTTAACTTATTATTTCTGTGTATTTCATTTAACTAACATCTAGCAGTATCCTAAATAATATGGCCAAGTGCAACCCTCCATTTTTTTTTTTTTAAGTGACAGGGTCTAACCATATTGCCCACGCCAGCCTCAGCTTCCTGAGTTGCTATGATCACAGGTGTGCACCTCTACACCCAACTCTACCCCAAAGTGTTTTGGTGGGCAATTTAAATTATTGCTGTAAAATTAGTACACACATACTTCTATTTATTTTTTTAAAAGAATAATTTATTTAATTTTATTTATTTATTCTTTTATTTTAATTTGGCCAGAGAGAGAAAGAGAGAGAGAGAAAGAAAGCCACCAGGCCCAAGACTCAAACCATGGTCGGCCATGTAGGAATGTGCAGCGCCTTAACTACATACCACCTGCTTGCCCCACACACATAAAAGATGTTTGTTTTTTCTAAGTGAAAAGATCCTATCAAAATATCTGGAGGACTAAAATAAATCCAGACACATGAACAAAGGGATACAACTATTACACTAGCAAAAGCAGTTCTAGAACCATTAGCAAAGAAATGCAAGGTTATCAGCTTGGATAAACGATAACATTAAGCCTGGACTAATTAACACTAATATAACAACAGTGGCTGAATGATTATCTTACCCGAAGATTGAGCTTATGCCGAAGATCTATTAACTGCTGTGGAGTGAGGTTGGTTATCTCTTCGTGCTCATTGTAAAAATTTTTTTCAAATGGTGGATAGTCAATCTGCAGGTCCAATTATTCAAAGTTAGTCTAGAATTCAAGAGTCAATCTTGTAAGTTTAATTTTAATGCAAAATAACCTCTTATAAATATACAAATAAAGCCATTCCTGCTAGAAGAAAAAGGAATTAATCTATTTAGTGATGGCACACATCCCAGAAAGTTATAGCCACTACATTTTCTTATTCCTTTTTAAATATAAACATCAATCTACTTACTAAAGAAGCTGATAAGGACACCTCAGATTTTGAACAACCTTAAAGTAGACTAAGCAATCTCTGTAATGCCAAAGACCTCAATGGACAGGATAGATATTTTACCGTACAACATTTAAACATGTTTTGGATTACGGTGTTCACCTAACTCTAGGCATTTTGAAACATTTCTAATGTTTCCTTTGGTGAGACCTTTGCCTTTAGAGAGATTTCTGATTTTTTCTTTTTAATGTTTTTGTCATCGGGTGTGTGTGCTCACCAGAGAGAAGAGGGACAGAGAGAGACAGTGAAAACTCCTCCCCCCCCGGGGTGGGGTAGATGGCCACACCACAATCTCTTTTCCTCCTAGGATTTTGGGCATGAACACACAAGCGCCTGCCATGATTTTCAAGCTGCCAGGACTTTTAAGCTGTAGTCGGCCATGTGGGAGTTGTGTCTTAACCACTATGCCACCTGCTGGTCCCAGAATTTCTATTCTTTTTTAAAACATGAAATTGCTGGGCTAGCAGGTGGAGTGGTGGTTGGGGTGTTGGACTTCCATGTGGCCAACTGCGATTCAAGGACCTGGAAACTTACTTGAATAAACAAATAAATAAATAAAATGAAACTGCTTATATCACTTTAAAGAAATGTACAGACAAGCATTTCCAATTTTTAAGATAATAGTAATTTCTGCTATTCTTTCATACTTTACTGTACTAAGGATACAAAACATAAGTAAATCGCCACATATGAATTTAGTTAAATGATTCTTTTTGACACCATGAGGTTTTTAGGAGAATTTAAATCTTTCATAGATGGTAAAAATTTCTCATTAATTCTGGACACACCCAGGAAAATCTGGTGAGAAGAGTGGCATTGTTTTATATTCCTAAAAATCTCTAAAAATATGTCTGACTTCAAAGAAAATAGCTCTGACAGCATTCATATTGTTGAGATAAGTTGTTTTAATTTAAGCCATGGAGAAAATCTTGGCTCAAAAAGACTTACAGTCAGGGAAGGGAGGAGATTATTTTAGTAGCCTTTTCACATACTTGAGGATTTTTGATACTCCCCTACAACTCGACAAATAGTTATTTCCTAAAGATTATTTTGATTGTGTAATTTGAAATCGTATGATTGGACTTTTTATACTTTATTACATTGATCTAGTGTGTATTCTGAAAGGAGTTTTTTTTTTAACTCATGCATAATTCTGTAACATCATGTATCAGTCATTATCACAAAAATATTTTCTGAAAGCACTTTTACTTGCTGTCAGTGAAGTATCATTTGGTTTCTCAAGTGAAAATGGTATTCCATGAAAAAAAAAAAAAAAAAACCTCAGCTTATAATTCAAATATGAAATGCTTTTCCTTGAGACAACTATCATACTTTGGCAGGCAACAGAAATGTGTCTTATATGTACTTCTCATTTTGTCACACATGTAACACCAGAGTAGATTTAGTAAGTAGGGCCAGTCCTTCAGCTCAGTGGTTAAGGGCGCCACTGAGCCAGTTAAGACCCTACATGGCTGAAAGTGGTTTGAATGCTGGCCCCAGCACCTTGAAAAACATGCCAGGTGCATAAACATGTGACCCTAAAGTCTTGAGAGCAGAGAAAAAAGGATTGCTATGTGAACACGCCCCATTGGGAGAGGTTTTGTTTCTCTTTTCCCCTCACCACCCTGGCAAGTGTACATGCTCTTTGGCAGTTAAAAAAACAAACAAACATTTAATGTATAATAATCTTAACAATGTGTTTCATAAAGGCATTAAGTAAAACTGGCTTCCTCTTTTAACTGCAGTCGTTTGCAGGAAGAACACAATGACTTGTGGACTGGCAGGGTGCCATTACTTAGACTTATGCTAGGGCACGGGCAGCTTCATCTCTCAGTGCTTTTATACCATGGATGCAAATAATAACTCAGACAAAAAGGCAAATAACCTTAATATTACATGAAAATTCTTTCAAATTTGTAGACTCCCTGAAAGGGTCTCTGAATCACATTTTGAACACTACTGTTCTAGCTCTGGAACCACCAAGGTATGCAAGATCTAGTCTAACAGATGCCTGGATTTGAAACACTGACATTTTTCAAATAGGTTATATTGATATCCTCACTTCCTTTATCTGACTGAAGAAACATTTACTTCCTGACTTCTCTTTGAAGAAACAGCCTCTCATCTACTCTAGATCTGGGAGCAATGTAAAGATTTACAGTAATTAAAAATCAAATGTGGGTCCGAAGACCCATTTTGAAAGGAAGATGTAAGTACTGTTTCTGGAAAACAAGTATAATTGCTTGAAAAAAATTCTTAAAATTCTAAAACTGAATGTAAGTGACCAATTCAAATATAGCTTTCAACAATATAGGCTATACAGCCTGAAGCAATTTCTGACTCAACCACTTAGCAGAGATGACAAGATTCTAAAGTACAAATGTTCTCCCGACACAGAGTACTTTGGACACTGGGAAAGCCCAAATACTGAAAGCTGAGGAAAACTGAGTCAACTTGAGAAACAGCATCAAATTCAGCAAAAGATACCATACCTCTGAATGATCAATGGGAGGAAGAGGATCAATGATCTTTTTGGAAGGTGCAATTGGATTTCCATCACTGTCATATTCCAAATTGTCTTCTTCTTCCTCCTGAACCACACCAGCAGTTGGGTTTTCTGCCATGTATCGAAAATAAGCTTCCTGCAGGAAAGCACAAGCATACAATCACACCCAAGTCCAACCGAGAATGTTCCTCTCCTATAATTAGTGCACACAGTGTACCAGATGACTGCACAGTTTCATACCTACCAAGTAAGGCAAACCTTTACTAGCAAAGAGTCCTTTAACAATGGCAGTGGCATTTAGGACAATCAGAAGACATGGATGAGACAGTTAGTACTACAAAATTAATTTGTTTAACAGAAGATTTATAAATTTGTCTGTTCCACAGCCTTCCTGACATGGGGTGTCTACCTACCCTTCCCAGAGCTGTGGAACATATGCTGTGGCTTTACCAACCCACATCTAGAAAGTAGCACTGTCTAGAAAAATCACAAACCTGGAAAGGGCTCACTGTGGTCCTTACCATCCCACAACTGAACAATGGAAAAACAAAAATACCAATGGACTGTCATTAATATTCTATCTTGAAATGTACAAATCAGAAACAGACCCTTACAAAAAGGTAGAGGTTAGATGTTGCTAAGAGGCCATCAATAGAGCCCACTCTACTACCTGATTTATTAGAATAAGTATTAATTTGGAGTTTTAAAAAAGCAAGCTGAAAAAAGCTTCTATTTCTTTTCAATATTACAGTTGATCAAAAGTTCCATCTTCAACATGGGAGAAAGCCATGTGAATCTTTATCATTACCAACTGGTTACACAGGTAGAAAAGGAGCAAGTCAAATGACATTCCCTGCTGAATAAGGAATGGCCATTTCAGTGAAGGCAAGCTAGCTTTTCCCCAGTATAGACTTTGCGGGGTAAAAATAAAAGAGAAATACTGCATAGGAACTCACTTGGTCATCTTCCTCTTCAATGTCATCTCGAATACCCCTGGAAAAACAAGCGGAGAAACAAACTTCCCTGCAAATGTTCCACATACCCAGCTCCATACTTACAGCAGATTAGTGTTGAATTCCATACAGCATAGGAACTCTCAACACTAACAATAACAAAGCAGCAATTCTCACACTGTAAGCTCTCCACCCATCAAATATGTGTGGTTTCAATCTGTAAGCTGTACTGTGCATGTCTTTTGAACAGACTGATGTAGTACCCCATAAACACCAATTACTCACAAGGAGATTGGGAGTAAAAACTTTCTGAACATAGGTATCAAAGGATCCTACCCTGTTGACCTATACATCAAACACAATACAGCTGTGAAAAGTATTTCATATTAAAGAGATTCCTGTGTTTGTATATGCTAGAGAAAGAAGGTCATAACTTTCATATTGCCCCTTAGGCAGTAAGAGGACAGAAGAAAAACTACATTAACTCCTTTGTGAGTTTGGGACTAAAACTCCTAAACTGCTCAATGGAAAAGGAGACTACTGCCACTTGGTGCATTTCTCAGTAGCTACACAAAGTATGGTTGCTTAGTTCCCACAAGCACCTCTTTCTAATTTGACTTTCTGCCTAACTAACTAAATAAAGTAACTCACTATTCCTAAGGCAATCAGCAAGCAGCACCACCAGTATAGGGCAGCTGGAAGAGGATGCAACATACATAAGCACCAACAAGAGGACTGAACCTCCATATGCCACGGGAACCTCGGGAGGAGCCTGAAGCACTGATAGTCAAGCAGAGGGAGAAAAAAGTCCACTCATGGTTGGTTGAAAGTCTTACAAGTGTAAAAACGAGATGTCTCTTTCTCAGTACATTAAGTGCTTCAAGTTCTAAGAATGCTAAAGCACAATGTCACTCTTTTCATGAAATGAGGTTTTATTATACCAAAATACATCGTTTTTATGATAATAATCATCATTACTTCTCATAAACAATCACACAGGCATTAACCTATTTATATCATGGGATACAACTCCACACAATGAACCAAAACTTTAATAACTATGCTCCCCAAACCCCTACTGCAATTCATTTCTTGTGTTTACTAAAACACTATTTATGGTTAAAGACCAAATGCTACTTTAGCAAACAGGATAATTTTTAATTACTGCAAATGCAAAGACTTTTGCTATCTCTATTACCTACAAAAATATTTAAAATTTAAGAGTAACTTCAAATAAAGACATTTGTGTATGTTAATTTTTACTTTGGGGGAATAGGCTTTGCAATATTCCAGCAATTTTTATGTAACCTTTGTGAAGGAGAAGAAAACAACTTACTTTACGTTTTTTCGTTCCTTGTCCTTTTCTTCAAGCCTCTTCATGTCTCTAGCAGCCTGATCCTAAAGAAACAAAAGGCCCTAAGGAGTCACATCCATTAAAAACACTGAAAGAGGAATTCTCTTTCTTTTTAAAGTTTATTTCTTCTATGAGTCAGAGAGACGGAAACAGAGTCAGAGAGAGCGAATGAGCACAGCCCCATCAGAACACTGACACCATGATCTGCCTCCAGCTTCAGCCAGCCCTGATGAAGAGCAAGTGTGTGCCCATTTTACTCAGGGAGATTGCTGAAGCTGAGATCAGAACTCTTCCTTATGCACCAGCCTCACAGAACGTGGCTCTTGGAAATTTCTATTAGAAAGAAATTCTAGAACAGGCTGTGTTGCTTAGTGGTTAAGGGAGCCGGATCCCACGTGGCCAACTGTGGTTTGAATCCCGGCCTGGCACCTTGAAATGCCTACTGGACACACATGTGTGCATGCCTAAAATCCCAACAAGATGGAGAAATGAAGTAGAAGGGATTGTGGGGCAATCACACCCCATGGGGTGAAGGGGATGTTTTCTCACTCCTATGTCTCTGTCAAGTGCAAGCACTCTCATGCAATTAAAGAAAAAAAAAAAAAAAAGGAAAAAATCTAAATCTGTGATGTCAACGATTTCGTTGACATCACAGATTTAGCTATGCATTTTGACAATTTTATTTTGATGCAAACTGCATTTTAACAATTATTTTTCAAAGTGAAAGACCCAAATGCTCTAAAAACTCAACTGTACAATTTTCACCTATAACAAGCAGGATCTTCAAAAAGTTCCTGGAAAAGGAAGTTTTAATTACAAAATTAAATAATTCTTAAAATAAATTAATGCTGTAAAAAATAACTTCATGGAAAATAAATGTAGAAAAACTACTTATGGTCTTAAATTTTTTTTTGCACCAAAATAAAATAGTTCTTTGATTCTAATTTTTCATGAACTTTATGAAGTCCCTTCATACATGTCATCCAAGGTAAAAATTAATAAAAATGCTTGCTTCATAAAAATAAACTCTTCAGTGAATTTTTTTGGAGAGATAGGGCACATGCACGAGATAGAGAGAGAAAGTAAGAAATCAGCTCCTAGGGGCAATGGCCACACCATGATTCCATCTCCATTCTCTTCCTGGGATTTTGGACACCCAGGCACATACGCCCAGCATGAGTTTCAAGCTGCTAGATCCAGGACTTGAACCGTGGTCAGCCTGTGTGGGAGTCCACAAGCTGCTGTGTACACGACTTGAACCGTGGCCAGCCAATGTGGAAGCATCCACCACTACATCACCTGCTGGCCCTCACTCTTCTTTTTAAGTTGATATAGTTATGGCTGTAAAAGGTCTTAAATTCAGGCAAATAAGCTTTTCTCAAAGTGTGACTTAAGATCATTTATATCAAATTACCAGAGGGGCTAGTAAAAAATTACAGATTTCTGGCTCTGATCTGAAAAGGTGGTTTTCAATCTGGAGTGATTTTGCTCCCACGCAACATTGCCCTAGCAATGTCCAAAGACATTTTTGATATTTGGAGTACAGGGTGCCAGGGTGGGGCTGGTGTTACTGAGGAGTGGAGGCAAGGACACAGTTCAACATCCTACAATGCACAGGGCAGCCCTCACAACAGTGAACTACCCAGCTCCAAAGGTCACCAGTCCTGAGGTTTAATACCCTGCTTGAGATCTACTAACCCAGGAGCCTTGGGGGTAGACTAAAATGTGTTAAGGTTTCAAGTCTTTCCATAGGCCATTCTTTTTTTCTGGAGAGGTTTTTGCTATAGGATGCGTGCGCTCACCAGAAAAACAGAGACAGACAGAGAAACAGAAAGCGAGAAATTACCCCCCAGCAGGGATGGCCACAGCACAATCCCTTCTCCTCCATTCTCCTCTCAGGATCTTGGGCACACATGCACACGCACCTGGTGTGAGTTTAAGCCACCCGGTCTGGGACTTGAACTGCGGTCGACTACATGGAAGTCCACCAACATAGCCATTATGCTAACTGCTGGTCTCTCCATAGGCAATTCTTTACAAGTTGATACTTGCCTCCACTTCAGCCATGAATGCCTCCAAGGGATCATCATCACTGTCAGAGTCTGCAGGCTTGGAATGGAATTGCTGTCGGGTCGGGGAGTTTTCAGCAGGAATGTAAGGTAAATCAACATTGCTAGAGTCTTCTTCCTCATCTTCAAAATATCTGAAAATTAGGAACGAGAAGATGGCGTTAACAGTTATCACACTGGACTCCCTTGTAGTCGACCTTAATTTGAATCCTGGACCTGGTAGCTTAAAACTCACGCCGGGCACATGTGCATGCATGCCCAAAATCCCAAGAGGAGAATGGAGGAGAAGGGATTACAGCATGGCCATCCCCCTTGGGGGGTGATTTCTCACTTTCTGTCTCTGTCTGTCCATGGAGTGCATGTGCCCTATAGCAAAAATCTAAAAAAAGAAAAAGAAAAAAATCTGAAAATTAAAATGGAAACTGATAAAGTGAATGTTTAGTTTGGGATCAGTGACTCTTTCAGTAAAGAGTCTGTGCTATGGGAACACATGGCATTTTTGTACGAAACATCAAATACTTAGTTTATTTGTTATAATCCTTAAAAACTTTGTTCTAACAGATATTTTTATAAAGCTAAGGACTTTCTTCAGAAGTTCTGGGCTATTTTCTGAGGATCAACAGAAAACTTCTAAACTTGAATCCAAAATCATTTACCATACTACTTAAATATTTAGAAAGGATAATTTCAAAGCCTAGGGAAACTATCACTTTTTCTTTAAAGACAAGTCAATATAGCTCTTTATGAACTAGAACAAAAACACTATTCAGACCTTACCTTGTAATTAAAATAGTAGTACAACCACATATTAGTTTAAATAATTTAACTGCAGCTTAAAAATATTTACAGCATTTCAAGTCTTCAAGGAATTCCTTTAAAGTTTCATTACGTTTCATGCATACACATCGACACTCATACTACTAATTCTGTGTGTGTGTATGTGTACACCAAGGCATACTCATATAGTTAACTGTTATGCTATATGTAGTAATAGCAGCATATATTCACTAATATCACACTATGTTACCATATGTAATAGCAATCATATTAACATATATGGCATACGTACACATACACATATGTTGATGGTAATACATACTGATTTATATAGTAGAGTTTATTTAATAAAAATATGTTCCTGAACTGGTTAATACTCTCTTAGATGCTGCTGTGTACTTCAAAAAAATTTAGAACTCCAATCTTGTGACTTTTTAAATTAAAACAAATAAAAAATTCAGGAATCAGCAGTTAGCATAATGGCTATGTTGCTGGACTCCCACAGTCGACCGTGGTTCACGTTCCGGACCCGGTGGCTTAAAACTCACGCTGGGGGTGTGTGTGCGTGTGTGCCCAAGATCCAGAGAGGAAATGGAGAAGGGATTGCGACGTGGCTATCCTTCTGGGGGGAGATTTCTCGCTTTCTGTCTCTCTCTGTCTGGCTAGTGAGCACAGGCGCCCTATAGCAAAAACCTCTAGGAAAAAAAAAAATTCAAACACTGTCATAGGTTGGAAATAATAGCAAAACGATTCACCAAAGAAATTATCTTCAGAAATTATAGCTTAAATCTTCAACTTCTTTTTCTTTTGCTATAAGGTGCACGTGCTCAGCAGGCAGAGAGAGTGAAAGTGAGAAATCACCCCCCCCTCCCAAGGTTGGACGGCCACATCACAATCCCTTCTCCTCCATTCTCCTCTTGGTATTCTAAGCACATATGCACATGCACGTGGTGTGATTTTCAAGTGCTGAGTATGGGACTTGAGCTGTGCAGTTGGTCAAGTGGGATCCAGCCACCTTAACTACTACACCACCTGGCTGGCTCTCCAACTTTTTATAACTACCAGTTTATTAGACAAACAAGTTAAAAATGATAATTTGGGGGACCAGCAGTTAGCGTAATGGCTATGTCGCTGGACTCCCACGTAGTTGACCTTGGTTCGCGTCCCGGACCCAGTGGCTTAAACTTATGCCAGGTGCATGTGTGTGTGTACGTGCCCAAGATCCCGATAGGAGAATGGAGGAGAAGGGATTGCGGCGTGGCCATCCCCACTGGGGGGTGATTTCTCGCTTTCTGTCTCTGTCTGGTGAGTGCACACGCCCCATAGCAAAAACCTCTAAAAAAAAAAAGATAATTTGGGAAGCCAGCAGGTGGCATGGTAGGTCACTGTGCTGGATTCTCACATGGCTAACCATGGTTTAAGTCCCAAACTCAGCATTTGAAAATCACACCAAGTACATGTGCATGGGTGTCCAGAATCCAAAGAAAATAGAGAAGGGATTGTGGTGCTGCCATCCCCTGTGAGAAGTGATTTCTCATTTTCCTTCTCTGTCTCTCTCCAGCGGGCATACATGCCCTATGGCAAAAACCTAACAACAACAAAATTACTTGGCATATGTTTCCTGAGAACTATTGAGAAGATCTTGGACGAATTTTTCTACCACTCTATGTAATCATTTTAAGGACAGACTATTAGGCAAATTATGTATTTACAGAACAATTTACATAGTATTAATAAAAAACTGAAGCAAAGATCACCAAAACTACATAAATTATTAAAACTCTGGCCATATTTACGTTTCAGTGGCCTCAAAGCCCATAACCATGCATTTATTGTGCAACTGCCCACTAGAACACTACTCAGGAAGAAACCTGATTTGTTGAATGAGTACACAGGGTATGACAGACAAGTACACTCGACAATTTATTGGGGATAATGCAATTCAGTGAGATAACCAATTTAAGAAGTTATCAGTAATTGAGAAACAGTTTCTTTGCCTCAGTTTCTGGAAATGGAATGAGTATCTCAAAGCCCAATCTCAACAATTACCAGGAATCACTACTTACGCATTTTCTTCATCAAAGTTGGCCCGTTTTGATCCAATTTTGTAGAAAGAAGGGAGCTGTGGTGGAGCTGACTTTCCGAATCCAGAAGAAGAGCTGGTTGCCCCAAAGGCACTGTGGGACTGTTGTGGGAGTTTGGGTTCCTCCTTCTTCCCAGCACTGATGGCAAAACCTCCAAAGCCAAATCCCCGCTTGGTGCCTGGGCCACCTTTATTCCAATTCATGGTGCCAATAACGGGTCTATTAGGAACAATATACATGAATATAAATTTAGCTTTATAAAGTAAACAGCCCCACTGCCTGTATGTCTCTGCCAACCTCCAAACGATTGCCTACCAATTAAAACTGTAACATGGTTTTTCAGATACTAACTTCAACCAAATGACTACATTTCCTAAAACAGTGAAAAGCATTCTTTTTATTGAGATCTTGGTCTAAACAGGAATGCAATATATAATACCATCCCCTTCAAAAGGATTTGACTATTCATTAACATCACCTTAAGTTGCCAAAAATACTCATAGACAAGAAATGTTGTGGGAAATCTAGTATGCACTAGGCATTGTCTTTGACAACCGAAAATATCAAGAGGAAAAGACTTGATTTCTTAGGCTTTATCCTTAAAGAAGCTACAGTCTACCAGGAAAAGAAAACAAAAACAAAAACCATGATTTCAATATAATGCTTGCTACAACAAAGACTGAGGTATTATCAATAAGTCTATCCTCAAACTGAAGATTACCCTCTGGCAATGACATCTGGAAGAATCAACATTTTAAAATACATGAGTTATTTGTAAACAGTATCTATGTATTTATCTCGGAAGATTACTTATGAACCACGAATTTACTGAGCAAGTACCAAAGAACACCATTCAGGAAGAAACATGATTCAATGATATCGGAAGAAATTACTATTCACTGACAAGTTGCCTAAACTATTCAGTTAGCCTGTGGTTAAGTATTACCAAAAAATTAAGTAGTAATAATATCAATTTATAAACAATATCTTGTTATCTTACTAGTTTTGGCTAAAAAAAAAAAAAGAAAAAAGAAAACCTCTTAGTGATACAAATTTTATAGACAAGCAGAAAACTCTGCAAAAAGGAGTAAAATTTAAAACTATCTAAAATTTCTTCTCCCACATATGTATTTTTGTTGTATCTCTTGCTCTGTTTTAATGTATACACAAAATTTAATTATAAAATTAAAATAATATTTTATGTAT
The DNA here is from genome assembly GCA_026018925.1 of Tupaia tana. NCBI lineage: Eukaryota > Metazoa > Chordata > Mammalia > Scandentia > Tupaiidae > Tupaia > Tupaia tana. The sequence goes on along the minus strand of JAKSZU010000011.1, from coordinate 55,167,674 downwards.
CATTTTGCTACTGGAATCTTCACCTAATGATATATTGGGTGGTCAGAAAAGTCATGACACATTTTTGCATAGAAAAACATAGAAAAAAGATTAAAAAAACATCATGGCAATAGATTATCTCTAAAATGAAAATCGAGGGACAGACAGCAATGTGGTGGTTAAGGCATCTGGAAATCACACGGTCAACTGAGTGGTTTGAGTCTCAGATTCATATGTTTGAGAAACACTCCAGGCATATGTGTGAGTGTGCTCAAAATCCCAAGAGAAGAATGAGAAGAAGAGATTGAGGTTTGGCCCTCTCCCCTAGAGGGTGCTTTCTCACTCCCTCCTCCTCTTTCTGTCTCTTCAGTGAGCACAAGTCCTCTAACAAATCAGGAAAGAAAGAAAGAAAATGAAATTTCACATGCCAACATACCACAAGTGGTTCCGCACTTGACCTCCTGTAAAGAGTCCTAGCCATAACACTGCAAAACAAAAATATTGTGTAAAACTGGGACCAGCAGACGTGGCATAAAGGTTAGATTGCTGGACTCCCACGTAGTTGACTGTGGTTCGAGTCCTGGACCTGGTAGCTTCAAAAAACTCATGCCGGGCATGTGTGTATGTATGCCTAAGATCCCAAGAGGAGAATGGAGGAGAGAAGATTTCGGTGTGACCATCCCCTCAGGGGATGATTTCTTGCTTTCTGTCTCACTGTCTACCCAGCAAGTGCATGTGCCCTACAGCAAAAATCTCTCTGAAAAAGAAAAAATATATATTGTGTAAAATTATCTTCAGCTATGGATATAAGATATGTAAGAAATATAAATGAATTTTGTGTTTGGACTTGGGTTCCAGCCCCAAGACATCTCATTATGCAATATTGAGAAATATTGTATTTGAGAATCTGAAAAAACTCACAAAATCCAAAAACACTTTTGGTCTCAAGCATTTCAGATAAAGCACACTCAACCTGTAAAACATCTTCAATGTTTCTTTTTTTTAACTTTTTTAAGAAGAGGTTTTTCGTTTTTTTTTTGTTTTTTTTTTTTGCTATAGGACTTGTGTGCTCGCCAGACAGACAGAGAGAGAGAGAGAAAGAGAAAGCGAGAAATCACCCCCCAGGGGGGATGGCGATGCTGCAATCCCTTCTCCTCCATTCTCCTCTTGGGATTTTGGGCATGCACGCACACACACACGCCCGGTGTGAGTTTAAGTCACCGGGTCCAGTTCTCGAACCGCGGTTGACTACATGGGAGTCCAGCGACATAGCCATTATGCTAACTGCTGGTCCCTAAAACATTTTACAATGTTAACAAATATATTTCTTTAGTATGGTCTTATAATCTTGTAAGAACATGATGATAGCTGTATCTTTAAGGCATACTCAATTATTTCCTTAGGATCAATTTTTTACATGCAATTGTTTAGTTAAGGGAATGTGCACTTCATGCTTTAAAATTTTAAATTACTGCTTACATTTATGGAAAAGTGCTTATTAAAACACTAAGTAAAATAAGGGCATAAAAAAAGGTGGATGGCATGATTCAACTTATATATAAAAACATGTTATTACAAATACAGAGATAGTTGAAAGGCTATTTATCAAAATGTTAATAGCAGTTACTTGATTTTTTATTTTCTTTGTGTTGGTGCTTACTATCAATCAGAAAAAATTTAAATGTTTACAATGGTCTCTCTCTCTTTTTTTTTAGGTTTTTGTTATAGGGCGCGTGCGCTCACCAGAAAGACAGAGAGACAGAAAGTGAGAAATCATCCCCCGGGGGGATGGCCAGTCCGCAATCCCTTCTCCTCCATTCTCCTCTCGGGATCCTGGGCACGCACGCACATGTGCCCAGCGTGAGTTCAAGCTACCAGGTCCGTGGTCGCCTAAAATAATTCTAAAAATGGATTTTTATGGTAACATTGTTGAAACCAGGAACAACAAGATGTGTATTTTTCTGCTTCTATGTCCCTCTCTGCTCTATACCTTGGATTTTGTCTGAACTGCTGTTATACAGCACTTAGTTGGGTCTCCTCAGAATTAAGTTTGAGTTATGTACACTATGTCAATCTCCACCCTTAGATCCTGCTTAGTTCCATAAAGGGACTGTTTACTAATTTTGGAACTTGCATAACTATGAGAATGGCTAAATTAAGTACTTAATAAGTACTAGTTTACTTGAACTTAGTTAAAAACCATCTCCTGCTCTCTTTTAGGAAACTCATAAGGGGATTCCTTCATTTGGAGAATCAACATTTTAGTAAGAATATTTAAAAGATATTTTTAGCATCTAGTAAAAACCTTAATTGCCAGAAGGTACATGCACTCACTGGAGAAACAGATAAAGGAGAAGGAAAAAGCACATCTATAATCCCAGCAACCTGGGAAGCCAAGGCAGAAAAATCATGAGCAGTTTAATAAGTAAGAGACATCTACTAATCATGAAGTTATCAAAATACAGTACAGATATTTAAAAATCAACTATAATCCTGCTATCTGTGGATCTGTTTAAAGCCATTACTTGGTCCTAACACACGCACACAAATGCTTGAGCACTTTGCCTTCCCTTGAGTTCTTACATTATGCCTGGTACCTCGTCCTTTCCACCAAGCAGGCAGACTCTATTATATAGCTCTAAAACCTCACCTCTGCCTCCAAAAACACTTCTCCAATGGAAGACAGAAAAAGTGAAAACAGTCACTAGCTTCAGAACATATATTCATCACATTCACCCTCCACCCAGGTAAACTTCACAAATTTCATTAAAAACAACAAACTCAATAACAGCAGCAAAAAACCCCGAACAAACAGCCCAATTAAAAAATGGCCAATAAACACATAAAAAAGATGCTCAACATCACTACTAGTTAGGGAAATGCAAATCCAAGCCACAGTGAGAGTCCAGCTGAGAAGGCGCAGCAGTAATGCAATGTGCGGTTGAAACTATATGGGAAGGTCCCAAGTTCACAGGTTTCCCAGAGGTCTCCCTGTATATGCTGGCCCGTGGGCCTCTGCCAATGCCTACGATCCTGATTGGCTAGGGGTGGATCACAGTGTGAAGACCCTGTTGGAAGAGTGTTTCTCTCTCTCTCTCTCTGAACAAACAGACTCAAAAAAAAACCACATTGGGTCAGCTCTGTGGTCTAGTAGTTAAGGGAGTGGGATCCTGTGGCTCAAATCCCAGCTAAAAACACACTGAGCAGGTGGTGTGGTGGTTAAGGGCACTGAACTCCGATATGGCCGACCATGGTTGGAGTCCCAGACCTGGTGGCGCTTGTTTTCTCTCTTTCTTTCTCTCTCTCCATCTCTCTCTGGTTAAATTTAAATAAATAAATAAAATAAAGTTAAATAAAATAATCCTAAAAAACAAACAAACAAAAAAAACCCACACCGGGTATGTGTGCAGGCATGTCAAAAATCTCCACAGGATAGAGAAACGAGAAGGGACTATGGTATGACCACAACCCACTGCATGCATGCTTTCACCTTCTCTCTCCCACCCCTCCCCAGTGCACACACCCTCTGGCAAAATACACACACACACACACACACACACACACACAAAGACACAATGAAATATCACTTTGCATTCATTAGGATGACTAGTATTAAAAAAACAAATAAACAAACAGAAAACAGAATTGACAAAGATCAGGAACCCTCAATTATCGCTGGTGAAATGTAAAATGGTCCAGTTACTGTGAAAAACAATATGGTGGTTTTTCAACATAGAATTTCCATATGATCCAGTAATTCCCCTTCTGGGTAAAAGAAAGAAAAACGGGGACCTGAACAAGTATTTGCACAACCATGTTCATAGTAGCATTACTCACAATAGCCAAAGAATGGAAGTGACCCAAGTGTCCAATGACAGATAACAAAAAGGCATACGCATACAACGAAATTCTCACATGTGTAACAGGAATGACCCTTGAGAACATTATGCTAAGAGAAACAAACCAGTCACAAAAAGACAAAAATTCCACTTAAAGGAAGTATCTAGAGTAGTCAAACTCAGGACAGAAAGTAGAATGGCAGTTACCAGGTGGGGTGGGGAAAATGGTGTGTCACTGGTTAACAGGTACAGAAATTCCATTTGATAAGATGAAGAGTTCTGTGGCTAGATGATGGTGATGGCAGCAAAACAATGTGAATGTAACTAACACTGCTGAACTGTACATCTAAAACTGGTTACTATTTTCATGTGTATTCTACAATTTAAAAAAACAAAAGCAAGAGGCCAGCAGATGGCATAATGGTTATGTTGCTGGACTCCCACATGGTCGACTGTGGCTCGAGTCCCAGACCCAGTGGCTTAAAACTCATACTAGGCACATATACATGCCCAGGATCTCAAGAGAAGAATGAAGAAGAGATTGCAGTGTGGCTATTCCCCCTGGGGGATGATTTCTCACCTTTCATCTCTCTGTCTCTCCAGCAAGCACATGTGCCCTATAACAAAAATCTCTCTTTAAAAAAAAAAGCAAAACTATGAAAGTTACAGAATTCTATTTTCACATACATTTCTAGATTGTTATTTTATTCAATTTAGGAGGGAGTAAAATAATACTGTCTAGCCCTCAGTCCCTAATCTGAAATGTAAACATACTTGTAAAATTTTGGCTACATTTTTTTTTCCTTAAAAAAAAAAAAAGATTCCTGGGTTAGCTGGTGGGGTGGTAGTTAAGGTGGCTGGATCCCACATGGCCAACTGTGTGGTTTTAGTTCCAGACCCAGAGGCTTCAAAACCACCTCTGATGGGCCCAGCAGGAGGCGTGGTGATTAAGGCACTCAACTCCCACATGGTAGACCCGGCACTTTGCTTTCTCACACCCCACCCCCTTTGCTGTGCAGAAAAAATTAATAAAACTAAGTAAGTATTTAAAAAAAGAAAAAAAAAATCACCTCCACATGTGCGTGTGTGCTCAAAACTCCCAGAGGAGAACGAAGAAATGATTATGGCATGGCCATTCCCTAGGAGGGTGATTTCTCCTGGTCTCTATCTCTTTCTCACTCTGTCCCTATCTGGCCAGTGCATATGTCCTAGGGCAAAATGAAAGACTTTTTAGAAATAAACACCTAGTTTAAAAAGAATGAGCTGTTTTATGGAACCATGAACATGTTTTTTTTTTTTTTTTGGAGAGGTTTTCACTATAGGGCGCATGCGCTCGCAAGACAGACAGAGAGAGACATAGAGACAGAAAGCGAGAAATTACCCCCCAGGGGGGATGGTCACGCCGCAATCCCTTCTCCTCCATTCTCTTCTCGGGATCTTGGGCACGTACGCACACGCGCCCGGCGTGAGTTTTAAGCCACTGGGTCCGGGACGCAAACCGCGGTCGACTACGTGGGAGTCCAGCGACATAGACATTACGCTAACTGCTGGTTCCCACCATGAACATGTTTTAATGGCATTTGTTCTAAAGAGAACAATCGAAGCTGGGTAAACACCATCCATTGTTTTATACTAATAATCACTAACCACTTCGTGTCCAATAATATAAGGGACACCTCTCATGCACACATAGCTTCTTTCCACCTCTACCTCCACTACTGCAATCATTTCCTAACAAGTCTGATTGTTATCCAGCTTCCATACCAATACTAGTCATCACTAAATCAAAATATACTGAGTGTCTATTTTGTGCCAGGCACTATTCTAGGCACTGAAAATACAATAAAGGAATCAGACAGCTCCAGCTCAGAGAAAAATTCAATGGCATAATTTTAAGTAGTAAAAGTGTTCTGAAAGCAAGCAGGTTAAGAAGTAAGTTATTGCAGACAGAAGTCAGGCAAGACCTCTCCCAGGTGAAGGACAGCACACATTTGACAGTTAACTCCTTCCTCCAACTCTACTGTTCTAAGAATGTCAGTTTTATTGAAAATCTCATGATGATGTCTGTCTTGAAGCCCCATTTATAACCAGCAAATATTCTGTATCTTTGAGATGTGACCCTGTAGTAAAGTACATAAACTGAAGAAGTAATAGCAGGGCAGACAAAAGTGAAAACAGAAAATGAATTTCTATTTCCTTTGGCAAAGTAACATGGCCTATCAATACTGTGAGACTAGATCAAGAAAAAAAAAAGCCACTGATAAGAGGTGAGCATTTAAGATGCTTAGTGAAAATCTCCTCCTTCCAGGTTCTCCCAGACCCTGCCCCAACTTCCCCCAACTCGAATTTCTGATTCTATCATTCCCTTCAATTCAGTAGCTCTCCACGATTATTCAACCAAACTGGAACCAGATCCTTCATTGTGGCAACAAACTACTTTACCATTCAGAATCCCCAGAATTTCCCTACCCCCACTTAGTCTTCCAAGAAAACCAGCACTTTCCTGAATATTCTTCCCTCTATTCACTAGGTCTTTGGGAAAGTCATGACGTATTTTTCTATGCAAAAATGCATCATGACTTTCCTGACAACCCAAAAGATTTCCTCCCCCCCAAATCTCTTACTGTTTCTACCTACCGAAGTCCCAGCCTTCAAACTCCACCTCAATCACTAACTCCTAGAGCAATGACAAGGATATGATTTCCCCAGAAGTGGTATCTCCTCCATCAAACTTCCTTTCTGGCCTTAAAAAACACATTTAACTATTTGTGTTCTTGTTTTATTTCTTCAACTCCATACTATTATAGGTTGCATGGCTGAAAAACAGGTTTATTTATTTATTACCTCTTCTAGTATAATATTGAGGAGCTGCTCAATATTCATGTTCATTCATTATACATAAGACTCAAGTAGATCTTCTATGTGGCTGAGGAGAAAAATCTGAGATGGCACAAAGGTTTACCTGGGATGGTCTAGGCACTAAAATGTTGTGATTAGAAGAAAATCATAACAATAATAAACTAGCATTGATGACAATATTCAATCTCTAGCTCTGTACCTAACATGGTATGAACCTCAGAGAAGTCATTTGACCTCTCTGGGACTCAGTTTCCTCATCTGCAAAATGTGAGAATATCATCTACCTCAAGAGTTGGTGTAAAAAACTGAATTAATATACACAAATACACTTTTTTATTTTGGAGAGGTTTTTGCTATAGGGCGCGTGCGCTCGCCAGACAGACAGAGACAGACAGAGAGACAGAAAGTGAGAAATCACCTCCAGGGGGGATGGTCACGCTGCAATCCCTTTTCCTACATTCTCCTCTCGGGATCCTGGGCATGCACACACACGCGCCCGGCGTGAGTTTTAACCCACCAGGTCTGGGACGCGAACCGTGGTCGACCATATGGGAGTCCAGCGACATAGTCATTACACTAACCGCTGGTCCCCACAAATACACTTAACAAAGCCTGGTACCTAGTAAGGGTTCAATGCTAGTTGCCATTACGTTTATCATTATTTCTCCAATAACCGATTTCTCAAATAAATTCAGAACACAGATTGAACATCCCTAAATCTAAAATCTGAAATGTTAAAAAATCTGAAACTTTATAAGCACCAATAAGACACCATTGGGTCTTACTGGGCCAGGGCCACTCTCTTAAGGGAACCAGATCCCACAGTTTTGGGATGACTGACCACAGCTCAAATTTCAGCCTCAGTGGCTTGAAAAATAAGTGAGTAGGATCTTTCCACGCACATGTGTGTGTGTTCCAATCCCAAAAGGAGAAATGACAAAGAGGGGATGACAGCATGACCATGCCCCACTAGGGGGGTACTTTCTCTCTCTTTTTCTGTCTCTCAGGTGAGCACATCTGCCTTCTGTTAAAAATGAAAACAAAACCCACAATAAAGAAACACCGCATAAAATTACCCTCAGATTGTATGTGTAAAATAGATGAAACATAAATAAATTTCATGTTTAGATTTGGATCCCATCTCCAAGATGTCCTATTACATACATGCGAATATTCCAAAATCCAAAACACTTCTGGTCCCAAGCATTTCTGATAATGGATACTCAACATGTCATCTCTTTCAACTCCTAGATTTCATACCTAAGTGCCATATGGCACTGAACGTGTCAGAGATAACAAGAGAAGGAAAGCTTTACAAGAACACTAGAATACAGGTTAGGCACAGAAAGATACAAGTTGGGAACATGTGAAAAGGAAAAGGACACCAGGGAGGAAAGAGAAATAGCAAAGGCTAGGACTTAAGAATAAGCACAGAACACAAGGATAACAATTTGGCTAGTGCTTGTATTTTGGGCAACAGCAAAAAGGAAAGTATGATCTAAATGACTGTAAAAATAGTGGACTAGGGACCAGCAGTTAGTGTAATGGCTATGTCACTGGACTCCCATGTAGTCGACCGCGGTTCGAGTCCTGGACCCAGTGGCTTAAACCATGCTGAGCACGTGGGCATGCGTGCCCAAGATCCCGAGAGGAGAATGGAGGAGAAGAGATTGTGGCAAGGTCACCCCCCGGGGGGATGATTTCTTGCTTTCTGTCTCTCTCAGTCTTTCTAGCAAGTGCAATGTGCCCTATAGAAAAAAACCTCTAAAGAAAAAAAAAATAGTGGACTAAGTCCAGACTGGGTCGTGCAGAGTCACCACTTGGGTGACTAAAAAGCTGTATCAGAAGCCTGCGTTCAGTTCCTGAGTCCACCTGAACATGCTGGGCAAAGCTGCATGTATCTGCAATCCTGACTAATTGGTAGTTCAGACAGGAGGATTGTGCTATGGAGAGACCCTGTCAAAAGATAACTGTTTTTCAGGGCTGGCAGGTGGCATGGTGGTCAAGGGTGCTGGACTCCCACCTGGTCAACCATGGTTCAAGCCCCAGACCTGGAGGCTTGCTTCTCACTTTCTCTATCCCTCTCTGGTCAAATATAAATGAATAAAGTTAAATAAAATAATTCTTAAAAAACAAACAAACAAAAAAACCAACAGTTTCTCTCCCTCTACTCTCCCTACTCCAGTAAAAGTGATAAAGGAAAAATAAATAACAGACTAAAAACAATTGATTATACAAACCATGTTACTTCATCCCTTGTGTTTTTGGAAAGGCAAGAAAGTTCTCAGGACAATGATTAGCTAATAATCTGCTTTGACATCTCACACACGACATATCTGTCAATTCTTTAATAAGAAGCTACGTAATACTCAAGAATTTCATCATATTCTAATCTAAGTAATTGCTGGGTTGCCAGCAATAGTTATTTTAGAAGTATCCCTTTTCTTTTACTAGCTTAAAGAAACTAAGAGCTGATTATATGACTATCAACGTGATAACACACAAATTAAAGAACAGTACTCCTCCATATATTAAGTTCAATTATTAAACTACAAAGCAAATCTTACCACTCCTCTGCTCAAAACCCTCAAATGAGTTCTAGCTCAGGCAAACTAAAGGTGAAATTCTCTTAATATCCTGAAAAGGCCCTGGCTGTTCTGCCCACCCCCTTCCTTTTCTTCTTCCCAGACCTTATCTCCTAGTACTCCCTCCTCTGCTCAGTGCTCCAAGCACATTGATCTTCACACTGTTCCTCTAACAGGTCAGCTTTGTCCTCTTCAAGGCCTTTTATGCTTATTGTCCCCTTGCTTGGAATGTTCCCCAGACACTCACAAGACTCACTCCCTTACCTCCTCCTAGCCTGCTTAAATACTGGCTTGTCTGTAAGAACTTCCCTGGCTGCTCCACTGCAAACTGGGACACTGCGACATCTCCCCATTCCCTTTCCAGCTTGACTTGTTTTGATAAGGTCATTTTCTAACACAGTACATATTGGTCTCTCTTCCCCTCCCCATCTCTGGAAAGTTAAGTTTCATGCGGGGGGTGTGTGTGTGTGTGCAGACCTATCCCTAAGACCTAGAACACTGGTACCCAACAGACACACACGGTAGGCACTAATACAAATATTACCTGAATGAATGACCAATTAGGCTACACAATGCCCCTTCTAGGTACAGAAACAACTTCTTCCCACCGCTGAAAGTCTAAAAATTCATTTTTGTTCAAAACACTTACTGCTTCTCTCTTATCTGCGTGCCAGAACTTGGCTTGGCTGTGAAAAGTTTAAGACAATTCCTTCCATTTAGGAGTCCCTTGTGCATATAGAAACAGACAAAGAAACATAATTTACAAAAAATAATACACACACACACACACACACACACACACACACACACACGGGGACCAGCAGTTAGCATAATGGCTATGTTGCTGGACTCCCATGTAGTTGACAGCGGTTCGCGTCCGGGAGGCTTAAAACTCACGCCAGGCGCGTGTGCGTGCGTGCCCAAGATCCCGACAGGAGAATGGAGGAGAAGGGATTGTGGCGTGGCCATCCCCCCTGGGGGGTGATTTCCTGCTTTCTGTCTCTGTGTCTCTCTCTGTCTGTCTGGCGAGCGCACATGCCCTATAGCAAAAACCTCTCAAAAAAAAAAACAAACAAAACAAAACAATAATAATACACACATGCACCAGGAAAGCTACAGGAAATTGGATGACAGTCTAAAAGATCGCGGGTAAAACGGGTAATGCTCGGTACCCTGCTAAGAAGACCACAATTCCCCCCAAATTCTCAATTAGTACAATTCCTTCTTGTATTTTTGGTGCGTATGCTTGCAACTCCACATAAATCATTCACTCACAGGTTCTCAAGCAGGACGCAAAAAAGTTCTTGTGACTATTAGTGACACTGATCACCCTAAGACCGCACGAAGATCACCACGTCTTTTACAGTCTTTAGATTTGGCACCTTTGCCTACAGAACCCCAGATGTGGGGGGCTCGCATCTCCCAACAGCTGCCTATTTGGTCAGAATCCTCCCCGAGGCTATTCCTGTCTCAGTGTCGCGCACCCTGTAAATCCCTTCCTTACCCGGGCGGGATCCGACTCCCGAAAGCCACTAACTGGGCCTCGGTTAAGAGTTGCGAGAGAAGCGGGAGCCTGGGAGCACGACACGACTCAGAGGGCTCCCTAGAGGCCTCAGCCCGCACTCCCCGCCCTCCGTCCCTGGGCCGCCAATGCCCCCAGGCTCCACCGACTCTTTGTTAAGCGAGGCCGCGGTTCCTCCGCCCTCGTTAGGCCCCACAGTTGCCTCCAGTGCCCTCAAAGCCTAGCGGCCCGGAGTCCCAATCCTCCTCGCACAAACCTGCTGCTACAGCTGCAGCGGCAGCTGCGAATACCGCCGGCGCGGAGAGAATCCCACAGCCCAAAGTACGCGCGGTCCGGACCCTGTGCCGCCGCGCTCCTCCCTCTCCGCCCCCTTCGCCGCCGCCACCGCCTCTCGGCCCGTTGCCGTCTGGGGGAGGGGAACGCAGACCTGACATGCGCAGTGAAGACAGCGCGGGCTGAAGGGCGGGACCTGAGGCTACGGCTCCCGGAAGACGCCGCCGGCTCCGGAACGCTTCGCGGTTTCCTGACTCTGACAGGACACTGCTGCTGAGTGGAAAGCGTTCACCGCCCGTCTGTAAAGTGGGTCTGGGGATTTAGAAAGAGTGGCAGTGACAAGAAGCCGCCCAAGAATCCCAAAAGAGCTGGGTGGAAACCACATTTACATAAAAATACCGATCTCCTAAACTCTGGGCCCTTGCAAAAACGACTTGAGCAACATTCCGCCGCAAGCTTCTGGCCACGTGGTCTCATAGAGAATGGCCACCTTTAGCTTCCGGTGTGACGTCGAGTTGACGGAACTCGTGTGGAGGGAGCCCAGGGGCGGGGATTATGTAATTTTCCCAGCAGCCCCACCTAACCTCAGCTCGTCCGGGGAGGGCAAGGTCTCGCGCAGTCCCGGAGGCTGCGACCCGCCCCCACGGTGCGCGCAGGCGCAGACCAGCCGCATGCATGCTACGTAACGGACGGCCGAGCCTACGTGAAGAGTGGCGCGGCGTGACTGAGCTACCTGTCCCGCTGTGTCCTACAGGCGTTGGGACAGTAGAACTGCGGTGACCGCGAGGGCGGCGGCGACGCCAACAGGCAGGCGGGGCGGACGTGGAGGCTGCAGGAGCGCTGGGCCGGGGTTTAGCCCGGGATACAGGTAGGCAGCAGGACATGACGCGTTAGTGGGGCCAGGCCGAGCGGTGACTTGAGTTGCCTGGCCTATGTAAGCCCGATCCCGTTTGTCACTGAGCCAACCTTTAAGCCCAGCCGGTGGTGACATTCATCGTTCCTGATTCTCCTTTTAAAATACTGTTTTTTTAAGAAAACCTCTGTCCACTCGGAGGCCCCACTTTCTTCTGTTAGTCTTTTAGGGACGGGGTAGTTTTAATAGTTTTCGGGAACTTCCTTCCCCAGCCTTGTGAGCAGATGCCAGCTTACAGAGTGTAGCGAAAGAATGGAGACATTGGGAAAATCGATCGCCAGTGTTGGGGAGAGACTAGATAGAGTGAACAGCAACTTCTGTGGCCAGTCTTCTCTGAAGGTTTCTGACACAGTACGTGTTTTTATCCAACAAGTGCAAGGAGACAGAAATGTCATATTCTGCCCATTGTCAGAAAGGCTTTATCTAAAACGGCGACAAAGAATGATTGCCTCACTTATTCCTCTTTAATTTTTAAGTCTGGACTCCGTCGCAGAGAGACTACTGAGTCAGGTAGCAGAAGACAGTCAAACCAGGATTGTCAGTGCCTGTACCCTCCCTGGGTCCCTGTGTTCCTTACTCAGGAGTCTCACGCTGGGTGGCCTGGCAGGGAGCTGTGCATTTGAGAGATGAGTTGACAGGTGCCGCGGAATAGATTTCTGAGCAACAAGGCCAAGGCACAAATGGTTTGGATAATTTTAACCTAAATAACCTTGAAGGAGCCATTAGAGTGCTGAGTTATCTTAGTAATGCTTCCATGGTGTGAACACTCTTAAGTGGAAATCCAGTTCCAAATGATCAGACCTTTGTCAGGCAATTAATCTTAAGTGGACTGGACCAGTATTCACCTTTAGTTGCTTCTGTCTGAAAAAGTTGAAGACTGGGATCTGAAAAGGGAAACACAAAAGATGAAGTTTGGTTTTGTTTTAAACTCTTAAAGAATTTTCATAAGGCATAGTGGAAGGGAAGAATGGAAACTATATTGAGTGCCTACTGTACCAGGCAGTGTGTTAAAATGTGGCACAGGCCTACGAGGCAAATAGCAAATGGTATCCCTTTTTTCTATATGGGAAACAGGGAATTTTAACTAATTAGCCTGGGGTCCTGTGACTGGTGAGTGGTAGAGTTAACATTTTAAACCAGGTCTAACTCTACCTGTGTGCTCTTTTTCATATTTCTTTTACTTTTGATCACATGTCACAACATGAGAACTAGGGTGGGAAACCTAGAAAAACTAGGAGAGAAACTTTAGCAGACAGTTAAAGTAGATGTGAAACTAAAAATAAACTGTTCTAGAGTTTGGAAGTATTTATTAATAAAAAGTCATTAGAGGGGCCGGCAGGTGGCGTTGTGGTTAAAGGTGCTGGACTCCCATGGCCATCCATGGTTCGAGTCCTGGACCTAGTGGCTTCCTTTCTCGCTTTCCCTTTATGTCTCTCTCTGGTCAAATTGGACAATAATGATGATAATAATAATGAAGTTAAAGTAATTCTTCAAAAAGAAAGTCATTAGAAGAAGCTAGGGGACCAGCAGATGGTGTGGTGATTGGGGCACTGGACTCCTTCATGTCTGACCATGGTTGGAGTCCCAGACCTGGTGGCTTGAAATTCATGTTGGGTGCGTGCGGGTGTATGCCCAGTTCCAAGAGAAGAATGGAGGAGAAGAGATTGTGGTGTGGCCATCCCCCCGGGGGATGATTTCTTGTTTTCTCTCTGTCTCTCTGGCAAGCTCATGTGCCCTATAGAGAAAAAAAGGAGAATTAGCTAGATATGTTGGAGACACAACCTCTTTGAGGTTGGTTTTAGGAAGTCATGCTCTCCCATAAAATGTTCCTGTTGCTAACCTCAAAGATCAAATACTGGGGCTGGCAAGTGGCGTGGTGGTTAAGGGCGCTGGACTCCCACATGGCCGACCACGGTTCAAGTCTCGGACCTGGTGGCTTGCTTTCTCACTTCCTCTCTCTCTCTCTCTCTCTCTGTCTGTCTCTGATCAAACTGAAAAATAATAATGATGTAATAATAAATAAAAAGTTAAATAAAATAATTCTTTAAAAAAAAAAAAAAAAAAAAAAAGATCAAATACTGGAAAACAGGTACAGTTGGCCTGTCTTTTATGGCATTTCTCCAAAGTCATTTGTACTTTTCTTAAATTATGAACTGTAATTCTATACACACACACATATATATATACACACACATTTTTAAATATTTTTATTTCATTCCGTTTATTATCATCATTATTTGTTGATTTTTTTGTTTTTGCTTTATGTTTTTTTAATTTGACCAGAGAGCGAGAAAGAGAAAGCAAGCCGCCAGGGCCAGGACTCAAACCATGGTCGGCCATATGGTAGTCCAGCACCTTTAACCACTATGCCACCTGCTGGCCCCATAAGCATATATTTTTGTAATTGCCAGAGTTCTCATGCTGTCACCAGAGATCAAAAGAGAGAGGGAAAAAGGGAACAAGTACCCCTTGGGGGCACTTTTAATGGGGCATGGTTGTATTGTAATCCTGTCTCCTCCATTTCCCCATCCTACAGTGATTAGGGGCAAGTCTGGGCCTGGGTCTGGTGTGTTTTTCAAGCCTAAAGGGTTGGGATTTGAACCATGGTCAGGCATGTGAGATCTGGCTCCCTTAACCACTAGGCTTGAAGATCCAAGGGTTGCAAGATATTGGGCAATAACCTTTGATATTAAACTGATTCCTGTAAGATTTTTACGGTGTTATAAATATGAAATTTAGAATATTCACTACCCCAGGGTACCTTGAAAGAGTGGTACTGGTACATATTTTCTTCTTCTGCCCTCTGACCTCCATTAGAACTCTACAACCTGCATTATGAGCTCCACTTGAATGAAATATGCTTAGAAATATGCTTCTCTGACTTCTGTGATACCACTTGACCAAAATGTCTTCTTTTTCTATAAAAATGTTCCTCCTATTATGATCACCTATTAAATCTTATGATTTGTTTCAAGATTTTGTTTTGGTTCCTTCCTTCCTTTCTTCTTTCCTTCCCTCCTTCCTTCTTTCTTTCTTTTTCTTTTTATATCCTAGCTCTTTTTTTTTTGGAGAGGTTTTTGCCATAGGGCGCGTGCACTCGCCAGACAGATAGAGAGAAACAGAGAGACAGAAAGCGAGAAATCACCCCCCAGGGGGAATGGCCATGCCGCAATCCCTTCTTCTCCATTCTCCTCTTGGGATCTTGGGCACGCACGCACATGCGCCCGGCGTGAGTTTTAAGCCACTGGGTCCGGGTCGCGAACCGCGGTCGACTACGTGGGAGTCCAGCGACATAGCCATTACGCTAACTGCTGGTCCCTATATCCTAGCTCTTAAGACTGTACTTCCTAGGCAATCTCTCTGTTCCCCTACTATCTCTGTTTCCAGCTCAGGCCTGTGTACTGAACTCTTGACTTCCGTGAGCATTCTCAACTACTTTCTTTACTCCCTCTGTAAGATGGGTCACTGAAAATTAGAGATAAATGTTAATCTGCTAGGTACTTCTTGAAAACACTCCAGACTTTTCCAACAGGTGCTAAATTGAATTTATTGCCTTTCCCCCCACTTTCTTCCTCCTTTATTGTTGTGTATTTTAATTAAAGATGGCTTTGTATAGCTGGTTATCAAGCCAAAACTTGCAGTCACCACAGATCTTTCTTCTGTATACCCAGTCACTTCATGCTGGCAAGTATAGTTCTTAAATGTCTGTCAGATCAGTTTTCCCTCTTCATTCCTATCAGTACTAGTTAAATACAGATTTATCTGTCTCAGCCACTTCCCTATTTTGCTGCCTCAAATGCCCTTTTCAGTTCACTCTGTAAGCTGTCAGGGTTAAATTGCAAGTCTGATAATGCTACGTTCCTACTTAAAATTCTTTAGTTGCTTCTAACTTTCTGAACTTACTGGTATGGTATTCAGATAAGGATCAGCGCATCCTGGACTTTCCAGCCTCATTTCTTCTACTTGGGTCTACACACCCAAAGCTCTGTTGAATCACATCCCCAACAATAACCTGCTTCAGGCCTCTATCCCATAGCTGCTTCTCAGTCTGTAGTGCCTCTTTCTGAGTGCAGGAACCATGCTTATATTTGACTTTTTAAGAACAGTTTTTTTGGGGCAGGCCCTAGTGCAGTAGTTAAGGGCTGTGCACAGACAACCAGATTCCGTAGGTCAACCACAGTTGGAATCCTCATCTGAAAAAAGTGTTCCGTGTGTGTGTGTGTGTGTGTGTGTGTGTGTGTGTGTCCCAAATCCTGACAGAATGGGGAAGTGGAGGAAAAAAGATTGTGAGATTGTAGCATGACCATGTCCCATTAAGGAGTGTTTTTTCCCCCTCTCTCTCATGAATGCATATACCCTCTGGCCCAAGGGGGGCGGGGAAGAGGTGGGGAACCTGTTTTGTTTTGTTTTGTTTTTAACAAAAGTTTATAGTAGAAAAACATGAAGACAAAATATCCATGATCCTGGGACCAGCAGATGGCGTAGCAGTTACGTCACTAGATGTAACTTAGCAGTTACATCATGGCTGACCATGGTTCAAGTGCCAGAGCCAGTAGCATATGTGCATACCCAGTGTACCCAAAATCCTGGGAGGAGAATGGAGAAGGAATTGCGGAGTGGCCATCCCCCCTCGGGGGTGATTTCTCATATTCTGTCTCTGTTTCTCTGGCGAGCACATGTACCCTATAGCAAAAATCTCTCTTTTAAAAAAAAAATGAAATGGCCATGATACTACCATGCAAACTAGCTACTATTTCTATGTAGATATAAGTCTTTCTAAACCTTTTGCTTTATTCTGCATTTGCTTCTTGAAAATTATGGGTTCTAACTTCATTTGCAATAGCTTTTACCAAAGAGTAAATTTGCTTTTTGTATGCATCAGTAGTTTAACCAAATAATTTCAAAACTTTCATTTTCAGGCCATCAGGTGGTTTGGTGTTTAAGGCACTGGACTCCCACATGACCAACCACTGTTCGAAGTACCAGACCTGGTTGCTTAAAAATCTCGCTGGGAGGGACCAGCAGGTGGCATGGTGGTTAAGGTGCTGGACACTCCCACATGGCCGACCATGGTTCGAGTCCTGGACCTGGTGGCTTGCTTTCTCACTTTCCCTCTCTCTCTGTGTCTCTCTCTGGCCAAAATAAAATAAATGAATGAATAAATAAAATTAAAAAAAAAATCTCGCTGGGCATATGTGCGTGCCCAAAATCCCAAGAGGAAAAGAGGGGATTGTGGCATGACTATCCTTCTTGGGGGTGGGTGAGTGATTTCTCACTTTCCTTCTCTCAGTCTCTGTCTCTCTCTCACCTGCAAGAACAAGTACTTTATGGGAAAAAACTTACTATCTTAGGTAATACTGGGCCCAGCCCAATAGTGGTGCAGTCTGTGCTGTATTGCCATGTAGAGCTGGAGGCCACTTGACCTGAAGGTTCCAGTCCTCAGGTTGGCCTGAAAGCATGTTGGTACACTTGGGCACCCCAAATCCTAAGGAACTGGATGACTGGAGCAGGGGGACATAGCATGATGAGGCCCTGTGGAGGCTGCTTGCTCTCTCATGTGTGCACATGTATGCATACACTATCATTAAAAAAAGTAATATTATAACACTGGGGCCGACTAAATTCCTGTGCAGATTTTATTCAGGAATCTCATTCTACTTAGTACAGTATCTACCATGGTGATGTGCTTAGTGAAAATACATTCACTTATACATAGTAGGATCATGTTTTGAGAAGCAATGAAAGCCAAAGGAGTCTTTACATTGTTTTGCAGTAATCAGCCTTTTGCTATGGTTTGAGTCTCTCCCACCTCCACCCCCCCTCCCCCGAAATTTGCTTGTGACAGGATTAAGAGGGTAAAAACTTAATCTGATTATGGCGTTATGAAATGGAGCCTTAGGGAGGAGATCAGGATTAAAATCATCAGTGTGGGGCCCCCATGATTGAGTTCCAGTGGGTTTATAAAGACAAGGAATACCAGATCATAGAGACGTTTATGGATATAGTCGCTTTGCCCTGCTCTTACCCTTTTGCTTTGAAACTGCAAGATGCCCTTTGATCTCAGACCTCCAACCATGTGTGGAATAGACCTCTATTTTTATAAATCATCTAGTTTCAGGAATTTTCTGTTGTTAGCAACAGAATGAACTAGAACTAACCTTTGATGATTGTTGAGTTCTCACGTGACAAAAATTGTTTTCTAAAAAAATGATAGTAGTTTTGGGAAGGAGAAGTAGAGAGTGAGGAGAGGATTTTGAGGCAGGGTAGTCCATTTAGGATAATACTGTGGCTCTTGGTGCTAGTAGGAATTTGCATTATGGTGACTTTGGGAGTCAAAGAAGAGAGGCTGGCAGGTGGCATTGTGGTTGAGGGCTCTGGACTCCCCCATGGCCAACTGCGGTTTGAGTCCTGGACCTGGCGGCTTGCTTTCCCAGTTTCCCTATCTCTCCCCCCCCTTTTTTGGTCAAATTAAAAATAAATAAAGTTAAACAAAATAATTCTTTAAAAAAATGAAGGAAACACTAAGAGATGAGAACTGGTTAGATGGTCAAAGGCAAGAGAAGGTGAGAAATTAGATATCTTGTTCCTTTCAACAAGTAACACTGGAAAAAAATGAGATTGATATTAATGTACAAATAGGAAAATTCACAGATAGCTGCTGAGTTTGAGATGGCTAAGAGCAGTAGCCCGTAAACTTAAAATGGTTTTTACATTTTTAAAGTGTTTAAAAAAGAGAAGAATGTTCAACAGAGACCAATACTGGTGCCCCCAAAGAACCTACAATCTGACCTTATGTGGGAAAGCATCCAAGTATATCAAGATGCACATCCATTAGATAATTGATGATACAGGATTGGTGTTTAGATGAGAGAACAGGTCTAGAAATATAGCCTAAATGATTTTCATGGTTGAAATATACTTTTTAAATTCTGACTCCAGTGTTCTCTCTTTTTTTGTAAAATCTTAACTTTTTGGCAAAGTTATTGCACTGTCCTCCATGTTTTCTTGTAATATGGGATATTTTTTTCATGATTTCATTATATTGGTTCAAAAATTTGTTTGTTCAGATGTCGGAATACTTCGTGTTCTTTTCCAGAAAGCTATAAAATGATGATATATTGAATTCCACCATGCACATTAGGAGCAATGTGTTAGCAGAAGGTTACTACTTTAAATAAGTGAGATAAAATGACAGCCTCTGGTTTACACTGAGAAGCAGTCTGTAAAGTGGTTCAGAGTATGGATACCAGAGGCAAAACTCTGGGATCAAATCACAGCTCTGTGCTACCTGGTAGTCGTATTACTTAAACTCTCTGTTCCTTATTTTTCTTATCTATGAGGTTGGAATGTTAATGCTACTTCCCTGGCAAGGTTGTTACGAGGATTAAATTAATTTCTTTTTGTAAAGCCTTTACAATAACGCCTTGTACGTAGTGTTTTGAATGTTTGCTTTTATGATAATAAGCTGATAATTAAACCAACAAGGTCGTAGCAGGAATGCTAGAGTCCGTAATTTCTTCTTTTTAGAAGGGAGAACATCTTTTGAGTCCCATCTTTAAAATAAAGCACAGCATTTTCCTCAACTCCCAAATCATAACAACCATCAATGTTTAGGATCTCTCATTAAGATTTGGCAGAATTGAAAAGCAAAAGAAAGCTTCAGTGTAAGCATTGGTAAAGTGTGAAAATTGAGAAATATAATCTTTCTTCCCTGCTGAATAGGCATGACATCTTACTCTTCTCTTCCACACATAATTTTGTGGGCATATTCAATGAACTGAACAGCTACAAATCGCAGTTGCACCAGATATTTTAAGCATAAGCAGAGAAACAAAAAGGCAAGAAGAGACTCAAACTGTGATTGGCCATGTGGGAATCCAGTGTCTTAACCTAGTGGCCCCGGGCTCTTCCCTCCCCCCTTTTTAAAGCAGAGTCTTTTTCTGTCTACATCCTGCCTCAGTTTGTGAAGAAGCCAAGACCATAGGCAAATGTCTCCACTTGAGGGCCCATCAGGGCAGGCCTGGAGACAAACACTAGCAGAGCTGATCTAAGGATGAATGGCTTTTCAATTCATAAATTATTCTTGTTACCACTGCTAGATAAATAGTTGTATCTTAGTCCTTCCTTATAGTCCCTCTTGGTTCCTATGGAAAGCTCTTTATAGGCCCTCAAAAAATGTTTATTGAATACTCAGTGTAAATGGAAAGAGAATTTTAGAGCGCTCAACCTAAAGAAATTAAATGGTCTATCCAAGATTTTCCAAATAACTAGTTACAAGATCCAGACTAGAACTGAAGCTTCTTGATCTCACTTTATTGTCCTTCGTGCAATGCTATCTGATCAGTGTTGAGTAAGAGCAAAAAAGCAGGAGAGGTTTGTAAATTCTTTTTTGAACTATTAACAAAATATATGTATTTAGAATGGCTATCCATTTTGGAGTTTGTTTTGTTTGTTTTTAGCTTATTTTTAGGCACAATGAAAGCGTTCTTTGCTTTCTGTGTTGTCCTGCTGGTGTTTGGGAGTGTCTCTGAAGCCAAGTTTGATGATTTTGAGGATGAGGAAGACATAGTAGAGTATGATGATAATGACTTCGCAGAATTTGAGGATGTCATGGAAGATTCTGTTACTGAATCTCCTCAACGGGTGATAACCACTGAAGATGATGAAGATGAGACCACGCTAGAGTTGGAAGGGCAGGATGAAAACCAGGAAGGAGATTTTGAAGATGCAGATACCCAGGTGAGTTTCTTTCATATTGTTTTCTTAATGATATTATCACTTTTCTCAGATACTAAAAGTGATAATCCCTGCTTCTAGGGAAACCTTTACTCACTGGAATCTTCATTTTTGTTAAGTAGGTAGAGCTCCTCTAAATGGTTCGTGATATGTTCCCATCTTTCACATTGTTGGAATAAATTGAGTTTCTCTCCCCTTTGGATCCCTGGCTCTATCTCTAGTGAGAATAGATGCTGCGTGTGTGGGTGAGAATTATATCATTTAGAACGCTGGGTTCAAAAGCATGAGGAATCATCACTTCGGTGTCACTCCTCCCCAGCTTTATTGAGGCATATTTGACAAATAAAAATTGTATATATCTAAGGTGTTCAACATGGTGGTGTTTTATTTTTTGTTTTTTAAATGTTTGTCAGAGGACACATACACTCGCCAGAAAGAAAGAGAGAGAGAGAAGGAAAGTGAGAAAGCAACCCCCCATACACACCTTGGAAATGGTCATGCCATGATTCCTTCTCCTCCATTTTATCCTCCTTTCAGAATTTTGGGCACACACAAATATACCTGGTATGTTTTTCAAGCTGCTGGATCTGGAATTTGAACTACACTGTCAGCCAGTGGGTGGGATTCAGCCACATTAACCACCAACACCATAGGCTTGCCCCAACAGGTGTTTCAGTGTGTACATACATAGTGAAACGATTACCACAGCCAAGCTAATTAACATATCCCTCTCCTCACATGGTTGTCTTTTTGTGTGTGCATGTGGTGAAAATACTTAAGATCTATTTTTTAGCAAATCTCAAATATATAATACATTAACAACTATAGTCACAGTGGTGTACATTACTAGGTCTCTAGAACTTATTCCTATAAGCAAAAGTTTGTACTATTTGATCTGTTTGTTAAAAATGTGTAGTATCTCTGTGTTCTGTGCTTGCTGCTTACATGTTCTGTTTTCCTCTACAAATGTTGCCTTTAAAATGAGGCACAACTGCTGGTGGCATTTGTAGAGGAAACAGATTGTGCCTTGTTTTTTTAGGAGGGAGACACTGAGAGTGAGCCATATGATGATGAAGAATTCGAAGGTTATGAAGACAAACCAGATACTTCATCTAGCAAAAATAAAGACCCAATAACGATTGTTGATGTAGGTATACAGGATTCTAAATTTCAAACTAATCAGTAAAATACCTTGCTGTCATTAATTCCAGGAATTAGTGTCATATAGCTGGTGTCGATGTAATAGTGGGAACTGGGAAAGAGCAGACATCCATTCTTCTGATAAAAATCTGCACCTATGTAAGGAACTCTCTTATTTGTTTATAAGCAAGCTCTCTTAATTTTACTTACCTAGGAATGAGGATATATGTTTGATTTATTTTGGAGTGGAACTCAGAACCAATTTTAATATGAAGGACTTTCCAGCTTTTTATCCCACTTAATTTTCTGTATATTTCCTTAAAGAATCATCTACAAGTCTGACCTAGCAAAGCAAAATAGGCATATTTTTCAAAGTATAACCATATTCAGTGACTGTTATCTAATGTATCTACTTCTCATGTATTTTCCATTCCTTATTGCATTTGGCCAACATTAAATTCTTCTGCTTTAGGTTCCTGCACACCTCCAAAACAGTTGGGAGAGTTATTACCTAGAAATTTTGATGGTGACTGGTCTGCTTGCCTATATCATGAATTACATCATTGGGAAGAATAAAAATAGTCGACTTGCTCAGGCCTGGTTTAACACCCATCGAGAGCTTTTGGAAAGCAACTTTACCTTAGTGGGTAAGTTAGGCCAACCCAAGGCCAGCCCAGTGACAACCTGAGAAACACAGTTTGTGCCCCTCAGCCTGAGCACCCAGCTGCACTCACAGATAGCTGGCTAGAATGTGGGATTTTTTCCTTTCAGGGATCCCACTTCCGTTAGGTTTTATATTCTGAAAAAAATTGCATTTATGTAATAATGTACTCATCTTCTATTAATCAACAGTATAGCTACTCATCAGCTTCTGGTTAGAATGATATAATTCATGTTACCAAAACAACTTGATAAGATGCTGGCTGAAATCAAGAAATTTTGGCATTTTAGGTGGCTTGGTAAATAACTTTCAGTTCATCTTTTAGAAACCCTCCAAGTTCCCTGAGGTTTTGAGTATTTTAGTTTTAGATGCACTGAGAAGGTATACCCTAAAGTACTTAGAGGAAGCTCTATAGTTGCATGGTATAGGGAGTGAGATGAATTCACCTCTCTTTGGCATCTAGTTTATTCATTTGTTCGTTTTTTCTCTTCTCTTTTTTCTTTTCTTTTTTTTTTTTTTTTTTTTTTTGCCCCTACATTTGCCAGAGGGTAGGTGCACTGGCCAGAGAGAGAGACACAGAGAGAGAGAGAGAAAGCAAGAAAATAGTCACACTGCTGTCCCTTCTCCATTCCCCACCCTGCACACACTCTGAAAATTTTGGGCACTTAGGCACAGGTACCAGGCTGGGTCTGGGAGTCAAATTGTGTGGTTGTCCATGTGGGATCCAGCAGTGGGCTGGCCTCGTTCATTTCTTTTTAATAGTAAACGTGTCTCCATATGCTTGCTCTATAGCAGATCGATGCATATTTATTGTGTTTGGTACTTAACATACAGTGTTTTCTGTTTAACAGCCTTTGTGACAACATTGGCAGTTGGATATAGTTTCTTTGTTCCCAAGGAGAGAAACTAAAGGGCAGAAATGACAAAACTTGTCTAAGCTGTTAAAACTGCAGCCCTATCTTTGATGCCTGTTGCCAAAGTCCATGCTCTGTCTACTGTCCTGTATATTTAAGAGTACTTTTTGACCAGGAAATTAGAAAAAATAGCAGCTTTTTTCTTTTTCTTTTTTTTTTTTTTTTAGAGGTTTTTGCTATAGGGCACGTGCGCTCGCCAGACAGACAGAGAGAGACATAGAGAAAAAGCGAGAAATCACCCCCCAGGGGGGATGGTCACGCCGCAATCCCTTCTCCATTCTCTTCTCGGGATCTTGGGCACGCACGCACATGCGCCCGGCGTGAGTTTTAAGCCACCGGGTTTGGGACGCGAACCGAGGTCGACTGTGGGAGTCCAGCAACATAGCCATTACACTAACTGCTGGTTCCCAATAGCAGCTTTTTTCTACCTTCTACTTCTTGTCACTTGTTTTCATATAGTGTATCAGTTTGTTTTACCTTGTAAGGTTGAACAGTTTATTTTGTACATTTAATGAATAAAATGAAGAGAGAAATGATTGGAATTTGAGCATTTTCTAAATCTAAAATACAACTCTTAATACCACTGGTAAGACTCAGTTATCATTTTGCTGTTTGAAAAAAAATTTGATTGACTCATAGGAGACACAGGGAGGGAGCAATGAATAGTTTGTGTTAATGGTCTTTTTTATTCACTACATCGTAATTGTTTAAGCTTTTGGCAGAGTTACTTACACTGATTCAACCCCCCTCCCATTTTGAATGTACTCTAAGAGATTTGTACTCTAGGCTGATCATTAAACTAAGAAGGACACAGAAGTAATGCTAGGGTCCATAATTTTTTTTTTTCAGGTTTTTGCCATGGGGCACTGTGCTTGCCAGAGACAGACAGAGAGGGAAAGTGAGACATCACCCCTGGGGGGGGGGGGGGGATGGCCATGCCACGATCCACTTTCCTCCAAGGATTTTGGGCACACACATATATGTGCCTGGCATGATTTTCAAGCCGCTGGGTCTGGGACCCAAACCTTGGTTGGCCATGTGAGAATCCTGCACCTTCACCATCAGCAACACTTGCTGACCCCTTGTAATTTTTTTCCCTAAGTCTTTTTGCCATAGGGCACGTGTGCTCATCGGAGAGACAGAGACTATGAGAGGAAAAGTGAACCCCCCCGGCCCCCATCCTCCTCCATTGTACTCTTAGGATTCTGAATATACATGCACATGCACCATCACAAGTTTTAAGCCACTGGATCTGGTACTCAAATCATGGTCGACCATGTGGGAGTCCAGCACCTTATTCATTATATGACCTGCCAACCCCCTGGTATGATTTTCATGCCATCAGGTCCAGGACTTGAACCATCATTGACCATGTGGGAGTCCAGTGCCTTCTCCACCAGGCCACCTGGTGTGTGTGACAGGGATGGGGTTGGGGGGTGAGCATAATTTTTTAAAATAATCATTGAATTTTATTTACTCATTCATTTATTTAAATTTGACCAAAGAGGGACAGTGAGAGAGATAGAAAGTGAGAAAGCAAGCCACCAGGTCCAGGACTCGAACTGTGGTCAGTCATGTGGGAATGTCCAGCACCTTAGCTACCACACCACCTGCTGGTCCCAATTTTTTAAATGGAAACAATAAAGAGTTTTAAGTAAAAGTAACCTACTTCCGCCCCCTTGCCTCCCCCATTTTTTTAAGCCAAAGCTAGGACCACAGGCACATGTCACCACTTTTAGCCCCTCAGGGGCCCGGAATCAAACCCTGGTCTCCCTTGTAACCTCTGCCTGCCAATCAGCAGTGTCTAGGAAGTGCTACCACGGATGAGCCCCGGTCTATTTTAATTTCTGACCAAAGAAGTGTTCTGTAAGATAGCAGAGTATTACTGCCCTAAAGCTTTATCATTCTGAGGTCAAGGTAAAGGAGAGTGTGCTGACTGGACCTCACTCAGCCTGTTCAGTGTGTCACATTAAGTGGTTTTACTCCTAGGGGACGATGGAACTAACAAAGAAGCCACAAGCACAGGAAAGTTGAACCAGGAGAATGAGCACATCTACAACCTGTGGTGTTCTGGTCGAGTATGCTGTGAGGGCATGCTTATTCAGTTGAGGGTAAGTAGGGAACTCCTCGTGCAGTCCGTAGAGGAGCACTTCAAAGTATGTGGGAAAATGGAATTAAAATCCAAGTTTATTTGGACCAGCAGATGGCATAATGGTTATGTTGGACTCCCACATAGTCGACTGCAGTTCGAGTCCTGGACCCAGTGCCTTAAAACTCATGCCAGGCGTGTGTGCTTGCATGCCTAAGATCCCAAGAGAATAGAGGAGAAGGGATTGTGACATGGCCATCCACACAAGGGATGAGTTCTTACTTTCTATCTCTCTGTCTCTCCAGCAAGCACACACGCCCTAGAGCAAAAATCTCTCAAAAATAAATAAATAAATAAATCCAGTTATTTTGGTGCCAAAAACATTTGAAACCTGTGCATAGTTTTTTCATAATATTCATTTCCCGTGAACTTGTTTTTTTGGAAAGAGAGATTTTTGTCATAGGGCATGCGCACTTGCTGAAGAGACAGAAAGACAGAAAGTAAGAAATCATGTCCCAGGGTCGATAGTTATGCCACAATCCCTTTGCCTCCATTCTCTTGGGATCCTGGGCATACACACATACAGGCACAGTGTGAATTTTAAGCCACCAGGTCTAAGACTCGAACCACTGTTGACTACGTGGGAGTCCAGCGACATAAACATTATGCCATCTGCTGGTCCTGCCCGTGAACTTTTTAAAATCCCTCCTATCCTTAATTTTTTTTCCCAGCTGTCATTATGACTCTCTAAGTTCAGTGTCTTGTTTCTTCGAGTTTTACTTCAAATGAAGTATACTGGCAAATGGGTTATAGAGTATATTTGATGAAGCATTTGAATCTCCTACCATGGTCCTTTCTAGTAAGAAGAATTTGTACCTGCATTAACTCACTTCTCTTTTTTCAGTTCCTCAAGAGACAAGACTTATTGAATGTCCTGGCCCGGATGATGAGACCAGTGAGTGATCAAGTGGTATGTACTCTTCCTGCTGGTCTTCTGTGTACACACTGAATTTTAAAAAAAAATTAAATTCCATTTGTTACTATTTTTAATTTTACCAGAGAGAAAGTGAGAAAGGAAGGTGCCAAGTCCAGGACTCAAACCGTGGTCGGCCATGTAGGAATCCGGTGCCTTTAACCACTATGCCACCTGCCGGCCCCCACATTGAATTTTTTACTTCTCAGAGCATATTCCATTTTTGCCTGGATTGCCAGAAATTGACCCTTAGACAGGTCATTATCTTCCACTCAATGTACAACTGTTGGAGGCCTTTTGAGTTTCCAGAGTTCTCTGGAACTTGGGATCCTCTTCTCAAGGTCACTCTGGTTGTTGGCAGAATTTAGTTCCTGTGGTCGCAGGCCCCCATTTTCTTGCTAGCCATCAGCTGCAAACCACTCGCAGATCTTAGAGTTCACCTCAGGTCCTTACCACCTGCCTACCCCGTTTACATAAGCCTTTTTACATCTGGACTCTCTCTTTAAGTAAAGCCCAGGCGTTTTTAAGGGCTTGCTTGATAAGGTGGGTAAACCCAGACACTATTCTTTTGGTTAATTCAAAGTCAACTGATCAGGGACCTTTTGGCATATAACAGTATAATTATGGGAATGCTATCCTATCATATTCACAAATCCCACTCACTTAAGTGGGAGAGTATGTTCACCAAGGGGCAGGAATCTTAGTGACTAGAAATCTGCCTACTACAGTACCTAACAGGTGATCTTTTTGTTCGTTCTTTAAAGCAAATAAAAGTAACCATGAATGATGAAGACATGGATACTTATGTGTTTGCCGTCGGCACACGGAAAGCCTTGGTGCGACTGCAGAAGGAGATGCAAGATCTGGTATGTCACGTTGTCCGAATTCACATATATGCTGGAACTGTTCGACTTCATTGCAAAGGATAATTAAGTATTTCAAAGCATTGAAATAAGTCAAGGGTCAGCTGTGGCCGGGTGGTCAAAGTTGCTGGATCCCACATGAGTAACCATGCAGTTTGATTCTTGGACCCAGCAGCTTGGAAACCATGCCAGGTGCATGTGTGTGCCCAAAATTCGAAGATGAGGGGAGAAATGGAGAAGGGATTCTTGCATGCATATGTCCCATGGGGGTTGCTTTCTCACTTTGCTTCTGTCTCTCTCCTGCAAGTGCATGTGTCCTCTGGCAAAATTTTAAAAGTAAGAAGTCAGTACATATTCTTCTGAGGGGAAGAAAACTTCATGCATAATAAAATGCCATGTCTTATTCAATTACTTCTTCTAGAGTGAATTTTGTAGTGATAAACCTAAGTCTGGAGCAAAGTATGGACTGCCAGACTCTTTGGCTATCCTTTCAGAGATGGGAGAAGTCACAGAAGGAATGATGGATACAAAGGTAAGTGTAATGGAAGACATAATTTACTAGAGCTTGGCATTTATAGGGCACTCTCCTTAAAAGTCATGCCATTCAAGTTCTTCATTTTACACCAATACACTAGTTACATATTCCTTTCCCACACAGATACTAAAGTACCTTTTTTTAAAGCAATAGAGTAATTTTTCAAAAGAAGACTTTCATTAGTTGAGATGTTCTTGCTAAATCAAGAACATATTGTTCCTGGGATTCTTGAAGACTGAGGTTTTTTTAAAAAAAAAAGATACACTGTGCTTTCACTATTCAGCTGGTGTGGAAGAGAGGGTGTGGAGCTATTTCTCTCGATTGCTCAGAGATCTCAATGCCAGTTCAAGGTGATGTGTTTGTAAAGAATCTCCTGAAATTACTTTAGGTTCATCTTCATGCTTTCATTCTTGCTTAACATTATTATTTTGAATCATACTTTTAGATGCTCAATAAGAAGTTTAATATTGGTGTGACTAAAGAAGGCTACTGGTTCTATTTTAGAGAGGTTCCTTATCTTTTTAAATTTAATTTATCTTTATGAAAAAAGGAAAATGTTTCAAACTTTACTTTTAAGCAATAATTTTATTTATTTATTTATTTTTCAGATGGTTCACTTTCTTACACACTACGCTGACAAGATTGAATCTGTTCATTTTTCAGACCAGTTCTCTGGTCCAAAAATTATGCAAGAGTACGTATGAGATAAAGTACTGAAGTTAATTTTCATCACTAGTTTTCTGTATTGAAACACAGAAAGGTGCTTCTGCAGTTTCCCTTACCCAGTGAGTGAGGGAAGTCAGTGACAGGCCTCCAAGTGTTCATTTTTCTGGCTGCATGCTTCATAAGACGTCATTGAATACCCACAGGAGACAGACAGATGAGCCCACCCCAGCCTGGTTTGCATGTCCCTTTTTGTTCACACCATCCACTCTTCGAGGTACATGAGAAGCTTTGCAGCATGGTTGATACCAAGAAAATGCAATTGCTAATACCTTTTTTCATTGTAATCTCGATATTTCTTCTCTCTCTCTCTCTCTCTTTTTTCTTTTTAGTATATGACATTACTTTGTGATGTTTGACTGTATTTGATTGATTGCAAGTCTGTTTTTTTAAAAAGAATTATTTAGTTTTATTTATTATCATCATTATTATTTGTTTAATTTGACCAGAGAGAGAGAAAAAGAAAGGGAAACTAGGAAAGCAAGCCTCCAAGTGCAGGTCTTGAACCATGGTTGGCCATGTGGGAGTCCCACCTCTTAACCACTACACCACCTACTGGTCCCTGTCTATGCTTTTTTGTATTGTTTTGTTTTGTCTTTTTGGAGACGTTTTTGCTACAGAGCACATGCACTCGCCAGAAAGACAGAGACAGACAGAGAGACAGAAAGCGAGAAATCAACCCCCCAGGGGGGATGGCCACGCTGCGGTCCCTTCTCCTCCATTCTCCCCTTGTCTTGGGATCTTGGGCATATGCATTCATGCATATGCACCCAGTGTGAGTTTAAGCCACTAGGTCCGGGACTGAGACCGCGGTCGACTACGTGGGAGTTCAGTGACATAGCCAGAGGAGTTCAGTGACATAGCCGACTACGTGGGAGTTCAGTGACATAGCCAGAGGAGTTCAGTGACATAGCCATTATGCCATCTGCTGGTCTCCCGTCTGTGTTTTTTAATTTATGGACTTTTCTGACTTTCTTCTTTGTGTAATTGGGTGATGACGTACTTTCCTAGCACATTATCCAATGCCTTCAGTGCCTAGAGAGTTTCTGCTTAATCATAATATTATTCAGATAAACATTCCAGGGCTCTTGAATTTGTTCTTGGAAATCCACATATCTCAGGAGAGCATAATTAAGTTTATTCTGACCTAAATTTTTAGTTAAAGCCTGTAAAGTTAAATACAGTTAAAAGGCAGGCTGTATTTTAGTTGTGTGTCAAGATCACTCAAGTCCTTCAGCTTCTCTATTATATTTGCATTATCCCATGCCTTGCTCAATAATGACATTAGGAACAAAGTATCTCATTGTAGCATTCATTGAGCCTTTTATATGTGGGGGGGAAGGCAATTAAGAGTCAGATATTACTAAGGCAAGCAAATGGTGTGGTGGTTAAGGCTGGATCCCACATGACCCACTCACAGTTCAAGTCCCCCTCCCTCCCTTTATTTTAGGAATATAGCTTAAAACTTGAAAGTAAAACAGAAAATTCCATCAAAATAAGCAAATATGTAAAATATGAACCATTTAGGCTCATTTCTGGCTCTCCAGGTAAGATGGAATACATCTTGCCAGGAAGGGACATCACTGGAGGTGTACAGGTATAGGCTAGAGATCGCTTAGACATAAATTCATCAGCTAGGTGAGAGGACCTTTATAAGATGACCTTATAAAGCTCCTTCAGGTTTTAAAATTTTATTTGACTGGGGGAGGCCACATCAAATGTATTCGATTGGTTATTTGCAGATACGTGTTCATCTTAGTGAACTGGGTGACTGTGTCATGTGCCATAATAGCCTTTTCTTTTGTGACAGGGAAGGTCAGCCTTTAAAGCTGCCTGACACCAAGAGAACACTATTGTTTACATTTAATGGTAAGTGTTCTGGGACCTGTCTGGGGTCTAGTTTTCTGAGATGATTTTAAGTAGAATATTATTCTCTCCTAAGTGATAACTATAAAATCACACTAAAACTGACCCCCCTCTGCTTTTTAATTTCCAAGTTTGTTCAAGAAATGAGTCTCTTATATATTTTAATTTCTGTTTTCTGCTGCATTTTAATTGCCTAAGAAACTAGGAGAAAGGAGTCCATTAATGTATTTTTAAAAAGAAAAATTGGGTGGTAGTGCTACCAGTAACTCAGTAGGAAAATGGCTTTGTCTTCCAGTGCCAGGCTCAGGTAACACCTACCCAAAGGATATGGAGGCTCTGCTACCCCTGATGAACATGGTGATTTATTCTATTGATAAAGCCAAAAAGTTCCGACTCAACAGAGAAGTAAGATCCAAAGCCTTTATTCTAAAACCTTTAATTGTCGTGTTTTTCCCTGAAGGGTGGGGAGAGAGAGCTAATAATGATTTTAGTGACTGAATCCTTGCCAGTTGACTTGAAAGTGCCAAATAGGAGCAATTTTATGAAAGAATGCTGACTAGGATTGCTTCTGTTGGATAGAAATGGATTTCTTTTTGTTAGTTTGTTTTTAAAAATTCTTTTATTTAACTTTATTTGTTTATTTTAATTTGACCAGAGAGTGACAGAGTGAGAAAGAGAAGTGGGGAAGGTAGTGAGAAAGCAAGCCACCAGGTCCGGGACTCGAAGCACGGTCGGCCATGTTGGAACCCAGCGCCCCAACCACCATGCCACCAGCTGACCCCTAGAAGTAGATTTCTTATGAAACAATGGATTTCTTTATTTCTTGGGGAAAGGGCAAACAAAAAGCAGATAAGAACCGTGCCCGAGTAGAAGAGAACTTCTTGAAGCTGACACATGTGCAAAGACAGGAAGCTGCACAGTCTCGACGTGAGGAGAAGAAAAGAGCAGAGAAGGAGCGAATCATGAATGAAGAAGACCCTGAGAAACAGCGCAGGCTGGAGGTAAGACAAACTTTTCTTACCACTGGGGTCAGGCTGAGATTTACTAGGGTGCTTATTTATGCCGTATGGAATGTTAAGGTAATTTTATGTAGGAATGTACACAGGCTAAAAGCTTAGCATTTTCTTGGCGTTTGGGACATTTTGTCCATTGATGACACTGTAAATATTGATAGTCCTTCCTGTTCAAACCACACTAGATTGTGAACATGGGAAGTGACCTGAACTACCCTGCTTTTCCTACACAATCTCTTTCTGAAATTTCCACTGTTTTTCATGCAAAATACTTGGTGTGGTAGAAAGAAATTAGTAATTTTAATAAAAGCCATCACATGAGCCCTATGGTCTAAATACATTTATTATAAAATTTTAAATTTGATTATAGAAATTAGAGAATTTGAATACTTTTTTTTTTTTTGGAGAGGTTTTCGCTATAGGGCGCGTGCGCTCGCCAGACAGACAGAGACATAGAGACAGAAAGCGAGAAATCACCCCCCAGGGGGGATGGCCACACCGCAATCCCTTCTCCTCCATTCTCCTCTTGGGATCTTGGGCACGCACGCACACGCACCAGGCATGAGTTTTAAGCCACCGGGTCCAGGACGCGAACCGCGGTCCACTACATGGGAGTCCGGCGACATAGCCATTACGCTAACTGCTGGTTCCCAAATTTGAATACTTTTATTTGTAATTTTGTTTTCTACTTTTTATAAAATTAGAATTTATAAATCACCCTTTGAAGTGTAATTTGTTACACTATAAAGAACTGCATATGCTGTATATACTTCTGCCTTCCTCTTCTGTATTTTCTCAATTTTATACTGATCGAGGAGTATACTTCTTTTTTAATTATTTATTTTAAATTTATTATTATTTTTTTAATTTGCTATAGCACATGTGTGCTCACCAGAGAGAGAGAGAAAGGGAGAGAGAGAGAGAGAGGGAGAAAGCCAGAAAGCAAGCCATCATGTCTAGAACTCAGACTGCGGTCAGCCATGTAGTAGTCCAGCACCTTAACCACCATGCCACCTACTGGTCCCAAGAATTATATTTCTCAGGTCATTTCTGCCCCAGTTCCCTAAAAAAAAATGAAGTTTGAGAGTGCAGCTAAAATAAAATTTATTCAGATGTGACCGTGATGACCAACAGTGAAGTTATTCTTTGATTTGACCTATAAAGCTTCCATAATAATAACTTGAAGTTTCTTACTCTTTTATATACCTAATTACTGAAGAAAAATAAAAATTCCCAGTTGAACATTATGAATGAAAGTATTGTGCTCAGGTATGTTGGGTCTGTTAATGAGGGATTCACAGTGAGTGAACCTGGTCAAGCAAGATCTTTAAGGTTTTTCTGAACTGAAATACAAATCCTTAGCAGACTCACATAAATGGTATGTTGAATGTTGGGGTAGTGTTTTGGGGGCATAGAAAAAATCAAAGCAGAATGATAAAGTCTAGTTAAATTGAGTGGTTCATTTCTTTCTAAATTGAGATTTTAGTTACCTTTGTTTCTTTTCAAGTTAGTTTAATTGTCATTCACCATAGGTCTTAGCAAATACTTTTTATAATTATCTTCTAGAATGTTATTTATAGTACGAGCCTAAGTTTTTTAATAATAACATAGGCAATATTCTCGTTTTGATATTTTGTAACATGTGCGTATATCTTAGTTTGGATTCTCTCTCTCTCTGCCTTTCTCCCTCATTCCTTCCTATTTTCTTTTTATAGGAAGCTGCTTTGAGGCGTGAGCAAAAGAAGTTGGAGAAGAAGCAAATGAAAATGAAACAAATCAAAGTGAAAGCCATGTAAAGTCATCCCAGCGTTCCGAGTCCTAATGCCTACCTGTAAGCCCTGAATTCACAAGAAACTTAAAAAACATCAATTCATTTTTTTCATCTAAAAGTTCAGACACTCCTGCCATTTTAAAAACCCTTATTTCACCATCTATTCCGCTTTGGGTATGGAATTTTACAGAGGTTGTAGGTATAGTGAAAGGGCTCTGTTTTAGTAATTTTATTCCAGATAATAAAATTATTTTGATTATTTTATAAAAGGAATGATACATGATATTTGTATAGTTTAAAATATTGTAAAAATAATAACATGAATCGTCAGTGCTTTTAGTGCTTTGATGTTGGAAAAATATCATGACATTTATAGATAGAGAATTAGATTATTCCTTTTTGTTTAAAGTAGGCAGTTGAAATGGCTGTGAAGACTGACTCTAAGCCACAGTTCCACAAGTAACCATTGGAATCACACAATAAACATTGCTTGGTGTTTTCTTCTGTGTCTACATTAAACTTGTGAAAAGGTAAAATTTAGAACACTATATATGGTAACAAAATTTCAGGGACTCAAAACATAATGCTGCGTATGTTTTATAGGTAGGAGGTGCTGATGATAGTATTATAGGAAATTTATAGGTGTTAGGGTCCTCCTGATGTGCACATGGAAAATTCTAGGGATAAGTAGTACGAGTGTTTGATTCCATGAACTAATGACAATGTGAATGCTATATTTTAAGTGGCTGTTTATGTTTATTTTTCTTGAGTAACAGATGCATGAAAAATCAACACTTGACCTGGATCAGATCCTTGGTCTATGTGAAGTCACCAGTGTTTTCCTCCTTGGTTGCTGCAACCTCGTGGATATTCTGGGAGAAGCTGTGCTCTCTGTGTTATGGCTGTGTGCCTTTGCTTCTCCCTCTGCTTTTATCTTCCATGGTTGAGGCTGGGTATGTTCTTTCACAGAAACAGCCATGAATAATTATAAATATACTTTTTACAATGAGTTTTCCCAAACTATCGGGAGTTTTTTTCTGCTTCTTAAGGAAGAAACTCTTAGGGGAGAGGCCCATCTGTCTGCACGAGCACTTAGCTTGTTCAGATCTCTGCATTTTATAAATGCTTCCTACTGAGAAAGCATTTTTTAAGTCACTGCTTGTACCAGATAATTTTTGCTGGGAATGGGAAAGGGTTGGGTTTTTGGTAGGAGTGGGGTGGTGGGTTTTTTTGTTGATGCTTTATGTGCAGGTCTGTTTTGAGGCAATAAGTTGCCATGAAAACAGCATGTGCCGCTGCGTTTGTAAACGCATGGAAACTTTTCACGTGGGTTTTTCTTTAGGTTAATACAAAAATGTGTAAACTGGGAGATACAAATGTAATATTTTTTAACAATTCATGAAGTTAAGTTATTAAAATAACATAAATAACAAAATTTAATTATCTTAATGCTATATAATTCTAGAATTAGCCTTGTTTTACAAGCCTTTAAAATACATTTTAGAAATAAAAGTTGGTATGCTTAGCTATCTTTTCAGTAATAAAAGCTTTCTTAAGAGTTTCACATTTGGATCATGGCAGCTAATTTTGTAATTTAAACATTCATATGAACTACCTATGGATATATATTAAAGTGATTGACAAAAATCTCAGAGTGCCGCCTTGACTTTTCTGGAATTGTTCTATAAGAATGGATATCTATAGGAAAGTTCTATTTGGTAAAAGCACTGATGTGCTTTTCTTTCAAAAGAGTTGATCTCAGGCTGGCCCTGTAGCTTAGTGGTTAAAGGAGCTAGATTCCCACATAGCTGACTGCAATTCAAATCCTCACTTGACATGTCACAAACATGCCAAGTGTGGGACAGCAGGTGGCATGGTGGTTAAGGTGTAAGATGCCACTTGGCCAGCTGAGCAGTTCAATTCCAGACTGGTGGCTTGAAAAACATGGCCAGGCACATGTGCATGCATGCCCCAAATCCCAACAGAATACTGAAATGGAAAAGAGATTGCAGCATGACCATACCCCATTGGGAGGTACTTTCTCTTCTTCTCAGGTGAGCATACACACCCTCTGGAAGTTAATAGCAAATTTGGATATTTGTCTTATGCACATTTTTCTTAACCTGTAGCTATATCAAGTAGCAAAGCTGTAGTAAAGGTGTAATTAAAGCCAGTTTTCTGATCCCAGAACAAACCCTAAACTTGTGGTCAGACCAGGTGCTATCCTTGTGTTTTATTAAGTCTGTTTTTTTTCTGGAGAGGTTTTTGCTATGGGGTGTGTGCGCTCACCAGAAAGACAGAGACAGAAAGCAGGAAATCACCTCCCAGGGGGGATGGCCACGCCGCAGTCCCTTCTCCTCCATTCTCCTCTCGGGATCTTAGGCACGCACGCACACGCACCCAGCGTGAGTCAAAGCCACTGGGCCCGTGACTCAAACCGTGGTGGACTACATGGGAATCCAGCAACATAGCCATTATACCAGCTGCTAGTCCCAAAGTCTATTATTATTATTATTAAATATTTATTTTAATTCCACTGTTACCATTATTTTTTAATTTGATCAGAGAGAGAAAGGGAAAGCAAGAAGGCAAGCTGCCAGGTCCAGGACTTGAACTGTGGTTGGCCATGTGGGAATCCAGCACCTTTAACCACCATGCCACCTACCAGCCCCAATAAGTCTTTTATTCGTCCACAAATGGGCATTATTTTCTCTCCCCTTTCTAAGATGAGTGCTTGGAAGACCATTATTAGATAATACATACAAAACGTTTTGAGATATAAATGCTCTATAAGTTAAATAATCCTATTCAACTGTTTTGACGTTTACATATCGTCCTGTATTTCTCACTTGGGTGTTCTTACAGGCAATCGGTTTTACCTTTGTCAGTTAAATCATATGGTATCTTGAAGAGGCCAAGTGTTCGTAGTTTAAACTGGATAACTCAGAGTTGAAAACAGGATTTTCATCCATGTTTATTCCTCCCAAGTTTCAAGACAGTTTCAGAAAACTGGCAATCATGGGCAAGTCCTAACCCTCATGAATATGTGGAAAGTTTTAGAGGGCTTGATTCTTAGGGCTCATAAAAAGTCAAAAGCAAAGCAGGAGAAGACATACTTTACAACCTGAAAGTTCACCTTTATCACACCATTTGTCCTAAGTTATCTGGATTAGTATGTGGAAGGCCCTGTCACAAGGAAAACTAAAATAGCAGAATGTGGGCTAAAAGATTCTCTGCTTTTTGTGGGCAGTCATGAAGTTGATAAGAGCTTTTAGCCTCTTTGGACTACAGATTGCAACCCAGTTAGAAAATGATGTAGCGGGGCTGGCGGGTAGTTAAAGGCACAGGATTCCCATATGGTTGACCATGCTTAGAGTCCCTGACTTGGCAGCTTGCTTTCTCCCTTTCCCTTTCTCTGTCTCTCTCTGGTCAAATTAAAAAATAATAACATCTGGCATTAAATAAATAAATGATTCTTTTTTTAAAAAAAATGTAGCTACTGGGCTCCTAGGTATTGGTAGAGCAGACAGGAAGTACCTCTGTGTTTAAACTTTTCATTGTGATGGCTGCATGCAGTTAGGGTTCGTCAGGCACTGTCGTCTCTAGTACTCTCAATTCCAAAGACCAGATGTGAAGATTTTTTTTTTTTTTGAGAGGTTTTTGTTACAAGGTATGTGAGTTCATCAGAGAGACAGAGACAGACAGAGAGCAAGAAATCACCCCCTGAGGGGATGACCATGTTGTAATCCCTTCTCCACTCTCCTCTCGGGATCTTGGGCACACATGCACCTAACATGAGTTTTAAGCCACCAGGTCTGGGACTTGAACTGTGTTCAACTACGTGGGAGTACAGCAACATGACCATTTTGTCATCTGCTGGTCCTGTGCAGATCTTTTCAACAGTACACTGCTGAGAATTTTTCTTCAGTTTTCTATGGTGCTCTGTGATTTTTACTAGGTTTGTGGCTAAGCGAGGCATCTTATTTGAGGAGAGACTGAAGCTAGTGCTTTGGAATGTTAAAGCACTAGATGAGATCAGAGTGATGTATGTAAAATTAAATGGGACCTTCAGGAGCAGATTGCTGTGATGGCAAAGTCCACTTGTTTCAGGGCACATTTTCATCACCCTGCGTGGAGGTAGCTGAACTCCCCTGCCTGGAAGACCTCAGTGTAAATCTATATCAAGGGATCAGAGCTGGGACGAGTGTTCACTAATGGTGTATATATTCACTCTTTGGACACTAACCTCCCTCTGAGGTGGAGTAAGACACTGGAAAACCTAGTGTCACGGAGGAAATCTTTGTCACTTGATTGCTACTTCTTTTCTCATGCCCTGAAGGACTTGTGAAAGCTCTCCCATCAAGGCAAATACAGAATTTTGCAAACATCATGTCTCTGAGTGTTAGATTAGGAACGGTTTAGGGTCAGAAAGCTTCAGAGGGAGAAAAATGTTATTAACTGAGCTTTTCTCCTTGTCTTTGGTAAGGAGCCTGGACATAGTAGGTCTCCCCTTTGCTGTCTGTCGCCTGATGCCCTGGGAGCCAAAGTGAGGGACATCTGAGATGTCTTCAAAGAAAAGTGGGAGACGGGTTTTCCTTTGAAGTCCTCCCCCATAAAATGTAATAAATGATCCTCAGAGTAGCCAAGTCAGCGGCAGAGTTGGTTTGTTTGCCTTTCTCTAGTCCCCCTGACTATTCTTTTTTGGAATCACCTACTTCCTGTCCTCTCTAAAGACAACCTACGTCTTTGCTTCCACACTGCTGCTTTCCCTGCTATTATCTTGGTTTTTGAATACTAAAAGGAAACGAGCCTCTGAGACCTAAGGAACCCAGGTAAGCGCTTGGAGGAACAAGATACCACCGCGGGAGGACAGCAACCCGGGCTGTCCTGAGTCGGCGCTGGCTGCCCACAGCCAGTTAACGCCTGGTAAGAGCCGAGCGTCCTAACACGCTGGGAACGAGGAGGGGCGGAGCCTCCTAATGTGCTGGGAACGAGGAGGGGCGGGGCCTCCTAACACGCTGGGAACGGGGAAGGGCGGGGCTTTCTAACGCGCGCCGGATGGGTTGGGTTGGGGCGGGGCCGCCTAACTTAGGGCGGGGCTTCCCACCAGCCCTCCCCGGACCCTCTACTGCGCATGGCACGTTGCGTACCTCCCGCCCAGCAACCGGCCTGGCGGCAGCGCGGCCATAAAATTGAGGAGGCGGAGCCGAGACGCGATCGAGACTGCTAACTCCAAGACCAGGTACCGGGCTGGCGGGGCGGCCGACTGGTGCGCTCCAGCGAGCAGTCCTTCCTCTCCCTGATGCCGACCCCATTTCCTCAGGCCCGGGCTATCGTCACAGCGCCTATCCCGGGCTCCCCCTCGCCCTCCACGGGCCCTCTTTAACCGGTGTCCTCGGGTCTTGCCATGAGGAGCCGCAGCTCGAGAGCAGAAATAGGTTTGGGCCTGGCGGGGAGACCCCGGAGAGGAGTTGCCAGGCGGGAGAGGCGAGGTCCGGCTTTCCCTCTCTCTACCCCCCCGAAACTTCAGGTGGAGAATCTAAGACCAGGTGTCAATTTGTGCTGCCCGAGCAGATCCTGGTGCTGACCTGCCCCCCTCCCCATCCCCATCTCATCCCTGACTGCACAGGCAGCTGGTCAAACCCCCGTAAGGACACAACATCCGGTTGATTCCCAGAATCAGCCCTAACGAAGCGTCTAATTGTCTTTGTTTTCCAAGAATTGTTCAAGTGCCTGCCGTAGATTTGGAGCCTGAGATGGAGAGCGGGGAGGGTAGCGAACGGAGGAAGGCGCAGTTTTCAGGAAACAGGGAACTAACTAAGCTCTCTGCCCAGCTTTCTGCTCATAATCTTGACATACTTTAATTCGAGCCGCCGGGATCGTCCTTTGCTTTCTGTCCTCCCTGTTGAGGTAGACCCCACTCCGGTATGTATTTGCAGCATTAGACAGTTCTCCGTCGGTGGGTTGATAGTTTCGAGAGATACCCAAGACTGTTTCTTGTCCCCCGAGAGGTGATGAAGAAACCAAACCGGATTGTCTGCGTCAGGCCAAGAGCCTATTAATTCAGCCATTACTTACACTGCGGAACTGGTCAAATCCTTCTTTCACCTTTCAACAACCTCTTAGAGGTATTTGGGCTCAAACGCAGTGTTTATAGTTGTAACCCCAGACACGGAGGAAATTTGAAAATCAGTGACAAAAGTAGGGACAAAGAGGAAAAAAATTAAATCAAGGTAAATGAATTCTTTCTGAACCAGTTGGTACCTGATCATCAGCACTGGTTTATCAAGTGATGTCTTCTCAGTCATCATTTTGTCTTTGTGCACCTGTCCTTGAAACTTCTCCCTGGGCTTCTCTATTATCACTCTGATTTCTGAACACAGGATTCAGGACAGACTTAACCAAGTACCTACCACTTGACTGCGACTTCGGGCATTTAACCTCCCAGAGCTTTAATTGCCCGTTCAGGGGGGAAAATGGGTATGATAATAGTTACTGTGAGGTGAGCTGATCTGTGCAAGCACAGTGCTTAGCACATAATAGGTTTGTTGCTCTTAGTATTTTTACTGTGGTTAATTAAACAAATATCTTGAAAGCACAGTAGCCCCTGGGGATGCAGCACTGAACAGGATTCATTTCCTGCTCTTTCGGAATCTGTTTTACAATAGTTGGAGAGAAAACAGGCAACTGAGAGTGAAGTAGACATAGGGATTGAATTGGGGAGTCGAGGTCAGGGAGGGCTTCCCTGTAGCACAGAACACATGAGAGAGCACCGAGGGACAGGTCAGGGTGTCCCAGGGGAGAGGAAAGGTGATCCAGGAAGAGAAGCGGGATCTTTAAAGTGTTACTCTGGGGATCTGTTTCCTAGCTGTCGTTCAAGGACTGTGCTCTACATATGGACCTGTCCCTAGGATTATTTCTCACTCTTCTGGTTTTCTCTCATCATTTCCTTTTTGAGGGAGTTCTAGTTACTCTTCTAACTTTAGCTGTGGACCCCCAAGTTCACATAACTATTTATTTTTTTAGTTTCATTTAATATTTTTAAATTTTGCTATAGGGTACATGTGCTCACCATAGACAGGCAGAAAGAGAAGGAAGGTGAGAAATAAACCTCCAGGTCCAGGACTCGAACCGTGGTCAGCCATGTGGGCTGCCTATGTGGCCTTAACTACTATGCCACCTACTAACCTTCTAACCACTTTCTTAAGCATTGGTCCTACTTTTCTTTTCCTTTTTTTTTTTTTTTTTTTTTTTTTTTTTAATTTTTGCTATAGGCTGTATGCACTCATCAGAGAGAGAGAAAGAGAGAGCGGGAACGTGGGGAAGCACCCCCAAAGGGCGATGACCACGTGGCAGTCCCTTCTCCATTCCGATCTTGGGACTTTAGGCACGCATGCACATGTACCTGGCATTCTCAAGCACTGGTCTACACAGTCAGCTGTGTAGGATCCAACCACCTTAACCTCCTTGCTGCCTGCTGGCCTAGTCCTCCTTTTCTAATTGGATGCTATATATTTCTTCTTGGAGTATCTTACTGTCTTCTCAACCTCATGTGACTTAAAAACTCAAACTCATCTTTTCACCAAAACCACTTCCACTTCTGAGCCTTCCTGTTTCTGTCATTGACACACAATTTTCCCAGTCTCTAAGGCACAGGGAAAAATTGGTGTCATCAGAGTCGTCCACACTTAGAATGAACTGCCTGGTAAGATAGTGAGTTTCTGACATGGGAAGTTTTCAGACGGAGACCAGATAATAATAAATCCAGGAGTTTGTAAAAGATATTCCCCCTGGGCCAACATGTAGTCTAGTGGTTAAGGGAGCCAGATTCTACTTGGCCGCTGTGGTCTGAATTCCACCCTGGTGACTTGCAAAACACTCCAGATGAATGTGAGTGTGTGTGTGGGTGCCCAAATCCCAACAGGATGGGGAAATGGAGGAGAAGGGATTGCAGTATAACCTCGCCCCATTGGATAGTGCTTTCTCCCTTTCTGGCAAGTGCAGGCGCCCTCTAGCAATAAAAAAGAAAGATACTCATCCTAAGGCTAGAGGATGGGCTAGATGACTAATTCTGGTGAGCTTTCTTTTTTTTTTTTTTTTTTTTTTTTTTTTAAGAATTATTTAACTTTATTTTATTAATTTATTTATTTAGTTTAAGTTGACCAAAGTTGAACAGAGTGAGAGAGAAAGAGAGAGAGCAAGCTGCCAGGTCCGGGAATCGAACTGTGGTCGGCCATGTAGGAGTCCAGACCTCCCAACCACCACTCCACCTGCCGGCCCTGAATTCTGGTGACCTTTCTAACTAAGTACTTTCTAACTGAGTAATTTCTTCCTTCTTTTCTGTCACAGGGCACTTGCACTCACCAGATACAGTGAGAGGGAGAGTGAGAAATCCACCCCCCAGGGAGATAACCATGCCACATCCCCCTCTTTTCCATTCTCATCCTGGAATTTGGGGCATGCACACCCATACACCTGGCATGATTTTCAAGCCACCAGGTCCAGGATTCAAACCATAGTCTGGCCATGTGGGAGTCTAGTGCCTTAAACACTATGCTATCTGCTGGCTCCCATCTACTTCTCTCATTTAAAAATTGTTTTTCTTGGGACCAGCAGTTAGTGTAATGCTATGTCGCTGGACTCTCATGTAGCCGACCGTGGTTCGAGTCCTGGACCCAGTGGCTTAAACTCTTGCCGGGCACGCGTGCGTGCCCAAGATCCCGAGAGGAGAATGGAGGAGAAGGGATTGCGGCGTGGCCATCCCCACTGGGGGGTGATTTCTCGCTTTCTGTCTCTCTGTCTGGTGAGCGCACGCGCTCTATTGCAAAAACCTCTCAAAAAAGAAAATTGTTTTTCTTTATTCATGACTGTGTGTGTGTGTGTGTGTGTGTGTGCGTGCGCACATGTGTGAAAGAGATAAAAGAAGAGAGAAAAGCACCCTCCACGGGGGTCTGTCACAACAGTCCTCCTGCCCATAGAATCCTTGACACGTGTGCATGCCCAGAATATCTCAGGCTCACCAAATCTGTTTTTAAGCAATATTTCCAAGAGATTTGCATACACAGTGAAGTTCGAGGGACACTGCCTTAGAGCATTGCTGTGTGTGTGATCATTCTATGGAAAGTTTAAATAGAAAGGCAGTGGCTTCCTCCTGCCTGTCAAATACAATCAATGCTCTGACATGCATTTAAGGCCTGTTCATTGTTCTCATAATCTGATTGAAAAGTCCTTCAAAATGGGACCAGCAGTTGGTGTAATGGCTATGTCTCTGGACTCCCAGGTAGTCGACCATGGTTCGAGTCCCGGACCCAGTGGCCTAGACTCACGCTGAGCGAGTGTGTGTGTGCCCAAGATCCCGAGACGAGAATTGAGGAGAAGGGATTGTGGCGTGGCCATCCCCCATGGGGGTGATTTCTCGCTTTCTGTCTCCCTGTCTTTCTGGAGAGCGCACACGCCCAGTAGCAAAAACCTCTCAAAAAAAAAAAAAAAAAAAAAAAAAAAAGTCTGCTGGAATTATGATTGGGCTTGCATTCAATCTAGGTAAATTTGGAGACATTTTGACAATATTGAGTCTTGTAATTTATGAACATGGCATATTATTTATTTAGATCATCTTTAATCCCTCTTAGCAATATTTTATAATTTTAGCATAACTTATTAAAATTGTTTCTTTTTTTAAAGAATTATTTAATTTAATTTGTTATTATTATTGTTATTATTTTAGTTTGACCAGAGAGAGAGAGAGAGACAGAAAGTGAAAAAGCAAGCTGTCAGGTCCGAGATTTAAACTGTGGTTGGTCATGTGGGAGTCTAGCACCTGAACAACCACACCACCTGCTGGCCCCCTATTTCTAAGTTTAATGTTTTGGTTGACATTATAAATGGCATTGTTTTTAAAATTTCATTTTCGAATTATTCATTGTTAATGTGTAGAAATGCAATGAACTTTTATAATTCACCCTCCTTCTATGAACTCAAAATCTTCCTGCCTCAGCTTCCTAAGTGGCTGGGATTATAGGCACACACCACCATGCTGGCTTTTGTTTGCTTCTTTTTTTTTTTTTTTTTAAGAGTTATTTATTTAGGGTTCAGTAGGTGTCATGGTAATTAAGTTAAGGGTGCTGGACTCCCACATGGCTGACTGCAGTTTGAGTCCCAGACCTGGAGGCTTGTTTTCTCACTTTCTCTCTCTCTCTGTCC
The DNA here is from genome assembly GCA_026018925.1 of Tupaia tana. Lineage (NCBI taxonomy): Eukaryota > Metazoa > Chordata > Mammalia > Scandentia > Tupaiidae > Tupaia > Tupaia tana. The sequence goes on along the minus strand of JAKSZU010000011.1, from coordinate 55,124,220 downwards.
CTCTCTGGTCAAATTAAAAATAAATAAATAAATAAATAAAGTTACATAAAATAATTCTTAAAAAATTATTTAATTTTGTTTGCTAATATTAATTATTTTCTTAATTTGACCAGACAGAGAGAGAGAGAAAAAAGGGAAAGTGAGAAAGCAAACCATCAGGTCTGGGATTTGAACTATGATTGGCCATGTGGGAGTCCAGCATCCCAGCCATCAAGCCACTTACCAACCCCAGTTGGCTCTTGTATCTAAATTAATTTTTTTAAAGAATTATATATTTTATCTGGGACCAGCATGTGGTGTAATGGTTACATTGCTGGGCTCCCACGTAGTCAACTGCTGTTTAAGTCCTGGTCCCAGTGGCCATAAACTCACGCCAGGTGTGTGTACATGCATGTCCAAAATCCCAAGAGGAGAATGGAGGGGAAAGACTTGGGGTGTGGCCATCCCTGAAAGGGGTGATTTTTTGCTTTCTGTCTCTTTGGCAAAGGCACACACCCTGTAGCAAAAACCTCTTCTTTTTTTTTTAATGCCCCCCCCCACCTACGTCTCTCTCTAAAAAAAAAAGATTTATTTTGTTTGTTGTTGTTGTTATTATTTTAATTTGACCAGAGAGAGACAGAGAGAGAGAGAGAAAGGGGAAGTGAGAAAGCAAGCCACCAGGTCCGGGACTTGAACCATGGTCGACCATGTGGGAGTTCAGCACCGTAACCACCATGCCATCTGCTGGCCCCATCTAAATTAATTTTTTTTGAGAGGTTTTTGCTATAGGGTGCGTACACTCGCCAGACAGACAGACAGAGACAGAGAGACAGAAAGCGAGAAATCACCCCCCAAGGGGGATGGCCACGCCGCAGTCCCTTCTCCTCCATTCTCCTCTCGGGATCTTGGGCACGCACGCACACGCACCCGGCGTGAGTTTAAGCCACTGGGTCCAGGACTCGAACCGCGGTCGACTACATGGGAGTCCAGCGACATAGCCATTACGCTAACTGCTGGTCCCCCTAAATTAAATTTTTAAGTCTAAGGGTTTTGGGGGTATAATCCTTAGCATTTTCTATATACATAATCATACTGTTTGTGAATAAAGAGTTTTATTCCTTACTTTCCAATATATATACCATTAATTTTGTTTTGCCTTTTTGCACTGGCAAGGATCTCTAGCCAGAAATTTCACGTTCACAGAAATGATGAGAGCATTCCTCTTTTGCTCCTGTTCTTATGGAAAACTCATGTTTTCATACATCACCTTTTACCAAATTGAAGAAGTTATCTTCAAATAGAAGATAGTTGGCTGAGAGTTTTCTTTTTACATCATGAATTGGTATTGAATTTTGTCAGATGCTTTTTCTCCATCTATTGAGTTCTTTCTCCCTCAGTCAGTTAATAATGTAGAATTACACTGATTCTTGCTAATTTATTTTTAATTTTGCAAGAGGGCACATGCACTCACTAGAGAGAGAGGGAAAGTGAGAGTCCCACCACCACCACCATAGGGAATGGTCGTACTACAATCCCTTCCCTACTTCTCCATCCTTTGGGGATTTTGGGCACACGCACACATGTGTTTGATGTGTTTTTCATGCCACCAGGTACAGGACTTGAACCATGCAATTGGCCATGTAGGCTTCAAATGCCTTCACCACCAAACCAAAGGCTGGCCTGCATCTTTTTGTTTGTTTGTTTAATTCCTTAAAATTGTTCTTTATATGCCAACAATTTTGATTAAAGACACTTTTGTATATTGATTCATTTTTTAATGCTAAGGCAATCTTTTCATTCCTGAGGGAAAACCCACTTGGTTACAATGTATTAGGCTTTTAGCCATTCTATTGATAGATATAAATTCTTTTTTTCTTAACTGTAAGTAACAAGAATAAAACATATGGGGTGATAGGAAAAGGTACTTTCAAGAAATAGCATTTTTAAGTCTTGGAAATATGTAATCAAATTTAAAACTTAGTAGAAGTGTTGGAAAATAATGTCAAAGAAATCCGGAAAGAAAAAAGATACAAAATAGGAGTGAAGTCAGTATAAAATTAGGGGATAAAACAATAAATACACTTTTTTAAGAAAAATTTTGCCATAGGGCACATGTGTTTGATGGATGGAGAGAGAGAGCAAAAAAGTACCTCCATGGGACATGGTCATGCAACAGTTTCTTCTCCATTTCTCCCTCTCTTGGGGTTTTGGGCATACATGTACATGTGCCTGGTACGTGTTTCTTTTTTTGGAGAGGTTTTTTTGCTGTCGGGCGTGTGCGCTCACCAGAAGGATAGAGAGAGACAGAAAGCGAGAAATCACCCCCGAGGGAGGATGGCCACGCTGCAATTCCTTCTCTTCCATTCTCCTCTCGGGACCTTGGGCACGCACGCACATGCACCTGGCGTGTGTTTGAGCCACCGGGTCCTGGACTCGAACTGTGGTCGACTACGTGGGAGTTCAGTGACATAGCCATTACGCTAACTGCTGGTCCCAGCCTGGTATGTTTTTCAAGCCACCAGGTCCAGGACTTGAGCTGCGCAGTTGGCCGTGTGGGATCTAGCACCTAATCTTTTTAAAAAATTTGCTAGAGGGCATGCGTGCTCACCAGAGAGAGACAGGGAGAGAGGGAAAGCACAGCCAAGTGGGGGGCATGGTCATGCTATATAGTCCCCTGCTTCATTTTCTTTCCTATCACAATTTTGGACACACACCCCCATTGCGTTTTTCAAGATGCCAGTTCTAGGTACTGTGTGGTCGGCCATGTAGGAGCTAGTTCCTTAACCACCAGGCCACGAGACTTTAATTATTTAGAATTCTATAAAATGGAAGAGACAGAATTATCAGATAATTAATTTTAATTCGAGGGTCCAAAATGTCACACCAAAAGGCAAAGTAAATCCAACTAGATAGCAGGCCAGCAGGTGGCAGAGAGGTTATGGTACTGGATGCCCCATGGCCAACTCCACAGTATGAGTCCTGGACTGGTGGCTTGAGAATTATGCCTGGCACATGTTACGTGTGTGCCCAAAGTCCTGAGAGGAATGTGGAGGAAGAGGAATTGCAGCACGGACATCCCCACTGGGGTGTGATTGCCCTACCTCCCAGCACATGTACCCTATAGCAAACAAAACACAACTAGATAGCAACTAGTCCTAGTCACAGCAGGAGGACAGAAGGTCCTGGGAAGGCAGCCTCCAGGGAAATTGGAATTGATGGGTCTGCATGTTTGGAAAAAATACATTTACATGGCAAATAGCAGAAATGTTGAAATAGTTCAAAAAGTTAATAAATGCTGTATGGGGAATCAAGCAGATGAACAGATGAAGAAATTACTAGGGAGAACATGGGGCAGACAAGAAAGGAGACATGGTCATCTTTGTTTGCTATGAACCATGTTTAAAGACTCATACTAATGTAAATGTGGACTATCGTTTAGCCACAAATTATGCCAGAATGATGTTGGGAGGATGAAGGCAGGAAGTAGGGTGGAGGAAGGTCACAGAGGGACGCTCAGACTTCATCTACTATGGTGGGCAGTTAGTAGATATCTAAAGGTGTTAAGTCATAGCCATATAAACATTACTTAAAAATGATTAAAAGGCAGGATGAACAGCCAAAATAGTTGAAGATAATTGCTTCTGGTTGGGGAGAGGGGGCCCTTGTGGGGTTGGATCAAGAGAAATTTAGAAATGAAAGGAAACCATATAATAACACACTTCTTTTTCTTTTATAGAAATTGCAGAATTTCAGAATGCACTTGGCCAAAGTACATCCAGGTTTAACATTCCTGACAGTTTTTCCCACCAAATCTTAGAATCTAGCAATACATAGGTCTAGTATAATGCTTTCAGTGGCAGAAATGTAGTTTTTGTTCATTGAAAGATAGTTTTTTGTTGTTGTTTGAGAGAGAGAGAGATTTTTGCTATAGGGTGCGTGCACTTGCTGGAGAGAGAAAGAGAGACAGACAGTGAGAAACCACCACCACCATTCCCAGGAGGGATGGCCACATCACAATTCCTTCTCCTTCATTCTCCCCTTGGGATCTTGGGCACGCGCACACACGCACTCCGCGTGAGTTTAAGTCACTAGGTCTGAGATTCAAACCGCGGCCAACTATGTGGGAGTCCAGCAATGTAACCATTATGCCTTCTGCTGACCCCAAAAGATAGTTCTATAAAAGGAGATTTTACTGGGCCAGCAAGTGGCGTGGAGATTAAGGCGGCTGGATCCCACATGGCTAGCTGCACAGTTCCAGTCCCAGACCCTGAGGCTTGAAAAACATGCCAGGTGTGTGTGTGTGTGTGTGTGTGCAGGTCTGCCCAGAATCTCTAGAGGGGCCTGGAAGAGGAGGGATTGCAGTGTCTAAAAAAAGAAAAGGAAAAAAAAAGATATTTCACTGATTCTTTGTTTCCATTTTCCTTTTAGGTTTGAGTTTTTGAAATTGAAGTAGGTCAACACATTTAGGAACTCATGTCTTTTCTTGTAAGTAAACCAGAGCGAATTAGGGTGAGTGTTTCTATTCTTCTGGCTTTACTATTTTTGTTTTCTGAAAAGTAATATGTTTGGCAGATAGTGTAGGTGGTTTTCTGTGTGCTGCCCAGAATGACATAGAAGTGAGGCTATAGGAAATAGGAAGGCATTGCAGCCTCCACTCCCAAGAAAAGAGCTTTCAGGCAGAGGCTGATCAGAGAGCCAAAAAATACCATTGGCTTGTTTGATAGAGAAGAAATTATGAATTTCAGTCATTCAAGGTTAAGTGAGTTAATGCCCCTCCCAGTGTAGACATGTAACTGCTATGATCTGTTTCCTCTGTGTTTTTGATGGGTTTTGTGTGTGGTAAGAAACAGCACAAATTGGACTTCCTAGTACAGTTTTTTCTAAGTATCAATTTTTTTTTTTTTTTTTTGGAGAGGTTTTCGCTATAGGGCGCGTGCGCTTGCCAGGCAGACAGAGAGAGACATAGAGACAGAAAGCAAGAAATCACCCCCCAGAGGGGGATGGTCACGCCGCAGTCCCTTCTCCTCCATTCTCCTCTCGGGATCTTGGGCACGCACGCACACGTGCCCGGCGTGAGTTTTAAGCCACCGGGTCCGGGACGTGAACCGCAGTTGACTATGTGGGAGTCCAGCGACATAGCCATTACGCTAACTGCTGGTTCCCTCTAAGTATTAATTTTAATTGAAGACTTTTGGGACATGGAAAACGATTGTATCTCAAAACCTTATCAACAGAAATGACCTGAAGGGCAGATATTAGGTTTTCTTCCTTTACAAGCTCCCATGATTTCACAAAAGAGTATCTTATTTATTATCAAGTACTTAAATTATAAGTGCCATAGTAATTATTTTTAATTTTTCTAGCACTGTGTAAGTGCTATGAGACATTATGAGTCTACTCTCTCTAACTATTAAAGCATAAATTACATTTAATGGTATAATGCATATCGATTTTTATATTAAGTTTTTAATCTACAATGTTCTTTTTCTTTTTTCTTTTTATTTTTTTAATGAGAGAAAGAGCATGGGAAATGGAGAGAGAGGAAGAGATAGGTACTTTTGACAGGGTTTCCCTAGGTCATTGTCCTCCTGTCCCAGCCTCGCAGTTAGGTAGGCTCACAGGCATTTGCCACTATGCCTGGCTGTTTAGGTTGGGCAGGAAACTGAACCCAGGCCTCCCATGTGACCTTAGCCACCTCCCACTGCACCTTAGCCACCAAGGTGCATTGGCACCTTACTACCTGTGCCACCCTCTCATTGTGCTGTTGCAGCTGGGCCTGTTAATATTTATTTATTTATTTATTTATTTATTTATTTATTTATTTATTTATTTTAAGAGAGATTTTGCTATAGGGTGCTTGTGCTCACTGGAAAGACAAAGAGAGACAGAAAGTGAGAAATCACCACCCAGGAGGATGACCACAGTTTAATTCCTTCTCCATTCTCCTCTTGGGATTTTGGGCAAGCATGCTCTCGTTCCCAGTGTGAGTTTTAAGCTGCCGAGTCTGGGACTCAAACCGCTGTTGACTATATGGGAGTCCAGCAACGTAACCATTACGCCATCCACTGGTCCTGTTAATTCTTTTTTTTTTTTTAATTTTATTTATTCATTCATTCATTCATTTATTTTTAATTTGACAGAGAGAGACAGACAGATAGAGAGGGAGAGGGAGAGAGAGGAGAAGTGAGAAAGCAAGCCACCAGGTCCAGGACTCGAACCATGGTCAGCCATGTGGGAGTGTCCAGTGCCTCAACCACCGTGCCACCTGCTGGTCCCCCTCTTTTTTATTTTTTTAAGAATTATTTTTATTTAACTTTATTATTATTATTTAATTTGAGAGACACATAGAGAGGGAAAGTGAAAAAACAGGCCACCAGGTCCAGGACTTGAACTACAGTCAGCCATATGGGAGTCCAGTGCCCTTAACCATGCCATATGCCAGTCCCCAATTAATTCTTTTTTAATTTGGAAAAACATTGTTATAGAGAAGGACAAAGAATGATGTTATAGTTCCAATTTGTAATATATACAATTTGTAATATATATTAAGTAATTTATTTCCAGATGTTAGTCTTTTTTTCCTATGTTTATTTAGATGAGAACAATTTCTACTGGAAAGCATAAACTTCACAGTCAATTAAGAAGAAAAAAGGAATCTCTCCCTAGCCTGAACTCTGCCCAGTGGAAAAAACTCCCAAGCCAAATTTGAACACTAGTTCTTAAGTGAAACCCAATCCTGATTCCATTACTTTTAAATATGAGCTGCTTTTCTGTTTCAACTTAGCCTGATTCAAGTGAAACCAAACCACTGATCTGTATGATGGAAATCGAATACTTATTTGAAATAGGCCAGTAAAGCAGACCATAGATTGGTCCTGCTAGTTTGGTCCTTATAAACGTGGTAGAAATTTTAAGTGATGATACCTTTAGAAAACCCAGTGGATAAAAAAATAAGCAGCTTGCTGCGTTTTCTTTTACAAATTAAGAGAGGCTTGTGAAAAACCTGCTTTCTGTGTTGTGAATTCCAGAAATAGTTTTTAAATTGGCAACTCTGATCTGGAATAATTAGCTACAAAAAGTAGTTTTGTATGTAACAAACCCAAAAATACTATTTTTACTAGGGCCAGTACTTCTCATCGGTCCCTTTAAGAATGATTCATCAAACTAGGCAAAGAGAAATGGAGAAAGGAATTAATACGGTTTTTAAAGTTGATTTCAAGGTTCTTTTCAAAACCGTTCCATAGACACATACCCTGACAACGTGCGATTCTGTTTTTTGTAGTTGTGTTTTTTGTCTGTCTAAAAGCTGATAGCTAATTCGTTGTGGCTTGGAAGAAATACTAATTCTCTTTGGGGTTTTCTCATCAGCGATGGGTTTCGGAAAAGTTCATTGTTGAAGGCTTAAGAGATTTGGAACTATTTGGAGGTAAGTACGATTTGGCGTTTAGTTATCACTTTAGGATAAATGTCACTATTCTTTAGTTAACTGTGACTGTGTCCATTAATGGCAATTAACAGTTCACATTCTAGTTCTGCAGTTATTGGATTGACTTGGCTCTTTCTGAATCCATGGTGTCCTAAAGATCTGAGTAGTAATCTGGCAGTGGGCATTGGCCTGTCTTGATTGTTAGAAAGCCTGTATTTACTTACAAGCACATATGTTTCTTCTAAGTGTTTGTCCAGTTAAAATACACCTTAAAGACTTGAAAACTAAAATAATACTGCACAGGTAGTAGTGATGTAAAAGTTCTGGTTTTACTGATCAATCTAGTTGACTCATTTCTTTCCAGTAGACATAAGACTTAAGAAGACTAAGGAAAAATTGGTCAGGACAAAAATAGTAACTTCCTGTTGAAAGTCTGAATGTTGATTTCAGAAGTAAACTTTGAGGTTTAACAGGACAAGCCATTCCCCTTTGGCCATTTTAAAAGTGAGCCTAGATTTTAATTTTTTTTAAATTTTTTTTTTTGAGAGGTTTTTTCGCTATAGGGTGTGTGCGCTCACCAGACAGACAGAGAGAGACATAGAGACAGAAAGCGAGAAATCACCCCCCAGAGGGGATGGTCACGCTGCAATCCCTTCTCCATTCTCCTCTTGGGATCTTGGGCACGCACGCACACGCGCCCGGCGTGAGTTTTAAGCCACCGGGTCCAGTACGCGAACCGCGGTCGACTACGTGGGAGTCCAGGGACATAGCCATTAGGCTAACTGCTGGTTCCTGAGCCTAGATTTTAGAACACAGATACCTTTTTAAAAAATAATAGGGGCCCTATTCCTAGTCTTGATACCGAGAGACTCTTTTAGGGTTCTGTAGCAGCAGAAGCAGGTTATCGGATTGAGAGCATTGATTAACTGATCCAAAAAATCCTCAGGTAAGCTTAAGAAATTAAAAACTCAATACTTCTTACTTACTATGTAGTATGTATTCATTTATGTTCCCTAATGCATCTCAAAGAACTTCTGGAGTATTATTTGTGAACTTCATCAAAGTGTTATGTTTTAGACAAATGGAAGTTTAGAAAAATGATGAGTTATTTTTGTTTTAGACATAAAGAATAAAAAATTAACTGCACAGTAAAGAAAAAACTAATGGAACAAAAACACTGCATTCTAGTCTTATTCTCATTTTCTTCATTAACAAGAATAAAATGCTTTAAAAGTAAACAGTGGCAGCCAGCTGCTGCCATAGGTAAGGCAGCTGGATCCTACATGATCAACATGCCAGGAGCATGTACATGTGTATCCACAAAATCCTGAAAGGAGAAATGGAGGAAGAGGGTATTATGGCATGGCCATCCTCTGTGTGGGGGTGCCTTCTCACTTTCCCTTTCTGTCTCTCTGGCAAACGCACATGCCTTCTAACAAATTTTTTAAAAAGTAAACAATGGCATTGATAGAAATGGATTTGAAAGTCCAGTTTACAATGAATTAGTTATAAATATTCTAGTATATGTGAATCAAATTAATGGGTTTTGGTTTCAATGCCTTGAGTATAGGTTCTTTCTTTCTTTTTTTTTTTTTAAGAATTATTTACTTTATTTTATTTATTATTATTATTTTAAATTTGCTATAGGACATGTGCACTCACCAGAGAGAGAAAGTGAGAAAGCAAGCTGCCAGGTCCAGGACTTGAACCATGGGTGGCCGAATGGGAGTCCAGCACCTTAACCCCACACCACCTGCTGGCCCCTCTAGCTGTCTTTTGGTAACACTATGATCTCTAATCAGTGGAGATTAAGGAGGTTGTTCTATTTATTGTTACAATTTGATGAAATCTATATTACCAAGTTTTATATACCTTAGAGTTTGCGTCTACACTGGAAGATTAGGTCAGATGTCCTTCAGTTTATTCACCTGGCTTCTTATTTTTGATGGACTATTTTAAATAACTGCGTCTGTCATCTGTGTACAAGAAAACTGACGTTCTGGGGCCAGCAGATGGCGTAGTGGTTCCATCATTGGCCTCCCACTTGGCCAACCATAGTTGGAGTCCCGGAACTCATGGCTTGATAATCATGCTGGGTGCGTGTGCGCCCAAGATCTCAGGAAGAAAATGGAGAAGGGACTGTGTCGTGCCATCCCCCCACTGGATGATTTCTCCTTTCCCTTTTACTGTCTCTGTCTCTGTCTGTCTCTCTCTGGTGAGCTTAAACTACCTATGGCAAAACCCTCTAAAACAAAAAACAGAAAACTGATGCCCAAGGGGAAAACTATTTGATAAATTGAGACCAGTTTACTCTGCAGCTAATTTCCTTTAGCAACACAGTTGGATACCTGACATATCTTAGGATAAAGTGCTTTCTTTGATTTAGACTTATTTCTCTGGCCTTACATAGTTTAAAATATTTGAAACTGTGTAATTTAAGATATTTGGGAATTTACCACCCCAATATGTTATAGTTAAAAATCTTCACTGTGAGGACCAGCATTTGGCGGAATGACTATGTCGCTGGATTCCCATGTAGTCTACCGCAGTTCGAGTCCCAGACCTGGTGGCCCTAACTCACGCCGGGTGCATGTGCGTGTGTGCCCAAGATCCTGAGAAAAGAATGGAGGAGAAGGGATTGCGACGTGGCCATCCCTCCTGGGGAATGATTTCTCGCTTTCTGTCTCTGTCTCTTGCTGTCTTTCTGGAGAGCACATGTGCCCTATAGTAAAAACTTCTCAAAAAAAAAAAAAAACTTCACTGTGAAGATATGTATCACTTTTACAGAACAGAGAAAATCAATAGCACATACAGAATTTGTCTGATTTGAGAACAGAAAATTATTCCTGTTGTCCTTTGTTTTGTTCATTTTCACTAAGAGGAGCTGAGTACCAAGTGCCTTTGCTTTATTTGCATTCAAAATGGAATGTATTTGACTTTTAGAGGATCAGATTAGATAGTGATCTCATGTACACATGCTACTGTTCTACAAATTTTTTGCCTTTAAAAAAAAAAAAAAAACCTGTTTCCCCGTCCCTGTACTCAAGGGAAATGGCCAGCCGCCTCTATTTCATAATACATTTTTTGATTACAATGTATAACACTCTGAAACCAGCCTATTAAAAATAACAGTGTGTGCCCATGAAAAGTAAATGAATGCCCAGCACAGTTGTCGTCGGCTGATACCCAGGAAGACCATCTAGAGGAGTAGCATTGCCGAGCCTGAGCCTGAGAGAGCCACAGATCCCTGTTACAGTCCCATCTACCTGCTGCGTTCTTACCGTGGATCTGTGTGTGTGTGTGTGTGTGTGTGTGTGTGTGTGTGTGTGTAGCACTGTGGGCACTTTTGGCTGTAATGACTTTTAAGTGGTTTCTATGAATAAACGTTCTAACTACAATAATTGCTGTTCTGAATGTGGGCGTGTCTTCTGCTAAAAAAAATGCCAACAATCAACTTTTCTACTCCAGAGCAGCCTCCGGGTGACACTCGGAGAAAAGTAAGTGACTCCCTAGGCTTTGGCACTATGGCTGCTGCATGACGATGACTTCCTGTGGAAGTTCTGTGTGTTTTTTGGGCTTTTCATTTGCTGTTGTGGAGCTTTATTTGTGTGTGATTCTTTTACTTGAGAGATTCAGGTTTCACCCTGGAAAGATTTGAAAACCGAAAATGTCTCAGGCACTTTTTGTCACTTGTGGGGATAAGATCGCCTCCCCTTCTCAACCCAATCTCCCGCCAGCAACCCCCCGCCCCCGAAAAAAAAAAAAAGTACAGTTCAGCAGTCCAAAATGTGCTTATCTTTCCGTGGCTGGTGGTGCTGAATTTTCCATCCTTAAGTCTGTTGATAATAGATTTCAGTCCACAGAGATAACAGATCTCTGTCTAGATGATAAGGCGGGATCTCAAATCTCCACCTTGAAAACTAAACCAAAATTTAAAAGTACAAAACAGAAACATATTGTTTTCATTGGCAAAAGCTGCAAGATCCTGCCCTGCTTCCTCCTCTTCTAGTCGATCTTACCCAAGTAAACAGCACCGGATTCCACAGTGTGCACAGCTGCTTTGGAAAATGTGGATCGGTGTCTTATAGAGGATAAGAAGCTTTTCTAAGTAGACTTCTGATTCTGTTCCGATTTCTCACGTTTGCATCTTTTGCAGCAGACCCAAGGTCGCGTGCAGGATGACGATGCTGGCTAGCAATTTCTCCCTGAGTAAAGCTTTGGCTGTGTTTATTTACTCTGCTAGCCAGGGGCACCTCTCTGTCAGATTCACATAGTTTCTAATCAGGAGGCCAAAAATGTTCCTTACGGCACCAGTTAGGTAATATTCCAGAATATGATGCCAGCTACATATCATTTTTGAACTTTCACAGCTGCCAGTGTTATACTAAAAGTGATCCAGTGTGAAACCTTTGGGAAGTGGGATGTGTTTATTTGGTAGCTTTTCATAAATACTGTCTATGTATGCTTCATTGTATTTTATTTTAAACAAAGTTATCATTTTATCATTATTCCTAGATAGCCGTTTGTGTATTTTTCTTTTTTTAAATAATTACTTTATTTAACTTTACTTATTTTAATTTGACCAGAAAGGGAGGGAAGAAGGGAAGGAGAGAGAGAGAGAGAGAGAGAGAGAGAGAAAGCCACCAGGCCCGGGACTCGAACCACAGTTGGCCATGTGGGAGTCCAGTGCCCTAATAAACTACCATGCCACCTGTCGACCCCTCACTTGTGTATTTTTCATATGAAAGGAAATAAAATGCTTTTCAAGGTATAGGAAACAAAGAAAAGACTTTGATAGAATCACTTTCTCTCTTTGACAATTTGAGATTATACATTACACTATTAAACTATGCCATGCTGTGTTTAAAAGAGAACAGGCTGAATATTTTATCTTTTTCATCTGAATTTAGACTTTAAAAAATTTGTCAGAGGGTAGGACCAGCAGTTGGCACAATGGCTGTGTCGCTGGACTCCCATGTAGTGGACCACGGTTCGAGTCCTGGACCCGATAGCTTAAACTCACGCCGGGCGCATGTGCGTGTGTGCCCAAGAGGAGAATGGAGGAGGGGATTGCGGTGTGGCCATCCCCCCTGAGGGGTAATTTCTCGCTTTCTGTCTCTCTGTCTCTCTCTGTCTTTCTGACAAGCACATGCGCCCTATAGCAAAAACCTCTCCAAAAAATAATAATAATAATAATTGTTAGAGGGCACACGTGCTCACCAGAGAGACAGAGGGAAAGGGAGGAAGCACTCTCCACGAGGCATGCTCATGCTACAATCCCTTCTGCCCCATCTCTCCCTCCTTCTGGTGGACAGCCTAGTAGACAGTGTGCCTTGTCCACACTCCTGGCAAGAACCAGGTACTAGGAAGGAGAAAAGTATCTATCTGTAGTTTGCCCAAAGAGCATTATTTAAAGTGCACATGATAAATATTTTAATTCCAGGACCCCTTCAGAGTCTCATTTTTCAAATTAATTGGGTCGTCAGAAAAGTCATGGCACATTTTTGCATTGAAAAATATAGAATACGTCGTGACTTTTCCGATGACTCAATACCAAATGGAATTTGTTTGGTGATCAGAGGAGAGAATAAAATACAAATACAAAGTAGCTTGTTCTCATTGGGGCTGTATTACCTGTTGGAAAATGCAGTACTCTCTCACATGCCGGTGTCAGATTCAGATCTGGAGAATGCTCCCAGGAGCAGGGCACCCTAGGCATGTGTGCTCTGAGAGGGGCATCCCCAGTACAGGCCGTTATGTTGAGCCCTGTCTCCAGAGGGACCTGCTGGTGCATTTACCCTGCTCTCCTCTTCAGCCCGTGGCACGACAAGGTCATGAGCAGAAAACCCTCTCAGTTCAAACTTTGCTTAAGTGATTTTTGCCTTTGAGTTTGTGCCAGCATTGTCCAGGGTACTGGGCACTAGATGAGTGAAGAGAGGCAGGGCCCTGCTCTCCTGAGGCTGGGCCTCTAGTGGAGGAGACAGGCCCAGATAAAGGCACTGCAGTCACGACCACTGTGAGCACAATAGAGCAGGGCCACAGTGACTTGGAGTCCACTCCTTTGGCTGGACAGCATCCTCTCTGACGTGCTGACATTTAAGCTGAGACCTCAGCAGACGAGAAGGAAATGGCAGTGATGAGAAGATGGTGGGTCAGGGAAAGGGACTAGGGCAAAGCGCTCCAGTCTCCTAAGACTGCCGCGTGCAGGGATGTGTGAGGAGAGGGCAGCAGCAGGGGAGACTGGGTGGCTAGCCTGGAGCCCTGCGTATGGCTGCTCAGGGGCCAGAGGAGGGAGCAGGTGTGTGAAGGCAACCCACTGAGTGTCCGATTAACTGGTGACAGCTATTTTATTGAGGAGTAGATTAATGCCTGCGAAAATAGGATCTGTAGAGAGCAAGGGTATTTGCGAGGAGTTGGGGGTGTAAGGCTGGATGCTTCGAGACTAAATTAGCACTGTAAGAGGGACCAGCACTGTAAGTTCTAAAGCGGGGAGTCGCCATCTCAGAGCTCTCGGTTTGGGCTTTTTGCTCAGATTGCTGGTCTATTCTGTCTCTTGCTTGTCTGTCTCTCTCACAGAGGCCCCTGGCATGTAGTAACCAGTATCTTAATCCAAAGACAGTATCGTTTAAGAAGCTACAATGGCAATTAAATGACCCTCGATTTTGCTTTCAGAGCATTTGAAAACAGATAAGTTTAAGAACCAAAATAAAATCAACCTTAGCCATTGATCAGACTCCGCCTAGGAGTCTCTCTTTCCTCCATGTTTCTGTCCATTTTATTTGCTAAGCAGGAGAATCACCAGGAAGTAGACGGCAGCAGAGGGAAGAGAAGTACAGAATTCACACGTACTGAATACCTGTTGTATGCCAGGAAGCACGAAGCTCTTCACCTGTCTTATCTCCTTTAACAGTCATAACAACCCTGTGAGGTGGGAATTACCCCAGTGCTGAGATAATGAGATCCCAAGAGACTTGTGCCTTGCCCAGAGTCACAGAGCAAGTGATAAACCTGAGTTCAAATTCTGCTTCTCCCTGGCCCCTTTAGGCCTGCGGTCTTTACATTATAACATATGTTTTAATTAAAGTAGTCTTTCCCAAATTATCATTTTTTTTTTTAGTTGCTAGAAGGCACATGTACATAGCCAGAGAGAGACAGAGGGAAAGTAAGACAGCACCTCCCATGGGCAATGGTCATACTGTAATCCCTTCTCTTCCATTTCTCCCTCCTTTTGAGATTTTGGGCACTCATGCACACACTCCCAGTATGTTTTTCATACTGCTGGGTCTGGGACTCGAACCACTCAGTAGGCCATGTACGATCCAGCTGCCTTAACCACCACACTGCTGGCTGATGCCTAGTTTATCTTTCTCAAAATTTAAGAGACTGTAGGCACTGAAAGTTCCCTGGACAGATAGTTTTGGGAAGTGCTAGGTTAAGTGAAGTTAAACAAGTTCTCTTACCACAGAACCTCTCAACACCTTTAGTAACAGGACTACGCCTTGGGGTTCTCCGTTAGAGTGCTGCATTTCTTAACTAGACATAGACACTTTTTGCATACGTAGGCTGCCAGGATTGATGTTCCGTGGGGCCTACCTTGGGGAATTCCAGCACTGAACTCAGTAGAAAAAGGGACAAGAGAGGAACAGGCATTCTCCACTTGGAGAAACACATGTAGTCAATAAATAAAAGATGCTCACTAGGTTTAGAGTGCGGTGTATGAAGTATGATGGCCTCAAATCCTTGAAGAGGTTTCTTATCACTTAGAGATGTTTCTGAAGAAAGATCTGAAAGAGAAATACTTGTAGTCACTAAATCATTCACATAAGTTAGGGTACAAAAGAAGGAAACTAAGCCCCTCAGCCGAAACAAGAGCTGTTGGCCTACTGCGTGTTGCTCTCAACACGCAGACGTTGCTGGGCGCATTCCTTCAGGGCCTCAAAGGCCTGAGGCGTGGCCCGCACATCCTAAAAGGCTGCGCGCAGCTTCATCGCAGCCCGAGTGGGCAGGAGCGAGGAGCAGGTGGCTTGCGCTGCTTGGGAGCCGAGAGATGGCTGAGACCCGCCAGTTCTTCCTGCCTGCAGCTCAGCGCCTCCCTTATTCTCTCACGCATTTGCAAATGTCAGAAAATGACTGGCCTGGCTTCTGGTTTGCTAAAGAGGGGGCTTCTTCTGGCCTTACTTACCCTAGAGCAAGGCTCAGCATTTGGCCTTTTGGGATCTTACAGTGATGAGGATCTTAAAAATATCCTATGCAGCAGGAAATTCAAGAACCCTTCGCCTCCCCATGCCCTTTCTCTTTTCCATGCTAGTCTCCAGACAGCCTTTCAGGCTAATGAGTCAGTTGTTGGAATGGCCAAGAAGATGGATAGTTGATGGGAATGGGTCCTTGTCCCCCATTTAAAGATAGCACTAACTGTATTGACCATCAGAGATTTTATGTCTCTTCAAATAGTGTTGGCACGATTTCTTGCCCAGGTCAGGCTTTGTATGTGTGCTTACTTGCTAGTCTCCTCGTGGTTCTGTATTACCACGTCCCCCAACTCCTAGCCAACCTCCAGTTTTCTCTATTAACCTATTTTTCTTTTTCTTTAGACCAATGAGGCGAGCTCAGAGTCGATAGCATCCTTCTCTAAACAGGAGATCATGAGTAGCTTTCTGCCAGAGGGAGGATGTTACGAGCTGCTCACCGTTATAGGTAACGCCCAGGGCCTGTGGCTGCCTCCCTGCCCTAGGGGACTGTGAAGGCCTTCTCAAGGTCCCCAGATGAATGTGCACCAGAGGCCATCTGCTAGATAGTAGGACTCATGGTGACAGAACTGCCTTCTGTGGGTCTTGTTTGGTTTTCTTTTGCCAAGCATAGGAAGAGATCACATGGCCAGGAGAGGAACTCCTAGGCCATTTTTCTGTAGCTGTACTTCTGATGTCCTGGGCCTTGGAAATGAGAGTGGTTGGCTGCAAAGGAGCTAAGAGGAGAAAGACCAAGAAATGTCAGCCATGAGAGTAACAGTCGTGAACATCTTAACTCGATTTTTGTTTTGAAATCAAGTTCCTTTTTTCTTAAAGGAAGATAAAGTCCTTTGTTGCTGTTTTCCTGGTTCATACATTCGTTTGTCCTTTTAGGCAGAGGGTTCGAGGATCTGATGACAGTGAACCTAGCAAGGTACAAACCAACAGGGGAGTATGTGACAGTTCGAAGGATTAACCTAGAAGCCTGTTCCAACGAGATGGTGACGTTCTTGCAGGTAATAAAGCATGAGTGTCACCCTTGGGTAGCGGGCCCTTGGGGCTGGTAGCATGGAGGCATCTCTCACAGCAGGTCTCTGAAAGGCCCTGGCAGGAAACAAAGGTGATCAAATGTCCAGAAGTTACGGAGACTTTTGGGCATTTAGCCTCAGCTCATGTCCCAAAGGCCAGGATCCTGGAGTTCCTGGAGTTCTTTAGTCCAGATTCTTTTTTATCATTATTATTATTTTTATTCTTCTTTAGCTGCTCCTGAGGAAAAGGATCTCTCAGTCTGAGGTTGCTGGAAAAAATACTATCCATGAATGTGTAATAGTCATCCTTTGTTCCTTAATTCTACCCTTGTTTCCATCAACTACATTTCCATTTAAAACAGAAAAAACACTTTTTGTTTTCCTATTTTAAAGATGAGTTCTGGTGGGCCAGCAGGTGACGTGGTAGTTGGGGGTGCTGGACTCCCATGTGGCCAACCATGGTTTGACTCCTGGACCTGGCAGCTTGCTTTCTCACTTTCTCTCTCTCTCTCTCTCTCTCTCTCTCTCTCTCTCTCTCTCTGTCCCTATCTAGTAAAATTAAAATAAAAAAATAAAGTTTAATAAAATAATAATTAAAGGGATCAGCAGTTAGCGTAATGGCTATGTCACTGGACTCCCATGTAGTCAGCGGTGGTTCAAGTCCTAGACCCAGTGGCTTGGACTCACACCGGGTGCGTGTACGTGCGTGCCCAGGATCCCAAGAGGAGAATGGAGGAGAAGGGATTGCAGTGTGGCCATCACCCTGGGGGGTGATTTCTCACTTTCTGTATCTCTGTCTCTCTGGAGAGCGCACGCACCCCATAGCAAAAACCTTTCAAAAAAAAATTAAAAAGAAAAAGATGAGTTCTGGGGTTGATCCCGTAACTTAATGGTTAAGGGAGCCGATCCCACATGGCTTGCCTTGGTTCAAATCCTGGCCCCAGCAGCTTGAAAAACATCTCAGGCATGTACACTTGACAGGATAGAGAAATGGAGGAGAAGGGATTGTGGCATGACCAGGTCCCATTGCGGGGTGTTTTCTCCCTCTCTTTCTCTCTCTCCCTGTCTTTCTCTGGTGAGCACATGTGCCCTCTGGCAATTAGAAAATGAAGAGCAAAAGAGTTCTGAACCTTGGCACTGAAGTTGAGCTAACCTGTAACTTCATGAGCCTCCGTCATCACTTGGCTTCCTTGGTCTCCAGAGTGGTGAACTGTGTGACAGCAGTATCCCTGTTTGGCTGGGGATTGTTTCTCAGGACTCTCAAGGCCTGGGCAGGGCGACACTGGGGCAGCAGGGCCCAGTGTCTCCTCTATGGAGGGCACCTGCATAGGCAGCACCCAGGACACTGCAGGGAGTGCCCAGTAAGTACGAGCTCCCCGTGTTACTCATCCCGCCGCCTTCACAGAGAGCGTCGTTCTTCGGCGCCCTTTGGTTCTGACTTCAGCTTTACCACTGCTTTCAGGGGGAGCTTCATGTCTCTAAACTCTTCAACCATCCCAACATCGTGCCATATCGAGCCACCTTTATTGCAGACAACGAGCTGTGGGTTGTCACAGCATTTATGGCATATGGTGAGTGGGACAGGGTTCTGGCCAGAAAGGGGTCTAAAAACTCTAGTGTCTATTGCTATGTGCTGTTTCCTTCCCCGTCCCCCTTCACCATCGCCCTGTGTTTCTTTTCTTCAGGTTCTGCAAAGGATCTCATCTGCACGCACTTCATGGATGGCATGAACGAACTGGCGATCGCCTACATCCTGCAGGGGGTGCTGAAGGCTCTAGACTACATCCACCATATGGGATATGTGCACAGGTCCGTTCTCAGGCGGCTTCAGCCTCCATTAGCGCAGGTGACAGCTGAAGGGCAGGTGAGGGCTCTGTGTCCATGAGCCCTCAGGTAACAGCTAAAGTTTGAAATTAGCAAACCAGAGTTTAAAATCCAGGATCTGGGGCCAGTCCATGATCTCTTGGTTAAAGTAGCTGGATTCCATACAGCTGACCACGTGGTTCGAGTCCTGGACCTGCTGCCTTGAGAAACATGCCAGGCATGTGTGCAGGCGTGTGTGCCCAATATCCCGAAAGGAGGGAGAAATAGAAGAGAAGGGATTGTGTGTGACCATGCTCCAAAGGGGGTGCTTTATCACTTTCCTCCCCTTTCTCTCTGTCTCTCTTGGGGAAATTGAAAGAAAGGAAAATCCAGGATCTGGAGTCTGCCTTGCCCCCCACCTGGGAGACAGTCATACATGTCGGCTGTTGGTGCTGAGCCGGGCACTCTTCACTGGGCAGCTTGGCCCTGCATGTGGCACAAGAGGACCATCTGCCCCTTTCCCTGTGTGCTAAGGTGCTGGGCAAGGACCAAGTGCGTAGTAGGTGGATCAGGAAAACGGGCTCAGGGTAGGGAGGGGTTAAACCTAGAGTCCTGCTGACCTCCATGTTCAGAGAGCACCAGTTGGATTAAAGTCCTGAAAGAAAACCACCAAACTCCCTGCTTAAATGGAAGGATAGATGAGGAAATACTTTGTGACAGGCCTAGGAGAGCTTCCAAATATTTTAGATGCACAAAATGTAAAGGTAAATGCTTGAGGAATTTGATTACGTCAAGATTATATAAAAGAAACCATGAACGAAGTTAAGCGGTGACAGAGAGGAAGAGGACGTCAGCTTTGTTAGTAAGGAGGAAATTGCAAAGAAACGAGAAAAGGACAGCAGGGCATAGAAACTGGACAAAGGATGTGAAGTCTGTAAAAGAAGAACCCCCATCGACACTAACCCTAGCACTCAGAGGAAGCCAGTGGAACCGAGCTGTCCCTTTGTACATGCAGTGCTGAGGAGCCTAGTGAGGCCATGGGTGAGGACAGCGGTGCGAGGCCTCCTGTCCAGGTAGCAGAGAGGGGCCTGACACAGCAGAGCCAGGACCACCATGGCTATCTCGGGGCGGACGCCCCAAAGAAACCCTGGTGCAGGCCCACAGGGTACAGTGTGTGCACGTGTCTGTTCACGTTCGTGCTGATGCCCGTGGGTAAGTAAAGGTGTTGGGTCCCACCCGAGTCAAGGTGCGTTAGCAAGGCCCAGATAGATGTGCACTGATGGCAGCCTGGATGCATCTTGAAAACCTAGCACTGAGTGGAAGAATGAGATGCATAGTATAGCACTGTTAGGGAAATTTTATAAATATATATGCACAAAATAAATGTGCACTTTTCAAGAATGCCAGTAAAGGGACCGGCAGTTAGCGTAATGGCTATGTCGCTGGACTCCCATGTAGTCAACCGCAGTTCATGTCCCGGACCCGGTGGCTTAAAACTCACACCGGGCACGTGTGCGTGCATGCCCAAGATCCCGAGAGGAGAACAGAGGAGAAGGGATTGCGCCGTGGCCATGCCCCCTGGGGGGTGATTTCTTGCTTTCTGTCTCTCTGGTGAGCGCACACACCCTATAGCAAAAACCTCTCAAAAAAAAAAATAAAAAAATGCTAGTAAAGAAACATCTGATTAAAAGCATTAATGGGAGGTGGGAGACCAGATGGTCTGTGAGTGTAAAAGAGAACTTAGCAGGGTATAAGGAAGATATTAAACCATGATATGCAAATAGGGTCATGCCATTTTATCTTGTGCATGTTTGAAAACTGCTCATAACAGGGAACCAACAGTTAGCGTAATGGCTATGTCGCTGGACTCTCATGTAGTCGACCACGGTTTGCGTCCTGAACCCGATGGCTTAAAACTCACGCCAGGGCGCGTGTGCGTGCATGCCCAAGATCCCGAGAGGAGAATGGAGGAGAAGGGATTGTGGTGTGACCATCCCCCCTGGGGGGTGATTTCTCGCTTTCTGTCTCTCTGTCTGTCTGGCGAGCGCACACGCCCTATAGCGAAAACCTCTCAAAAAAAAAAAATTGCTCATGACAGTGTGTTTGTGTATAAAAAGCACATACACATGTGTGATGCACATACATGCACAGGGGAGAGCTGACCCGCCAGTGCATGAAGCCCCATGGGGTGCAGCGTGGGGGCTCCTACCTCCTGTGTCACACTGCCTTCCAGGAGCGTCAAAGCCAGCCACATTCTGATCTCCGCGGACGGGAAGGTCTACCTGTCTGGTTTGCGCAGCAACCTCAGCATGATCAGCCATGGGCAGCGGCAGCGTGTGGTCCACGATTTCCCCAAGTACAGTATCAAAGTCCTGCCATGGCTCAGCCCGGAAGTCCTCCAGCAGGTCAGTGCGCTGGGATCCAGGGAAGCCCTCAGGAATCTCCCAGGGTGGGGGGTGGGGGGGACAGTGCCCTCTCATTAGGTGAACAAGGGGTTCTTGGAGGGAGGGTGTCCTGTTGGCCAAAGGCAGCTGGAAGCCCGCTCGGCGCTGCGTCAGCTGCCTATGCACGTGGGTGTGCTTTCCCCTTGGTGATGTCCCAAACTATCCCTGGAGGCCCCTCTCACTCTGGGAAGAGGGAACATTCTGGAAATGTTGGTGCTCTCTTGGGCTGAGCAGGAGAATGGGGCCTGGCATTTCTCCCTGCTTAGTTCATAGCATCCCAAACATTTGTCACATAAAATAGCAGTCGGTCTCAGTGTGGCAGGGAGTGTGGTCCACAGCTGGCCCCAATGGGGACAGACCCCTTCCTCATCTCAGCTTTTGTTCTACCTTTCCTTTTTTAAGAACAAAAGCCAGGGCTTCAAGTGGAGTCATCTGTGTCTTTTTTCTCTTAGAATCTTCAGGGTTATGATGCCAAGTCTGACATCTACAGTGTGGGAATCACAGCCTGTGAACTGGCCAATGGCCACGTGCCCTTTAAGGATATGCCAGCCACCCAGGTGAGCCCACACTGCCGAGGGAGACTGGAGGAAAGACCCAGTCCTACCCTTGAGATGTCCCAGGTGCTGGTGGGGTGGTTATGTAATTGTGTTTACTCCTCTGTGTGTAAACGCTGGGGTATGGGAGCCCAGGCCAGGGGAGGGGCCCAAGAGCAGGGGTGCAAATGGAGGTCACGTACATACGGTCTATTCGAAATCTAGATGTCAAGCTAACCAATTTTGGTACATTTAAAAATAGGTTCTCTGGAGCCAGCAGGTGACGTGGTGGTTAAGGGTGCTGGACTCCCACATGGCCAACTGTGGTCTGAGTCCCAGACCTGGCAGCTTGCTTTCTCAGTTTTCCTCTCTTTCTCTCGCTCTGTCCTTCTCTGGTCAAATTTAAATAAATAAGCAAATAAATAAATAAAGTTAAAATAAAATAATTCTTTAAAAAAAAGTAGGTTCTGTCTGGGACCAGCAGATGGCATAGTGGTTACGTCAGTAGACTCCCACAGAGTCGAACATGGTTTGAGTCCTGGACCCAGTGGCTTAAAACTTACACCGGTGCATGTGCATGCGGTGTGCCCAAAATCCAGAGAGGAGAATAGAGGAGAAGGGATCGCGGCATGGCCATCTTCCCTGGGAGGTGATTTCTTGCTTTCTGTCTCTCTGGCAAGCTCACGTACCCTATAGCAAAAATCTCTCTCTAAAAAAAATTTATATATACATATGTATATATATATATATACATATTATATATATATATATATGTATATATACATATGTGTATATGTATATATACATATATATGTATATGTAATGTATATATAATATTTATATATAATATATAATATAATATATAATAATATATTATATATTATAATATATAATATTATATTATAATATATTATATAATATATAATATATAATATATATATAATATATATAATATTTACGTATATATATATATATATATATATATATATACACACACACACACACACACACACACATATATAGGTTCTCTCATCTTGTCTTGGTAGATACAGCTGGGAGGTCAGTTTCTAACTGAGGCTTCTCACTTCCCAGAGTTCAGGCTGTCACATCCCAACCAACACCTTTGGCACCTCCAACCAGCTTCTGTTTGTGCCCTCCGGTTTCTGCCCTTGCCACCTGTGGGCCTAGGAACTGACGGACAGTGGCACAGTCGGCCCTTGGAGGACAGACTAGGGCAAGACTCTCAGACCCCTCAAATCCAGGAAGTGCATTTGTGGTCAAGTACCTTGCAGGGGTGGGGGGAAGTACCTTGGGGATTGGGGACTGCTTGGTTCCAGGTACCTGGAGAATAGCCTAGAACTGAGTGGGGCAATGTGCAGGCTCTGAGCAAGCCTGTCCCTGGAACCCACCCCAGAGAATGGCCGTGGGGCCCTCTAGAGCAGGGGCCAGGAGTCTTCTGGGAAGAGGCGACGCTTGAGTCCTCAAGACAAGGAGCACTTACCTGTTAGAAGAACGGGGACGAGAGGCAGGCTTGTTAGGCACAGGGAACAGCACGTGGTTGAAAGGCTGAGGTCCAGGAGCTTCCCGGGCACGGCCAGGTGATGGGCCTGGGGAAGGAAGCAAGCGCACATCGTGAAGGGCGCTGCCGGTGTTTGGTTCCTGTCTCAAAGCTTGTGGAGAACTGCAGGTAAGTTTTAAGCACAGCAGTGATAGCAGCAGGTAAACATTTTAGAAAGATCACTCTAGCCGATGGGTTAGGTCTAGTAGACCAGTTAGGAGAGCGTGTTAGGGAATCTAGGATGTCTAAGTAAAGTAATTCAGTAACAGAAAACTCAGGGAAGAGCTTAAAGGCTGTGCAGCGTAAACAAGAGGCGTAGGTCTGGAAGCAGCTCTGTGCAGCCGCTCTGCAGCAGTAGGTGTGGCTTACCTGTGCTGTGCGCATGGTAGCCACCAGCCACCTACAGGGGGTTAAATAGAGTAGCTGCAGGTGGCAGGTGGTTATCACGGTGGCGCAGCTCCAGAGAGGTTTCCATTTTGCTGGCGGGAACAGCTTATGAGGTACATGGGGACACCCATGAGGACCAGCGCTCTTGGAGGGGCTGGTTTTACAAGTGCTGAGTCTGAGAGCTTTGGAACAGCCCTGGAGCCAGGCCTAACCCGTCCACTGCCCCAGGGCAGCCTGGGAATGGCAGCTGCTCCTTGCCTCTAGCCCCAGGAGGCAGGATCTACAGTTAAAGGAATTTGACGCCTTCTTAAGGGAGGGAGGAAACTGAGCCCCTTCCTTCCAGCCTAGGAGAAGGGACCTTCATGCAGTCCCTGTCCTGCTGGCCCAGCCAGGGTGTCCCTTCCGTGTCGTTTCTTCTCCCAGAAGGTCACATGTGTGCCTTGGAAAGGTGTGTTTGTGAAGAGACTCTAGGCCTTGCAGGGCCCCCACCCAGGCCCCAGCTCTGTCTCCTCCAGATGCTGCTGGAGAAGCTGAACGGCACAGTGCCCTGTCTGCTGGACACCAGCACCATCCCCGCCGAGGAGCTGACCATGAGCCCCTCGCGCTCGGCAGCCAACCCTGGCCAGAGTGAGGGCCTGGCCCCCAGCACCCCCCGGCCCTCCAATGGTGACTCGCCCTCCCACCCCTACCACCGGACCTTCTCCCCCCACTTCCACCACTTTGTGGAGCAGTGTCTTCAGCGCCACCCAGATGCGAGGTATCCCCACCAGCCTGGGACTGGGCTTCGGGAGGGCAGGGAACTCCAGACGATGCCAGGGTGGGAGGATGCACCTCTCAAAGGTTCCTTGGTCTTTGGTTCCCCGAGGGAGGGGATCAGGAGCCTCCAGAGAGAGGGAGCAGTGTGTGGGTTTGCCAGGAAGCCAGCCCAGGGCCCTGGAGGTAGCTGAAGGCTGCTCCGTGAGCTGAGGCAGGGAGTAGGGTGTCAGCACAGGATTGGGAAGCGGGTTGTGACACTGCTCTCTCCCCTTCCTCTGCAGGCCGAGTGCCAGCACCCTCCTGAACCACTCCTTCTTTAAGCAGGTACAGTAGCTCCTGCCCCTGGCCTCTGCTGCTTCCTGCCTGTGATTCTAACTCCCCGCAGCCCCTTAGCTTAGTGGCCTTTAGGGATTCCCTCCTCCTCCCTGAATAGGAGAGATTACCATGTTTCTGAAGTCCCTTAAAGGTATGGCTCCTTCCTCTCCTGAAGTCTGGGCTCCCTCCCAGCCATGGTTCCTTGCCCCGTGGAGCGCAGGGATCCTGAGCAAAAGGCTCCATCACTTGATTCTCTTTCCTCCCCCAGATCAAGCGACGAGCCTCAGAGGCCCTGCCAGAATTGCTTCGCCCAGTCACCCCCATCCCCAGTTTTGAGGGCAGCCAGCCTCAGGACCACAGTGGAATCTTTGGCCTGGTCTCAGACCTGGAAGAGCTGGAAGTGGACGACTGGGAGTTCTGAGCCTCTGCAGACTGTGTGCGTTGTGGGCTGCGCGGGCTTGCAGGGCCCCTTCCTGAGGGCTGGCCAGGTCCCACCCTCCGGGTGCAGATCCGGGTGGGAAGGTATTCTGCAGGGGAGCTGCCACTTAATGATGGGGAAGGAGATTCCTGGAGACTCTTTCACTGTTGTGAGGCTTTAGAGACACCAGGGAATTCTAACCATCAGGGACCTGGAGGGATCAGAAAGGTGACATTCCCAGGCGACCTCTTCAGGAGATGCTTCTGAGGCCCTGGGGGCTAAGTCCAAGCCCAGGGTTTTCTGTCTGCCAGGAGCATGTCAGTCCTCTCCCCACACTCCTGCAGCTCAATTCCATTCTCCCCTGTGCTCTCCTATCCTATAGGGCCAGGAAGGGGCAAGTGAGGAGCAGCCTGCCCTCCTCCCCTCACCCCTTTCCCTAGGGTCCAAGGGAAGGTCCTTTCTGGTTGTTAACAGGTTAAGGCTTGGGCGGTCCGTCCTTACTCTTACTGCTCGGGCCCTGGCACCGAAGACCTTCCTATAGTTATCTGCTCACTCCTTTCCCACCCAGACTCCATGTTATGCCTCCCCAGCTGCCTTGGCGCTTTCTCCAAGGGCCGTAAAGTCTTGCCTAGCCGGAGGGCAAGCCCTTATGCTGTGTTAGTTTCACTGTCAGAACAAATTAAACATTTCAGAGCATCTGTCGGGGAATGGCGTTGTGTGTGCGTCAGCTCAGGGACTGCAGTCCTGCCTCCTGGTGCTTGTGCATCCAAGGCTGTCTGTACAGGCCCCACGGAGTCGCTCTGCCATGGAGACTGGCCCAGGGTGTGTGGAGGCACTCCAGTGCCCTTCACAAGATTGATCCATACCAGTTTCTTTGAAAATGCCTAACAGATTGGTCTCTCAAGTATCTAAAATTTCAAGATTTACTTTTAACCTGTGGCTATCAAACCACTTTGGGGCTAGAAAGGTCTAGGTGCAGCGGGGCCTGGCCGCTTCTGTCTGTGGCAGGTAAGAGGGGGAGGGCTTTGTCTTGGACCCTGACTTGCAGTATCTTACATCAGGACTAATACCCACAGACAAGCAGTCCAGGAACCAGACCTGCCTGCTGCCGGCCCTCCTGGCTGATGGCCAGCAAGGCCAGCGTGTGTGTGTGTGTGTTCTACCTTTGGTCTCTTTAAGGGGAGGGGGCTCAGTCTCAGTGTACAAACTCTCCTTCCCCCTCCCTGGGGCTTACCCTTTTGCTGCAGCTCAGGTGAGGGGCCCTGCTCTAACTTAAGCACTTCCATGGTAGAATAGGGAGGTGCCTGAACCATCAAATGCCCTCATTTTCCCATCTTAAATTTAATGCCAGCTTAAAAAAGAAAAGGCAGCCTCTTGGTTTAGGCAGTGCCAGTCATGAAGTGAAGAGGATGTCACAGCCGTGGGGTGGAGACCCAAAATACACAGTGAGAGGGCCACTGCCTGTCTCCAGCTTCCCTTCCCTGTGCCCAACTTGTTCTTTCTCTAGACCTCAAGTTCCCTTTTTCTTAGCACCCGCAGCCTGATCCGTTCCCTTTCCTTCCGGGCTGCCCCCTTCACCTTGCTGTGCCCCTTCACCTTGCTGTGGGCGCGTTCTCCAGTCCAAACGGTGATCCTGTGCTGGCTGCCTGCAGCTCAGCCCTTGGCCTGCCCGGGCAGGGGCAGGGCTCAGGTCCCCAGGCCAGGTGGTGCCCAGCGGACAGCAACCTGCTCTGAACCCCCAACCTCTCAAAGGTCCCTTGGGCCTGGGTTCCCCCGGAGAGGGGAATGGAGAGTTGCTGGGCGACTGATCTGGAGCCCCTGGGTTCCCCAGGGGAGGGGATCAGACAGCCCCTTGGAGAGGGATGACGGTTTGGAAACTCCAGCTGTCCTGCAGGGCAGACAACACACCTCCCTCCAGGAGGAACAGGAGGAAAGCGAGGCGGCGTGGGTGCCGGAGCCAGCCAGGAACAGTGGAGTCTGGGAGCCGGCTGCCTCCGAGCCGCTCGATCTGTTCTGTGCCTGAGGAACGAGCGTGGGCCGCACCGCGGAGCCGCCTATTCTATTTCTGCCACCGCGTGGGAACAGCTGTGTGCAGGGCTGCGCCCCTCACCCTTCCAGTCTGCCTGCCGGCAAAAGCCAGCGGCCCCTCGTGTCCACGGGTCTGTGGCCCTGGTCGCCCCCCGACCCCCGACACACACAAACACACACAGCTGCTCCCCGCAGCACCCATCACCGCCTCTTTGTCCCAAATCCGTGTGCAGGTGGAGTCAAGAGGCAAGTCGCCCCAGAACTGCAGGGCCTCAGCGCCCCACCTTAAATGAGAATCCCTCACAGACTGGAAATCCCGCAGGGGCAGGGGGTGTGGATCGCACAGAATCCACCACAGTAACGCTGAGACGGGCCTCGGGAGGGTATAGGCAGCGGCTTCCTCGGCCCCTGGTCGACAGGGTGGCAGAGGCGCAGAGAGGCGAGGGCACCACTGGCTCCGCAGCGCGCAGGCGGCCCCGGCCCCTCCCTGTGGCCCCGGCCGGGCTTCGCAGCCTCGACCGGCTGGCAGTTTAGGCGGGCCGCGTGCCGGCGGCGCTGCCGCCCTCCTCCCGGCGGTGCCGGGCGGCCCCTGGCGGCGGGAGGACTCCGCTGGCCCGGCCCAGCAGGGTCTCGGGCTGCAGGGCCCACGCCGCGCCAGCGGGGACGCGGGCCGCCCAGGCACGGCCAACGGGGAAACTGAGGTAGCGAAAAGGCCAGTCACATCCCGGCTACACCCTTCTGCCGCAGACGCAGCGTCGGGCGTGCCCCGTGTCCCGCAACCACAGTCGTCTCAGCCCGAACTTGTTCCCGCCCGAGGGGTGCCACGCCGGGCCCTCTGGCTCCCGCCCCGCCGCCACCCGTTTTCCACGCGCGGCAAGAGCGGGCAGACGGGCGGCCGCCTCCCGGAGGCCGAGAGCTTGGGGCCTGAGCTGCGGGGTCCCGCCGCGAGCGCGGAGTCGGAGCCGGGGACAGACAAAGGCGGGGACGACGAGCGAGGGAAAGACAAAGCGCGGAGGGGGGTCGGCGGCGGCGCCCGGGCCCCGGAGGCGGCTCCGGGCGCAGCGGAGCCAATGGGCGGGCGCGGGGCGGGGGCCGGCGGGGGCGGTGCCGCGATAAGGCGGCGGTGGCGGCGGCCGCTCGGGGACCACTGGCAGCCGCGGAGCTCGCGCCCGCGCCCGCTCCCGCTCCCGCGCCCTCCTCGCACCCGAGGCGTCCCCCCCGGAGACCGACCCCCGCCCCGCGGCCCAGGCCGGAGCCCGGTGAGACCCGCGGGCGGGTCGGGGGGAGGGGCCTGCACCCAGAGCACTAACCCGGGCGCCGAGATGGGGGGCCGCGGGCGCGAGAGCCGCCTTCCTCGCCGCCTGCTGAGTCCCGCGGTCCGATATCCCCGCGCCTCCCTCGCGCCGGCTTTTCAGCCGGCGGCGGGGGCGGGGGCGGAGCCGAGGCCCGCGCAATCGGTCGGGCTCATATGGGCCTGGGGCCGAAAAGCCCCGCACGCGAGCAGCGGCTCCGCAGGGCAGCGCAGCGCAGGGCAGGGCAGGGCAGGGCAGGGCAGGGCAGGGCAGGGCGGGAGGGCGGCGGGGCCCGCGGGCGCTGTCCAGGGCCTGGGCGGCTGAGCCGGGCGCCTACGTCCTGGGCACCCGGGCACCGTGCGGGGCAGCGTCGGGCCCGGGTCAGGCCGGGCAGCGCGTTCTCACTACGGCCCCGCCCTCCTGACCTCCCTCACCCCAGGCGGGGTCCCTGCCTGCTGGGCGCACTCGGTGGCTGCGCGGAGCCCCCAGGTCCTCGCCACCCTCCCGCTAACTTCTTCCCCAACACATGGTTCCACTCAGGACCCCTGCCCCTGGGTGTGCCAGATAGGGGGAGGTGGGTGAGGGGCGGAAGTGGCAAGACCCAGAGCAACAGGAAATGACTTAGGGAAAGTCCCAACCGCAGCCCCCCAGTCCCTGCTGTAAACACGCTCCCACCCCTGCAGGCTGGGGAAGGGCTGTGGCGCCCGACCGACCGACTTCCCCTTGCAGAGCCCAGCAGCGCCTTCACCCGGGGCCTCCATCATCTCCAACGAACCATGTTCCAGGCTACAGGAGCCGCCCAGGCCACCCCCTCTCATGTAGGTGACCAACCCCAGCAGGTGACTGGCCTGGGGGAAGGGGAGAGCAGCAACGTGTTTGCCTGCTCTTCTTTGCCCCATCTTGAGTGCCACTGGGATCTGGGCTGGTGACCCGCAGCGCTGGTCTGGGGCGTCCCTGAGCTCCCCTGCCCTGACGCCCCTCTCCCTCAGGAAGCCAAAGGCAGCGGTGGCAACAACACAGTGCAGCGCTCCAAGGTAGGGCCCCGGGAAGAGCGTGGGGAAGGGATGGGTGCTGGTCAGGCCCTGGCTGAGTCTCTCCCTGCTCAGTCCTTCAGCCTGCGGGCCCAAGTGAAGGAGACCTGCGCTGCCTGCCAGAAGACTGTGTACCCCATGGAGCGGCTGGTGGCAGACAAGCTCATATTCCACAACTCTTGCTTCTGCTGCAAGCACTGTCACACCAAGCTCAGGTGCGCCCCACCCTGCCTACCCTGCCCTGGCCTTCCAGCCCTGACCTGACCCGATCTGACGCAGCTGTTCTGCTTCTGCAGCCTGGGCAGCTACGCCGCGTTGCACGGGGAATTTTACTGCAAACCCCACTTTCAGCAGCTGTTTAAGAGCAAAGGAAACTACGATGAGGGGTTTGGCCGGAAGCAGCACAAGGAGCTCTGGGCCCATAAGGAGGTGGACCCCGGCACCAAGACAACCTGAGGCCCCCTGCCTATCTGCTCCCTCGTTGCAGGGCCCGGAACTGGGCCGTGGGAAGGGGGGGAGAGAAGTTGGATCTGGGCTTGGGACAGAGCCCTGATGGGGAGGGGAGGAGGCCATCTTGCTCAGGCAGCTGGGTACAGGGGCAGGGCTCTGCCCCGATTCCTTCCTTCTCTCTCAGTGGGTGGGGGCATGGGAACCAGGCTTGGGGTTTGCGCACCACCCTGTTTCTGGTTCTTTCAGCCCACCCCACCTCACCCCAGGGCTCCCTGGGAGCCCCCCTACCCCGAACCAGCTTCCCTATCTAGGTGCCTTTTCTCCAGCAAGGAGTCAGCATGCCCCCCTCAGGGTCCCCAGCTCCCTCACTGCCACCCAGGGCCATGTGTGCCCCCTTGTCTCCCCATCTACCTCTGTCCTTAGCCTGGTCCTGAGCCACGGAGACTGGGAGGAATGAAGTGAGAGTGCCACCTGCTGGGCCTCATGGATGCCGCCAGGGCCACTGGGGGGCGGGCATGGGGAAGTGCAGCAGTGGGACCGGACCAGCTTGCACCACAGAGTCCAGAAGCGGAAGCTAAAACACCCGCCAGGCTGAGAGCCTCAGAGACTGGCAGGGGGGCTGGCAGCAGCCACGCTCCCCTCCCCCGTCCCTTGTTTCTGCCCTGACTGTTGTGATCAGCCCTGTTTTAAACGTGTTTAAACAGATCCTGACTCTGTATTGTGTGGCCTGGTGGAGGGGCTCTGGCAGGAAGGGTGCAGGCTCACATGGGAGGCCAGGGGACAGTCCAGAGCACTCCTGGCCATGATGGGAGGTGGGGAGCTAGCAATGGGTGTCTAGGAAGCAGTAGCCAGCTTGAGAAAAGGGAGTGCTGCTCTCTCCAGCTAGGGCTCCGTATGTAACTCAGATCTCACTTTGGATTGGTTAAGACACTCCAAGCCTGACTCATACCCTGTTCAGAAGAGGTCAAGAGCAAGAAACATTAGGCCTGAGAGTGGGGTTGAGGGGGGCCTCACCACCCTTCAGTACAGTGGGGTGCAGGGTAGGACCCCTCTGCCAAATCCTGTCTAAGCCCATTTGCCCCAGCTGGTTCTAGCTGTTCGTATTCCTAGCCTTGTGCCCTGGAAATCAGTGAGGAATGCTGGAACCACAAACCCAGCAAGTACATCCGAAGACTACTGACTGCCCCCTTGTCCCTAGTCTCCATGCCCTTCCCCCTCCTCGCTGTCATCTTGCCTTTTCACGCTCCGCAGCAGGGTGGCCACAGCTACTGTTCCAGGTAGTCCACGGAGGAACTGTGCATCTGCTCTTCTGAAAGCCCAGGCACACCAGGGGACCAGTTTCCAGCTGAGCAAACAAGGCAAGCTTGGATGACCTAAGGATACCCCCCCTAAAACACACACACACACACAGACACAAAGGCAGAAAGTCTGGGTTGTCCTGCCCCAGGCCCCACTGTGCTGATTTCCCCAAACTGCCCTCAGGATAGAGGAGTTGCTAGAGCAGACTCCTGGAGGATTTGCTTTCATTGCCCCATGCAACCAAATGTCCCTATGCGACCTCACACTCAGAAGAGGGCTGCACCTCAAGCTCTGGCGGCAGGAGGCCCACTGAGCTGTGCCAAGGGGGGCACTGCTCCTTGGAGAGGCAGAAGTGGCACCTTAGGCCTGGTCTTGAGTGTGAGGAGAGCTGCTCAGAACCTTAGGGCAGGCCCACCTTCCTGTGCTAGAGGCCTCTGATGGGACCAGGCATGGTCTCTTACTGCTGCTCAGTAAAGCCACAGATGAGCCGGAGGGGTACTGGAAAGGTGGCTCCTGGAGGTACGTGACTCCTGCCTCACAAGGATGGGGCCTGGAAGGCCCTACTAGATGTCATGAAGGTTCCAGGAAGCCACCCACTGGTGACGTTTGGGTCAGGAAGGCCAACAGTACACCTCAGGGCCAGCAGATGGCACAGAAGTTCAAGTGCTGGATCCCACATGGTTAACTGCACATTTGAGTCCTAGACCAGGTGGCTTGAAAAACACGGTGGGCATGTGTATGAGCATGCCTAAATTCCTGAGAGAACAACGAAAGAACATTTCAGTGAAAGCCCAGCAGAGTCCCTAAAGGAGGAACAGGAGCTGCCCCTAGGCTAACAGTGCCACCTAGCCACGACAGCCTGGGACTGCTCTTGGAGTCATGTTCTCTCCTTGAAGGGCCCAAGCTTGTTGCCAGGCACCAATTCCCAGCCCCTCCCAGGTGAGCCTCTGCCACCCCTTAACCGAAAGCACTGCTACAGGACCCCTCTGGTATAAATGATCCCTTTTATTGTGAGTAATGCGCGACACTGGCCTGGCTTTGCACTGCAAGCCCTCGGTCAAGATATAGTCAGATAACTATGGCTGCAGGTTCTTCTGCACGACCCACAATTTGGACACCGACACAGAGCTGGGATGGGCAGAAGGGGCGGGAAGGAGGTGGAGTGAGAGCTGTCCCAGCCCTGGCCTCTGTGTGGGGTTGGCCAAGGCCGACACACCATGGAATGATGAGAAAATGACAGCATGGCCCCTTCCCACAGAAACCTGGGGCTGCTAGGAAACTGCCCTTCAGATCCTTTGGGCCCAGGCCGTCCAGAGCCCCAACTTTTCATCTGAATTAGTTAATAAAAATAAGTTAAAATTAAGCAACAGCTTGGTCCTGAGGATGCTGAGCTAGCATGTCCACAGTTTTTGGCACAAGAAAATCAGGGTCTTTGTTTTTTTGGAGCGCAGGTTCTGTTGGCTTGTTTTCAAATTCATTTTAAAACACATTCCGTGAGGTAAGACCCCGGGGATGGGGCTCTGTGAGCCTGAACCTGGAACAGGCAGTTGTCCCATCCTGTCAGCAGGATTGCTCTGTTTCCTCCTGGGGGACAGGGACTGGGGTGGGGAGGAGGGGGCAGGGATGCGGACCAAGAAGAGCGCTACAGCCATCAGGATGGGGTCGTGGAGAGGCCGAGCTGCCACCCAGCAGCTTTGGTCGAGATGAGGGGCCGGTCCCCACCCTGGACAAGGGCCGAGGTGGAGGCAGGAGCGTGTGCTCACTGTTCCCAGAGGGCAGTGTGGAGTGGAGCAGGGCCTGACAGCAGCCCCCAGGAGGCAGGGATGGAAACAGAGGGGCCCAGACCCCGTTGGCACCGTGCAACACACATTTCTGCAAAACCAGCTGCTTTCCTTTTCTCTTCTCTCTCTTGAGGCGTCCGTCACCTGTAACAGTCTAGAATTGATATATATAAAAACCATCAAATATGATCTGAGATATAAATTAACAAGTACAAGGCCTCACATTACATGATGTGAAAAGGCTAAAAACAGCGATAGAAACTACATTCATAAAAGTGCATCGTCAACAGACAACGAAGGCTTTGGCTTGTTCTGTGCCCGTGGGGAAGTGGGCATGGCTGGCAACGAGCTGCCTGGCACTAATCCCCAGCTCCTTGGAGACACCCATCCCCAGGCACTGGCTTTTTTTTTTTTCCTTTCCTATAATGACAACTCCCAAGGACACTGGGTGTTGAGAGGGAGGAGCTCTAGCAATAGGCACATTTTGGAGGGGAGGGGCCGGAAGAAAGGACCAGCGCCCAGGCTGAGGTAAATACGGCCAACTCTAAGCTGCTTGGAGATACTGGTTCCCGACCCCTGCTGCCAATCCTCCCCAGGGGAGGAGCAAGAAGGGAAAGAGGCTGAGACCTCAGGGGATGGGCAAGGTTGGCTAGGAAGGACAGAGCTGGTGGCTTTGGACATTTGGTGGCATCACAATGGGCCCTCCCTTCTACTAGAGAGGGCTCTGGCCTAGCAGGGTGGTGACAGCCTGAGACAGCGCCCCAGCTCCCCGATGTCTCACCGCGTCACCTGTCCTCCTTTCTGCTACAGTGAGGGAACAGAAGCCAGGCCAGGAGCACAAAGGCCATGACCTTCAGCTCTTTACAATCTAGCCAAAGGCCCAAGCTCACAGCAGGGGTGCTTAGAGCCCAGAGGGCACACGAAGTCTCCAGTCTAAAAACTGGGTACAGCATAAGAGTGACTCCAACTTGTAAAACAGAGACAATTGCATTGACAAAACGGGGTCTCCCCTTCAGTGGGGGCAGTTCCACATCTCAAGCCCATGCTTGGGGTGGGGTAGAGCCACCGGGGCAGGCAGGACAGGCTCCTCCTTCCCTGAATAAGGCAGCATATATTTGCTTCATTCATCTTTGGTAAGACAGGACTGGCAAAGCTGACCTGGGGGCTCTGAGGGAGAGGGTGGCCTCTGACTTTCACTGGTAAGGGGCTCTGGGCTTTGCCTCAGGCATGAGTGGGCTCACGCAGTCCAGAGACGCCCTGTGGTCTCCAGACATTGGGAGAAACAAGATAACACTCTGAATGGAAATAACACTATTCATACCCTTGCATCAGTCCTATGCCCCTGGGCCCTCTGGGCTTTGGTGCCCATCGCAGTGGACACATCCCCGAGGGTGGGGCCCACACCCACTAGCAGGCCGCAGGCCGTTCCCAGCCCTTCCCCTCCGTGCTGAGCTTAGGACACTGGAGCTCTTGGGTTTGGCAGGCTGGAGCTCCCAGTCCTCGAGGCTGCGGCCATCCCACCTCGGCCCTGAGCCCCACTGGCAAAAGGGGCCAGCTGTACGCTGGCTGGCCTGCAGCTCCGTGGTCCACAGCCTTGCTCAGGAGAAGCAGCAACTTCGCTGGGCCCTGCAGCAGCCCCTTGCCCACGCACAGGGGTGACTGGCAGCAGCAGGGCCTGGAGAGCTCAGTACACGAGCTGTGCAAAGTGGTGTGTGAGCAGCTCCTCAGCTGAGGGTCTCTGGCGAGCCTCCACAAAAATGCGCCTCAGGAAGTCTCGGCCATGTTCAGAGATGTGAGAGGGCAACTGAGGGTTGGTGGGCTGGGTGGCAATCTTGAAAATGGCGGCCATAGCTTCATACTCTGCCCAAGGTGGTTTCTCTGTCAGCATCTCCACCACAGTGCAGCCCAGGCTCCTGGGGGGGGAGAGAGAGAGAGATCCCATGTCACCCCTTAGCTGACTGAGCTGTGCGAAAGGAGATGCCTTTCTCAGAACACACTGAGGCACAGGATGGGCCAAACTGAGGGCTGACACAGCCCCTATCTCCCTAGGGTCAAGAGAAGCTTCACAACTCTAAGCCCTGTCTCCCTGGGCTTCATCAACCCACTGGGTATTTCTGGAGAAAAGAATCATTTAGCACCAACAGAAAGCTCCAGATAACTCGTAGGTTTCCTATTGCAGCTGTAACAAATGCCCACTAACTTAGCAGTATAAAAACAACACAAATCTACTATCTTACAGTCCTGGAGGTCAAAGTCTAAGGTCAGTCTCCTGGCTAAAGCCAAGGTGTCATCAGAGCTGGTCCCTTCTGGAGGCCGCAGGGCAGAATCTGTTCCCTTGTTTTTCCAGCCTCTGGAGAACGCTTATATTTCTTGGCTCATGGTCCCCCTCCTTGCCATTTTTCCAACCTCTTGAACTCTTGGTCACATCTCCTCTTACCCACTCTGATCTGCTGCCTCTCATAGCACATTCGTGATTATACCAGGTCTATCTAGATTATAATCTCATCTCAAGCCTCCCTTATTTATATTTGCCAAGGCCCTCTTGCCATATAAGGTAACACAGGTCCACAGAATAGGAAGTGGGCATCTCTGGGAGCCATTACTCTCATGGTTTCTGGGACGTTTCAGAGGATGCAGAAGATGGACACAAAGTTAGGGAGATAGATGCATGCCATCTGAGCACAAGAAGGAGCAGAAGTTGCTTTTACTTAGAGATCTGCTCAGGCCTTCAGAGTGGATCCTATGCTGTAAGCAAATATAAGGGGATGTTTCCACAGCCTAACAACCCAGAACAAACATACAATTGGGGTTAAAACACAGCCCCTTTGTGCTACTGCATGCACCATCACCCCTGCTCCCATACAGCCAGGGCGTTGGGCACACCAGCTGAAAAGAGGCAGCCTCCATTTCTTCCCACCACACCACAAAGACCCCAAGTTGTGTTTCTAATTCAGAGCCACCACTGCCCAGCAGGGAGCTGGAGTCCCAGCAAGGCCCAGCACTCACCACACGTCTGCCTTCCTTCCGTAGCCCTCGCCGCTGATCACTTCAGGGCTCATCCAGTAAGGTGTGCCTGTGACTGAGCGCATGCCCGTCCCTGACATGCAGATGGTCTGCAGGCGTTTGCTGGCCCCAAAGTCCCCCAGCTTCACATTCCCAGCAGAGTCTCGGAGGATGTTGGCTCCTGAGCATGAAAGGGCAGAAACTGCAACCTTGGGCCCTCTTACATTTTCTGTCCTCCCTCCCAGGTCATCGCTGTATTAGACATGAACCACATGCAACAGTCTAAGTGAAGGGATGCCTCAGACCCTTAGTATGAAATGATCACCACCATCATCTGCAGAAAACCTCATGGTATTTCTCCCCAGTTGCTCAACCAACCTCCAGTCAAATCCCCCAAGGAAGCAACTGGGGTACCACTTTTCAGAAAGTCCAGAATGGTTAAGTTACAGGCTCACCCAGTCACTAAATGGTAGACTTGAACCCAGGTCTTGGGGACTCCTTGCGGCCAGACCCCTGCTCACCCTTGATGTCCCGGTGAACAATCATGTTGCTGTGCAGGTAGGACATGCCCTCCAGGATCTGCCGGGTGTACTTGCGGGTCACACTCTCTGTCAGAGCTCCGTAGGCTTTCAACTGGTCTTTCACCGAGCCCTACCAGCACAAGGAGTCAGAGGGCGTCGCCTCAGAGGATGGGCACAGGAAGGGAATAAGGCTATTTCCAGCCCCCAGCAAGGCAGCGAAGGAGTGATTCATCCAATTTCTACTTGTGATGTGACAGGTACACAACAGAAGCTACTGCGCAGCTTAGAGGAAAGCATGAAACAGCCCTTCCCTAAAGCAACGGACGGTTCAAACCCAGGAGGAGGGTGGCCCCTCTGCTCCAGGAGAAGATTGTACTTACTGGACTGGGCACCAGCCCCACAAGCCACAGGCTGGGGTTGGGCCTGGGACATTTCTCATCTCACATCATCACAGCAGCCAGAGGCAAGAGCCCCCTGACTCTAAGTCCTGCCACCATCTTGCCTTGCCCCTGAGCCTCTGGTGGTCAGAATCATCATGTCGGGGAAACCCTCTCTCAGCCCCCAGACTAGACCCTGTTTTGTGTGTCTCACACATATTCAAGGGGCACATACCCCTGGCATGTACTCCATGAAGATGGTCAGCGTCTTCTCGGCACGGTCCCGCAGACAGCCGTAGTACTGCACAATGCGCTCATGCTGCAAGTTCTTCAGCAACTGGATCTCACATTCCAGAGCACTCACCTCCTAGGGGAGGGGTCAGTGGTCACCTATGCTCTCAGGGCCCTGGTTCTGCCTGCCTGGGATCAGCTCAGTGACCTCACAGGGGTCTGCCTTGGAAACTTCGGCTGGAGAAAAGGGGGAACTCTCTCAACTGTCTGGCCCCTGGCCACAATGCTGAGCGGCTCTTGGGATGATGGCGCTACCATGCCAGGGAGGTGGCAGAGGGGCTGGAATGCTCAGGTAAGGTAACTGCTACATGTGTCACAGCAACTCAGGCCACAGCCAAGTCAGACTCCAAAGACAGGCCAGATGATTCTTCCTTTAGAGCTGGATCAAGTGATTGAAGCCCAGTCCTTCCTGGGCCAAGGGCTGGGGAAAGGCACCTGTCTGGTGGGTGCTGAGGGGCAGGGGGTACCCTGTGTGGTCTGGTCGTCACTTCTCAGTTGGGCTGACTGGCACTTGGGCATCCACTCAGTTCCTCATATCCAACCCTCCCTCCAGGGGAGGAGTGTGCTGTCTTTGGACCAAAGTCCCTTCAGCCCTGGTCTGGGCCAGGGTGAACAGTATGAGAAGTTGGAAGGAGCAACCTGTAGCATCTAGGGCAGTTACTCTGTGCGGCAAGTCAGGAATTTCGCTGTTGTTATTGAAAGGGGGAAACTGGAAGTCTGATCGTGGGGAAGGCAGTACCTTGCTTGTTTCAGGACTGTCCGGGTCAAACTGGACCTGCTTGGAAGCAAGTTCGCGTCCTGTGTCCACATCATAGCATAAATAGACCCTGCCGAAGGCACCCTGACCCAGGAGCTTCCCCCGGCGCCAATTAATGGGGGCACTAGGAGCTACAGAGAACAGAAGGAAAGAGCATTATTTATTAATATCCAGACACTGTAATGGGACCCCTGGTTCAGGTTCCCCCTAATCCAGCACCATCACGCCTCTCAGCACAGCATCTCCACCCAGGCTGGAGCAGGCCCAGTGCCCTGGTCAATGAGTCTGAGAAGCAGAGGACTATCTAAAGTCGTGGTTAGAGCTCTTTTGTACTGATCAAACACCTTACTTCCAAAGCCCATAAATATCCTTTTTTTTTTTTTAAAGAGAGATTTTTGCTACAGTAAGCATGTGCTTGCTGGAGAGACAGAGAGAAAGAAAGCAAAAAACCACCCCCCCCCCCCAGGGGGGATTGGCCATGCTACAATCCCTTTCCTACATTCTCCTCTTGGGATTTTAGGCATGCATGCACATGCGCCTGGCATGAGTTTTAAGTCGCCCAGTTCAGGACTCAAACTGCAGTCAACTATGTGGGAGTCCAGTGATGTAACCATTATACCATCTGCTGGTCCCTGTAAATATCTTACTATCGCAGGAATTTAGGGTGTGCTCATCAGTTTAAACGGGGGAAAAACTGAGGCCCAGCAAGGACACTGGTTTGTCACACAGTAGCAGAATCAGGCCTCAGGTCCTAGGGGTCTGCTGCCCACTCCAAGGCTCTTCCAGAGAGACTGCCTGCTCAGCCTGAGAGCCCTGAGGCTGGCTATCCTCCTGCCCTTGCAGCTCAGCTGGGCACTCCCTAGACAGTCTCCTCCCAGCCAGGTATGCCTCCTTACATTTGGTTGGCACATTCCTCTCCTGCACCGAGAGGGCATTCTCACTGTCCGCACTCCGCAGGCGGCCACGGGGGTCCAGGTACTGCACGGCCAGACCCATGTTCTCGCCATTTGTGCTCAGGGAGCGGCTAGAGGGCACCAGGGTGAACAGGTTGCCTTGATGACGCCGTATTCGGGGAAATGTTCTTCTTCCTGAAAGGGTGCAGGGCCAGAGGAGAGCAAGTCAGACCCTGACCTCAAGGCTGAATGTGGAAACCAGGGCCTAGCTAGAAGCGAAAGATAACATGAGCCCCAGGCTATCCTGCCCTCCTACCCGACTCATGCCAGAAAGACTGCTGCCCGTGCTGCCCAAGAATCAGAACAAAGGCAGAAATTAGGAGGTAGCTTGGCTAAGGGAGCTCTGGCCAAAGAGAGGGCACAAGACTGGCCCTCAGGCCCCTGATTGCTCACAAGGGCAATCCACAGATGAAGTCTCCATCTTCCTTGGCCTCCTACTCCTAACGCTTCTGTGGCAGCTCCAGTCCATCTGCCGCTGCGGAGCAGATGAGGTGTGAGAGAGCCAATAATACTGGACCAGGTTCCCAGGGGCAGCATCTCAGTCCACAAATACCATCCTCCCTGTTTTTCCTTTGTGTGTATGTGTGTGGATTTTTGTTGTTGTTGTTGTTTTAAGTTTAGTTTTTTTCAAGTCTAGGACACAATTCCTTAGGGAAAACGGAAAACACTGTGTCTGGCAAACTAGGGCTCACCTCCCTTGCAGTAGCTTTTCCATGGCCAAGTTCTAAGTACGTTCTTTCTCGAGGCAGCCAGCAGGGGGCAGAGTGGAGGCACACTCACCATCGTTGTAGTCCTTGTGGTGCATAGACACGTGGTAGCGCCGGGGATAGGTTCCGCCTTTGACCCCTTTGTCATAGAGCTGAGTTTCCCGTTCTAAGTGAGACAGGGTAGGTCAGTGTGAGTGAGCTACTCAAGTCCCCAAGTCATCTGAGACCTCAGAGCAACAGGCTGCGAAGATTACAACTCTGGCTTCCTCATTCAGAGTGTCAAAGCAGATCCATCTGCGGCCTTCACAGATACCCTGCAGGGTCCACCCAGGCCCCACGGAACTCACCAGAGTACTCTTGCCTGTTGTCTGGAAAACTCTGGGCTCGGGACATTCGTGATTTCCGGAAGGATGGGCTAGAGAGAACAAAAGTCACAAGGGAGACCTCAGCGTACTTCCAGAGCAGCCCAGCAGGACAGAAGGCAGGGGTCCTGCTGGATGGTCTCCCTCTCTAACTCCCTCCCACACTGTAGGTGGAGGGAAACAGTCCTTTTCTGAGTCCAGACTCCTGCTTTCTTCACTCTCCTTTCAAAAACCTGAGGCCCAGCCCTGACAGCCCTATCCAACTCCACTCTGGCTGCAGACCCCTTCCTGCTTCTGTAACAGGTGAAGAGCTGCAAGTTGGTCAAACTTCCCAGAGCAGTTTTAATAAAAAGAGCAACAACACTGTAGTTTACTGACTGCTGTTTTCATATTTATTTTACAAAGTGAGCTTTGTCTCATTGCATCTTCACGATCCTGTGCAGTAGGGAACGTAATCAAATACTAGAAAGCAGGTACCAATTACTGAACAACTGTTCTATTTCTAGTCTTCTCGGGCACCTTACAGCTTAGGTATTAGCAGCCCCATTTTCTTGCCCAAGAATACTGTAACAGAATCAGATGGCAAAGCAAGTCTGTGACTCCAAAGTCCATGCTCGTGCTGCAAAACCAGTCCTTTCTGATTAATCACCACCACCTCATTTTAGAGGGAGGAAACCGAGGAACACTTGTCCAAAGTCACTCAACTCATTTTTGGTTGAGCTGGGACTGGATCTGTGTCGGGAAGATGAGAGCCCTGAGTTCAAGTTAGGCTGGGCCTCGAGGAAGGAAGTTCTGACCACTGGGTTCCATTCCCAAGGAAGAGACAAGGACTGAAGGGAACAGAGAAGTGGGTCCATTTTGCTGTCTTTCCTGGCATCTACTTGAATGTATGTACACAAGAGGGCAAGTCAAAAACTCTCAAGGTTGGGGGCCAGCAGGTGGCACTGTGGTTAAGGTGCTAGACTCCCACACGACTGACCATGGTTTGAACCCCAGACCTGGCAGCTTGAAAATCAAGCTGGGTGTTGTGTGTGAATGCGTAAAAATCCTAAGAAGGGAATGAAAGAGAAGGGATTGTGGTGTGACCATCTCCCCTGGGGGGTCATTTCTCATTTTCTCTTTCTCTGTTGGTCTCTTGCCAGTGAGCCCTATGGCACAAACCTAAAAAAACACATAAACAAACTCTCAAGGTAATGTGGAGAGCTGACCCCCACCTTCCAACCATTGGACCTTCTGTAGTTCACCCCTCGCCCTCCCAAGCTGAGGAGACGAGTCAAAGCAGAGGCAGTCCCTGTCCTGGCAGAGCCCTCAATCTCTGCAGTAACTCCTGCCACTTTCCTGCTCCCTGGTTGGACAGCAAACCCCACACGAGGCTGAATATTAGAAAGCAATACGTAGCTGGGACGGTATTCTATGTTATCCAGAGGGAGACAGTGCTCTCAATGACCAGGTTTGTTAGCAGAAAGGCCCAGTACAAATTTAACCATGGTTGCAAGATCGGTTCTCACATAAACAATAATCAGTTATACAAAGAAAAAGAAATCTCCAAACCTGCTCCCTAGCCTCTGACCATAGCCCCAAGTCCAGCCAGACATGATCAAACATGCTCCTGGGCATAGTGAGGTTGAGGCGGGGGAGTCCAAGTGCAGTAGCAAGGTTGCTCCAAACATGCCCTGTGCTGGGTGAGGCGGCCCGCAGAGCCATGCGGTATGTGAAGGACAGCACTTGTTTCCTCCTGAAGGCTGACAAGATCACACACCAAGCAGGCAGGTGTATGCTAGCCAGTTTGGGTATTTCATTTTCTGAGTTTTATATCCCAGTTTCCAATTTCACCAGAAACACTTGGAGGAGGAAAAAAATTAATGATAGTAAACCCATGAGGGAAAAAATTCAGTTTTCCCCAAAAAACATTGGTGGTCCACTGTTTTTCAATTCAGATCACAGCAATGAGACCGAAAGTGTAAGAGCAGCACATACTGTGTGGAAAGGCAAAATATGCAAAGCATTTAGAACAACACAGCAACTTAATAGATGAGCTGCTATTTTATGAGCTATTACTACATTGCTTTAATCACGCAGACACAGCATTGGCATAACCTTTGGGAAATTAAGGAGAAGGCTTTCCTAGAATCATGATGTTTAGCCCTGGGCCTGCAAACCAGAGTCCGGATCAGACAGACACACGAGATACATCTACTTCCTCAATCTGTCAGTTCCAGAAACGCTGACGTACGAACCCTGGACCACCCACAGTCCCATACCTGTCTGCTGACCTGTCCAAGGACTGGCAGCTTCCTGACAAGGAGTTCTCAGCACTGCTCAAGGGATCCAGCATCTGTAAGGCAAGTCATGCAGTAAGACCACAGGCCCAGCCCAAACCCTAGCCAGATGACTCAGGCTTTATGACCCCTTCCGGGCCAGCAGATGGTCATTTTTGTCAAAATATAAAAGTGCCCTTTCTGTCCCCTTGTGGGAAAAAGAATGGTAGTAAGGTACCATTCTCCTCCTTAGTTTGAAAGGCAAGTTTCCAAAAGAGAGAAAAATGCTCGCTTGGCTGGTATCTCAGGGAGCCCTGCCAGGAGAGCAAGCAGAGACGCTGCTTCTCCTGCTGGCATTTTCTTGGCTCGTGAACCTTGGAGCCTGGTGCTGGAGGTGGTACTACTCTGCAGAGGCTCCTAGTGAGTTTGGGTGGGAACTTAATGTTTCTGTGTACACTCCATAGTTTATAATTTACAAAAACAAGTATTGCCTCACTTCACAGATGAGCATTACAGCCTAGAAAGGTTAAAAGACCTGTTTAAAGCCATCAAACTAGTTAGCGCACAGCTGGTAGTAACAAAAATTTCCTCCTTCCTGGTTCCAATGCAGAGCTACTAGAAATCTACATAAATTAAAATATGTATCTGGCCTCTGTTCAAATCCAATAAATAAGTCTTCAGAAGAGCTTCTTGTCTAGCTAGTTTCCTGAAAGTTCCTCCTTCATTTTCTCTGGGGGGGGGTAGGGTCTTCAATTTCAGAGTATTCATTATCTGAGCTTCAAAGTTAAATACTAGGTCATTGGGAAAGTCATGACACGTTTTTGCAAAGAAAAACATGTCATGACTTTTTTTATGACCAATATAATAGAGGGAAGCAAAGTATCAGAATTATGAAAACTGCCAAACTTTCATAAAATTAGTCCCCAACTCAAATGCTTTTTCCCATTTAATCCTAGGATCCATCCCCATCCATAATTCCAAATGCTGTAGGTCATATTGTCCTATATTATTCTTAAAAATCTGCCAATCGAGGCAAATTAATTGCAAAGTAAAAGTGCAAATATTGCTAAGGTTACAAGATATCCCAGAGTGGACGAAACAACCTTTGGGAAAAGAACTGCTCCCAATCCATCAAGTGCATACTTGACAAAGTTAGGCCAGTTAACAGAGAAAATGGACAGCAAGTGTCATGAAGGAGGGCTACCAAAGGTTCAAGAGAGGCCTTAGGGAAGACTGCCGAGTCCTCGGAGTGCTTTGGCAAAAAAATGACCCTCCTTATGATAGCGCTGCAGAAGTCAAAAGGGAAGTGGAGGAAGTTACACTGTGCTAACAAAATTTCTCTTAAAAATTAAGCCAAAAAATTGACATGAATCACACTTTGTTCATTCTAAAAATTAGCACATGCAACTGTTACCAAAATCTGATTAAAGACTAAGCAAAACAAACTTATCTTGGTTTTACTTTTTAAGAAAGTCCCCGTAGATTTTTTTTTTTTTTACTATATACTATGCTGCTTTGGTCCTTGTTAAGTGGATTTATCTTGACTAGCCTGTTACCAAGAGCCATTAGAGAGGCAGGCGCTGGGGGAGGGCCTTGGCAATCCCCAGCCTCCACCTTCCTTGGCCTCTTGCTAAAAGTCTCTTTACTAGGAGTCAAATCCTCCCATGTCTTCCAGGCTAGGCAGGTAAAATAAAAAAGTGAAGGGGCCACGGTAGAGGCAGTCTATAGGGAGGGACAGAGACCAAGGGCGAATCAAGTTCATCAGCAATCTTGGGGATTGTATGCCCAAATCACTGCTAGGGCAGTGGATGTCCAAAGGTGCTCTGGATGAGAAACCAGGAATGACAGTAGGTGAAACACCTGAAAAGGGAATCCACAGCTAAAGGCACTCCAGGCATTATTTCAAACAAGAATTTATCTAGAAGGAAGGAGTACAGTAGGTAGAATAAGACAGCAAAGGGCTTCTCATAGCCTAAAGTTTGAATAATGAAGGAAAAGGAATTGTTTTTTTTGTAAAATCCCTCAAGTGATGGTCTGGGCCTCCTGTTGGACATTTTATACTTAAGAAATTTCCTCTCCTCAGACCAAATCCTAGAAATTTCTAAAAATATTCTTTTTGTAATCAAAGTAAGCTCATTGAAAAGACCAGAATGAAGCCAGAGGTCTCGCCATTGCTGAGTTCACTAAGGCAAATTGCCATTTTCATCAAATAAGCTACTGGTTAAAAAG
This sequence comes from Tupaia tana, assembly GCA_026018925.1. NCBI lineage: Eukaryota > Metazoa > Chordata > Mammalia > Scandentia > Tupaiidae > Tupaia > Tupaia tana. Next base: position 55,080,009 of record JAKSZU010000011.1, on the reverse strand, counting down.
TTAGCCAGCCATTAAAATGGGTGAGCCATGGTGTTGGACACACCCTGAGGAAACTCCCACAATGAGTCATCCTCTCCTTCAGTGCAAGTAGAACCTGTGACTTGCTTCTATCCAGACTATGGCAGCGAGGATAGGGTACTCACCACCCCTGGATTATGCTATAAAACTCCATCTTTTTTGGGACCAGCAGTTAGCGTAATGGCTATGTCGCTGGACTCCCATGTAGCTGACTGTGGTTCGAGTCCCAGACCTGGTGGCTTAAACTCACACCAGGCATGTGTACGTGCGTGCCCAAGATCCCAAGAGGAGAAGGGATCGTGGCCATCCCCCCAGGGGGTGATTTCTTGCTTTCTCTCTCTCTGTTTCTCTCTGTCTTTCTGGAGAATGCACGCTCCCTGTAGCAAAAACAAAAACAAAAACACTCCATCTTTTTAGACCAGAGCCAGGGATTCTCCTGCTGGCATTTGCCATGCTGTAAGTGGGACCCATGGCAAGGAACTGCAGTGGCCTCTAGGAATTCTAAGTGGTCCTTGGGTGACATCCAGCAAGAAAACAGGGATCACAGTCCTGCAACCACTGGGAGCTAAATTCTGCCAACAACCGCATGAGTTTGGAAGAGAACTCCAAGCTCAAGAAAGGAAAGTAGCCTGGCTCACAGTCTGGTTGCAGTCTGAGCAGAAGACACAGTTAAGTCATGCTGCCCTCCTGACCCAGGGGAACTGTATGTCCTGTGATCATTAAGACAGCTCCACCATCATAAAAGATCACACTAGCCAATCCTGCAGTGTAATCTGGAAATAGTTCTATTTTCTACCTTTCATTAAGAAATAGTGGAGCCAGCAGATGGTATGGTGGTTAAGGCAGCTAGACTCACACATGGCTGACCACGGTTTGAGTCCCAGACCTGGCAATTTGCTTCCTCACTTTCCTCTCTCTCTCTCTCTGGTCAACTTCAAAAGTAAAATAAAATAATGACAATGAACAAAATGAAATAATTTTTAAAAATGGGAAATAGCAAAACGAAAATACAGCCAACAAAAAACACACCAGGTTAGTATTTGGTCATATGATAAAACTCTGCTGGAATGAGAAGAGGCAGCTCTAAGAAAAATATGCAAACAGCAGAGTAGTGTTCTGCCAAGGGACCACTGAGAGGACCACAGAAGGAAAATTTGCCACGTGCTCACCCAGCCCCAAGGAAGCTAGGTGGTTTAGATCCTATCTTTGGCAAGATTGATAAGGCCCCAAGAAAGGACTATTCCATTTTTGAGCAGGCCTGATTTGTAAGAGAGCCGGCAGATGAGGTTAAAGTCCCTGAGATCCATGCTGTGCCCACTGAGACCCGTTATAACCATGGGCTAGCAAGCCAAGGGCATGGCCCAGCCTGCCATACTCACGCACTGCTCGCTGGTCTCTGGGATGAACTCCCCCTCACTGTTGATGCTGGTGTAGGATCCCTGTCGGGCAATGTGCTGCTGCCGCTCAGGCACATAGCCAGGGGGAGGCGAGCTTCGGCCAGGGTTCTGCGAGCCTAGAACACAGAAACGAGGCTTTGACAACTGCGCAGGATGTGCGGCAGCAGAAGAAAAGACCAGCTCAGAGATACAGGCCTCACAGGTCAGAGATGTGATTCAGGCATCTTGTAGTCCTGCTCCCTGAGGCAAACTTCCTTCCCAATAGGAAGCAAACTCCCACAACAGAGCAGACAAGAGAGCACAAATAACAACCTATGAAACCAATTTAAGCCGGTATTCAGACTAACTGTAAAAAATCCTTACATATAATTACTCCTTCATAATGTTGCTCCTCTCTCCTAGAGTACCAATACCATTTCCTCCCATTCTAGGAAGAACCTACATGGTTCTGGTCCTCTTGTGCTTTGGGTTCCCATAGCACTTTGGGACTAGGGTTCAGAAGAAGATAACGGGATTAATCTGAGCATCTTTCCCCATCTCTCTCTAATGCCCTGTTCCTCTACTCAGTGTTTCCCCTTACTTGTTCTCTACCAGCATCAGGTAAGGAGGCCATACCAATGGTCTGGCCAGCAATGGGGGCTGCCTCCCGCACCCCTATGCAAACCCATACTTCCTGGTTACGACAAGTAACAGTATCTTGCATATATGTAGTGTTTCATTGTTTTTGGACTTTCTCAGTAACTGCCTCATTTGACTTTCAACATCCCTGCAGCAGAGGCCTGGCAAACTTTTTTTTTTAGTTTAAATTTATTTATTTACATTCATTCACTGTACATCATTACAGCATACAAAATGAGATTTTCCATCCAGAGTACACTGTATATTGTCTCAATCAAGCACATCAACATACATGTTATTGTCAACAAATAATTTTCCATTTCTTGTTTCCTGTATGTTTTGCTTTTTTTTCCCCATCCTTGATTCCCTAGCTCTTACCCTCTATCATCTCCCACTCTCCTCCCACACTGTCTCTGGTATCTATGTTTGTTTTCTATACTGTTTTCCCCCCACATTTTATTGAATTACTAAAGATGTTAATTAATCTTAATATTTTCATAGCAAACACAGCTGATATATACATTTCCATGAACACAAGTCTAACTTTAGGCATCCTATAAAGTAGCACCTAGCTGGGGCTATATATCTTACTGCAGTCATCAAATAGATATTTTTTTCTGAAACTTTTTTTTTAACGTAATTTACATTCTTTCCCTAAGCATCATCACAGCATACAAAATGTGATTTCCCATCCAGAATATATATACTGCATAGTGACTTAATCATGCATGTTATTATTATCAAAAATTTTCCATTTCTAGTTTCTAGAATTTTTTTTACCCCTCTTTTTGACCCTCTGTCCTTTCCCACCCTCTTCTCGCACTATCTCTGGTGTCTACAATTGTCTTCCATTCCTTTCCCAACCACATTGTATTGATCACACAGTTTCTTAAATAATCTAACTACTTTCAATAGTAAGTTCACTTGGTACTATTAAGAAAACCAGTTTTGGGACCAGCAATTAGCGTAATGGCTATATCGCTGGACTCCCATGTAGTCAACTGTGGTTCACATCCCAGACCCGGTGGCTTAAACTCACGCCGGGTGCATGTGTGTGCATGCCCAAGATCCCGAGAGGAGAATGGAGGAGAAGGGATTGCAGCATGGCCATCCCCCTGGGGGGTGATTTTTCGCTTTCTGTCTCTCTGTCTCTGTCTGGTGAGCGCACGTGCCCTACGGCAAAAACCTCTTCAAAAAAAAAAAAAAAAAAAAAAGAAAGAAAGAAAACCAGTTTTAAATAAAAAAAAATGCTGATCAGCAGTTAGTGTAATGGCTATGTCGCTGGACTCCCACGTGGTTGACTGCGGTTTGAGTCCCGGACCCGGTGGCTTAAACTCACGCCGGGCGCACGTGCATGCGTGCCCAAGATCCTGAGAGAATGGAGGAGAATGGATTGAGGTGTGGCCATCCCCCCTGGGGGGTGATTTCCTGCTTTCTGTCTCTCTGTCTCTCTCTGTCTGTCTGGTGACCGCACGTGCCCTATAGCATAAACCTCTCCAAAAAAGAAAAAATGCTAAGGAACTTTGCTTAAAGCCAGGAAACAGGTTAGGATTCTGTTCAAATGGTAGGTGCATGAACCTATCAGTCTCATGTACTTTATCTTCTGTTGTGGTTCAATTTTCCTGATTAAATTCTGGGATATAACATTCAACTCCAGATTTGTCCCTACGATTAAGTTGGCCACTTTCTTAGTTTTTGAACTCTTATTTCTGTGTGTCTGTATTTAATTTCCTGATATAGCACACCCTTGAGAACTTCTTGGAGATCTGGTCTGGTGCTGGTAAATTCTTTCAGGTTTTGTTTATCTGAAAATGTTGTCTTTTCTTCCCACATGAAAGATAATCTTGCCGGGTACCATATTCTTGGCTGAAATTGCTTTTCTCTTAACACTTTGAATATATTTTCCCATTCTTTCCTCGCTCGCATTATTTCTGATGAGGTCTGCTGTTAGACTGATGGAATATCCTTTGTAGGTAACTTGATGTTTTTCTCTTGCCAGTCTTAGTATCTTGTCTTTGTAGTTTTGGTCAACCTGGCTATAATGTGTCTTGGAGAAGATCTTCTTGGGTTGATTCTATTTGGGGTCCTTTGTATTTCTTGGGACTGGATCTTTGAATGCCTCTCTAGGTTTGGAAAGTTTTCTTGCAGGATTTCATGGAATAGATTATCAATGCCCTTATGGGTCTCTTCACCTTCTGAAATGCCAATTATCCGGATGATTGGACGTTTGATGGTATCTAGTACTTCTTGCATATTATTCTCAAATTTTTGGGCCATTTTCTCAGCCTTCATGGTGGATTTTTCTAGGCCAGCAATTTCCTCTTCTATATCTGAGATTCTATGTTCTGTATGATATAGTCTGCTTTTAATACTTTCAAGGTAGATTTTGACTTCCTGTATTATAGACGTCATCTCTAACAGTTCCATTTGATTCTTTTTTAAAGTGTATAATTCCTCTTTTAGACCTTGCAAGAATTTCCTCACCTCCTGGAACTCTTCAACTTCTTTCTCCTTTCTCTTTAGCAGTTCATTGTCTCTCTTCTCTTCCATCTCTGATAGCTTTGCTATTATGAATGTTCTAAATTTTTTATCAGACATTTCCATGATTTCCATTGAATTGCTTGTGGATGAAGAGGAGTTATTCTTTTCTCTTGGAGGAGAGGTATTCTCTTGCTTTCCCATATTTCTTGTGGTCCTGCAGTGATTTCTAGTCATCTGATGGATGGTGTGTTTCTAATTCTTTCTTTTTTTTGGAGAGGTTTTCACTATAGGGTGCGTGCGCTTGCCAGACAGACAGAGAGACATAGAGACAGAAAGCAAGAAATCACCCCCCCCCCCCAGGGGGGATGGTCACGCCGCAATCCCTTCTCCTCCACTCTCCTCTCGGGATCTTGGGCACGCACGCACATGCGCCCAGCGTGAGTTTTAAGCCACCGGGTCCAGGACGCGAACCGCGGTTGACTACGTGGGAGTCCAGCAACATAGCCATTATGCTAACTGCTGGTTCCCAGTGTTTCTAATTCTTGAAGTTCAATCTGAATGTTCAGGAGCAAGCAGAAAGAGGTGATCTGGAATCTCTTTGCTGTTCTGTTGTGATCGCTCACGCTAGCTTGTTTGCTGGAGGCTGAATTATCACTAGAAAATCTTCATTTCTCTTGCACCCTGAAATAACTAGTTCGCAGGAGCCATGAGGAATGGCAAACATTTTTTGAGTACCTACAAGTAGCAGGCATTCTGCAAGGTCTTTCTACATTTACTACTTCACTTAACCCTTTCAATAATCCTGAGAGGTAAGTTTTTTTTTTTTTTTTTTCCTTTAAGTTTTGCTATAGGGTGCATGTACTCACCGGAGTGGGCAGGGATGGAAGTGAGAAAACAACCCCCAGGAGCGATGGCCATGCCACAATTCTTTTTCCTATGGTCTCCTCTCCTGGATTTTGGACACACACACACACACACACACACACACACGCCCAGCATAATTTTCAAGTTACCAGGTCAATGACTTGAACCACCCAGTTGGCCATGTGGGACCCAGTCTTAACCTCCATGCTACCTGCTGACCTCTGAGAGAAGATTACTTTACTTACTAGAGGCTGAAAGCAAAACCCAGGAGCTTTACATTTCTCAAAACCAGATTATGAAACAGAAATTATCCATATTTTAATATAAAGCCAATTTACATGTACTTTCACCATATCAGCTTATAAGGAAGAATAGTCTCTCATCCCAACATCACTGAATATAGATGTGTGGAGATGCTTAAGAAGTCACTAAACATGGGACCAGCAGTTGGCGTAATGGCTATGTCACTGGACTCCCATGTAGTTGACCGCAGTTCGAGTCCCGGACCCAGTGGCTTAAACTCATGCCAGGCGTGTGTGTGTGCGTGCCCAAGATCCCGAGAGGAGAATGGAGGGGAAGGGATTGTGGCGTGGTCATCTCCCCTGGGGGGTGATTTCTTGCATTCTATTTCTCTGTCTCTCTCTGTCTTTCTGGTGAGCACACGCGCCCTATAGCAAAAATCTCTCAAAAAAAAAAAAAAAAAAGAAAAAGAAAAAAAAGAAGTCACTAAACAATGCTTTTCTGGCATAGGAACTCAGAGTCTTAGAAACCAGGTCTCCCTACTCTTAACCCAGAGCTTTTTCTGACTGATTTCTGTTGCTTTCCATGATCAGAGAATGAGACAAAAGTGAGGCCAGAGGGGCCAGCAGGTGGCGTGGTGTTTAAGGTGCTGGAATTCCCACATGGCTGACCATGGTTTGAGTCCTGAACCTGGCAACTTGCTCTCTCTCTTTCTCTCTCTGTCTTTCTCTGGCAAAACTCATGTGAAAAATAAATAAATAAAATAATTAGTAAAAAAAAAAAAAGTGAAGTCAGAAGTTTACATCTTTTTCCCTTCCTGAGCTCACCAGACAACAAGAAGAGCCAATCTTCAGATTTTGAAAAGTTTTAACAATGCCCCTATGTAAGTATTTCTAGTGGTTTTAAAATATAATGGTCTTAAATAAAAATTAAATACAATGGTCTTATCCTGAGCCCCTTTCCTGCTCTGGAAGTAAAGGTTTTATCCTGTCATGTAGAGAACCAGAGACATGAGAGCCCGGCGTTCCCTCCCCCCGACATTGCTCTGCTCTCCTTCACAACCCACCAATTCCCAAACACTGAGAAGAGCAGATGTACTATCCCTCAACAAAGTAGGCTACCTTCCTGGCTCGCTGGTTTCCCCACTTCAGTTCAGGGGCATTGTGCTAGGCTTCCTGAAATGCAACTGCAGGTGAGACACTCTGTGGGGAAGGCCAGGAGGAAAGTGAACAAGTCTGGTAGCAACAGACTGGGGAAAACCTCACTCATTCTACCCTGGTAGATGGGAATTAGCAACTGCCAACTCCCATTTTTCTTTAGAAAATCCTATTCGAGACCAGTTCCACAGGGAAAATTGGTGATACACAGAGTTTTAGTTTTATACTCATTCAAAAGTTCCTGTGGAGCCAGGAGCACTCAGCATGGGATCTGGAAGCAGAGGTGAACACCAGGGACTACGCAAATACTACAGAGGCTGCTGAAAAGCTCAGTGGGGCTCCCTGAGCGTCCTAGAAAAGATATGAACCTGACAAATGGCTGGGGGTCAACAAAACTTCCTGGGCAAAGGAGGCTCCGCCCACTATCCTAAGAACCCTCAGAAGGAAGAAAAATACTGAACGGAAAAATGGAATGGTAGGAAGGCTGCTCTTTGAAAGGCAGTTTTTAAGGAATTTAAACTATTACTTTATTTTTAAAAAAATGTTATTTATTCATTCATTCATTTTAATTTGATCAGAGGCGTGCGTGCACGCGTGTACACACACACACAAACACACACACACACACACACGGGGGGGGGGGGCGGGTGCAGTGAGAAAGCAAGACACCAGGTCCAGGACTCAAACCATGGTTGGCCATGTGGGAGTGTCCAGCGCCTTAACCACCATGCTACCTGCTGGCCCCCTAAACTACTGTCCCCTTCTAGAAACTGACTCCTTCACTGTTCTACATGAAGTCAGTTGTTCAAAACATTTGATTGTGCAGAATACACATTCATGAATTCACCACCAAGAACACTTCAATCTTCTTGAAGCTGTCAACCTTGCCTCTCTCCGGGGATGAGTCTCAGTGGGAAGGCTAACATGGGGCCCTCAGCAATCTGGCTTCCCCACCTAACATCAGAGCAGAGGACAGAAACAAAACTGCTCTGAAATCAGGCATAGATTCTTGCTGGATTTCCTGCTTCAACATCTCACAAACTAGAGGCTACCAAATCTGAGATAAAGTGTTACCTAAGCCCTGCTTTTGCTTTATTTTCATTTTCTGATATAGCAAGTGTGTGTGTATGCACAAGAGAGAGCAAGAGCACACGTACCACCTCAACAGGTCTCGTCACACCGCCATCTCCTTCCCCCATCCCTGCTCCAGCTCCTCAGAAGCCTGGGCCTGAGTGTTTTTTTCAAGCTGACCTGGGGGGATCTGAACCTGCAGCTGGCCATGTGGCTTCCAGCCTTGCAGGGCACTTGGGTTACCACAGTGACTGGGCCTGGGCCATGCCTTTTAATGCTGTCCGACAGCCCATGGAATAGAGTCTGTCCATGTTTTCAAAACCTGAGTAGAAACTGAGGCTGCTCCGAGTGTTAAACTTAGATACTGTGCTGTGAATGTACAGAGTGAAGAAATCAGTCAAGGCTGGGCTCTTTTCTTCCTTTCTCTCTCTCTCTCTCTCTGTTACCTCTCATTAACCTTGTATGACACTCCTGTACTGGAGTTGCATTATCATCATCCACATCACACAGAAGGGGAACCTGAGGCCAAAGCCATAAAATGACTACTTCATAGTGAGGGTGCAGCAAGAAAATAGGCATTGTGACTCCCAGTGCAGCTTAGCCAAGAACATTTTTTAAAATAATTTTTTAATTTTTAAAATGTATTATTATTATTATTTAATTTGATAAGAGAGTGAGAGAGGGAAAGCGAGAAAGCAAGCCACTAGGTCCGGGACTCAAACTGCATTGGACATGAGAGTGCAGCACCTGAACCACCACGCCACCTGCTGGCCCCCAGCAGAGACAATTTTGAAACTATAATTTATTTCCAAAAAAGCAGTCACACTGTTTAACAGTGGCAGAAGGCAAAACTTCTCTCTGAACTGGCCGGGCCATACGGTCCCCTGACCAATCCATTAGAGGATGAAGGTCCCACAATGGGGAAGCATGTGTCTTTCTGCCAGGCACAGGAGGAAGGCTGATGTGGGAATTTCTTGACAGTGTGGGGGAAATACAGTGCCATGTTTCACGCAGATCAAATTCCAGGTTGCTTTGTCCATGGTCATTTGTAAATCACGGACCAGGGAAACAAAATGGCATTTGTCTACTGTCAGTTGAAGGCTGTGTGGCAAAAACAAGCTAGAGGTAAAGGGAAACCTGGACCAAGAATGAGAAAACTATTTCACTTTCCAACGATGCAGATGTCAAAGACCCATGTATCTGGTCACTTCCCTTGCCACAGTAGCACAAATTTTTTCACAGACACACAAGTATCTGTGAAAAAAGGATGGTTTTCTTAAGCCTTACCATGGCTCAATGAATTAACTCTTGACTCAATTTCCTGCAAAAATGGGGAGAACTACCTACCTCACACTTTGGAAGCTACGAACATGGTGGCACAGGTACAATCTACATGGCACTACCTCATGGTAGAAACCTCGTAAAATTTCATCTGTGTACTTCACTTTATGTGGCAGATACAATGGGTCAAGATCCATTCCATTCTTCTAGCATGCCTTCCTGTATTTCAGAAGCTAATTAGTGAAAAGCTGTCTTTCTTTTTTTCAGAGGCTTTTACTTTAGGGCACCTATGCTCACCAGAGAGAGAGACAGACAGACATGGTGAGAGGGAAAATGAGAAATCACCCCCCTCGGGGGATATCCATGCTGCAACCCCTTCTCCATTCTCCTCCTGGGACCCTTAGGCATGCACGCACATGCACCTAGTGTAATTTTAAGGCCATCGGGTCCAGGACTAGAATCATGGTCAGCCATGTGGGAGTCCAGGGACATATCTGCTATACCATCTACTGGTCCCTAAAAGCTGTATTTTTAAGCTCCCCTTTTAGTTCAGCCAATCAGACGCACTTGTATGGGATGTAGAGCTTTCTGCTGTTTCTAGACAGTCACAGAAGCCTTTGGTTTTTCTCCCACAGGATTAGCAGGGTCCCCATGCCTGGACTCCAGCTTTGCCGATGTTGAAAGACAGGGGTGGGTACCTTCGTCTTAACTGTGTGGGCCAGAGCTGAGGGGCACTGGGCTTCCCAACTGATGGTTTCCCAGTTATAAGGAAGAAGGACATGGTCGGTCTTAACCTAGAGCCTGCTTCTCCCCCCCCACCCCCCCACCATGACTGCACAATCAGGACGTGCACTAAATCTCTTCTAGAAACCAGCTAGAGTGGGTTCTCTTCTATATAACCAAACCCTGACCAGTACACTGTGAATGATAAGGTACTACCCATTTACCCAGAACAGATTAAAAATGTACCTTATAAGAGACTTCTTGGACAGAAAAACATTTACTGATGAAATCTCAGACATTGGTCCAAACTATCCCAACAGGAGGAACTGCCTTCAATCTGTTGCATGAACTGTCTGGAGTAAGACCTCCCTGGGATGAACTATCCACAGCAGCCCTGACATTCAACCCCTCCTTCAGCAGCTCCACTGAACTCTCCCCTGGTTTTGTAGGTGGGATGGGACTAGCTCACGGGAGGTCAACACTACATATCCAGAAGGGCCTGGGGGAAAATAGCAAAGGTTTCCAAGCTTTTATTTCCAGCCAGAGACTTTCACTTTTTCCAATCCACACTGTGGCCTGCAGAGAGCCAGCCTCGCTATCTGATGGGCAACGTGCCAGGGGCTATTGTGCACAGGCCCACAGCCTGGAGCAGGAAAGGGAAGTCTCCCCAAACCAATGGCTATCAGAGGAAGCGAATGGAAAAACCAGGAGTTGGCAGAACTGCTCCAGGGCATTTTCAGTTTTGTTTTTATCTTCATTTCAGAAATTGGGAGCCAAGGAGATGCACAACAGCATTCGAGAACAACTGAGACAAGGAACCAAACAGGACAGGGTATCGAACGGTAGGACTCACCAGTGCTAGCACATTTACAGCAGTGACAGCAGTGATCCAGATAGCATAAAGCATGGTGTTATACACAACAGAGGTTCCATAAGCCCCAGGGTGCAGGCACAGGCAGGAGTAGCAGGTTCTCTGGGACACCCTTCCCTGGCATTTCAACCTGACCTTGCTCTAACCACACTGGGCCATGTGTACTCATCTCAACACCAGCTCAAGCAAAAGATCGCAGTAGTCCTCTGTTCAGAGTGACCCACGATGTCCCATGAAGGTCCTTAACACATAAGAAGCTGGGGTTTAAGTTGCCAGCAGTTTGCATTCCTCCTGGGGCATGCTAGCCCTGCTAGCCTCCTTAACCCAAAGAAGCAGAGTCGAGGTACGGTCTCACCCTGGGATACGGTTGATCTTTTGCTTAGTATTCTGGCTCAACGCTGAAAGACCGGCTCTCAGACAACAACCCTTCTCACAGGAGAACTGCATCAGGAAGCTGCTGCCGTCAGGAAGCTGCCTCTGCAGGGAGTTCTAGGGCTTTGGGTCAGTGTTAATGTGTAGGTCATTGCAAGTACAAAGAGATAGCATTTTTGGTCACCAATTATTTTCTAAATTCTTTTCTTTTTTGAGGGACAGATGAGATGGGGAGGTGAATCAAGTATTTTTTCTCCTTCAAAAGAAAAAAAAAAAATTAAGAGAGATTTTTGCTATAGGGTGTGTGTGCATGCTGGAGAGACAGAGACAGAAAGTGAGAAATCACCTCCCAGAGAGGATGGCAACACGGCAATCCCTCCTCCATTCTCCTCTCAGGACTATGGGCATGCACACATATGTGCCCAGTGTGAGTTTTAAGATGCTGGGTCTGGGACTTGAACCGCGATCAACTACACAGGAGTCTAGCAATGTAAACATTATGCCATCTGATGGCCCCTTCAAAAGAAAATCTTTTTTTTCTTAAAGAATTATTTAACTTTTATTTATTTATTTTTTAAAAATTTTGACCAGAGAGAGATAGAGAGAGAAAGTAAGAAAGCAAGAAAGCAAGCCGCCAGGTCTGGGACTCAAACAGCAGTCGGCCATGTGGGAGGCTAGCACCCTTAACCACCACACCACCTGCAGGCTCCAAAAGAAAATCTTAATGAATATTTCTTAATATGTTCACAGAGGGCCAGTCTGTACAGAGTACTTTTTGACATTTTTGACAAGACCTTGAGACACCCTATGTGTTTCAACTTAAAACTCCCATTTTATTTTGAGGTTGCTACCTTGTACTACCAGTTCCTGGTCTCCTCTAGTATCACAAGGATTTACAATGAGAAGGAAATCGACCTTGGAAGTGTAGGAAGCTGACCTTTCTGTTTTCACGTGTATGGCCACTGCCTCTGCAGTCCTGGCTTCTACCCTTTCAAACCTGTACCAGGACTGGAAGTTTGTACTACCCACAGCACTCTAGCTCTTCACTGCCTAGCTGTCATTAGGTCACTTCTTCATTTGAACATTTCTTTTGAATTCCTTCTCTTCCAGAATTTTTCCTCCCCTTCACTCTGAGGTAGAGAGTTCCCCACTCCTTTCCAAAGCGTGATAAGCCTCCCACCCAGACTGCCTGATCATGCCCTACAGGAGTCAGCTCCCGCATAATCTCCTCCTCAGTACCTTCACTGCTCCTTTGCAGCTGTCTTTATTCCTCCCTTCATAAACTTGCTCAGATCTCTAGCCTAAACATATCCTGACCCAGGGTCGGCAGGTGGCATAGTGGTTACGGTGCTGATCTCCAGAACGGCCAACTACAGTTAACGTCCTGGACCTTGTGGCTTGGAAATCACACCAGGAAAGTGTGGGTGCCCAAGATCCAGGACGAGAATGGAAGAGAAGGGATTGTGGTGTGGCCATCCCCTCTGAGAGGTGATCTCTTGCTTTCCTGCTCACTGTCTCTCTTTGTCTCTCTCCTTTACGGTTAGCACACAGGCCCTATGGCAAAAAAACTTTAAAAAAAAAAAAAAAAATTCTGGTCTTGGGGCCAGTTGATGGCATGGCGGTTAAGGCAGCTGGATCCCACATGGCCAGCTTCACAGTTCAAGTCCAGACCTGGAGCTTGAAAAACAAGCGAGGCACAGGACCAGCAGTTAGTGTAATGGCTATGTCGCTGGACTCCCATGTAGCCGACTGAAGTTCGAGTCCGGACTCAGTGGCTTAAACTCATGCCAGGCGCGTGTGTGTGCATGCCCAAGATCCCGAGAGGAGAATGGAGGAGAAGGGACTGCGGCGTGGCCATCCCCCCGGGGGGTGATTTCTCACTTTCTGTCTCTCTGTCTCTGTCTGTCTGGTGAGCGTACGCGCCCTATAGCAAAAACCTCTCAAATAAAAAAAAACAAAAACAAAAACAAAAAACAAGCGAGGCACGTGTGAGTGCCCAAAGTTCCAAGAGGAGAATGGAGGAGAAGGGACTGCAGCCTGGCCGTCTCCCCTAGGGGATGATTTCTAACTTTTTCTCTCTCCCTCTCTTTCTCTCCAGTGAGCACATAAGCCCTATAGCAAAAACTAACAACAACAACAAAATCCTGACCTCATTTCAGCTGTACCATTATGCCACCAGCTCATCTCTTTTTTTCTTTTACTACCAAAGAAAAAATTGGTTATCTCTACTCATCTTAAGGACCCCAGATGGGTTTGCCTCACTGTGGAATTATGAGGCAAAGCAAGTGGAAAGGCAGAGTATGAACAGAGGCAAAGGAATCAGATTAAACAGGAGTTAGAATGTGGTGGGAGAGGCCTTGAGTTGAGGCTTGTCTACATGGGGTAAGGACGCTGCCTAGCATATTACGGAAGTGCAGTGCTTGAGCTTGGCTTCAAAGGTGGGCAGAATTTCCATAGGCAAAGATGTGAGAAAGGACATTTTCACATAGGGAAAATTCCATGTGACCTACCTGGCAATATCTGTGGGGGTGGGGTGGGGGGGGGACTCACTATCTAGTAGGTTATTTTATATGTATTTTTTAACATGAACTAGTTTCACAAACTAACTGGCTTGAAAAAATCTTGAAATGGGCCAGCTGGTGGCATGGTAGTTAAGGTGACTGAATTCCACATAATCGACTGTAAGGTTCAAGTCTCAGACCCAGTGGTTTGAGAAACATGCTGGGCCATGTCTCCAAATTTCTGAAAGGAAAATGGAGAAGGGACTGTAGTGTGGCTATCCCCTTTAGGGAGTACTTTCTCACTTTCCTTCTTTCTCTTTCTCTCTCTCCCCCTCTGGCAAGTGCATGTACCCTATAGCAAATTATTTTGAAAAACTTTGGAATTCAAGGTATGTATATTATGATGGAAAAAAACAAAGGGTGAAAATGATAGCTGGCTTCAAATATTTGCAAAACTGTCATATGAAAGATTTTATCTGTGTTATTTGTGTTGTTTAAGAAAGCAGTACCAGAGGGACCAGCAGTTGGCATAATGGCTATGTGGCTGGACTCCTATGTAGTTGACTGCAGTTTGAGTTCTGGAACCGGTGGCTTAAACTCACACTGGGCTCATGTGTATGCATGCCCAAGGTCCCTAGAGAAGAATGGAGGAGAAGGGATTGCGGCAGGGTCATCCCCCGGGGGTGATTTCCTCGCTTTCTGTCTCTCTGTGAGTACACGTGCCCCATAGCAAAAACCTCTCAAAAAGAGAGAGAGAGAGAGAGAGAGAGGGGAGTATCAGAATCAGTGGGTAAAACAAGAGAAGGTATATTTCCCAATTCAAATAAGGAAACATTTCAAATGAACAGAGATGTCTAAAATCAAACTGGACTATCTTGCATTTCCTCATCTTTGCAAGTGTTGCTGTGGGAGCTGAATGACCAGAATGCTACAGGCTCTCACTGAATATCCACAAGAATGTAAATATTAACAGCAAAGAAATAGTAAGTTGAGGCTTACTAACCAGGGGCTTCTCCTTTGACCCTCTTTCTACTACTAGGACATTCCTCATGCTTAAACCTTGACTCCTCTTGGGGTAAGCAGGTGGTGTGGTTGTTGGTACATTGGACTCCCACCTGGCTGACTGTGGTTCGAGTTCCATACCTAGTGGCTTTCTTTCTCACTTTTTCTCTCTCTCTAACACTCCCTCTCCCTCTCCCTCTCCCTCTCCCTCTCCCTCTCCCCCTCCCTCCCTCCCTCCCTCCTCCCTCCCTCCCTCCCTCCCTCCCTCCCTCTCTCTCTCTCTCTCTCTCTCTCTCTCTCTCTCTCTCTCTCCGGTGAGCACATGAGCCCTACAGCAAATTAAAGAAAATAATGATGATGAATAAACTTAAATAAATAATAATTAAGTAAATAATTATTTAAGACAAAACTTCTGACTCCTCTCTATTCTTGTTTCCTTTATGTCCACAGGATATTGCAGTAGCACATACCAAGCACTCAGACATTTGTAAGAATGACAGGTTTGGAGGCCAGTATGTGCATGGAGGTTAAGGTGGCTAGATCCCACATGTCCTGGACTTGGCAGCTTAGAAAACACACAGGGTGCGTGTGCATGCGGGCCCTAGATCCTGAGAGAAGGGAGGAGTAGGAATTGCAGAATGGCCATCTGCCGGGGGAGGGGGGCAGGTTTCTCACTTTCTTTCTTTTTCTCTCAGTCAAGTGTGAGTGCCCTATAGCAAAACTAAAACAAAAAAAGGCAGATTTATATCTCTTACTCTTGGTTTGTCCTTTCCAACCTGGCTGGTTCCATTAAGTCCTCCTCCCCACGCTCCTAATTTCTTTCCTACTTCTCTGGTCACTCCTTTCCTATGTCCTCTGCAGTTTATTTTCTAACTGGCCACTGAGTGTAAGGTTCCAAAGGCTCGGTCCTAGGCCCTTTCCTCTGGTCATTCTATAGTCTCTGCTTAGGCCCACTTTGCTGAGCCCACGGTTGCAACTTGAAAATTTACATTTTTTTTTCCCTAACCTTGATTTTCTCCCCTTTGAGCTAGAGACCTGCATATCTAACTGCCTATTTGATATGCCGTCTGAGCTATCTCAAAGGCACAATCAACATGTCTGGAATGTCAGATCTGTCCCTTTGCAGCACCTAAAGCCAGGCTCTCTATTTCTGCCTCAGTGAAAGGTAGTGCCATTTTTGAGCTCCGTAAAGCATAACTTACCTCCCTTCTCAATACCTGCAAATTCAGTCCAATACCACAGCAATTCTCCAGCCTTTTGGCCTTGGAGCCCCTTTACACATGAAAACCAGAGACTCTTAACTTTTTATTATGTGGGTTATATCACCTGATATTTACTGTATTTAAAATTAAAGCTCAGAAAATTTTAAGTACAATAATACACAAGCACACATTTCAATAGCTATCAGTGATGACATCACCTCAAGAACATGCCTTCTGGAAAACTCTACTGTGCATTTGTGAGACAATGGGTGTCACGCTTTGGCATGATTCTACAAATAACTGTGACCAAGACCACACTTGGAGAACCACTAAAATGTCATGTTCTGTCAGTTTACCCCTAAATGCCTCAAACCCACCTGTTCCTTGCTCTGTCCATTGCTGTCAGCAGCCTAATCTAAGCTCCTGTTTTCTTTCACCTGGACAACTACATTACGGTTTCCTTGGATCCATTTTTGCTCCTTCCAATCGGTCCACGCTGCAGCCAGAGCCATCTTTTCAAAATATAAATCTGAATATGTCATGCCACCCATCCCTCCTCACTTAAAAACCCTAAAGTGGCTTTCATGCTTTGGAAATGATGATTAAAATATTTACTACTGTCCATAAGGTTCTGCCTCCCTTTCAGCCTCATCCCACCCTCCTTTTCCTTGTTCCAGGCTCTCCAGCTACAAGGGCTTCTGCACAAGTAGCACCCCTTACCTGGAACCCTCTTCTCAGTATCCTCTTTGCCTAATTCCTGCCTAGGGTAATAGTCTAAGGCTCTCCTGGCTCCAAGATCAGGTTTCATCTCTCAGTTAAACACAGTCCCGCACCAACTTCAGCTTGTATTATATGTTAATCACATCACGCAAGTAAATGCTGGTTATTCCACAGGGACAAGGCCATACAGTAGGTACTTTGGTAATTATCTCTTGAAAGAATTAAAATGCAGCTCGATGGGAGAGATAAAGATACAGCCTTGTTAAGCCTCTCATGGAGATGTATATAAGGGGCAAATATTTTCAGAGGTTTCCCACTGCTGATTAAAAAAAATCCTTAAGTGCTTTTTTTGAGACTCCTTAGAAAGTAGCCCATACATAATACTATTGCAGGCTTTTTTGTTCCTCCTCCAAAATCATCAGCCAATCTGGACCTGAGGGATGATGAGCTCTCTAGAGGCATAGTCTCAAAGTCCTTTCCCTCTTCCATGCCTGTGAAAATCCTCCATAATCTCTCAAGGCTCAGCTCAAACAGTTACTCCCCAGAATGCATCTTCCAAGTCATTCCAGTACAAAAACATCTCTTCCATTCTTGGCTCTGTACAAGGCTCTCAGGCTCTATGCACATCTCTCACCACGTCCACCACACCCCACCCACACCCCAGATCACCTGGGTTCTCGGAACTCAGCATGTTTTTTCATGATTGTGCCCAGCAGGCGCTCTTTCCTGTGCTTGGAAAGAGCCATGTCTGTTCTACTTCATGCTCAGTAAATCTTTTCTGGCATGTTCAGCTCTGACTTTCCCTCTCTGTGAAAGTCCTTCTCTTCTGAGCACTCTCACCCTTTCACATGCTCCACTGTAGCATTCCCCCTGTCCAATGGCTAGTACCTAATGCTTGCTGAATAAAGGAAGCCAGATCTAGGTGTGCTGAGAGACTGTGTTGCCCACCCTCTAAGTGAAAAAGAACTACTTCATAGAATGCTCACTCTTCAGCATTCTCAGCCAGGGAAGTCATTCCCATACATGGCTCCCTACAACGTGGAGAAAGAGTCCAAATGGCCCAGCATTTAGCCCCTGCCATCACACATAAATCAGGCTTGCCTGGGGCAGGAGACCCCATCACTGTCCCATGTCAATCCTCGCTGATTACTGGACAAAGAACAATGTTGTCCTTCACCAATCCTCTCAGTCTTTACCAGGACTCTGGAAAAGAGGCCAAGCTGGCAGCACTGTCCAGACTCTGGGGCACCCAGACTCTAGGGCCAGAGCTATTCTGGATAGGGTCTCCTTGCTGGAGTGCTGGCTCTTTCTTCTCAACCAGCTTACTGAAAATACATCTACCAACTACCCACAATTATCCACTGAAATCTGAAATTCAGATACAGACTTTCAGCGTGGCAACACTTATTACAGTACTTGCTTGGGTTCCAGAAAGTACTCAATGAGGCACAGTCAATGTCTGTGACACATTTTTCCTGCAATTCCCTCAGGAAGCCCAACATACACAGACAAGCTCAGTGACACGACCACTGTTCAGACCTCCTGGGCTCAGTTCAGGATCTTCAGAGAGCAGTTCAGTATGAAGCAATCCTACTGGTACTGGTCAGGACAAGCTGGGCTTCCTAGCAGTGGCAGGGGTCTCAGCAACACCAAGGCAGTAGGATCAACACACGTTTGATAAGGTCAGATTTCCCTCGATACAGATTCCACAATTCAAGAAACAGGCTTCTCCTCACACTGGGAAATGGAGGTCCAGAGAAACACTGGGTCATCTATACACTGTACAGGCTTGTACTCCTTTCTGGGGAGGCCTGGCAGCAGCTACATAGCTTTCTTTTAGTTAGCCAGCTGTACACACTGTTGCAACAGTCGCCTGTCCTTCCCAGACCACTCAGTTTGACTCTCCATGAGTTTAATTGGTCAGTGTATTCCTAGAAGCATAAGGACTTCTCTGGAATCATAATCAAGAGATCTGAGGTCAAAACTCAAACTTAGACCTGATTCCTAATTTTAGAAGTCCACAATACTTTTGGGGGAAAAATGGTTAAAAATGAGCATAGGGCCAGGTGGTGGCACAGTGGTAATGCAACTGGATCCACATGGACAAAGTCCTGGGACCTCTCTGAGCACTCTGGGCCATCTGAGACTGGAGGTAGACTGTGGTATAAAGACCCAATGGGGGGTGGGGGTGCCTATCTCTCTCTCTCTTTCTTTTATGGAAGAAATAAAGTTTTTTAAAAATGTAGACTACCATTGAAAGTCTTTAAGCAGATGTTTCAGATCACTTTTTCATGTTTAAAAGAAATTTAATCATGCTAATCATTACTCATTATATAGTAAGCTCCTCAAGGGTTAGTATACCATCCCAGTCATTTCTCTAACCCTCCTTCTCAAACAAAGGCATATAGGATTACTCTGCACAGGGTAGTAAACACAATTTCTTTTTCAGAGACAATGTCTTGCTACGTTGCCCAGGCTGGCCTTGATCTTGTGATCCTCCATCCTCAGCCTCCCAAATAGCAAGGAATATAGGCACATACCACTGGGCCCCACTGTCAAGAAACATTTGATGATTGCCTTTTAATAAATATTGATTTTTTAAAAATGTATGCAGATAAAACAGATGAGAGGGAGAAAAAGGGGTGAAATACTCACTGACAGATAGATGCCTGCTTCTGGGCTCAGGGGGCTGGTAGATGGTATTTATATCCCCCGCAGACTGGGAAGCCTTGATCCGCACCTGCCTGGACACTCCAGAGTGGGGAGAGGAACTGGTCTGTAAGAGAAGACAAAAATGTCTGAGATAGATCTTTAAGAAGGCAGGCCAATAAAGACCACCCCAGTCCTTCCCTAGAACTCTCCACACTCTCAGCCATCTAACTTACTATCTTTTTGTTTTGGTTTGGTTTGGTTTTACTAGAAGGCACATATGCTTGCCAGGGAGAATGGTCACGTCACAATCCTTCTTCTTCCATTTCTCTCTTGTTTCAGGATTTTGGGCGCCCATGCACATGGACTTAGCATGCTTCTTAAGCTATCAAGTCTAGGACTTGAACTGCATGGTCAGTCATGTGAAATCTAGCTGCCTTCACCAACAGGCTCCATGATTTTTTTTTCTTTGAGAGGTTTTTGCTATAGGGTACATATACTTGCTGGACAGACAGAGAGAGACAGAAAGCAAGAAATCACCACCCAAAGGGGATGGCCATTTTTCTCTTGGGATTTTGAGTACACATGTACACATGCCCATTGTGAGTTCTAAGCTGCCGGGTCTGGGACTTGAACCATGATCAACTACATGGAAGTCCAGTGATGTAGCCATTACATCATCTGCTGGTCCCACCCATGTTTGTAGTATATGAGCTACCTGGCTTTCCCCCAAATCTTACTCTTTAATCTGGCTTGGCAAGCCACTATTTGATCAATGTAGTTTTATAGCCTCAGTGATAGATGAGCACTGAGACCCAGTGCCCCAGCAAATACCCTTTCATAAAACTGTCCACATCATGGGGCCGGCAGGTGGCACAGTGGTTAAGGATGCTAGACTCCCACATGGTTGAGAGAGGTTTGAGTCCTGAACCTGGTGGCTTACTTTCACTCTTGCTCTTACTTTGTCCCTCTCTGTTCAAATTAGATAGATAGATAGATAGATAGATAGAGTTAAATAAAGTAATTCTTTTAAAAAAAAAGAAGAAATTTAAAACTGTTCACACCATAGAGCTTAGGAAGAGTGGGAGGAAATTATTTCAGCAGCAAGATCACCTGCCACGAGGGGGTCAGAACAGAGAAGGATGGCAATACCTCTGCCCAACAAAATTTTGGTTGCTAAAAAGCAGCTCCATGTGCTTCTTCATTTCCAACCACAATCCCTTCCTGAAAATTAAGGTAATCAGATCTGTTGCAGGTCTAGCCAAGGCAGTGTAATCAAGAGTGTCCCACTTTACAATGGCTGAAGCCACACAAGAGGCCCGGGTTTGGTTCCCAGTCCAATCGAAATAGGTAAGGATGGTGGTGCACACCTGTAGTCCTAGATAACTGGGAGGTAGGGTCAGGAGGATCAAGATATGACCCTTTCAAAAATAGTTATCTTGGGGACCAGCAGGTGGTATGGTGGTTGAGGTGCTGGACACTCCCACATGGCTGACCATGGTTCAAGTCCTGGACCTGGTGCCTTGCCTTCTTACTTTCCCTCTCCATCTGTGTATGTGTGTGTCTCTACCTCTCTCTGGTCAAATTAAAATAAATGAATGAATAAACAACATTAAATAAAGTAATTCTTTAAAAAAATATATAACTATCTCTTGGGCTGGCCCTGAAGCACAGGGATGCATCTAGGGAGCTGAATTCCACATGGGTGATCATGGTTCAAATCCCAGTCACAGTGGCTTAAAAAACACATTAGGTATGTGCCTGTGTGCATGCCCAAAATTCTGACGTGGGGAGGAAATGAAGGAAAAAGGACTACAGTGTGACTAAGTCCCATTGGGGGTGTTTTGTGTTTCTCTTTCTGGTGAGCAATTATATCCTGTAACAATAACAAATTAAATTAAATTAAATCTCTCTCTCTCTCTTCCTTTCTCCTTCCCCCCATGCACACACTCACTGAAAACATTTTCAAAAAATCTCAGTTCTGGGACCAGCAGTTAGCATAATGGCTATGTCGCTGGACTCCCAAGTAGTCGACTGTGGTTCAGGTCCCAGACCCAGTGACTTAAACTCACGCCAGGTGCATGTGCGTGCATGCCCAAGATCCCGAGAGGAGAATAGAGAAGGGATTGTGGCGTGGCCATCCCCCCTGGGGGGGTGATTTCTCGCTTTCTGTCTCTCTGTCTCTCTCTGTCTTTCTGGCGAGCGCACGTGCCCTATGGCAAAAACCTCTCCAAAAAAAAAAAAAAAAAAGTCAGTTCCTTCAAAGTTTGAGGGCTTACATGTAAATCATCTCAGGATCACGCTTAACTGGGAAAAGCTATTGTAGGCATCATTCTTCCAGAGGTTCAGGACCTCAGCACAGAGTTGGCAGCTTCCTGTATCCATCCCTACTTTGCATCTCAATTTTGAATATAAAAGCCGAGACAGGAAAGGAGGTTCAGTGGTCAGCCAAGCCACCAGGTAAGCCCGAGTGAGAAACAAGCAACAAGGGGAGCCTTTGCACCGAGAAAGCTTAAAACTGAACCTCAGACATGAGCAAGTGATGCCAAGATATAATTACAAATCAGTAGAGCACTATCAAGAGTGGAAGTGGGGCCAAGCAGGTGGTGTTGTGGTTAAGGTGCTAGATTCCCACATGGTTGACAGCAGTTCAGGTTTCAAACCTGGTGGCTTGAAAATCATGCCAGATGCATGTGCATGCAAGCCCAAAATCCCAGGAGAAGAATGGAGGAAAAAAAACTACAGCATGGCCATATCTCCTTAGAGGTGATTTCTCACTTTTGCTCTCGTCTGTCTTTCTCTGGCAAGTGCATGTGCTCTATGGCAAAAGCTTAAAAAAAAAAAAAAAAGTGGGAATGGAGCTCAGGACTTATAAACAATTTGGGTCAAAGTTTCTATTTACTTCTTTATCTGTTCCACCTCCCATAAGAAAAAGAAGGAAAGAAAAAGTCTGACCCAAACAAACTCTATATCCTGTCCTCCAGGAAAGAGGCCTCCCACACTCAGGAGCAAGTTCAGCTGCCAAGCAGCCTCCTTAAGTCTCCCTATGCCAGACTTCATCACATGTGGGCTGTCTTGACAAACTGTCTTGCCTTAACAGGAAGTCAGACCAAGGGGAAGTGAATTTCTTGCCAGAGCCTCTGATGTGCAATCTCTCTCTGCTGAGAGACAGGAAGGAAAAAATAGTCAAGCCACACACTGGGGAAGTGGGCTAGCAAAGAGCAAGGAAGGCCAAAGGCCTGCAGTCAGTCAGAAAAGAGCTATAGGGGGACCAGCAGTAAGCGTAATGGCTATGTTGCTGGACTCCCATGTAGTCGACCGTGATTCGAGTCCTGGACCCTGTGGCTTAAAAAAAAAAAAAAAAAAAAAAAAAAACCTCACACCGGGCGTGTATGCCCAAGATCCCGAGAGGAGAATGGAGGAGAAGGAACTGCAGCGTGGCCATCCCCCCAGGGGGTGATTTCTCGCTTTCTGTCTCTCTGTCTGTCTGCACACACCCTATGGCAAAAACCTCTCAAAAGAAAGGAGCTGTAGGATGAGCAATCTGAGACACCTGCTTAGATGCAGGCCTTACACCAAGTGGGAATTCAATGAATCTTGGCAAGATGAATTTGAACTGTACCAAAGAACATATATGTGAGGCCTTCAATTTTGAATATAAATCTGAGACAGGAAAGTGGGTGCAATGGCCACCACAAGTATAGATTTGTAAAAAGGAAAGGTCATGGTTTTAGCAACAGGTTGGAAAGCAGGTGAAGGAAATCAGAGATTTCAGAGCAGATCTCATTTCTGTTTGTTTGTTTGTTTTTGTTTTTTCAGAGAGAGAGGTTTTTGCTGTAGGGTACATGTGCTTACCCAAGATACAGAGAAAGACAGAGAGACAAAAAGCAAGAAAACACCCCTCAGGGGGAATGGCCATGCTGCAATACCTTGTCCACCATTCTCCTCTTGAGATTTTGGGTATGTACAGAAACACGCCTGGCATGAGTTTTAATCCACCCGGTCTAGGACTGGAACTGTGGTTGAATACGTGGGAGTCCAGAGACGTAGCCATTATGCCATCTGCTGGTCCCAGTATAACCGTATTTTAATGTACATATGAATTACCTGGGATCTTGTTAAGGGTACAGATTCCAATTTGGTAGGTTTGGAGTGGAGCTTAGAGTCTCCATTTCTTTCTTTCTTTTTAAATTCACTATAGGCATTTGGGCTCACCAGAGAAAGAGAGAAAGTGAGAAATCGCCTGCTAAGGGAATGACTATACTACAGTCCCCTCTCTTCTGTTCTCTTTTTGGGATTTTGGACACACACACATACGTGTCTAGTGTATTTTTATTTTTACCTTTTTTTAAAAAAGAACTATTTTATTCAACTTTACTTATTTTTTAATTTGACCAGAGAGGGACAGAGCGAGAGAGAGGGAAAGTGAGAAAGCAAGCAGCCAGGTACGGGACTCTAATCCCAGTTGGTCGTGTGGGAGTCCAGCGCCCTTAACAACCATACCACCTGCCGGCCCCAACCTGGTGTATTTTTCAAGCTGCCAGGTCCAGGACTTGAACCACGAAGATGGATATGTGAGATCCAGAGGCCTTAACCACCATGCAATCTGGCTGGCCTAAGTCTGCATTTCTAACAAGCTCCCAGGTGATGGTGAGGGTACATGGACCATACTTTGAGCAATGAGGTCTTCTTAGGTGAGTTGTGCTTCAATTTCAGAAATGGTTCTTAGCCTTAGCTATTCATTAGAACAGCTTGTTTTGTTTGACATTTTAGATGAACTAAAACAGAACCTCTGAAGAAGGGGCCCAAGCACTCATATTTTTTTAATTTCCCCAGGTGGGGGCCACACATAATGTGGTAGTTGAGGTGCTAGATGCCCATGTAGCTGACCATGGTACGAGTCCCAAACCTAGCCGCTTGCTTTCTCATTTTCTATCTTTCTTTCTCGTTCTGGTAAGTGTACATGCCCTATAGCAAATTAAAAATAATAAAATAAAATTTTAAAAAGAAAATTATTTTTAAAAATCTCCCTGGGTATTGTATATTTGTATTTGTATATTTGTATTATATATTTGTATATATTGTATAATTGTATTATTCAGCCAAGTTTTGAAAATCCCAATTTAAGAGAATAAAGGATGGCGGGATCAGCAGATGGCATAATGGTTATGTCACTGGACACCCACATAGTCGACTGCAGTTCGAGTCCTGGACCTGGTGGCTTGTAACTCACATCAGGCGCACATGTGTGTATGCGCCCAAAATCCCAAGACAAGACTGGAGGAGAAGGGACTGTGGTGTGGCCATCCCCCCAGGAGGTGATTTCTTGTTTTCTGTCTCTTTGGCAAGTGCACGTGACTTATAGCAAAAAATCTTTCTTAATAAAAAGAGAGAGAGAGAAAGAATAAAGAATGGCATGGCAAACAAAAATGAGGTTGCTGCAAGTATTCAGGGAACCTTGAACAAGACTCAGACATCAGAAAGAGGAAGGTGGAACTATTCCCATAAGTGGGGGCTATTGCAGGGTGAAAGGAGAGCCCACAAGCATGAAGTGTGTAGCAAGCAGAACGATCTAAAGACAGCACACAGGAGGTGTGTTTGACCATTCCAAGAAAGCCTCGCTGAAGGACTCTGGGTAGCAGTGTACTGTGGCTCACACAACCTATATGAAAAATTACCAAGGAACAGTGCGTATGAAGATTTACAATGGCAGTCAGGTGGTGGTGCAATGGTGGTACAACTGGACCCACAAAGAAAGGTCCTGGGTTCACTTTCAGAGACGTCCCTGAGCACACAAAGGAGGGGGAATCCAGGTCAGCTGAGACTGGGAGGATCACAATGTGAAGACTCTGTTGAGAATGCCTCTCTCTCTTTCCTTCTCTCTCGCATAGAAGAAACTAACCAACAAACTAAGATTTGCAGTGACCACAAGGTAGAAATTTAACAGAATAAGTTTAAAAGGGATCTAGAGAAGGACTGTTTTAATTTGGTACATGGAGAAATAAGGTAAAAAATGGCACATGGATCTCACCAATAGTGTCCCATCTAGTCCTCTGCTCTTACGGTAGTGCCAAGAGAGATCTGTATAGAAGACCACGGAGGTACTATACTGTGGAAGTATCCAAGGCTATTTACTTAAATACAGCTTTGCCATCCACGAATTTTCTAAAAACTGATTTAAAAAATATCTTGAAGCTATACAACCTCAGAATAATGAATGTCATGCTTATCATCTGTTATATACAATTCTCATTTTCTTTTTGTTCTGAGATAAATCTCATTATTCAAGGGGTTCATCCAAGTTGAGACTGGACGAATAAGTCTGTGTTTTCTTACTTTCTTTTTTTTTTTGGAAAGTTTTTGTGCTATAGGGCACGTTTGCTCACCAGAAAGACAGAGACCCTTCTCCTCCATTCTCCTCTCAGGATCTCGCGCACGCACGCACATGCGCCCAGCGTGAGTTTAAGCTACCGGGTCCAAAACTCAAACCATGGTCAACTACATGGGAGTCCAGATAGCCATTACACCATCTGCTGGTCCCAAATCTGTTTTCATTATCCAAACTCTTGAATGCTTCAAAGCCTTTGATTATACTAATGCTTAGCTGACTTAGCTGACTTTTTCACTACTATACACTACTCTCATATAAAAGTGATCCCAACCCCTTGAAAATTTTTTCTTCTGGACCTTTTCCGCCTCAGTTTTCTGAGTTGTAAGAAACAAAACGTCACATCTAGTAAGTTTTCCTCTTGGAAAGCATTATACTTTGTTCTGCTTCTAATGATATCCAACTGTGAAGGAACTGGTGAGATTTTCCAAGGACGACAATATTTCCCAGATTCCTTTTCTGGATGATAGGTACTGGACTATAAGTCAGACTCCTGGATTCTAGAGCAGCTCTGTCACTATTTACTGTTTTACTTAAGCAAGTTGCTCTAAGTCTCAGTTTCTCCAAAGGATAATAGAATGTAAGTGAAGATAACACACTCTTGCCCTGGACCCCTCAGAGTTTCAAGGACAGAATAAAGGATAAAAGTACCTTTTACATGTAAGGTGTTACTATTTTAAAATAGGGCATGAAAGACACTATTCTACCCAGTTTTAACTTCCTGCACTTGCCTCATTATTTTAGGAGAACTCAAAAGAATGACCCACTAGATACCCTTCATAATTTGAACTTAAATAGTAAGCAAGATAGTGGTAAACACTGATAGGAAACTTGGAAAGTGGTCAACATTTAGATGATAAGAGTAGAAGTTTACTTTTGTCAGAGAATGTGAGGTAACAAAACAAACTTGGCTGGGTGTTTAGTTTTTATTAGATTCAGATACAAAAGACAAAAGAACGTTAAGCTCAAGATTACTTTATAACAGTGTAAGATTTGGGACTAGAAAGTTATAAAGTCAAGGGTAGAAGGATAAAAGATAGAAATATAAATATTCAGAGAAGAAATCTTTTTAATAGGAATAAGCAAAGAGTTGATGATCCAAAGCAGAGGACTAAGGTAGCAAGAATTACTGAAGGAGACAAAATATCTTAAAGTGATGGGAAAGGCCCAGTCACAGAGATGCACATTGTCTAGACTCAGTGCTGGGCAGCCTGCAACCACACAGGAGGCCTGGGTTTGGTTCCTGGTCCAACCTAAAGGCCAGGCACAGTGGCATGCACCAAGCAACTCAGGGAAGCTGGAGCAGAAAGACTGTGAGTGCAAGGCTGGCCAAGAACCCTGTCTAAAAGAAGAAGAAAAAGAAAAAAGGAAAAAGAAAAAAGGAAGAACTGGACATAGTACATGTGCCTATAATCCTAGTGGAGAGGTGGAGGGGAGGCTAGGGCAACATGGCCAGACCTTGCTTAAAACAAAACAAAACAGTGGGGCCAGCAGGTGGCACGGTGGTTGGGGCACTTGACTCTCACATGGTTAACCTCGAGTCCCAGACCTGGTGGCTTGTTTTCTCACTTTCGTGCTCTTTCTCTCTCTCTCTCTCTCTGGTGGGCGCATATGTCCTATAGCAAATGAAAGAAATAATGGTCAAAAAAAAAAAAGATAGTAGAAAGAAAGAATAGAGAGAGACTCTTCAGATAAAGAGGCAGTACTATGATTACCAAAACTCAGGAGTTCTCAGGTAAAAACAATACTGAGGCCTAAGACATAGCCTTGGCCAGCAAGAAGTGGGTTGGGTATGATACACACATGGGGTATGAATAAAGACAAAGAAAGATCAGAAATTGTCGCAGAGGATCAGAGAAAAGGAAACTAAAGAGAAGAAAGAGCATATTTCAAAACAGGAGTAAGGATGAAAATAAATGGAATAGGTGATGGGACCAGCAGATAGCATCATGGTTACATCGCTGAAATCCCACAAAAATCAACCACAGTTCGAGTCCCAGACCTAGCGGCTTGAAACTCACGCTGAGTGCATGTGCGTGTATGCCCAAATCCTGAGAGGAGAGTGGAGAAGGGATTGTGGCCTGGCCATCTCCCCTGAGGGGTAATTTCTTTCTTTCTGTCTCTAGCAAGCGCACATGCCCTATAGCAAAAACCTCTAAAAAAAAAAAGGAATAGGTGGTAATAAAAGGTAGATGAGGCAACTGCTAAAAATGGAGGAAACCCGAAGTGGAGACACAAATGAAGTGGCTAACACTTATCAGCAGGAGACAAAGACCAGGGTTACAGTATCCTGGAGCAGCATACTTCAAGTCTAATCTTTGGGCTTGTGTCACTCCATAAACTGTGTGTCATATTCATCCTCAACCAGGTAGGTATAAAAACAAAGATTAAGCCTTTAAAAACTTTACAGCCAAAGAACACCAGGTGGCATAATGGTTATGTCACTGGACTCCCACATAGTCAACCACAGTTCAAGTCCTGGACCTGGCGGCCTAAATCTCATGCTGGGCATTGTGTGTGTGTGCCCAAAATCCCGAGAGGAGAATGGAGAAGGGACCGCAGTGTGATCATCACCCTGTATGGTGATTTCTCACTTTCTGTCTTTGTCTCGCTGGCAAGTGCACACACCCTATGCCAAAAATCTCTTAAAAAAACAAAACAAAACAAAACAAAACAAAACAAAACAAAACAAAAACTAAAAAACCTTTACAACCATTGGCAGAGGGACTATGTCTACTGAACCTAGAAACAAAAACTGTGGGTTTGGGCTTCACATGTTTATATTTTTCTATTTTCTTTTTCAGTTTTAGTATTTTAAAATAGAACTGGTCCATGGGTTAGCCCCATATCCTAGTGGTTAAGGGAGTCAGTTCCCATATCTCTGACCAGAGTTCAAATCCCAGCCCTGGTGGCTTGAAAAATATCTTGGGCATACATGTGTGCCCAAAATCTTGACAGGAGAAATGAAGGAAAAGGAATTATAGCTTGACCACAGTCCAGTGAAGAGTACTTTCTTCCTTCCTCCCTCCCTTTCTCTCTCTGGCAATTAAAAAAGAAGTAGTCAATGACAAATTGGAATTTAACTGATATTTCATCACAGTTAGAGAAAACACTGCTCTACAGATAAAGATTCTGAACACATAGCAATTTTGTCTTTTTTTTTTTTTTGAGAGGTTTTTGCTATAGGGTGCGAGCACTCGCCAGACAGACAGAGACAGAGAGATAGAAAGCAAGAAATCACCCCCCGGGGGGATGGCCACACCGCAATCCCTTCTCCTCCATTCTCCTCTCAGGATCTTGGGCACACACGCACACGTGCCTGGTGTGAGTCTTAAGCCACCGAGTCCAGAACGTGAACTGCAGTCGACTACATGGGAGTCCAGTGATATAGCCATTATGCTAACTGCTGGTCCCAACACATAGCGATTTTGGATCATTATTTTTCCATTTATTTAGAAGTCTGAGGTTTAGCTGAGGAAATTACTGAAGAAAGTTCACCACTACTACCACTATTAGCCTTAAATGTAAATTTTATTTATTTATTTATTTTCTTGGTTAGAGGATGTGTGCACTCACTGGAGAGAGACACAAAGAGAGAGAGAAAGAGAAGGAAAATGAGAAAGTACTCCCCACGGTAGGTGGTCGTACTGCAATCCCCTCTCCATT
The DNA here is from genome assembly GCA_026018925.1 of Tupaia tana. Taxonomy (NCBI): domain Eukaryota; kingdom Metazoa; phylum Chordata; class Mammalia; order Scandentia; family Tupaiidae; genus Tupaia; species Tupaia tana. The sequence goes on along the minus strand of JAKSZU010000011.1, from coordinate 55,050,788 downwards.
TCTCTTTTCAGGATTTTGGGTATATGTGTACATGCACCAATGTGCTTTCGAAGCCTCCAAGTCTGGGACTTGAGTCATGTAGTCAGCCACGTGGGATCCAGCCACCTTAACATATCATACCACCAGCTGGCCCTTAAATGTAAATCTTTATAAATGCAAAAATTTAAGAGCATGCTAAGTGTCTCAACGGTAGGAAAAAAGGTTATTTAATTATAGTATATCCACTCAAGGGAGTTATGTAGTCTTATAAATTATAGTTGTGAACAATATGTATTAGCATAAAAAATGTTCCTGACAATGCTAAGTGAAAAAATAAATGATGAAATTACATGAGGCCAGGTCAAGCTGTGTCATGTTAGATAAGGTGGCTGAATTATTATTATTTTTTTTTCTTTGAGAGTTTTTTTCCTATACGGTGCGTGCACTAGCAAGAAAGACAAAGAGAGGCAGAGAGATAGAAAGCAAGAAATCACCCCCCCAGGGGGGGATGGTCACGTCGCAATCCCTTCTCCTCTTGGGATCTTGGGCACGCATGCACACGCGCCCGACATGAGTTTAAGCCACCGGGTCTGGGACTCGAACCGCGGTCGACTACATGGGAGTTCAACAACATAGCCATTACGCTAACTGCTGGTCCCATTTTTAAATTATTTTATTTAGCTTTATTTATTTATTTAATTTGACCACAGAGGGACAGAATGAGACAGCGAGAGAGAGGAAAGGGAGAAAGCAAGCCACCAGGTCCAGGATTTGAACCGTGGTTGGCCATGTGGGAGTTCAGTGATCTTAACCACTACACCACCTGCCAGCCCCAAGGTGGCTGGATTCTGTATGTGGCCAACTGGATGGTCTGAGTCCCAGACCTGACAGCTTGAAAAACACACCAAGCATATGTGCATGTGTACCAAAATGCCGGAAGGAGAAACGGAGGAAAAGGGATTGTGGCGTGACTATCCCCAATGTGGGTACTTTCTCACCCCTGGCCCCCAGCAATTACATGTGCAAATTAAAAAATAAAAATAAGGGGCCGGCAGGTGACATGGTGGTTAAGGGTGCTGGACTCCAACACGGCCGAGTGCAGTTGAGTCCCAGACCTGGCGGCTTGCTTTCTCACCCCTCTCCCCAACTCTGTCTCTCTGGTCAAATTTAAATACAAACATACATACATACATACATAAAACAATTCTTTAAAAAAATAAAAACAAAAAAGTAAGCATTCACTATGTTTTGTAAAGTAAGCAGATGGGGGTAGAAGTTCCAAAACAATTAACACAGCTCCTGCTCTTAGGGAACTTATAATTTTGGGAAGTAAAACTTACAAACATGCAACAACTAGAAGGCAAATGACTAAACAACCTATAAACTAGTGTATAAACTATATCCTGTGACTAAAAGAATAAGGAACAGGGATCAGTAGATGGTATAATGGTTACGTTGCTGGACTCCCACGTAGTCGACCGCAGTTTGAGTCCCAGAACTAGCGGATTAAAACTTATGCCAGGCACATGTGCATACGTGCCCAACATCCTGAGAAGAGAATGGACAAGAAGAGACTATAGCATGGCCATATCCGCTGGGGGAGGATTCCTCGCTTTCTACCTCTCTGTCTCTTTCTCTCCAGCAAGCGCATACACCCGATAGCAAAAATCTCTTTTTCTAAAAAAGAAAAGGAATAAGGAGCAATCAGAATGGTCTCAGTCCAAACTACTGACCAAATTGTAGGCGAATTTTAAATTTAAGTCTAAATGTGAGGCTAAATTTAGATCTCATGTGAAGCAATGAGGAAGAGCTATAAGGTGAGTAACTGAAAGAGAACCTTTTCCAAAACTTATCCAGAAATAAGATACATGTGGGATAGAGAAGACCACTCCTCATGCGCAGGGATACTTCTGAAATATTAGAAAATATCTTCTTTGTTCTGTGAAGAAGGCTTCATATAGTTCACGGAAAATACATAGTATGAAAAAACTATGCACAGATTTCAAAAAATCTTGCAACTAAATAAATTTCTACTTTTATTCCACTTTCCATAAACTTTTCGAAGTTGCCGTGTACAGTTTTGCATTCTGCATTCTCCTGTGCCTCCCCCCAATCAAGAGGACAGTCCAACACCTGTCTCTTTAGAAAATAAATGGTCAGCATGAGCACCATTCTACCTAAACTCTGTCCTGCTAGGTACGCCCATAGCTCTCATGCAGCCATGTTACCTGGTCAGTCAGCTGTCTTTATACATAAGGAAAGCGTGCCAAGAAACCTTCAGGAACAAGCATCTGAAGAAACTGGTAGAGGAATCAAGTGATTAGAAGACAGATCCAGATTGCAAGTGCTCCTGCAAAAGGTAGGCCCCACGGGCCCTTCAGGAGAGGAAATGACATGAAGGACAATTCTCCATTTCTGGTGGCCCCTTCTGATGGTAAAGCAGTAGATAGATGGTAAGTTACAAGAAGCCTTCCAGGCCTTTCTCCACTGAAAAGAGGGAAAAATGTGTTTCCTACACATGTCCCAAGAGAAAGGCAAGGCTGCTAAGGAGTTGAGGGAGCTGGATTTACAAACCGTGATAATCTCAAATCCTTGACAGCCTTTGCTAATCAGCACCCCCACACTAATCAAAAATTTAATCAAAAAAATGTAGAGAAAAACATTTTCTCTTTTTGCATAACATGTCTTCCTTCCTCCAATATAAGCCAAGTAACTTTTAGTTGCAACTTTAACACTGACAATCTGGCTTCTCGATGAAATGAAATGCAGGAGGCTAGCTGGCCGATGACACAGTGGCTGGGCTGCACTTATGTACTCTCTCTGGCCGTGGCTGAGGAACCCAAAATTCCATCAAGGAAGCAAGGCACATTCCTAATGGAAAGCCAGTTTTGCCTTCAGTTGCTGGGCTGTGACAGGAGTTACTTACGTGGTTTCTGTCCTGAGACAGCAGCAATATCCTAAGGCTTTTCATGCTTGAGCTTCTATCCAAAATGTCAATTGCTTTATCAAGATCATCTTGGTTTTTCAACAGGATGGAGAGCTATCACATAGGGCACAGAAAAAGAAGATTATATAAAATGTGAGTCTATCTCAAAGTTTCAGTTTGCAAAAATAAAAGTAAGTTTGGAGGAAACAATCTCATTGGATACTATAGTGTCTAAAGATTTACTTGAAACTATAGAAATCATATTTTCGGGACCAGCAGTTAGCGTAAAGGTTATGTCACTGGATTCCCTATGTAGTCAACCATGGTTCGCGTCTTGGACCCAGTGGCTTAAAACTCACGCCGGGCGCGTGTGCGTGCGTGCCCAAGATCCCGAAAAGAGAACAGAGGAGAAGGGATTGCGGCGTGGCCATATCCCCTGGGGGGGTGATTTCTCACTTTCTGTCTCTCTGTCTCTGTCCGTCTGGCGAGTGCACGCGCCCTATAGCAAAAACTTCTCCAAAAAAAAAAAAGAAATATTTTCTCCAAATATACAATTCAATCATTTTCAGTAACTTTAGGGAGCTGTACAACCATGACCACAATTCAACTTTAAAACATTTCCATAAGTGCCCATTTATAGTCACTCCCTTTTCCCACCTTCTACTTTCTGTCTCTATAGGTATGCCTTTTCTGGACATTACATATACATAGAATCATACAATTCACACTTAAAACATAAAGATTCACAGTCTCTTGCTTCTAGTTTTTTTCATCTAATTTAATGTTTTGAGCTCATCTACTCTGAAGCTCTTCTCAGTACTTTAAGATATTTTCTGAAAAGAGCCTCCTCAATAAGATACTCTACTCCAAAAGTTATAGGTCCCATATTTTCCCCAAACTAGCAGTAGAATCATGCCCCATCTTATTTCCAATTGTCCTGACATTAACAGAATAGCCAGAAAAGGCACAGGGGAAGTGGGCAGATGAGCAGAGGATGAAACCTGTTACTTAAGTAAGAACACAAATTTAGACCACCTAGCAGGGTTTAATATTTTATTGTTTAAAGGCAAAAACATAGACTAGTACCTTAAAACTACCTCCATTTTCATTCCACTGAAGAACTAAAGAGAAAGTCCCTTGAGTGGACAGATAAGTCTCACTCACTACTTAGAGTCGAGGATATTATGAGTACTTAGTATTAGAAGATGCAAATGTATGCCCTGTCTACAACCTAGCAAATGTCAGACCTTACACGTGTGTGGCTAACACAAAATCGACAAGGGCAACCCCATCACTTAGTGGTTAAGGGAGCCAGATCCTACATGGCAGTTCAAGTCCTGGCCTCTGTGGCTTGAAAAACATGCCATGAACATGTGTATATATTCCCAAAATCCCAGCAGGAAGGAAAAATGGAGAAGAGACTATAGCATGACCATGACTCATTCTCCCTCTCTGTCTCTGTCTCTCTAATGAGTTCATTTCCCCTCTGGCAATTAAAACAAAAGGAAAAGTAAATCAAGCAGATGTCCAATTAATTTATTGTTTTCAATTTAAAATGCAGGATAAGGAGATCAGAACTCTAAATCCTAAGCTGGGAAAAACAAGAACAGTTATTAAAAATAAAATCTCAAAACCATTCATGGTGAGTCAGCTGAGGGATGGTGGGTAAGGCAGCTGGATCCTACATGGCCAACTGTGCAGTTTGGGCCCTAGATTCAGCAGCTTGAAAAACACACTAGGTATGTGCGCCCAAGAGTTCCAAAGGAGAATGGAGGAGAAGGGACTGCAGCATAACCGCCCCTGTAGGGGGTGCTTTCTCACTTCCCTGTTCTCTCTCTGTCCAATGAGGGCACAAGCCCTATAGCAAATTTTAAAAACAAGTAAACAAAAAAACTACTCATGGAATAGGAGATATTTTGAAAATCACTTCATGTTACAAAAGAATTCCTTCCTGGGTGACATTCAAAGAAGGAATAAGCAAGAACTATTAGGGGGCCAGCAGGTGGCATGGTGGTTAAAGGCACTGGACTCCCACATGGCCGACCACAGGTCATGTCCTGGGCCTGGCAGCTTACTTTCTCCCTTTCTCCCCCTTCTCTCTCTGGTCAAAATTTAAAAGTAAGTAAATAACAAATAGAAATAAATAAATAATTCTTAAAATAAAATGGGGGCCAGGGGACCAGCAGTTAGCATAATGGCTATGTTGCTGGACTCCCACGTAGTCGACCGTGGTTCAAGTCCCGGACCCGGTGGCTTAAACTCACGCCGGGCGCGTGTGCATGTGTGCCCATGATCCCGAGAGGAGAATGGAGAAGGGATTGTGGCGTGGCCATCCCCCCTGGGGGGTGATTTCTCGCTTTCTGTTTCTCTGTCTCTCTCTCTGTCTGTCTGGCGAGTGCACGCGCTCTATAGCAAAAACCTTTCAAAAAAAAAAAAAAAATGGGGGCCACCAGGTGGTGTGGTGGTTAAGGGCACTGGACTCCCATGTGGCCGACCATAGTTTGAGTCCCGGACATGGCGGCTTGCCTTCTCACTCCCCCCACCACTCTGTCCCTCTCTGGTAAAATTAAAATAAATAAATAAAATAAAGTTCAATTTAAAAAAACTCTTTAGGTAAAAAAGCCTAGTTAGAAATAAGAACTATTAGGAGGTGGAATAATGAAATCAATGGAGTAGGTGTTAACTTTCAAAAGAGCTACAATTTCGTAAAAGCAATAGGAATCTAGCATACAAAATATAAAAAGAGTTCTTAGAATTCAACAATAAAAATATAAGTAACTCAATTTTTAAGATGGGCAAAGGATTTGAATAGACACTGGCCTAAAGAAGATATACAAATGGCCAATAAGCACATGAAAAGATGTTCGACATCATTAATCATTAGGGAAATACAAATCAAATGCACAATAACAAACCACTTTACATTTACTAGGAAGGCAATAAAAAAAAAAAGAAAGTAAGAAAGAAAGGGCCAGTTGGTGTGGTGTGGTGTGGTGGTTCAGGTGGCTGGATCCCACATGGCTGACTGTGAAGTTAGAGTCCTGGACCTGGAAGCTTAAAAAATATGCAGGAGTGTGTGTGTGTATGCCCAAAATCCAAAAGGAAGGAGAGATGGGAGGAGAAAGGATTGAAATGTGGTCATTCCCCATGATGGGTACTTTCTCACTTTCCCTCTTTTTCTCTCCAGTAAGAGTACACACCTTTGGACAAATAAATAAAAGAAAATAACAAGTGTTGGTGAGGATAGTAGAGAACTGCAACCCTTTACTGGAGGAGATATAAAATAGTACAGCAGTTCCAGAAAAGTTAGTTCCTCAAAAAGTTACAAAACTGTCATGTGATCTAGTAATTCTATTCTTAGGTAGATACCTTAGAGAACTGAAATCATATATTCATACAAAAACTCGTACACAAATGTTCATAGCAGCATTTTCCTTTTCTTTTCTTTATATGTTTATGTTTTAAGGTTTTTGCCACAGGGCTTGTGTGTGCTCACCAAAGACAGAAAGAGACAGTGAGAAGGAAAATGTGAAATTACTCCCTGGGGGGATGGCCATGTTGCAACCCCCCTCCTCCATCGTCTTCTTGGGATTTTGGGCATGCATGCACACACACCTGGCACACACTCTACAAATCTAGCACTTAAACCCAAGGAACTGTATACTTAAAAAGGTGAGACCTAGCCACTGCAGCAAAGTGGTAATACCAGTGCCCTGAGAGGCTGGAAGCCACATGGCCAATCCTGGGCTGGACCCCTGGGTTAGCTTGAAAACATGCCAGGTGCACACAGGGGCACTCAGGAGTCTAAGGAGTTAGAGGGCTGGGCAAAGGGCGTTGTGGCACTATGAGATCATTTTGAGGGTACTTTTTCTCTCTCACATGCATGTACATGCACTATCTTTTTTAAAAAATAATGATTTAAGTTTATTTTTTAATTCTTCTTCTTCAATTTGATCAGAGAGAGACAGAGAGAGAGGGAAAGGGGAAAGAAAGCCACCAGGTCCAGGACTTAAGCCATGGTTGGCCAGGTGGGAGTCCAGCACCCTAACTACCACATCACCTGCTGGCCCTGCAGTCAACACCATTAAAAAAAAAAAAAAGATAGGGGCAAGATAGTAGCATAGTGGTAAAACACAACTCTCTGCAAGGCGATCTTACATGGGAAAGTTGATGGTTCAAGTATAGAGACCTCCTTGAGTATGCTAGGCGTGAAAATGTCCATGATCTAGGGCTGGCTGACAGTAGGGGGTAGATGGCGGCATCAGGACCCTGCTGAGGTTGCTATCTCTCTCTCTGTTGCACCCTTTTTGCATCTCTCTCACTCATAGTAAATGATATGTCAATAAAGCTATTATTACTAAAATATAAATAAAACCTTGATATATTTTTCATTTGAGATTCTTAAAAACTGAGAGGGCAGAGTTTAAAGGGCAAAGAAAATTGAGATTTAAATTAACAAAATAAAGAGCTAGCCCCACAATCAAGTGGTTAAGGGAGGGTGGATCCCACATGGCTGACCATGGTTTGAATCCCAGCCCCATCAGCTTGAAAAACAAGCCTGGCATGTGTGTGTGTATCCCCCAATCTTAACAGAACGGAGAAATGAAGAAAGGATTACAACATAACTATACCCTACCATAGGGTGCTTTCTCTCTCTCCCTCTCTCTCTCTCTGGCAAGTAAGCACACCCTCTGGGAATTTTTTTTTTTTAAGTTTTGCTATAGGGCATGTGCACTTGCCAAAGACAGACAGAGAGAGAAAGGGAAAGTGAGAAATCACGCCCTAAGGTGGACAGCGATGCTGCTTTCCCTTCTCCTCCATTCTCCTCTTGGGCACACATATACATTTGCCCACCATGATTTTGAAGCCGCTGGGTCTGGGACACAAATGGTGCAGTCAGCCATGTGAGTCTAGCACTTTAACCTCCATGTCACCTGCTGGCCCCCTTAGGCAATTAAAAAAAAAGTATTTATTTAATTTTATTTATTATTATTTCGTTTACTATATGGAATGTGCACTCACAAGAGAGACAGAGAGAGAGAAAGCCACCAGGTCTGGGACTCTTAACCAGCACCTTAACCACTACACCACCTCCTGGCCCCTTAGGCAATTTCTTTAAAAAAAAAAAAAAAAAAAAAAAGAAAGAAAGAAAATGGTAAATCCATCTGGATTTTTTTTTTTTTTTTTTTTTTTTTTTTTTTTTTAATAAGCCAGAGGGTGCATGGGTTCACCAGAGAGAAAGAGAGAAGAGGGAAAAGCACCTCCTAGTGGGGCATGGTCAGGCTGCAATCCCTTCTCCATTTCTCCATCCTACTGAGATTTGGGGTATGTATGTATACACATGCAACATGTTTTTTAAACTGCTGGGCCTGTATTTGAACCATACAGTTGGTTGGCCATGTGAGATCTGGCTGCCTTACCTTAGACCATGGGACCATCCCAATATCTGGAATTCTTAATGGAAATAATAACCGAAAGAGAAAAGAATATTAAATCATTCAGAAAAGTCTACTAACTAAAGAACATCTTTAAAGCTGATTAGCGGGACCAATAGATGGCATAATGGCTACGTCACTGGACTCCCACGTAGTCAACCGCAGTTCAGGTCCCAGACTCGGTGGCTTAAACTCACTCCAGGCACCTGTGCATGCATGCCCAAGATCCCAAGAAGAATGGAGGAGAAGAGACTGTGGAGTGGCCATCCCCCCTGGGGGGTGATTTCTCGCTTTCTGTTTCTCTGTCTCTCTTTCTGGCGAGCGCATGTGCCTGACAGCAAAAAATCTCAAAAAAAAAAAAAAAAAAAAAAGCTGATTAGCTAAGGTGACTTTAGTCTTATTTTCTTAAGCAATAAATGAAGCTTAAGCTGCTATGTACAATTTTGTAAAGTTCTATGGGTTTGATCTTTATATGTTGGTGGCTCTCATATCCTATATCTAAAATATGTTAGATTACATCCTTTAAAATATTTGCATCTATGTTATCTATTAAGTATACAGTAAGTGGCTTATTTTCCAAATTTGCTTTATTTCTAAAATTTTCTGAAAAAAAAAAGATCATGCTCTTACTTTAGCAAGCTATTTAACAATATACACACATTCGGTTGCATATTTTATAAGGGGAATATGTAAAAAATCTATACATTTGCAGATTTCAGCCTTAATCAATGGGAAAAAAAATTTTAACTCTTCATGAACTAAAATAAAACTACAGAGTGAGGATCTGACTCTCAGTCATGATATCCCCCAGCTTTCTTACCTTGCCTCTGCCCCAACTCAATTCCCTCCAGGTACAGGCTCTTTACTATACCTAAACACACTGTCTTTTAGACAAAGGCAAAGCATCAGCCTAAGCCGACTACAGCCTTCAGAACATTTCTTGAAGCTGGGAAAATAGTTAACTGACATCAAAATAATTCTTTTGGGACCAGCAGTTAGTGTAATGGCTATGTCGCTGGACTCCCACGTAGTCGACCGCGGTTCGAGTCCCGGACCCGGCGGCTTAAACTCACGCCGGGCACGTGTGCGTGCGTGCCCAGGATCCCGAGAGGAGAATGGAGGAGAAGGGATTGCGGCGTGGCCATCCCCCCTGGGGGATGATTTCCTGCTTTCTATCTCTCTGTCTCTCTCTGTCTGTCTGGCGAGCGCACGCGCCCTATAGCAAAAACCTCTCCAAAAAAAAAGAAAAAAAAAAAAAAAATCTTTTCTGGGTGATGTCCAAAGTAGAAATAAACAAAGACTGGTGGAGTGGAGCAGGGAGGGGAGACTTGAAGAAATCACCGGAGTAGGGGCTAACTTTCAAAACAAGCCACAGACAGGAGTTAAACTGTGAAAGAGGAGTCAACACAACGGTTATGAGGGATCTACCCACAGGTTTTCCACACTTCCCTAGCCCCTGCTGAACCCTCTGCTTCTTGTGAAGCCTATGCTGGGAAGAAAAAGATACTCCTACAAAAATGTAAAGGAGATAATGTACGCCTTGGTCCGGGTTCCATACCTGACTCTACTATGGAACATTAGAGCTATTGGCACTGAATGAATGGGGGAATGGAAATAGCTATATAACTCCCATAAAGTAAAAAACAGAAATCCAGTGTTGTTGGAAGTAAGAAAAGGGGCTCCAGAAAACAAAAACTTGTAGACAATATTAGAGGAATAAAATAAAAAACGCTCAGTCAGGCAGAGAGAGAAAAGGTAGGCAGCTATATCCCTCTGTTCCCACACAGCCCACCCACTGTCTCACCTCATTGTTCATGTAATGTAGATCAAGAGGTTGCCCAAACACTGTCGTCACCTTGTGTTCCACATCTTCATATCTCACAGGCCGGCTGAATGGTATAATTCTGAAAAGGAACAGGAAGGTTGGCTAATTGTATTTGTAAAATGTAGGGTTTAGAAAGCAATGGACTGAGTATATTTTTCCCCCTTCTTCTCAACACATGATTCTCTTTTTTCTCTCACTCAGGTTCGCCTTTCTCATATTCTTTTTCTTCCCTTATCTCCTTTTATCTTTTCACCCTCTTCTGAGCATCACTCAGTTTGACAAATGTACCCCAAAGTATTGCTCCACCCTAACCACTTCAGCTAAGGCCTTTCTGCCGATCACAGTATCATAGCAGGCCACTGGATTAAAAAGCTAAGTTCCAAATACTCTTGTTAAGAAACAAGTTAGAGGGACCAGCAGTTGGCATAATGGCTATGTCACTGGACTCCCATGTAGCCAACTGTGGTTCAAGTCCTGGACTCGGTGGCTTAACCTCAAGCCAGGCGCATGTGCATGCGTGCCCAAGATTCTGAGATGAGAATGGAGGAGAAGGGATTGCAGCATGGCCAGCCCCCTGGAGGGTGATTTAGTGCTTTTTGTCTCTCTGTCTTTCTGGTGAGCACACACTCCCTGTAGCAAAAAAAACCTCTCCAAAACAAACAAACAAACAAACAAAAGAAACAAGCTAGAAAACCTGGAGACTGGAGCAGCAGTCTTTTTTTTTTTTTTTTTTTTTTTTTGAGAGGTTTTCGCTATAGGGCACGTGCGCTCGCCAGACAGACAGAGAGAGAGACATAGAGACAGAAAGCGAGAAATCATCCCCCAGGGGGGATGGTCACGCCGCAATCCCTTCTCCTCCATTCTCCTCTCGGGATCTTGGGCACACACGCACACGCGCCCGGCATGAGTTTTAAGCCACTGGGTCTGGGACACGAACCGCGGTCAACTACGTGGGAGTCCAGCGACATAGCCATTACGCTAACTGCTGGTTCCCTGGAGCAGTAGTCTTAAAAGCATGGTCTGAACTCCTAAGTGACTCAATTCTAGGACTTGAAAGGTCATTTCCATTATTCATTTTTGAGATCTCACAGGAATTTCAATTCTGATTATCTTCAGAATTGAGATTTCCTCTAGAGAGTCATGAGAATTGCCCTTGAGTTGGTTATATGCCTAATCAGTGTCTTTAACCAGTGACATATCTGGTTAAAAACATATCTTACTGGACATGTAAGTAGTATTGGCAGTGAACTTTACTGGAGAGACTCATTAAGTGAGTTCATAGAATAATTTCTATAAAAACAAGGTAGAGTAAGAACTTTTCCAAGGAGGTATTAAAATATGAATTGTTGGGAACCAGCAGTTAGCATAATGGCTATGTCGCTGGACTCCCACGTAGTTGACCGCGGTTCGCATCCCGGACCCGGTGGCTTAAAACTCACGCCGGGCGCGTGTGCGTGCATGCATGCCCAAGATCCCAAGAGGAGAATGGAGGAGAAGGGATTGCAGCATGACCATTCCCCCTGGGGGGTGATTTCTCGCTTTCTGTCTCTATGTCTCTCTCTGTCTGTCTGGCGAGCGCATGCACCCTATAGCGAAAATCTCTCCAAAAAAAAAAAATATGAATTGTTATTAAATATACGTGCAAAATTAGAAAGTGGAGATAGATAAAACAAGACTGGCAAAATGTTGAGAATGTTGAAACTGGGTGAACAGGTCCATGGGATTCAGTATAATAGCCTGTCCACTTTCATATGTGTTTGAAAAATTCATACTAAAAAATTCTAATGAGGGCTAGCCAGTTGCACAGCCGTTAAGGGGGAAGAATTTCACATGGCTGCTCATGGTTCAAATCCTAGCCCTGGCAGCTTAAATAACATAATGGGTATGTGTGTGTTTGCCCAAAATCCTGATGAAAGGGAAATGGAGGGAAAAAGATTATGGCATGACCACTGAAGGGGTGCTTCCTCTCTCTGGCAAGTGCATGTGTTCCCTGGCAATTAAAAGAAAGACAGTTTTTTTCCCCCCGAGATTTTTGCTACAGGGTGTGAACATTCGCCAAACAGAAAGTGAGAAATCAAGCCACAGTCCCTTCTCCTCCATTCTCCTCTTGGGATTTTGGGCATGCACACACACACACATGCCTGGTGTGAGTTTTAAGCTGTCAGGTCCAGGATGTGAACTGTAGTCGACTATGTGGGAGTCCAGCAACATAACCATTACACCATCTGCTGGTACCTAAACAAAAGATAGTTTTAACGAATGTATTGTGTTGACTTATAAACATGAAACTGCTGATGCTCAATCATTTTTGATATACAGAAGTGACAATTTCATATGAGTTCAGTCCAATATACTTTAAATAATTAAAAGAAAAATAAGCAAAGAAGAGAAAAGAAACAGAAGAAAATATTGGGAAGACTCATAAACACACAAACACACATATTAAAAAACATAAGATTAAAAGAAAATCTTGGAGTGGAGAAGGTCTTCCTAAACATAACATAAAATACGAAAGACAATAAGGAAGACAGACAGAATTGACAACAAGAATTTTAACTTCTGATGTCAAAATAAATCATCAACAAAGTTAAAAATTAAATATCAAACTTGGAGAAAATATTTGTAAAAGACAAACAACCCAAAAGAAAGATAAGCAAAAACTAAGATAATTCATGGAAGAATTACAAATGGCTAACACACGCGGAAAGACGCTCACAATGACTGGGAAGACACGTATTAAAACACCCTTCCTCTCTAAGCAGGCCGATGTGTGCGTACGGAGCAGCAGCACTCAGCACCCACTGCGAGCATCCACACGTCCTGCCCTCCCCTGTGCTGGAAGAAGAGTGTGGCTCTTTTGTACCTTCCTTGCTCTCCCAGAGTGGGAAGCGGTGTAACCAGAGGAAGGAGCAATAAGCCACAGGAGAGAGAGATCAAAGCCATAGGGTTGTAATAAAATCTGACCAGATAACTTCTGTAACGTCCTTTGGTGCCAGGTTAGCTGAAATCAGTGAGCATCATAAATCTTCATCTAAGAACTACATTATCCAATATGGCTGATAACAGCACATGTGGCTATTTAAATTTAAATTCATTAAACTAAATAAAAAATGGGTTCCTCAGTCTTACTAGTCATACATAATTCAAGTGCTCATAGCCACGTGGCCAGTGAGTACAGTAATGGACAGCACAGACACAGAACATTTCCATTACATCAGCAAGTTTCAGTGGACAACACTGATGGAATATTACAATAAACCATCATCTTTCTTTCACATAAAACCTAACGCCTCCAGAAGATAATAACTCCATTAATTTTTCCTTTTTCCATCATTATTTTTCATTTTTAGAAATTCTATTGCCAACTATGTTTGTCTCTGCTAAGAAATCCATCCACACTGTAATCCTTGTCATTTTTTTCCCCTCTCAAATCAATTGTCCCAAGCAGTGATAACTATTAGGTGTTCTCTGGATGGGTTATCTAAATGGGAATGTTTTCTGGAGCCTTTTGAGGGAAGGTCTTTCTATTATTTTCTAATAGCAAAAAACATTCCCTTCATAGATCCTGAAAAAGGATTAGGATAAAAAAAATTAATTTTCCTGCATTTGGCCTGATGATGAGCTATGCTATTCAAAATCTGTAAAACAGTACAAGAAGTTAGCGTAATGGCTATGTCGCTGGACTCCCATGTAGTCAACCGTGGTTCAAGTCCCGGACCTGGTCGCTTGAACTCACTCCGGGTGCACGTACATGCATACCCAGGATCCCAAGAGGAGAATGGAGAAGGGATTGCGGTGTAGCCATCCCCTCCAGGGGGTGATTTCTTGCTTTCTGTCTCTCTGTTTTTCTCTGTCTTTCTGGCAAGCACATGCGCCCTATAGCAAAACCTCTCAAAAAAAAAAAAAAAAAAAAAAAAAAAAAAAAAACCCAGCTGCAAAACAGTCTACAAGAAGTCTGGTCAAGATTAGAAACCACTTTATGAACTGAAAATTAGAAGAAAAAAGAAAAAACAAAAAGGAACTGTATCTCTCAGCAAAAAAAAACATCATAGACAATTCACACTTACTTGCAGAATCATCTGAGTGGGTTTTGAATGTTCACAACATAATGTCAACTGTTGAAGATGGTGAATATGTTTATACCTATTTGGTTAATACACACTGTATATACATGCTTCTACAGACCATTCTGTACCCATTCCGTACAAATGTAATGATTGTATGCAAATTAAAAAAAAAAAAAAAAAAAGAAGGAAGGAAGGAAGGAAGGAAGAAAGAAATAATGAAAGAAAGAGGGAGGGAGGGAGGGGGAGGAAAAACAGAAAAGTTTGCTTAGTGGACAAAAAATGAGAAGTTATTAGCTGATGATAATGTATACAGTAATATCTCTGTCTTGGCTGACAGGCATAGTATTTGTGTTGGAAAAAGAAAGATATACTGTAAAAGACATGTGAAAAAAAAAAATAAAATAAAGAAAAAAAAAAAAAAAAAAAAAGATTAGAAACCAGGACTTCCAGATTTGGTAAGATCTAAGCTATTGATACCAGCAGATGGTGTAATGGTTATGTTGCTAGACTCCCACATAGTCGACCATGGCTTGAGTCCTGCACCTGGAGGCCTAAAACTAACACTGGGTACATATGTGTGTCTGCCCAAAATCCCAAGAGGAGAATGGATTGTGGGGTGACCACTCCTGGGGAAGTGATTTCTCATTTTTTGTCTCTCTGTCTCTCCAGGGAGCTCACGCACCCTAGAGCAAAAATCTCTTAAAAAGAAAAAAAGATTTACGCTATTGTCATTAAAGTGAGTAACAGGCACTTTTAGGCTAGTGCGTCAAAGAGGAGCCCAACACCCATGATAACTACTACCAACCCACCCCAATCAGCCTGCCATTAAGGTTTTCAAAGGGAAGGAACCACTAATCACAGTCTTCCTCTCTGCCCTTGTGGGACTAAGAGGAAGGTCAGGGATTTGGTCCCTACCCTTCCAAAGTAAGGGAAAGTCAACCCACCAGAATGGATACATGGCATGGATAAATGGGAATGTCATTACTTCTTTTCTCTTTTCTATAAATTCTCATTCTATAGATATAAGTGTTATAGATAACACTCATAATCCCTATAAAAAGGCAAATAAAACCCACAATGACATTCTCTACAAAATCCTAAGACATGAAATATATGAAACCAGAGCTGTCTGGCACAGAGCAGCATGAACTTGGCTTTCCTGCACCGACTTTATGAAGCCCCAATTCCACACATATTGCACAGAGAAATGCCACAGCTCCTGAAACAGCTCCATAAAGAGAGAATGCAGTTTTCAAAACCTTGATACCAACGTCCTGCCGCTCAGGATTTCAGAAGACCATTCCTGCCTGACCACCTTAAATATTTGTGGTTTCAGTCTGGCAGCTTCTCTGAAACCAAACACACACACTTTCTCAGTGAAAGTCCTCTTGCTGTAACTGCATACCACTTTGGGAACAGGGAATTCAGGAGAGCGTAACTGCATAATTAGGCTCCAACACAATTGAGCTTTTGATTTCATATCTACTTCTGAAAACTCTCTGTTGCTCTGAGTTTGGCCATCGCTTCAAAACCCAGTCAGGTCAGAAGTGTGAAAAGCAGCAACAATGAAGTGACATTTGAACTTTCCTGCTACTGGCAGGACACAGGACAAGCAGCTAAGGACAGAGCTCAGAAGACCTTCCTCTCCCCATGCCTGAAACAGCCAGGAATATATGTGGGAACAGCAGGGTGCTGGCGCTGCAGACCATACTTTCCAGCCTGTGACAACCTTGTAGGCTTGTGAGTATATCTTTTTAAGGAAGAACAGCAGCCGTGGGTCTCTGGAACTAGCTTCAAAGTAGCCTGGAAGATGCCAGCAGCAGAGAACTACCAGTTTGCAGGTTCTAATGTGTGCAGTGGGACTAAGTGTGAAGACTGTCCTCATTGTATGCGGTTCGCTTCTCCAAGTGCTCAAAGCCAAGGAAAAAAGGGGGATAGCAATGGGAGAAAAAGGCAAAGAGTGGGAAACAAACATTGAAAAACACACTTGGGACCGGCAGTTAGCATAATGGCTATGTTGCTGGACTCCCAGGTAGTCGACCATGGTTCGAATCCCAGACCTGGTGGCTTAAACTCACACTGGGCGCGTGTGCATGCATGCCCAGGATCCCAAGAGGAGAAGAGGAGAAGGGATTGTGGCGTGGCAATCCCCTCCTGGGGGGTGATTTCTTGCTTTCTGTCTCTCTGTCTCTCTGGCGAGCACAGATTCTGAGTACAGCTGGAGTGCCCACTTCCTCTCTTAGCAAAATAGCAGAGCTCACAATAGCAAGATAGAGCAGAACAGTTAAATATCAGCAGTTTAAATGGCTTCCAGTTCTATGACCAGAAATCAAGGTTTGGTAAGTAGGCCAAGGTGATAGTGAAATTTCCCCCTTATATCAAATCAGCCCTATTATCCAGCCAGTGACCCCAAGAGGAACACAACAGGGGAGTGGCTTCCCAAGTTGATGCTTTCTGAGAACTTTAGCATACATGAACACAACTACGGATCACAAGGCAGACTTACCGCCTCTCCCCATTGTGCTCAAACTTGATCCTGACGTCAGTCTGCCAAAAGAAACAACAGACAGGTTAGAAGTTCTTTGGGATGTGGAACTCCTGTCATCCCCAGGTAAGCCTTGGGCAGTCCTTTAGTACCATTAGGCAAATATCCCTGATTGCTCTTGGTCCAGCTTTTCGATCCAAATAGGCATTCCTTTCCAATGAGTTACAACTTCTAGTTCTAACCTCAGGGGCAACAGGCAACAAAGCTCTTGGGACAGACAAATCCCTTGGTGGCTGCCACAGCTCAGCTGCTATGCTTTGACATGCTGTTTCTAGCTTCATAGATTCCCTAGTTCTACAGCTGGCTCTAGAGTTTCTCTCACATGTCACCTCCTGACTAGAAGACCTTTCCTTCTTGGTTGATGTGAATGAACAGAAAAAGAAATCTTGCTGCTGACCCTTTCTAGCTCTAAGACCACATACTTATCCTCTATGAGTTTTAGTTTGTCCAGCTGCAGGAGTGAGGGGCTAAGCACTTCTGGCAGAGTTCCTCTGAGAACTACATGTAAGTAAAGTAAGTATCTAACACACAGCAGACACACAATAAATGCTTTTGCTGCTGCTTCTGTTACAGCTATCACTGATTCCCCATGAACTTTCCAAGGCGTAGAGATAAAGTAGGATTCTGGACAAATTAGTTTATACATTGTTACCAGCTTTATCCAAAATGACCACCGTGGGCAATCTATAAACTCCAGGGGGACAGGGATTCTGTCTATCATTTCTGTATCCCCAGTGACAAGCCAAAGGAATGAATATCATATAATATTGATGTTTAATAATATTTGTTTAATGGATGCATGAAGAACAGAGTATAAACATCAGAGGAAATAAGAGGAAGCAGAAGTATTAGACAAGGAGAAAGATATTACAAAAGAGCAAACAAATAACTTAAGGAAAAATTTTTTTAATGGTAAGCAAAAAATATTACAAAAGAAAACAACAGGTATAGAGGAACAGAAAAAGAACGACCATCAGGAAATCAGCAAATAATAGAGATAAAAGAGAGAAAAGTTCATAGTTAATAGAAAAAAAAAAAAAAAAAAAAAAAAAACTACAGAGAAAAAAAAAATAGCAGACTGTACTAGGGGCTGGGAGGTGGTGTGAGGGTTAAAGCACTGGACTCCCAGATGGTTGACCATGGTTCAGGCTCTAGACCTGGCAGCTTACTTTCTCATGTTCCTTTTCTCTCTCTCTCTGGTAACATAAAAAAATTAATAATAATCAGCAGACGGCATAATGGTTACATCACTGGACTCCCATGTAGTCAACTATGTTTTGAGTCCTGAACCCAGCAGCTTAAAACTCACACTGGGTGCATGTGCATGCTCCCAATCCGCAGAAAATGGAGGAAAAAGGATTGTGGTGTGGCCCTCCCCACCTGGGGCGGGGGAGGATTTTTCACTTTTCCTTTCACTGTCTCTATCTCTCTCTCTGGTGAGCACACACACCCTATAGCAAAAACCTCTTTAAAAAAAAAAAAAGAGTATCATATCTGAAGATGAGGGAGAAACACACAGCATACAGAGAAGATGATAGAAAAGGGAAAGAGTTTGAAAGGTAGGGTGGGTTCATAAAGGATGCCCTTTTCTCAAAGGACTGGAGGTTAGAAATTTCTTCCAGTCTATGAAATGGAAGAGAAATTCTAATTTACCCTCTAAAAATTACTAAGGACTTCAAGGAGTTTTTGTTTATTGACATTTATCATATTAGAAGTCAAAAGTAAAGAAATTTGCATTTTATTCATTTAAAGAAGGCAATGAAAAACCATTATAAGTTAACATAAGTATGTTTTTAAAAATAATTTATTTTATTTATTATTATTATTATTACTTTTAATTTGACCAGAGAGAGACAGAGAGAGAGGGAAAGTGAAAAGCAAGCCTCCAGGTCCGGAACTTGAGCCATGGCCGGCCATGTGGGAGTCCTGTACCTTAACCACCACATTGCCTGCTAGTCCTGTAAGTACATTTTTATATTTAAAAAAAGGTAGTGAGAGAATGCAAATCTCAGTGCATGGTTTAAGACAGCTGAATTCCTCATATCTGCTCCTCCTTTCAATATGCTGTGATAACATATATCACGTAGCCTCTAGAAAATACATCCTTACGAGAATGAGAGTGTGGGGCCAGTAGGTGGCACAGTAGTTAAAGTGCTGGACTCCCACATGGCCAACCATGGCTTGACTCCCGAACCTGGTGGTTTGCTCTCTCACTTTCACTTCTCTTCCTCTGTCTCTAGACAAATAAAAAGAAGGAAAGAGAAAGAGACACACACAGAGAGAGAAAGAGAATGAGAGTGGAACGGGCAAATAACACCTCGATATTATTATCATGAAAATAGTTTCCATTTCATGGACCCCCTGATCCACCTCCTAGGGGTCCTGAGACCACACTAAAGAATCACAGGATTAGAATATAAAATGCAACCTCTAATCCATTATTTTAAAGAAAAGGAAACTGAGACTCAAAGAGCTTAGTGCAAGCAGCAGACAGCAACACTTCCCTAAGCAACAAGGCCTATGAGATAGTAAGTCTCCAAAATATAGCCCTGACATAGCCCTCTTATTCTTTAAAGTAACATATGAGTCACTGTATCCATTAATAATACATGATAAAAGCTAACATTTATGGAATATCTACTGCGTACTAAGCATTATTCTAAGTAGTTACATGTATTAATTAACCTAATCCTCACAACAGGTACTACTATTATCTCGATTTCACAGAAGAAAGTGAGTTACAGTGAGGTTAAGCAAGTTCCTCCAAGGCAGTTACATAGGAAGAGCCAGGATACTAGAAGTCTGGCTCTTAATTACCAAGCAAACAAGGTTAATTTCCTCACAGACACAGGGCCTCAAACAGAGCACTGAAAGAAGGAAGTACCAAAGGGTCTTCTGTGACCTTCCTTTTTCCAACTCCTGGAGAAAGAGATCGATAGTTCCCCATACTGGGGTAACAGTGGAGTCAGAACTAGGGGGCTGAGCAGCCAATCATGCAGCAAGCTGGGGTATCTACAGGGAAGCCTTTGGCTGTGATTGTGAATGAATGGGGATGGAGGAGACAGAACAGGAAGGCACGGTCCCCACAGCTGATCTGCATTCTAGGTGAGTGTGTGCATATATATACACACCCACTCACATGTACACAAACAGGAAGGTGAGGTGGTGCTGCAGAGGGAGTTTTTGTATAGATTTAAGGTTTATGGGTCAGCCTAATGGTTAAAGGAGCTGTATATGACATGGCCAACTGTGGTTCAAATCCTGGCCTTGGTGGCTTGAAAAACACACTGAGTATGTGTGTGTGCATGCCCCAAATCCTGACAGGATGGAGAAATGGAGAAGGGATTTGGTGGGACCACACCCACTGGGACGTGCTTCTTCCCTCTCTCCGGCAAGTGCACGTCCTCTCTAGCAATTTAAATAAATTAATTAATAAATTGAATGTTTATGTGAACAACAGGTTTTTTCACTTTTTTTCTCCTTGCCCTGCAATGCTAAGCAGTTACCATGACAAGAGCCCTCCACAGCGTGGTGCCCAAGACCCACTGTGCTGCCTGGTCTGTGCCCAAGACCCACTGTGCTGCCAGTTCCTCAGCTCAGTCTCCATTACTGGCTCTTCAGCACCCCAAGTGCTCACCAAAAAGTTTGTGGTCCTGTCTGTCCCTGCAAGTGGGTTACCACAACCTTTTACCTGCTCCTGTCTACAGCCAGCATGCTTAGTCTAATTCTTACCACAAAGAGTTCCCATGTATCCTCTCCCTTTCACATGATTTCCCCTATGTTAACATTATATCAGAATAAACATTTTTTTGGTTACAATTATCCAACACTGACATATTGAGTAATGTCCATAATTTATTTCCACAATATTTTTCCTATTGATTTTTATCCTTTTATTTTCACTTTTTAAAAATGTATGGTTAAGGGAACAGCAGGTGGTATAATGGTTATGTTGCTGAACTCCCATGTAGTCAACAGTGGTTCGAGTCCCAGACTCAACTGCTTGAAACTCACACTGTGTGTGTGTGTGTGCATGCACGCCCAAAATCCTGAGAGAAGAGAAGAGATTGTGGAATGGCCATCCCCTTTAGGGAATGATTTCTTACTTTCTGTCTCTCAGCAAGCACACGTACCCTATAGCAAAAAAACCCTCAAAAAACAAAACAAAACAAAACAAAAAAACTGTGGTTAAAAAAAAAAACACTTAATAACAACTCTCAAACTGGGACATTATATTTAGATGCATCTATGAAGGAAGCTTCTTAGTCCCTTTATGAGACTTAGAGGAACAAATTTATTTCTTGATGGACCATAATCTGAATACTACTCTACATGAACTTAATCAGGGGAAACTCAGACTTAGGAACTGGGTAGATTTGGGCATACCTGTGGTACTTGGAAAGGCTGCCGTGGCATCACAGGAGGCATCTTTGTGTATACTGTGTCTAGTCCCAGGCTTGGTTAGTCTTGAGCAGGAGTGATTGAAGTGATTTGTGGTTTTGAGCACAAAGGTCTCTGGTATGAGACTTTGCTTCCATGCTCCCCAAACTCACCTGTCCCCTACTTTTGAATTCCTAAGGCTGCCTCCCTACTTCTCCACAACCCCTCCCCAATGCCTTTTATTGATATATTCTTCTAACAGTTCCAGTCACCTTAGCCACCTTTGTCACCATGTCTCTTCCCTGTTCAAAAAGTAATCAGTGAGGGACCAGCAGTTAGGGTAATGGCTATGTCGCTGGACTCCCATGTAGTCGACCGCGGTTCACGTCCTGGACCCGGTGGCTTAAAACTCACGCCGGGCGCGTGTGTGTGTGTATGCCCAGGATCCCGAGAGGAGAATGGAGAAGGGATTGTGGTGTGGCCATACCCCCTGGGGGGTGATTTCTCGCTTTCTGTCTCTCTGTCTCTCTTTGTCTGGCGAGCGCACGTGCCCTATAGCAAAAACCTCTCAAAAAAAAAAAAAAAAAAAAAAAAAGTAATCAGTGATACCCATGACCTGTGACACAGAGTGCAAGTTCTTCCCTCCCATAGGAAGCCCTCTGGGATGCGAGCCCATTTGGTTTACCTAACTACCTCACACTCTGCTCCCCACTGGCACCCTCCTCCTCAGCCAGATTAAAGTGCACCCTACTTCCTGAAATATGCCATATTCCTTCCTTCCTCTAGGTCTTTAAATCATTCTGTTTCCTGACCTGGAGTGCCACCTTTTCTCCTTTCTACCCAACTAACCTTTTACACATCCTTCATAGGCTGTTCAAGTGCTACCCCCAACTGGAATAATTCTCATTGTTTAGGCCCAAGCTCGTCTTTCACTATCCTAGCTTCCCGCAGCACTCAGGCTTGGCACCAAACCTTTAGGCACAAACACATCCTACTTTAGTTTATTTTTTCATATATTTCTTATTGCCCAGTAAGACTGTATAACTCCTGGGATATAGGGAACATGACTTACACTTCTGTGTGTCTAAGAAGCTTAACTATAGGTGCATGTTGAACTGAATGGAGAGTTGCCACAAGTGCTGAAAAAAACATCTGGTATAATAATTCAAGTCTAGATAGTTCAAGTACCTTACCCACCATAGTCAATCCAGTGAGAGTAACAGTGAGAGTCAAGCTCAGCAGAGGGGCAATGGAGGCCTTCAGGCTGAACTAAAGACTCAGGACTTAGCTGAACTACAGACTCGGGACTTAGCAGGGCAACAGGAGTAATGAATGACACCGAAGTTAAGTGGGAATAACCTTCTCAAAGTCTGGACTCAAGAGTTGAACGTGTAACCCAAGAAGGCTCTTAGGAAACCAGAAAAATCAAACAATATTTATAAAACAATGATTTGTGGGGCTGGCAGGTGGCATGGTCGTTAGGGTCGCTAGATTCCCACATGGCCAATGCAGTTCCAGTCCTAGGCGTGGTGGCATGCTTTCTTTCTTCCTCTCTCTCTTTCTCTCATCAAATTTTAAATAAATAAGTAAATAAATAAATAAATAAATTTAAATAAAATCATTCTTTAAAAAAAAACACACAATGATTTGTGAACTAATTTGACCTGGCAGAAGCCTCAGTTAGTGATCCTCTCTTTTACCCTCACTCTGATTATGTACTATATCTTTAAAGGCCCCCATATCTTTAGAACTAGAGTCCTTATTTTGCTAAAGACAGTAAATAAATGGAACAAAAAGAATGGCAACAAAAATGTGAATTTTATTTGTACATGTGACTTGGGAGAGTTGTAAAAGATCAATAGAAGAGCGGATTATAAAGCAGCCTTCTTACAAAATATAATGTCAGGCTTGTTCATTGCTTTATGTCTTATTTATAAACTGGTCAATCTGTCTTTATCAACAACCCTTGAAAGAGAAAGGAAGTGCTGAAGAGCCAGGTCTATCACAGTAAAAGCAAAAGGCAGCCGGTTCAATCACTGACCCTGCAGGGGGATCAGCTCCTGGAATTCTCTTCCTCCAGAACTGATAGTCAAGGCCTGGTCTGCTTGTGCTTCCCATGAAGAATGCAGCTTTTCCATTCTGAAGCACTCTACATTTTGAGAATTTGATTCAAATCCTGGGCTCTTTTAAGCATCTACTTACCAATTTGGTAAGATTCAAGGGAAATAGAAATCTGTGAAAATAAGGATTCTATTTTTCCATCCACTGGGATTTTGCAAAATCAGGCTAGTTTCTGACATTTGCAAAGGACGACACAGACAGTAATAATAATCCAACAAAGGTGGAAAAACTTTACTATTTTAGTCCCAGAACCATGCATAGTTCTGATTAGAAGCTTTCCACAAAGCCCAGCCAGGACATAACAGAAACTATGTAATCACTACAACTTTACATTTGTACAGTTATTTCACAATGTACAAAATACATTCTGTCTATGATTTTACAACAATCATAAAGGGTAGACACAGTAGATACTGTATCTTTTATGTTTGTTTGTTTGTTTAAGAGAGATTTTTCTTACAGGGTGCTTATGCTCCCCAGAGAGACAGAAAGCGAGAAATCACTTCCCAAGGGGGATAGCCACTCCACAATCCCTTCTATTCTCCTCTTGGGATTTTGGGTACACACACACACACACATGCTCTCAGCGTGAGCTTCAAACCACCGGGTCCAGGACTTGAACCATGGTCAACTACATGGGAGTCCAGTGATGCAACCATTACGCCACCTGCTGGTCCCAGTTATATGACTTATTATACAAAGTAAAATTACTGACTATGAGTCAAAAGATTTAGGCTTGCTTCCTGGCTCTGTAAAAAAGCTTTGTAAACCAAAGTATTTTACATATAGTTGTTTCCCTTCTTATTAACATATGATAATTATACATATTTGGGAGTACAATGTGATTTTTTTCAATACAGTAACACATATATAATGATCAAATCAGAGTAATTAGTGTATCCATTGTGTCAACCATTTGCCATTACTTTGTGTTGAGAATGTTCAAAATCCTCTTTTTTAATTACTGAGACACACAGTATATTATTGTTATCTATCTCCGTATTATATTTTCTTTTTCTTTCTGAGAGATTTTCTATAGGGCATGTGCACTCACTGGAGAGACAGAAAGCAAGAAATCACCCCCTGGGGGATGGCCACACTGCAATACCTTCTCCTCCATTCTCTTAGGATCTTGGGCACGCATGCACATGCACCCAGATATTTTCTAACACTATGGAATCCTGCTATCTATCTGTAATTTTGTTTCTATTAATCAACATCCCTATATCACCCCATTTATAGTTGTTGATGTTAACTGTTATTCTTAAAAGCACTCTATTAAAAAAAGAAAGAAAAAGTACTCTGTTAATTGTAAAATCCTGGGACCAGCAGTTAGCGTAATGGCTATGTCGCTGGGCTCCCATGTAGTCGACCGCAGTTCTAGTCCCAGACCTGGTGGCTTAAAACTCAGGCTGGGCTTGTGTGTGTGCGTGCCCAAGATCCCGAGAGGAGAATGGAGAAGGGATTACAACATGGCCATCCCCCTGGAGGCTGATTTCTAGCTTTCTGTCTCTCTGTCTGTCTGGCGAGTGCACGCACCCTATAGCAAAAACCTCTAAAAAAAAATTTGTAAAATCCTATGTCAATATTTTTTTAAAGAATTATTTTATTCATTCATTTATTTTAATTTAACCAGAGAGAGAGGGGAAACTGAGAAAGGAAGCCACCAGGTCCAGGACCCGAACCATGGTTGGCCATGTGGGAGTGTCTAGTGTCTTAACCACCACGTCACCTGCTGGCCCCATATGTTAATATTAACAAATGATTAATAACTCTGTCTCCTAGGCCAGTGTACTTTTCACTACACTGAAGTTGTCAGTACCACAGAGAATTAGCACCCACTGATAAAGCACTTCAAGTTGACAAAGGAAGGCTGCATGGGCTAGCCCATGGCCCAGTGGTTAAGGCAGCCAGATCCCACATGGCCAACCATGCATTTTAAGTCCTGGGCCTGGTAGCCTGAAAAACATGTCAGGCATGCATGTCCAAATCCTGAAAAGGAGGGACAAATGGAACATGACCATGCCCTGTGGGAAGTGCTTTCTTGCTTCCCTCCTCCCTCTCTAGTGAGCACACATGTCCTTTAGCAAATTAAATAAAAAGGGGGGTGGGGGATTGATGTCGCACATCATGGCCTGCAAAACCATCTGCAGGCACCAGTCACATCTAGGATATGCCTTACTTCTAAGAAAGTTCAATCAGCTCTAACCATGCTGTAGGCTTTCCAGAGCCTAAAGTACAGAAGGGAGAATATAAGAGAATACAGATTCTACTTACTAGCAAAGAGCTCATGAGCTAAACAACTCATTGCCCATGTACTTGCACAGCTGTTCAAATGCTTATTTGTTCTCAACAACATTCTCTTTTTCAATTAGTTGCCAAGTTTATTTACTTAGAATGAAAGATGTATAAAATCCTGCCAAGCAGAGATATTAAATTAGGTTTCCCAGTTCTTCCAGCCCTCAGTCCTGAAACAATTCTGTCTATGAACCCACAGCTCCTCTGGCCTTCCTTGCAGTGCCAAACTTGAGCCCCATGAGACTGTGCCAATCTCAACTCTGTCTTGTAGCCAGCACTGCCATTCTTACACTGAAGGGTTGTTTGCCTCTGACAGCACTATTCTACCTTTGAATAAATAGCCTTTCCCGCTAGCCAAAATACTTCCTTTCAACTGGAACTCTGTAATTTGAATCTTTAGCTCAATTTGGCATTTCTTAGCTCAAACTGGCATCTCTCAGCCATTTAAATTAGGTTTTGACCATTTATTCCTCTCTCTTCCTAAGCATGGACCTTTTGGCAAAAGAACTGGTAATGAAAAAAAAAAAAAACTGTTTCATCCTACCCCGGGCCTCAACTAACAAAAACAAGAGTAATAATAAATGTGAGTTCACTTGGTAAATTGTAAAGTCCTATATTAATGGCTTATTAACATTGCCAGGATCTTTTCATTACGCTAAGCTCTCCCTCACATATTCCCTGCACCCTTATCTCACCTTGTCTTTCCTGGAAATACTTTTTTTTTTTAGAATTATTTTTTATTTAACTTTATTTATTTATTTATTCATTCATTTTTATTTGATCAGAGAGGGACAGAGTGAGAGAGAGGGAAAGCGAAAAAGCAAGCCACCAGGACTGGATTGGCCATGTGGAAGTCCAGCACCTTTAACCACCATGCCACCCACCAGCCCCGGAAATGTATTTTTTAAGACTTTCTCCATGATTTTGCTGAAGAATACTTTTCTTGGTCAGAAATTGAACAGCTGCTATACTTTCTAAGACTCATCATTTTACATCCTTTACTTCATTAAGGAGAAAAGCTGTTATATCTTGATTTTTTTTTTTTTTTGAGAGGTTTTCGCTATAGGGCACGTGCGCTAGCCAGACAGACAGAGACAGAGAGACACAAAGCGAGAAATCACCCCCCAGGGGGGATGGCCACGCCGCAATCCCTTCTCCTCCATTCTCTTCTTGGGATCTTGGGCACGCACGCACACGCGCCTGGCATGAGTTTTAAGCCACCGGGTCCGGGACGTGAACTGCGGTCGACTACGTGGGAGTCCAGCGACATAGCCATTACGCTAACTGCTGGTCCCATAATTTAATGGTCCTTTTACCCATATTAGCAGAAATTTTTAAGCTTCAACTTATAAAAACAGGCTAGTTTCACATTATTGAGAATAGAATCTTAGATAGGATTCTCACTGATAAGCTTATCATAATGTCTAGAAACTCACTACCTGTGGGAAAGGAATGGATGTACTAATGAATCTCTATGTATCTCCAAGCATAGAGTTAATTTGCATGTGCTCTCTGAATGAATTAAAATTCAATAAAATTTGAAATTCAGTTCTTCAGCTGCTCAATAGCCATGAAGAGCTGGTGGCTACTACACTGGACAACACACATCTAGAACATTTCTGTCAATATAAAAAGTTTATTGCACAGTACTGGTAGAGAAGTTGGTTATGAAGAATACTGTTGTAAGAAACAGAGATGAGAGACACAGAACAGAGGTCATAAGTAACCAATGTTCTCGACAAATCCACTAAGACAACCTGCCTAGAAAATGCATCCCACTCCTCCAGTATGAGTATCAGATCCAAAAGTACAATACAGCTTTAATGGTGTAATTTGGGTCCTTACCAAAAATTTCTTTTTCTCACTGGCCCCTGCACATGAGCTTGTTGTTACTGTGGGGCTGTTCAGAAGGGCTGAGCTGCTGCTGTTGTATTTTTTCTTTGAAAACAAAAAAACTGAAGTTAATAATTTATATCCTCCTTGGAACAAAAAAAGTTTGATGATATTCAAGTAAACTGTGAGTCCAAAGAGCCAGTATGTCTTGTTAAGATTACTTCCTACAAGCCATCAACCCTTTCCACAGCCTTCTACCTTTATAATCATTGACTTCACTCCAATAACACAATAGCGGGCACAATAAAAGACCAGGACTTCTAATAACTTTTAGGCTCTATCTAAGCAGAAGCATTTCTAAAATAAAACCCCCCTAAAGGGGAACTATCAGGGACCACTCTATCTTTCCTTTTCCCACCCTGGTTCCTATGGGCCTTCCAACTCAAGAAAGCTTCGCTTTTAACCCACTAACTGATATCTGCATTAATAGTCCAGTTTAGACCAGCTAACTGAAGCAGCGTTAGCAAGCACACTCCACATAGGAAGACAGGAAGGAAAGTGAGGTCATTAAGCTCAAGCAGGGAGGAGGGGACTCACTTCTGGTAATATGCTCCATCCAAAAGTGGCTTTAAATACTTGGCTTTGAATACTAATGAGTTAGCACATGAGAGAACCCACACCATTACACAGAATAATGTATAAAAATAATACAAGAATGGACTCTAGTCTGTTATTCTCCCAGTTCTGTAAGGGAATCGCAACAATAAAAGCAACTTTCTAAAGTAATCTTTCTTACAGGAAACAAAAGGACTCCTTTCTCCCTAGGGTCCCGAGGGTTCCTAGTATTCCTAAAGGCAGGAAATACTCTAGGAGGCTATATCCAGCAGACCTCAGACAGAAAAAGTTCTAGGACCTTATACTTTCTCTAGGAACTAAGTGTACTTATGAAGAAGTAGTAGGCAAGATACAAATAAGGAGAAAAGAGGTGAGCTGATAACAAAGAAAGCCGCAAAGGAGACTGCTGACAGATTTTCAACAATCATGCCCGACATAGCTATCTGAAGTCTCAGTATCCACTAGGTAAGAAAGCTCCCCATCATTCACTCCTCTTCAAAGTACCCAGGAAACAGGGGAAGTAAATGATGTAAGAGGGAAGAAGATACTCGATGACACCCAAGTTTAAATGTTAACAGAAATAGGGAATATTTTCCTCAAAAAGTACACCACTCTCAATAAACAGGTACTCTCAACTATCTGAGTTAGTAAAGGAAGATAACTGTAAACAACAATAATCACTCATCGTTGCCTTTAGAATATATAATATATAGACATTTTTAAATAAATAAATTTCCCTTCTTAATTATATTTTACATAAGCTAATAAAATTATTGGGTCATCAAAAAAGTTATGACATGTTTTTGCACCGAAAAATACGTCATGACTTTTCTGATGACCCAAGAGTTCATTTTTCCTGAGTATATACTATAAAGTAGCTATAACGGCAGGAAATACTCTAGGAGGCTATATCCAGCAGACCTCTGAACTAGACATCAATGAATCTGAATAAAATACTTGCCAAACAATCAAAAAAGAAAAAAAAACTTACATGAATACTATCCCCATACCAAGTGAAAGAATTATTCTTATTCTCAATGATAACTACTACGCATGAGGCTTTGAGATCCAGAGCAGAGACCAATACCTGGTTTATATGTATCATTTACCACTTAACAGACTGAAAGAACCCAACAGCATTCAAGCCTGGTATTAGCATATCTGTGGCTTCTCATGTATCTCCTATTTGAAAACCCCTCCCCAAACAT
The DNA here is from genome assembly GCA_026018925.1 of Tupaia tana. Taxonomy (NCBI): domain Eukaryota; kingdom Metazoa; phylum Chordata; class Mammalia; order Scandentia; family Tupaiidae; genus Tupaia; species Tupaia tana. The sequence goes on along the minus strand of JAKSZU010000011.1, from coordinate 55,021,556 downwards.
ATGTAGTTAAGTTCTGCCAGGCACACACACCTGCCTATTTGGGTGACCCATGTCCTTGTTCTTCATGGTCTCATATCCAGATGCCCGGGGACGTCGGCTCATCTGGAGGGCCACCAGATCCTTCATGATCGAGTTCAATGCCTCCTGTTCATCTGCAGTGAGAGAAAGATAGCACATGGCTTAAGATCCTTAAAGACAGACCAGCAAAGCACTTTCACAAATTACATGACAAATACTCGGGAAGTTCTGCTCAGGTAAAATGACAGACCCTGTAACTATAATCACACGCAGTTGATGCCTCCCAAAAGTAAATAACAGAGGTCAGACTACGGCAATTTGAATTTAAAGGGTTCTTTCTTTTTTATTTTTCCCTTTTGGTCATAGGGCAAGTGTACTCACAGAAAAGAGAGAGAGGGACCAGCAGTTAGCGTAATGGCTATGTCGCTGGACTCCCATGCAGCCGACAGCGGTTCGCGTCCCGGACCCAGTGACTTAAACTCCCACAACTCTTTACAAGTATAAGCCTTCTGTTTCTCACAGGGAAGTCAAAAGGCAGTTCTATTGTTTTTCTTCCCTAACTAACCAAGCAATGTGTTATCTTTACCTAACTGGCATTACTTTTAATCCCCTCTTCTTGAAATAGCATGGAACAGTAGAGTTCTCATGCACTAAAGAAAACTGGTCAAATCCCAGAACCCAATCTGGCCCAATTTCATGTTTTACAAAATTCTCCTAGGTCCTTCAAGAGATCTTTCTGGTGAAACAGCATTAAGGCTGAAAATAAATCTGTAAATCTAGAGGGGAACAGAAGGGATGAGTTGTTCTACTTTCTTTGGGGATGTGTGAATCTTAGGGACTTAGGGCACACCTTAAAAGAAGTACAGGGGGGACCAGCAGTTAGCGTAATGGCTATGTCGCTGGACTCCCATGTAGTCGACTGCGGTTCGCGTCCCGGACCCGGTGGCTTAAAACTCACGCAGGGCGCATGTGCGTGCATGCCCAAGATCCCAAGAGGAGAATGGAGGAGAAGGGATTGTGGCGTGGCCATGCCCCCTGAGGGGTGATTTCTCGCTTTCTGTCTCTCTGTTTCTCTCTGTCTGTCTGGCAAGTGCACGCGCCCTACAGCAAAAAACTCTCCAAAAAAAAAGAAGTACAGGGGACAGCAGGTGGATAAGGTGCTAGACAACCACATGGCTGATTGCAGTTGGAGTCCTGGACCTGGCAGCTTGAGACTCAAGCAGGGCATGTGTGCATACGTACCCAAAAATCTCGAGAAGAGAAGGGATTGCAGTGTGGCAATCACCTTCTCTCTCTCTCTCTCAAGTCCATGCACCCTACAGCACATTTTTTCTCTTAAAAAAAAGGAAGAAAGTTACAAAAGACTTCACTCAAAGAGAGTGCCTACCTTCTATCCTTTATCATTGTCCCTTAGAAATATTATAACACTCCATGGAAAGAAAAGAACAGCACAAGGCATAGGAAGTAAAATAGCTCTAATCTCTTCTCTCACACTATTTAACTCTTCCCTCTTCTTAGACCAAATCTGCTCAGGTACCTCACCTGCTCTCGGAGGAGGTCCAAGAAAGGAAGGACAAAGGTGCCAACTGTTAACAATAAATTGGGATTACAACCAGCAGTGGGCATAATGGCTATGTCGCTGGACTCCCATGTAGCCGACCACGGTTCAAGTCCTGGACCCGGTGGCTTAAATTGACGCTGGGCGTGTGTGCGTGCGTGCCCAAGATCCCGAAAGGAGAATGGAGGAGAAGGGATTGTGGCGTGGCCACCCCCCCCGGGGTGATATCTTGCTTTCTGTCTGTCTTTCTAGCGAAGGCGTGTGCCCTATAGCAAAAAACTCTCCCAAAACAAAAAACAAACAAACAAACAGCAATAAATTTGGATTGATATGAGAATACCTATGACTGGGTAGATATTTTCCGAGGACATTTAACAATATTCCTAAGAGCAGAATACATGAAGTTTCCAGTATTAACATTAACCCCCTCCAGGAATTAAGAATCTCTGTTCTCAATTCAGATATTGAATCAAGATAGATGTGAATACATACACACACACGGGATAGCCAGTGGCATAGTGGTTAAGATAGCTGGATCCCACATGGCTAGCTGTGCACTTTGATTCCCAGATTTGGAGGATTGGAAAACACGCCAGGTGTGTGTGCACGTATGCCCAAAATCTCAAAACAAGGGATTGCAGTGTGGCCATCCTCTCCTCTCTGTCTCTGTTTCTCTCTGGTGAATACACGCACCTATAGCAAGAACTAACTAAATAAATAAATGAGTAGTACACACACACACACATACATTTTTCAAGTTAAATTCACAAGTGTGCCTGGAGAAATCATTTCTAATTCTATAAAAGATGATGCTATTCTAAGAGCTGGTTTATCAGGTTGAGAAAATTCTGTTTCCAGGAAGCTAACCAATTCCTGGCATTACTTAATGGATAAATCTGTTTGATAGTTCCAGCACTGAGAACACACTAGAGGAATGGTTTGGCACTTCTGCCTGAAATCTGGAACAACTGACCCAACTGAAGAAGTTATAGAATCTGATTTTGTATCAAAGTGAACACATTATTAGAGGCAGACAGGTTTTTTAACAGATACTTCAAACTGAGGACGGGAATAAAAGACTCCTATAAATGAGGTGGCATTTCCTAGGCATTTCTTCCTGGACTGAGGTTTTAACTGAACTATCAGTACTCCTTCAGCATGACATTCCTTTAATAAAACAAAAACAAACAAACAAAAGCTTTGAAAATACCACCTTTCTTAGAGCACAGCAGTCAAGAATATGAACTTTTGGGGCCGGCAGGTGGTGTGGTGGTTAAAAGTGCTGGATTTCTGCATGGCTGACAGCGGTTTGAGTCCTGGACCCAGCGGCTTGCTTTCTCACTTTCCCTTTCCCTTTCCCTTTCCCTTTCTCTCTCTCTCTCTCTCTCTCTCTCTCTCTCTCTCTCTCTCTCTCTCTGGTCAAATTAAAAAAATAATAACAACAAATGGAATTAGATAAATATTAAAAAAGATTTCTTGGAAGTTCAAAAAAAAAAAAAGAGTACGAACTTTGGAGTCAGAACAGAAAGACTTGAGTTGAAGAAGTTCCTGAACACATCACTTACTCTTGCCCCCTAAACTTCAATTTCCTTATCTGTAAAATGTAGATAATAAAAGTAAAATTTCACAGAGCTGCTATGAGAGTTTAAAAGAAAAAGAAAACTTACAAATTATTTCTTATGGAACCTAACACTTAGTAATGCTTAAAAAATGCTGGCTATTATTGTCATCAATGGAAAAAGGTCAACGGAAAAAGACTGGAGGCCATGTAATCTACTCTAATATTTAATTTTATTCTTGAATTTTTACTAATCATTAACAATAGCCATTTACTGAATACTTACCATGTATTTTACATTAAGAAAGTTTTAAAAGATACTTTAAGGTATTCAAACTCTAAGAGTAAAAGGATAATACACAAATATGACATTATACAAAAAAAACCCTGAATTATACAAACCAGAGTAATAAACAAAAAAAAATTTTTTTAAAAAGTGAGCAGAAAGAAGCAATATAGATTATTTTGTGTAGTTATTAACAGAATAAAGACATGCTACTGTATTTTAAGCTGTTGTATTTTTAAAAACACAAGTTATTGTATTTCAGCTATGCCAGAGAGCTTACAAATGAACTGTGGAGGAAAAAGTTCATAAAGAATAAGCAAGTAAGGGCTAGAGGGTAAGAAAAGAGGGTCAGAGGATGATTCTCTGTAAGTAATCCTCATCAACTAGAGTAGGAAGAAGAGAAGCTAGCAAATGACACCACAGAAACCAAGACCAGAGAAGGTAGCAGCAGGCACAGTCCAGGCAGTGACAGAAACAAACAATTTTTTTTTTTTTTAATTTGCTAGGGGGTACGTGCACTCACTGGAGAAAGAGAAAGAGAGAAAGTGAGAAATCACTCCTGAGGGTGATGGCCACATTGCAACCCCTTCTCCCCCATTCTCCTCTCTGGATATTGGGTAGGGATGCACATATGCCCAGTGTGATTTTCAAGCTGCTAAGTCCAGGACTCGAACCATGCAGTAGGCAGTGTAGCATTCATCTGGATTAACCTTCATGTCAGCTGGCTCTCTAGCATATTTTTTTTCAAGCTGATAGGTCTAGGACTCGAATCACACAGTTGGTCATGTGGAAACCAGCCACTATAACCACTAAGCCACCTGCTAGCCTCAGAAACAAAATTTTAAAGGGAATTAATAAGCTGGAGATCAAAAGAAAATGGAAAGCATTGGGCCAGCCAGTGGCACCGTGGATGGGATGGTCGGATCCCTTATAAGCCACCAGGAAGAAGCACAAAGAAGTTAATTCTAAAGATTAAGACATTAAGAATCTAGGAAGGGGAGAAGTAAGTATTCATAGAAAATGGAAGAGATCCAAGAAACAAGGATTAGAGTTCAAGCTTAAAAAATTGAAGCTCTTAAGCAGTTTTAAGCAAAGGGTCTCCATAATTCCCCAGCAGCACTTTTTCTTCTCCTGATACCCTAAACTGTGGTATGGGAGCTGCCAGGCAACACACTCCTCTCTTTAGCTCCAGCAGCAAGTCACTCTCTCAAACTGAGATACTACTTCTGTCTATAGGCAGAGTACTAAGGCACTTCTCATTTATGTGTTCCCTTGGCTTAATTTGGAAAAACTGCTGAAAGTACCTTGTCCTCCGATCAACACTGTGGTCCTGCATGTGTCTGTTTACTATGTCTCACACTCTCTCTTTTCCATATGTACAAATCCCCAAAGTAATATTTTAATCTTTGTTTTCACTTAACTAATGATGTTATTTTTTCGTCTTGTCAGTGCTCTACCCAACTCTGCCAGATCGTCTGATCACACTGCTCACCGAGGACAGAGCTTGGGCTCCAGTGTTCCTGAGTCAGATTTTACTATCTTTCTCCTCATGACATTTCACATACTTCCACCGCCTCCACCCTGTCCGTACTCAGGCAAACATCATGTTACAATAAGTATATGTAAGCTGGGATACTCAAATCACAAGAAACTCTTCTTTAAGAACACAATCTCAAAGTTAAATTCTAGTGTTTATTTTTCTGTTTCTGGGATACAACAGGCATTATCTAATTGATGCTTCAAAATTTAAAGACATATATATATATTACAAAGTAAGTCACTGCTTCCTCATCAGAATACATTATATATTGCCAGTGTATTTTATTTTAATGTTGGATGAAATTAACCTAAGGGACTAGAGATTATAGGATTACATGTCAACCCCAAAACTAGGGAATTGATCTCTCTCCTTCCTGTGCAAGCACTTTTTAAAAAAGTTTCTTTCTCTCTTTCTTTGATGGGAGGGAGGGTGAGAGAAGAGGACAGATAGACAGGCACACCAAACAGAATCCTCACGCCATGATCCACCTCTTTCTGTCTCAGCTGGCCCAGACCACAGGCACACATGTGCATGCCCAACATGCTTAGGGAGGTCCTAGGATAAAACTCAGGATCCTTCCCAAGTGGGACCAATTGTGTTACCATTGCTTTACAAGTGGCCCTATCTTTTCTTTTTTTTTAAAGAGAGAGATTTTTTTTTTTCGCTATAGGGCGTGTGCACTCGCCAGACAGACAGAGACATAGAGACAGAAAGTGAGAAATCACCCCCCAGGGGGGATGGTCACGCCGCAATCCCTTCTCCTCCATTCTCCTCTCGGGATCTTAGGCATGCACGCACACGCACCCAGCATGAGTTTTAAGCCACTGGGTCGGGGACACAAACCGCTGTCGACTACATGGGAGTCCAGCAACATAGCCATTACGCTAACTGCTGGTTCCCAAGAGAGAGATTTTTTGCTACAGGGTGTGTGTACTTACCAGAGAGACAGAAAGCAAGAAATCACCCCCTAGGGGGTAGGGCCACTCCGCAATCACTTCTCCTCCATTTTCCTCTCAGGATTTTGGGCACGCAGGCACATGCACCCAGTTTTAAGTTTTTGAGTTTTAAGCCTCCAGGTCCAGGACCCAAACCACTGTTGACTACACGGGAATCCAGTGAAGTAATCATTACACCATCTGCTAGTCACCCCCTCCCTTTGTAAATGAGAGCAAGCGAGCATGGGTAAAAGAGGTTGAAATGTATTTTCAACAGGATCGCATGCGATCCTCCTGCCCCAGCCTCTGTTAGGTGAAAGTACAGGCATCAGCCACCATGGCCTGGTTAGTTGGGCCAAGGATCAAACCTGGGTCTTCCATGTTGTCTCAGCCATCCTTAACTACCTCTGCTGAGCATTTAAATACTTTCACAAAGTATCTATAACACCCTGTTGCACTTATTTGTTTACATGTTTCTAGTTCACCTTAAATGTAACTTCTTGCAGGTACAGAGCTTAATAATGAGCCTGGAACACAGGAGGAATTCAATGAATGGGCAAAGAATAAATGGATAGCTTATAAGACAACTGCTTCTTATCCTTTGTGTACTCTTTGAAGGAATGCTCAGTTGGACAGATATTTTTTGTAATGGCCTACAATGCAGTTTTAAAATCCACTGTCATTAAAATAAAATCAGAATATAGTCATGACACAGCCATGTTGATTTATTAAACTGTGATCCAAATTTCAATCAAAGCAGTTGCTAACCATTCAGATGGTCAGATCAACCAAACTGAATTGAGACTGGTCTAACAAGGAGACATACAGTGTAAGTCACAATGATTCTGACTTGACTTCAAACTAGAACCAGACCATCCTTAATCCTGTATTCAGTTGACTATAGTTTCCTATACTATCCCAAGTTGTTTCATGTTTCTCAGGAATATATCTCACTAAGTTTCATACTGCATTTATAAAAACAAAAACAAATAAACACTAGTGAATTAGTCTCAGGTATTAACAGCGTTTGTCACTTTAAATAAAACTGTGAGAGCGGGACCAGCAGTTAGCGTAATGGCTATGTCGCTGGACTCCACGTAGTCAACCACAGTTCGCATCCCAGACCCGGTGGCTTAAAACTCACGCCGGGCACGTGTGCATGTGTGCCCAAGATCCTAAGAGGAGAATGGAGGAGAAGGGATTGCGGCGTGGCCATCCCCCCTGGTGGGTGATTTCTCGCTTTCTGTCTCTCTGTCTCTCTCTGTCTGTCTGGCGAGTGCACACGCCCTATAGCAAAAACCTCTCAAAACAAAACAAAACAAAAAATAAAAAACAAAAAACTGTGAGAGCATGCTAGTGAGATTATGAAAAAAACGAATAGTCAATTCCATTTTTTTCTTATAGTCACATAGTATAAACGCCAAAAAAAGAATATTTTCTATTATTTACAGGGATAACTGTAGATTCTTTAGAAATTTACTGGGACTAACAGCCAATATAAAACCTGACCAGGCCAGCTAGCTGGCATGGTGGTTAAAGCGGTTAGATCCCATATGGCTGCTGCTCACTTTGAGTGCCAGACCCAGTGGTTTGAAAAATAACCAAGCACACATGTAAGTATCCAAAGTCTTGAGAGAAGAATGGAGACGGGACTGTGGTTTGGCCATCCCCCTTAGGGAGTGATTTCTCATTTTCTCTCTTTCTCCAGTGAGTGCACACACCCTATAGCAAAATAATAAATAAATAAAATAAAAATTAGACCTATTTTTATTAGCAATCCAAGTTGTCAAACAGGCTTGAGTCTTGGAGCTTAGAACAGCTCAGGAAAATATGACTTTATAACCAAAGAATCTGCAGGACAGGGGCTCAAATTAATTGTAGTCCCTTCCTCACTGGACTAGAGTTTATGTATAAGGAAAATACTAAGAAGTCTATGTATCTCCCTTACTAACTTCTTCAGTTTATTTAAAACTACAGCAACTAAAGCAAACTAAACTGCGAATTTGGAATGTTCATCCTTTACAATCATCAAAATGGAAACTAATATTTAAGAAACTGTGTGTGTTGGGACCAGCAATTGGTGTAATGGTTATGTTGCTGGACTCCCATGTAGTTGACCATGGTTCAAGTCCCGGACCCGGTGGCTTAAAGTCATACCAGGCACATGTGCATGTGTGCCCAAGATCCCAAGAGGAGAATGGAGGAGAAGGGATTGAGGTGTGACCATCCCCCCTGGGAGGTGATTTCTCACTTTCTGTCTCCCTGTCACTCTCTGTCTTTCTGGGGAGTGCACGTGCCCTATAGCAAAAACCTCTCCATAAAAAAGAAAGAAAGAAAGAAAGAAAGAAACTGTGTGTGTGTGCACACATGTGTGCACATGAATGTGTATACATATATTCTTGCTGAGCCCTATACAAAGTACATGAAAGAGCCAGGGAGCCAGTTGGTGGCATAGTGGATAAGATAGCTGGATTACACATGGCTGCTTGCACAGTTCAAGACTCAATAACTTGTAAAACATGCCAGGCGTGGAACCAACAGATGGCATAATGGTTACATCACTAGACTCCCACATAGTGATCCGCAGTTCGAGTCCTGGACCCAGTGGCTTAAACTTATGCTGGGTGCATGTGTGTGCGTGCCCAAGATCCCAAGAAAACAGAGGAGAAGGGATTGCTGTATGGCCATCCCCGCTAGAGGGTGAACTCTTGCTTTCTGTCTTTGTCTCTCTGGTGAGGACACGTGCCCTGTAGCAAAAATCTCTCTAAAAACATAGGTTTGTGCATGCCCAAAATCTGGGGGAGAAATGGAGGAGAAGAGATTGTGATAGGACCATTTGCTTTGGGGGGTACTTTCTTGTTCCTTCTCACACATTTTCTTTCTCTGTTTCCAGAGAATGTACATGCCCTCTGGCAAAATAAAAATAAATAGTGAACCAGGTGTTTGGGAAATTAAACCTTAGCTTTACTTGTGTGTCAAGGTCATCTACAAAAAAAAAAAAAAAAAAAAAAAAAAAAGAAAAAAGGAGGGAGAGAATGGTGTGAGGGAAATGTTTAGAAGAAAGCCAGTGCAGTGGTTCTTGAACTAGCTAGCTTGCTTAATATACTACAGTCACCAGGCAAGTTAATTCCCCTCTTGTTTCTGTTTCTTCATGTAAAACTTACATGAGGGCAAATGAAAAGAAACAGAGTTCCAGTCCTTTTCTTTTGGGTCTCAGGACCCTACCTACATAGTTCCTTTCCTTCCTATCACTGTCCCTCCATATACTCACACACTTAAAATATATTGTGAAAATGTCCTGAAATGTGAAAACAGTCTTATGTCTACTTTCATGTTAAATAATGAGTTGGAGCCAGCACATCTAGGTCTCTGGCTTAGTAGTCAAGAAAGTGAGGAGTAGGGAGTCCGCACATCAAGTACTTCATATTCCCCTTTGGGACTTCAGGTTGCCCCACAGGACAAGAGGAAAGACTTATTAAAAAGACTACCACCACAGTCAAATTCTGTAATAAATGTTTGAAGCTTGGGGAGGACAAGAATTCTGCGCCCCACTTAAGAGTAAACGTTCAATACACATTTGTTGAAGAACATTAATTTAAATGCCAGGCTTTAGTGGTTGCCTTTTCTTTTCTTCCTTCCTTCCTTTCTTTCTTTCTTTTTTTTTTTTCCAATGCCTACTCTCATAGAAGACCTTCCAGAGAAGAGCAAGCCCTTCTGAAGCATGGGAAGAAAAACAGTAAGCCCAGCAAATAAACAAACCCTTCCCATACAGTATGAGAGACAGTATGAAACAGAACAAGGCAATTCATTCAAAGCCTGAGTGTAGATAGGTCATGAAAGCATATCTGGCCAATGTGACATAGTATACACTTAACCTCCTATAAAAATGACTTGACCTTGCTATAGGGCAAAGCAAACATTATCTTTCCTCAGCACATGGGGCACTTCACAGAAACAAGGGATGGTTTTGCAAAGGATACTTTTACTGAACTTTACCCTTTTATTATTTAGGCCAATACTAAACATTTGCAAAATTTGAGGACCACAGTATCACACCTATCAAAAAGAGAAGAAAGTATATTTAAAATGTTGGCTTTTTAATCTAGTCTAAAAGTCACTTGTTAAATTACCAAAAAGGAGATGAAACACAATTCCGTTAAAATGCTGCGTGTGGAAGACGTTAAAAGTTTTTCTTAGATTACATATTCACAGCAAAAATTGCAAATATTGACAAAAAGGAAATGATTTCAGAGATTCTTTTGTGTAGTGAAAGTTTCTTTTAAAAGTTACATAATTTCAGGGATACCGCAAGATAGCTAGCTGTAAAACACTGCAGTCGCACTTCTCAAAAAGTAGGATGTGAATTAAAACTGGCAGCACCCGCCAATTCCTGACCTCCAGCAATCTGCGTGCAGCACGCATTTCTCAACCGCGCGGGTGATAACAGAGATTCCCGTTTAATCACCTCCCAGCCGAGCGCCGCACGCCCTGCCCCCTGCGCTGGGGCGCGCACAGGGCTCGAGAGCAGCCCCGGGAACTCTCACAGGCCGGCCTGTGTGAGCAAAGGGAAGGAAATGACACAGGCAGGAAAAAAAAGCAAATCAAGGAAAAGACACAACAGCAGCTGGGCCTGCACCAGCCTCCAGCCCCGGCCCCACACTGCGCTCTCGCTCCCCCGCCCTCGGGCTGGCGGGCCGGCTCGCTCGGGCCCGAACTGGCTGCCCCGCGGAGCACCGGCCTTGGGTCCCGCCACCGCTTCCTCAAGATGCGCTCGCCGTGCCGCCCGGAAGGGTTGTCGAGTGGGCTCGGCCGGCCGGGCCGCTCCCGCCGGCCGGGAGAGCCAGCACCCCCGCCCCCGCCGCGGCGCCACGAGCGGAGAGGGCGGGCGGCCGTCGGTTCGCAGCCCGGGACCGGGCGGGCTGTCCATGCCTGTCAGGCGGCGGCCCAGGGTCCTCCTCCCCTCAGCCCGGGGCGGGGCGTCGTGAAGCAGCGCGGGCACAGGCCGGGGCGGTGGCGACACTCACCCATGGTGGTGATGGCGGCGGCGGCGGCTCGAGCCCAAGAGTGTCACCTCCGCAGCCGGGGCTGCATGCCGGGGACCCGGGCGGCGGGGACGGCAGCGGGCCTGGCTCCGCGCGAGGGGCGCGGGCTGCGCTCGGGGCCCCCGCCGCCTCCCCAGGCTCCGGCTCCGGCTCCGCCCGCAGCCGGGCGTTGTGGCATGGGCAGGGTGGCCCGCTACATCCCCGGCGCTCCTGGGCTCGGCCCAGCCCGGCCTCGGCGGCGCCCCTCGGCCCGCCTGTCCCCCAGTTGCTCAGTCTCTCGGTCTCTGTGTCCGGCCACCGTTCTCCACCTCAGGAACGCTCCGAAAAACAAACCGCTGGTCGCGCAGCTCGCCCCTCTTCCTGTCACTCACGCAAGTGCCGACCAATCCCAGACAGCTGCTGGACTGTCGTACCACCCCCACTCACTTGACCAGCCAATGACGAGAGGAAGTTGGCTGGCCCCCGCGACTCCCCCCTCCGGCTCTAGCCCAACACCCTCACTCTCCGTCGCCAGCTAATCATCAGCACCACACGATGAACCAATCCCACCCACTCTCGCAGGAAGCCAATAGGTGAAGCCAAGGCGGTATCTGAGGGCTGTCTGCTGCCTGCCAATCACCCAGACAGCGCTAGGTTCCCCGCGCTGCCAGCCAATCACGTAGAAGGCTCTGAGCACCCGCCTCTGTGCATCCCTCGCTGGGCTCTCTCGCCGGGAGGTGGTGGTTGCTCCAATCACAGCTACGGCGTGAGGCTCCTCCTACATTCCCACCTCCCTTCAGTCACCGAAGGCTGCACCGCCGCGCGGGCTGGCGCGGTTCCCCGTCCGCTGCTTTGGGGCTGGGGTTTCGGGAGGTGGCTGGAGGGGTCTTCCGCCCTCTGGGTTCCCGGCGGCCAGCTGTCCAGGCAGTTCCGAAAGAGTGTCCTGCCCCTCCCTGTGCCCAGCCGGCGCTTAACGAGAGGGGAGGATCTGACTCTTTGAGCGCTTCTCGGCGTGTGGCCACCTCTGCTACCCGCCCAGGGGCGGCCTCGCCCCAGACCCCCCCCTTTCCCTTGGTCTCATACCTCCCGAGGTCGCACCCTCCGGTCTAGGTTTTTCAGGTCCCAGGGGTTGCGATAGTGCTGGAATGTGGGTCCCTGCAAATCTGTGCGTCCTGCCCAGAGGTTCTTAAGGAAAATAACTCTCTGGATGCAAACATTTTTTTGTAGAAAAATTGAAAAGTGCAGGAAAGTATAAAAAAGAAAATAAAAATCTCATCCCAGAGCTAATTTTATCTGTTTGCAACCAAGATACACTACATATGACAAAAATAGCTTCATATTGTTTGGTAGCGTGCTGATTTTTCATCGTGTCTTCCCGTATCACTAAATATTGTTCTAAAACAATTGTACTGGCTGCATGATGTATCAGAATAGTTACCATAATTAATTTCCCCAACTCCCTATTGTTCAACATTTTTATACAGATCTTCAGATTCCAAATCCACCACAATAAATGTGTGCTCCCTTCTTCTGGTCCCTGTTCTAGTGTAATATATCAGACTCCAGAATAATCTTCCTCAGTGCCATTTTCAACTCGCAGCTAAGAACCTTTAGCTGAGGCTTTGCCTTAAGTATTACCTTGTGGGCTTTGCCCTCTTTCCTCATCCCCATTCTCCAATATTTAATCAGCTCTGTCCTGTTGGCTAACCCCCCCCCCCCAAGATTTATGTCTCTCATATTCCCATTTGATGAGGTCCTTGACCCAATTAAGTGCAGTTCCTTCACATTATATAATAATCTCTTCTGGGAAGGACAGAGTAAAGGGGAAAGAAAATGAATACAGTATTTGCCAATCAATTACTATTTACCCAGAACATGATCTCATTTAATCTTTCCAATAACTTTGAAGTAAATACTACTACTGGCCATTAAATGATGAAAGAGAAACTCCAAGAGATTAAGTACCTTTTTCAAGTGGTGGAGCCAGGACCCACACCAGGTCTGACTCCCAAAGGCCATGTTCTTGCACTGGGCAAGTGTCTCTCAATCCTTTTTTAATTTTTTTCTTTTTTTAGGAGAGGTTTTTGCTATAGGGCACGTGTGCTCGCCAGACAGTCAGAGAGAGACATAGAGACAGAAAGCGAGAAATCCCTCCCCCCCCCGGGGGGGGATGGTCATGCCGCAATCCCTTCTCCTCCATTCTCCTCTCGGGATCTTGGGCACCCACGCACACGCGCCCGGCATGAGTTTTAAGCCACCGGGTCCGGGACGCGAACCGTGGTCGACTACGTGGGAGTCCAGCGACATAGCCATTACGCTAACTGCTGGTTCCCTCAATCCTTTTTTCTTTATCCATCTCTGCCAGGGAAGAATTTTTAATTATTTAACTAAATCTAAATTCTTCCTAACAAGAGAAATTAAGTACTAAGAAATAAGACTTTGTCTGGCAGAGTAGAGCTTTGATGATCACATACCATTATAATTTAAGATTTCTTTTTACCCCTTAAGAACCAACTTTTGGGGAACCAGCAGTTAGTATAATGGCTATGTCGCTGGACTCCCACGTAGTCGACCGCGGTTCGCGTCCCGGACCCAGTGCCTTGAAACTCACGCCGGGTGTGTGTGCATGTATGCCCAAGATCCCGAGAGGAGGGAACCAGCAGTTAGTGTAATGGCTATGTTGCTGGACTCTCATGTAGTCGACTGCAGTTCGCGTCCCGGACCCGGTGACTTAAAACTCACGCCGGGCGCGTGTGCATGCGTGCCCAAGATCCCGAGAGAATGGAGGAGAAGGGAATTGCGGCGTGACCATCCCCCCTGGGGGGTGATTTCTCGCTTTCTGTCTCTATGTCTCTCTCTGTCTGTCTGGCGAGCACATGCGCCCTATAGCGAAAACCTCTCAAAAAAAAAAAAAAAGAACCAACTTTTGCCCCCACGGGGGGCAATATCACCCCATTAAGAAGTAATGGGCCAGGGACCAGCAGTTGGTGTAATGGCTATGTCACTGGACTCCCATATAGTCAACCGCAGTTCAAGTCCTGGACCCAGTGGCTTAAACTCGCACCAGGCGCATGTGTGTGCATGTCCAAGATCCCAAGAGGAGAATGGAGAAAGGATTGCGGTGTTGCCATCCCCACTGGGCGGTGACTTCTCGTTTTCTGTCTCTCTGGTGAGCGCACATGCACTATAGCAAAAACTTCTCAAAAAAAAAAAAAAAAAAAAAAAAAGTAATGGGCCAATCATGCTGGGAGGTCACCATCTGCTAACCTGAGCCTCAGATCTGATGCTTAATTATATTGTCCTGTGAAATAAATATAAAAATGACATGTTTGAAACCAGCGGATTGTGTAATGGCTATGTAGCTGGACTCTCACATGGAGAGCCCATCACAGGACTTGGAGGCTTGAAACTCACTCTGGGCGCATGTGCGTGTATGCCCAATATCCCGAGAGGAGAATGAAGGAGAGGGGATTGCTGTGTGGATGTCCTCCCAGGGGGGTGATTTCTCACTTTCTGTCTCTCTGGTGAGCACATGCACCCTACAGCAAAAATCTCACTTACGCCAGTGGATATAATAGTTACATCATGGCCTGAATCTGAAGGTCTATACCACAGCTTCTCATGGAATGTCTAATACACACCTCCAATTTAAAATGTTCTATACACAAAGTCTCAATTTTTCTCCCCTTCCCCTTCCAGCCCTTTTTCCTTTCTGCTTATTTTTCTTTCTTTTTAAAATTTGCTTAGGGAACATGCCCTTATGTGTGTGTGTGTGTGGGGGGGTGTCTTTCTTTTTTAAATTTGCTTAGGAGCATACACTTACATATGTGGGGGGGGGGGGATAGAGGGGCTGAAGGAGACAGAGAAAGTGAGAAAGGAGACCCCATAGGAAATGGTCGTGCTGCACCCTCTCCCTTCTCCTCTTGGGATTTCGGGCACACACACACACACACACACACACACACACAAACACACGCACGTGTCTTCCCAACTGCCAGGTTGAGACTGAAACTGTGCAGTTGGCCACTGGGACCCAGCCACCTTCACCACCACATCACCGGCTGGCCCAAATTTTCTCAATTGTTGAAGTACAAACCGGGGAGTCTTCTGTGATTCTTCTCTTTCCCAAACACCCACATACCCAAACATTTAGCAAGTCTTTCAGCTCGTTTCACCATGTATCTTTTTTTTTTAGAGTTTTTTGTTTGTTTGTTTGTTTGTTTTGCTATAGGGAGCATGCGCTCACCAGAGAGACAGAGACAGAAAGCGAGAAATCAACCCCCAGGAGGGATGGCCACGCCGCTGTGCCTTCTCCTCCATTCTCCTCTCAGGATCTTGGGCACACACGCACACGCCCCCGGCGTGAGTTTTAAGCCACCGGGTCCAGGATGCGAACTGCGGTCTACTACATGGGAGTTCAGCAACATAGCCATTACGCTAACTGCTGGTCCCCACCATGTATCTGAACCTAACACTTTTCTTTTTTTTTTAAAAAAATATTTTATTTATTTATTTATTTCAATTTGACCAGAGAGGGACAGAGTGAGAGAGAAAGAGAAAGTGAGAAAGCAAGTCACCAGGTCCAGGACTGGAACCACAGTCGGCCATGTGGGAATCCAGCGCCTCTAACCACCATGCCACTTGCCAGCCCCTGAACCTAATGCTTTTCATCTCCACCACCCTAGTCTAGTTCACCATCCTCTCCTGGATGACTGCCCTAGCCTCGGACCTGGTCTTATTTCCTCTGTGACAGCCCAACAGCTGACTCTCACACAGCGCCAGAGTGATTCTTGTAAACTGTAATTCAAACCAGGTCCCTTCTCTGCTGCCAACCCTAGCTTCTCACATCCACAATAAAACTCCAATTCTTTGTCATGACCTACCAGGCCCAATAGGAACTGGCCCTAACCATCCTCCCCTACCTCTTCCTCTGACATTCTCTTCTCTACATCACTGTCCTCCAGCACCCTGGCCTGACCATGCCTGAACCTATCACTTTTCATCTCAGGACCTCTGCACCTGCAGTTTTTAAATTTGCTAGAGGGCATGTGCACTCACGAGAGAGAGAGAGAGAGAAAGAGAGAGAGGGATAACAAGCCCAAGCCAGCACCTTAACTACCATGCCAACTGCTAGCCCCCAAACATCAATTAAGTCATTCCCTAACCACCCCATCCAATTCAGCCTCTCTCCCCTCCATCATTCTGTAAGCCCATATTTTGCCTTACTTTCTTTGTAATGCTTGAAATTATATATTTTTTTTTGTTTGCTTTCCTCCAACTACAACAAACGTAAAGCTCAGGAGCAGGTGCTTTGTTCCACTCACTGCTTTTCACCAACTCTCAGAATAGTGCCTGGCACATGAAGAACTGTGATACAACTACATAAATCTTTAGCCAGAAAGAGCCCTGTATTTTCCTTCTGTCTCTCCTGCAACTGCCTTCTCTGTGGACTTCCAGGGCCTCAAACAGCCATTACACATATTCACACACTGTAGTTACCATTTGTGCTGAGAATTTCAGAGTTTGAACTATATCTCTAGCTCGGGAAGGTCTTTCTTCTGAGCTCCAGCAGCAGCACCCCTTGGGTATTCCAGACACCTCAAATTCTATAGGTTCAGACTGAACTTGTCATTTCCTCCACAGTTTTGTACTTCCTCTGTTCATCTTCAGTTCTGCAAGTTAGATACCTTTGAGTTACCTGAAGGCTTTTCCTCTCTAATTCCTTCCCCCACAGCCTGGGTTGACCACATCTCTGATCAGTCTCTTCCTATCCTCCACTCCGCCATCCCATTTCAAAAAGCCAGGGACCAGCAGTTGGCATAATGGCTATGTTGCTGGACTCCCATGTAGCCGGCTGGGTTCGAGTCCCAGACCTGGTGGCTTAAACTCACGCCGGGCGCGTGTGCGTGCTTGCCCAAGATCCCAAGAGGAGAATGGAGGAGAAGGGATTGCGGCGTGGCCATCCCCCCCGGGGGGTGATTTCTCACTTTCTGTCTCTCTGTTTCTCTCTGTCTTTCTGATGAGTGCACGCACCCTATAGCAAAAACCTCTCTCAAAAAAAAAAAAAAAAAAAAAAAAAAGAAAGAAAGCCAAAAATCCCCTACTTGGACCAGTTAGAGGAACAGCTTCTCAACGTATATTTGCACCACAGAATGACCTTTCTGAAATGCACACTTGCTCCACCCCATGGAACCACTGGCAGTACCTCAAGTGCAACTCCCCTGGCCTCCGTACCTCTGCGTGTGCTGTCTTCTCTACAGCACACGCTTCTATTTCTGCTCACACTCCCATCCTTTCAGGGAAGAACAAAGCCAAATAAATCACTCCTTTGAGGAAGAATTCTCAGACAAATACCTACAAATGTGCGTGGAGGCCCTCTGACATGCTCCCAGAGCACCCAGTACTTTCTTCATCAAAGTCATGGGCCCCTCTGTGGTAGCTGCCTGTGAAACGAGGGATACAGAAGTTGTTGTTCAAGTCGGTATGCCTACAGCCTCTCATCAACACATTAAAACGTGTATTTGTTGAATAAATAGGTGAACTTCCAAGTGGGGATGTGAGTAACCGTAATTTCCACAAATGTACCCTTTTAAGTATGTATTCTGTCTTTTCTTTCTACGTTGTTTCCTCATTCTTCATTTTCCTATGTGAAGTCTCCCAGCTAGGCCATGCCTTCTCAAGGCTATTCCCTGTTGTTGCTTTTATAGATTTTTGCGCTTGCCAGAGACAGAGAAACAGAAAGTGAGAAATCACCCCCCAGAGGGATGGCCACATTGTAATCCCTCCTCCGTTCTCCTCTCAGTGTTTTCGGCATGCACGCACACTCACGCACATTCACTCGGAGTGAGTTTCAAGCCAGACTCAAACTGCGGTTGGCCATGTGGGAGTCTAGCTACATAATCATTACGCCATCTGCTGGTCCCGCCATTCCCTGGTTTTACACTGACTAGATACCCCAGGGTCAGCAGCTGAGGCACTCCTGCCCTCAAGAATCATAGCTTGCCACAGTATTCAGGTCTGGGCCCATTAGGCAGCCCAGCTGCACACTTACCTTTTTTTCTTTCAAGAATATGGGGATACTTGGGCACATGATAGGGAACAATAAATACCAATGAATGAATTTTCTTAGGGAAGAGTTCAATGGATTTGGTATAAAAAGACTGGCTTAATTATGGCATATTACTATTAACATAATAAAATATTAAGTAACTGCTAAAAAGAATGAAAAGATTTCCCTGTACTGAAAGGTGCCTAGGATACATTTTGAAGTGGGGGAAGAAACAAAAGAACAAAAAAACTCAGGTTATAAAGAAAACTGAATAGAGTGCCACATTTCAGTTTTTTAAAATGTTCATTCCATACTTAGTGGGGTAAAGGCCAACATTTCTTTTTTTTTTGGAGAGGTTTTCACTATAGGGCACGTGCGCTCGCCAGACAGACAGAGAGACATAGAGACAGAAAGCGAGAAATCACCCCCCAGGGGGGATGGCCACGCCGCAATCCCTTCTCCTCCATTCTCCTCTGGGGATCTTGGGCACGCACGCACATGCGCCCGGCGTAAGTTTTAAGCCACCGGGTCCAGAACGCGAACTGCGGTCGACTACGTGGGAAACCAGCGACATAGCCATTACGCTAACTGATGGTTCCCAAGGCCAACATTTCTTGAACACTTACCATTGCCAAGCACTGTTTTAAGTATTTCACACATCAACTTACTTAATTCTCAAACCGACCCTATGTAACAAGTTCTAATGGCATCCCCATTTTCTAGGTAAAGAAACAAGTGCAAAGAGGGTAAGTTCCTGTCCAAGATTGCGAGCAATCAGGAAAATCAGAATTTGTTTTCTAGCAGACTGGCTCCAAAGAATGGGAAATACAAAGTAGACTGCTTTTTGGTGTGTGTGTGTTTTGTTTTGTTTTGTTTTGTTTTAAGAGAGAGATTTTTGCTATAGGGCATGTGCACTTGCCAGAGAGACAGAAAGCAAGAAATCACCCAGGGGGGATGGCCATGCCACTATCCATTCTCCTCTCAGTATTTTGAACACACACGTACATGTGCCCAGTGTGCGTTTTAAGCTGCCAGATCCAGGACTTGAATCACGGTCAACTACATGGGAGTCTGGCATTTGTCATCTACTGGTCCCAAGAGTAGACTGTTAATGGCAGTTGCATCTTAAGAGGCAGATTAGAGGGACCAGCAGGTGGCATAGTGGTTAAGGCAATGGACTCCCATGTTATAAACTGTGGTTGCAGTCTCAAACCCAGCAGCTTCAAATTCATGCTGGGTGTATGTGCATGTGTGTGCCTAATATCCCAAGAGAATAGAGAAGGGATTGCAGTGCAGCCATACCCCTGGGAGAGGTGTGATTTCTCACTTTCTGTCTCTCTCTGTGTCTCTAGCAAGGACACATACCCTATAGCAAAAATCTCTCAAAAATAAGAGACTGGGAACCAGCAGTTAGCGTAATGGCTATGTCACTGGACTCCCACGTAGTCGACCGTGGTTCGCGTCTCGGACCCGGTGGCTTACAACTCACGCCGGGCGCGTGTGCGTGCGTGCCCAAGATCCCGAGAGGAGAATGGAGGAGAAGGGATTGCGGCGTGACCATCCCCCCTGGGGGGTGATTTCTCGCTTGCTGTCTCTATGTCTCTCTCTGTCTGTCTGGTGAGCGCATGCGCCCTATAGCGAAAAACCTCTCCAAAAAAAAAAAAAAATAAGAGACAGATCAGTTTTTGTTGTTGTTCTTGTGTGTGTGTGTGTATGTGTGTGTGTACACACTTTCTTTTTGTTTGTTTCTTGTTATAGGGTGTGTGTATTCATGAGAAAGGGAAAGACAGAGAGGGAATGTTAGAAATAACCTTTCAGGGAGATGGTCAAGCTGCAAACCCTTTTTCTCCAGACTCCTCTTGGGACTTTGGGCACGCACACACATGCACCCAGCATGATTTTCAGCCACTGAGTCCGGGACTCAAACTGCACAGTCAGCCATATGAGATAGAGCACCTTAACCTCCACACCACCTGCTGGCCCCTCGGTAAGGGACATTTTATTTACTTATTTTTAGACACAAATGACTTTGACTTATTTGAAAAAATCTCCAGTGGTCCAATAAAACAGAAGAAGGGTAAATGGATGCAGAGGAAAAGTATTAGGAAAGAAAACTGGCTGTACTGACTCGGTGCAGTAACAACCTGCTCAAGTGATGCTGGGTCTGTGTGGGAGATTGTCGGTTCAGTTCCCTGGCCGACCTGTACATGCAGGCACGTGTGTCCATGAGCTTGGCTATCTGGGAAAGCTGGGGGGATTGCAGTATGGGACCCCGTCGAGGATGCGGGTCTTTTGTTCTCTTTCATTCTTTCTCTCTTGATTAAGGCACGTTACTGTTATTTCACACAAAAAGGAAAGAAACTAAAAAGAGAGAAAGGAAAAAAAAAAAAAAAAGAAAAACTGGAGAGATAATCAAGTTGAATATGGAATTTGACCTGAGCTTCGAAGGATAAAAATGATTTACAGGTAAGGAATACAAAGCAAACATAGATAGCAACATGGAAAAAGGAAATGCCAGCTTGAAGGAATAAAAAAAGACCTTTGGAAATCTCTGGCAGGACATTGCCTTTGGTCTCTTGTTTTCAAAGACGCTTAGAAACAGTCATAGACTGTGACTGACTTTTCTTTCTCAGCTGTGGCTCTCCTGAACCAAGAGGTAATATTCAATGCTGTCCGCCTGGCTGCTACCATCACCACCTGCATTGGGTTTCTGCTGATGCTGTTGCCTGAAGAGTAGGATGAAATTACGCTGAGATTCATCAATAGCCAGTCCCTCCTTGTTTGGTGAACATTCTGTGATCATAAAAATGTTCCATCTCTGTGCTGGCTCCTGGCTAGAGCTGAGAGCAGGAGGGTGAAGTCTGGGCAGAGGGTCTTTGGTGGTCGGAATTCCTAAACGAGACTGCTCAAAATTCAAATGTAGATGGCTGCTGATTGGCTTAACCTGGCTCCTGGCTAGAAGTCTGGGCAGAGGGTCTTCAGTGGTCAAAATCCTTATTTTATTGTTTTTATTTTGCCAGAGGGCATGTGTACTTGCCAGAGAGAGACCAAGACAGAAAGAGAAAGGAAGAAGTCATTCCTCAGTGAGGGAGCATGGTCATGCCGCAGTCCCTTCTCCATTGCTTCATCCTATCAGGATGTGGAGCACGTGTACACATGTGCCTCGCATGTTTTTCAGGCCATCAGGGCCAGGATCCAAACTGCACAGTTAGCTATGTGGGATCTGGCTACCTTAGCCACTAAACCATGGAGCTGGATCAAGTCTGACTTTTTAAAAACAATTTTACCTTTTAGGCACAGACTAAAGATAAAAGAAGAAAAAAGTAAATCTATTCAGTTTGTTGGATGGGAATGGAATAAAGACAGAAAGTGATTTCAGGTGCCCAGCAGTGGCATGGTGGTTAAGGCAGCTGGATCCCGCATTGACAATTGCAAAGTTTGAGTCTTAATGGCTTAAATAATATACTAGGTGTGTATGTGTGCATGTGTGCCAAAATCCTAAAAGAAGAATAGAGGAAAAAGGACTGCACCATGACCATACCCCTGGAGGGTACTTTTCTTTCCTCTCTTTGGTGAGCACACGCACCCAACAGCAAATTTTAAAAAGAAGAAAAGGAAAGGGGAAAAAAGTGATTTCAAGGCTAGTGTGGCATCTACCACAGCACTGTCTTTTGCCAGACCTACTGACTCTCATTTTTCCTTCATACAATGTCTCTAGAGGAGTCTATAAGGAATTCAAATAAAAGTCTGAGAGTTAGGGGCTCTTAGAATTTGAAGCTTTATTGACTGCTATAAGTTTCAGAGAAAAAAAAAAAAAAAGTAACTCAGCCATGAGGTTGAATTTCCACAGGTGGTTGCGGGCAGACCCTTCACTGTTCCCCTTTGATTCAGCCAGGGCCTCTGACTGGGAAGGTGGCTATGCACACGAGTGCTTCCTGTAAGAGTCAAGACTGTGGACAGCCTAGAGCGGACACTCCCATCCAGCCAAAAGGACACTTGGAAGTAAGCCCAAGCCCAGCTTCAAGGCCTTGAATGATACAGTGTTGCAAAGACAATAGCCAAAGCTAGGGCAAAGCAAGCCTATACCCGACTCCTCAGACTTTAAGGTGTGCCTGACTTCTCAGATGCTGTCTTCCCAGGTGCACAATAATATGCATAGTTTCTCTTTTGTCTTTGAAGTATTTTCCCTGATAAAAGTAATATATGATTACAGAAAATAAAAACTCAGGGGCCAGCAGATGGTGCAGTGGTTAAGGGTGCTGGGCTACCACATGGCTGACTGTGGTTCGAATCCCAGACTTGAAGGCTTGCTTTCTCACTTTCTTTCTCTCTCTCTCACTCTGTCCCTCTCTGGTCAAATTAAAATAAATAAATAAAGTCAAATAAAATAATTCTTAAAACTCAGTAATAACATCACCACCCCAAGAAAACTGGTTTTGATATTTTGGTACATTTCCTTCTAGTCTTAAAAAAATTCATATATGTACTATGATATATATATATATATATATATAGTATATGCGCTATGTAGTGTGTATATATATATATACACCATACTATACCTATAGTTTTGCATCAGTTTTCTCTTTAATATTATGTTACAAATATTTTCTTTGACATAAATATTCTTTGAAAAATAATGTTTGGTGGCAGCATTATACCTTATCACAGGATGAGACCATCTTTACTAAACAATTCCATTAAAGTTATTTAAACATTTAACCCATGTAGTTCAGGGTCTCTTTACTAGATCTAGAAAGAGCACAACAGGTTTAAGCAAGACATTCATGCCTGCCTTTTCTATGTTGACTGCAGAAGGACCGCACTGCGCCACCAGGGGTCAGTGCAGAGCTATCTTCACAGGAACCGCCATCGCACTCCAAGCATCCCTTGACATAAGGAAATGGGTTACATGAGAATCATTTTATTAATAACAAGTCCTTTTCTTTCTTTTTTTTTTTTTCTTTTTTTTGGAGAGTTTCTTTGCTATGGGGCACATGCGCTCGCCAGACAGACAGAGACAGAGAGACAGAAAGCAGGAAATCACCTCCTAGGGGGGATGGCCATGCCGCAATCCCTTCTCCTCCATTTTCCTCCCGGGATCTTGGGCACGCACGCACACGCGCCCGGCGTGAGTTTAAGCCACCGGGTCTGGGACTCGAACCGCGGTCGACTACGTGGGAGTCCAGCGACATAGCCATTATGCTAACTGCTGGTCCCATATTAATAACAAGTCCTACTAGATTGATGGGGGCCTACTCATATGACCAGTCAATTGTCCTTCAAGAATACAGGTCAGTATCCTTCCTACTTCCCTTAGTACAGATTTCTCAGATTAGAAATGACCAGATTCTTCAAAATTAACTTACATTTAACATTTCAAAGTCTATTTTATAAACCAAGATCTTTCCATAGAAGATGCAATATTAGACCAATTCTCACCTGCTTGGTATGAAATCATCTGTGCATAAAATACTTCGCCTCGTTTTTCTTAAAAAAAAAAATTTACTTACGTTTACTGGTTTATTATAAAGGGTACACAGCTCAGGAACGGACAAATGAAGGGGCAAGTATGAGGGGAGGGACAGGGCATGCCATCATCCTAGTACCAGCACGTGTTCACCAACTCAGAAGCTCTCCCTGGGCCTATTTTATAGAGTTGTTGGGCAAATCAAATAAATAACACATAAAAATATCCTATAAATTATGAAGCAGCATATCGACTTTATGTTGCCCTGTTTTAATGGCTGTGAACCCTGACCTTTGGCCTCTTCAACAAATGATCTTCTATAAAAACTAGAGAATCCCAGGCGATACTGTGATTAGGAAATGAGGTAAAAGAGCACACGCTGTGGCATGATGGTGGATTCTCACCCTGGTTCTCCTCCCCTTACCTCCTTAGCTCTTGCTCTCTAGCTGCTGAAGTCGCTGGGAATTAGTAACCCGTTTTTCCTTGAAGCTGAAATGAACATTCGTAGTCAGTTTGGTTTAGTTCTTTTCCACCCTAATTTACCTAAGGCTCCTTCAGAAAAACTACTCTGAGCTCAGTACTGGTTTAAACAATTTTAAGTAGATGTATGATAACTAGAATCAAAGAGCTACAGGCTTGATGTGCGGGACAAACTCAGGCACAGGTGGCTGGCACTCCTGGCCTCTCTCAACCCAGAAGCAAAGGTAACAAGGGCCCTGTTCCCACTTGGCCAGGCTTCACCCTGCCCTTCACTCTTCCTCCTGTTCTTGTTTCCTCTCCAGGTCCTGGTGCCCCAACACTTGGCATCAGCAATGAAATGGAGCGGAGGTAAGACATTCTGGGGACTAAGCAGCTTTTGAAACCAGCTTGGGGTAGGCTTTCTGGACAGCAGCCCCATCTGTGAACAGGCACACTCTGACCAACCTCAGAACACACAGGAGCCCGGTCAAAGCAAGACCCAGGGAGTCCTTTATCAATGGCGCCGGATTTCCTCCTAGCCTAGAGCCTTGGGCTCTCTGGTGAAGCAGGGCAGAGGCCATACAAAGAGAATGAAGATGCAACACAGCAGCTCACATGGCCTGGGGCAGCGCTGAGAGAGAGCAGACCTGACTTCCCTCTGAGGTCCGACATATTACAGCAGGATCTAACAAGGAGCACCAGAAGGGCTCTAGGGAAGTCTGCTTTCTGGTACACTGTAAGTGTTCAAGAAACAGAGGTTGCCTGAAAGAATGGCAGGCTCAGGTCATCAGACCTGCATCAGAACACAGAGTGCCTATACAGCTGCATCTCTATGGCCAGTCAAAAAAACAAACAGACCTGGGGACTGGCAGGTGGTGTGGTGGTTAAGGTGTTGGACTCCTGCATGGCTGACCACAGTTCAAGTCCCAGACCTTGTGGCTTGCTCTCTCTCTCTCTCTCTTTCTCTCTGGTCAAATTGATAATAAATAAAATTAAACAATTCTTAAAAAAAAAAAAAACAGACCTGAGACTGGAGTAGCAGAACTAAGCCTATAGACTTGGAAGTCCAGAGGGTCCTAACAGTTGGACACAGATTCGAGAAAATTCAAGAGCCACACAACAGTAACGCAAAAACCAAGATCAATTGCTGTTATTATTCAAGAGCAGTTTCCAGCACACAGGACCCGAGGTACTTAAAATCCCCATAAGACCAACTACCTGAGATCAGAGTCAAACCAGCTGGCTGGTCTCACCCTGCCTCCAGGAGGGTGACAGAAAACTCATCCAGGGAGGACCCTGGGACATCAGCACAGCTGGCAAAGGCAGCCCTGGGAACAGTGGGATTCCCTCAGGCTTCCTAACCCGCTAGGTCCCCACCTGCTTCGGTTTCAGAGAAGGCTACAGAAGCTTGTGCTCCAGTATGGGCTGCCACTGGTCTAAGCAGGAGGCCGGGGCACGTCCATCCTAGTCACTCAATGTTGTCATAGACATGAATCACATCCTCATGGTTGCTGAGAGCCTGGATGAGCTGGGCAGCCTGCTCCAGGTCAGGGTCAGTCAGCCGCACTGTTGAGTTGGGGATGAACTCGAGCATACAGGACACAGAGCACAAGCCCAGGGAGTCCAGCTTCTTCCTCACCTGATGCAGTGAAGAGGCATCACAAATAAACTAGGGAGAAAGGAAAGCAGGGAGGTGAGGAGCCAGGAGGTAATAAGACAAAGCCAGGTAACTGTGTACTGTCCTGAATGGAACGACTGCAATGGGTCACTGGGTGTAAGCTCATCACTGGCAGAGACCGTCTTCAATGATCTGATTAGTCCTTGCACAGTAGGCCCTATGCAGCGTTCACTTAATAAACGCCTGTGCCATCTGTGACTTGTCACCTGGGTGCAGGAAGGAGGAAACCGAGAGGCATGACTGAATACATCTATTAGGGGCCCTCTTGGAAGCCCACCAAACACAAAGGCTCATACTCACTTTAAAAATGTTCTTTTCTTCTTCATCTTCGGTTTCCTTCACATCCTCAGCTCCTGCTTCAAATGCCAGCTCCAGGGCACGCTCGAGGTTCACAGTTTTCTTTTCTCTGTCCTCTACTCCAACTACAACAACCCCCTTTTTGTCAAAGGAGTGTCGAGCTCCTTCAGTCATCATCCCCCTGACAGGGAGGGAAGTGGGCTGGAGTAAGTAAATGCTGGCAGGCTCTTACCCTCCACCACCCTCCATAAAGCCCAGGATCCAGACACTCTCTCTCCCACCCAGCCTATGGGCTACACAGAGATCTGGAGCAGTTCTCTTCCTAAACGGGTAAATGCAGCTGCTAGGCAAGGGAATGGCCGCCCCCACCCTCTATTTTGTGCCCTGATCAGAATTTGGAGATGCAAAGACTGTTCATTGTGCCATTATGGCTCCAATCCTGGGGCCAGCCCATGGTGTGGTGTGTAGGCAGCTGGATCCCACGTGGCCAATGGCATAGTTCAAGTCCCACACTCAGTGACTTGAATGCTGGATGTGTGTGCCAAGATCCTGAGAGGAGAATGGAGGAGAAGGGATTATGGCATGGTCATTTCCCTGGGGGGAGTGGGTGCTATCTCACTCTGTCTCTCTGTCTCTCTCTCTTTCATTTCTCTGGAAAGTGAAAGTGCCCAATAGCAAACATTAAAAAAAAAAAAAAAGAAAAGAAAAGAAAAGAAAAGAAAAGACTAGCCCTAGTGGAACATTTTACTTCTTACATGACTAGAGATAGGGTGATGGGACAAAGATTTCCTTTAACACCTTATGAATGAGTCCTGCTTAGTGCAGAACACGGTAAGTGAAAACCCAATGATCTCCCTGGATTTTCTAAGGTGAAAGTATGCTTCCAGGAACCCACAGTACTTGCCTTGCACAGAACTGGCACCCAAAAGCTCCATCCCATTCCACCTCCACCCCCACCCCACACACCTACCCATTCTTGTTCAGGATATGTCTAATGTCCGAGAGGCACTTGGGGCCACTGTTAGATAATGCCTCAATGAGCAGAGAAGAGCCACCTGGGCCTCGACCCTCATACAGCAAATAAGTGCCCTTGGATTTCTGCAATAAACAAACAACACGAGCACATTTTTCTGTTTCCCAATTCCCTCCCGCTCACCAGCCCAGAACCACAGGCACCAAAGTCAACACATGGAATAGGCTCCCTAGGCTGGTGCCTGGGCTCTCAAGTCCTTAATTTTGTCCCCATTCTCTAAGCTGAGGGCCTTGAGACCACTTTTTTTTTTTTTTTTTTTTTTTGGAGAGGTTTTCACTATAGGGCGCGTGCTCTCGCCAGACAGACAGAGAGAGACATAGAGACAGAAAGCGAGAAATCACCCCCCAGGGGGGATGGTCACGCTGCAATCCCTTCTCCTCCATTCTCCTCTCGAGATCTTGGGCACGCACCACACGCGTCCGGCGTGAGTTTTAAGCCACTGGGTCCGGGACGCGAACCGCGGTCGACTACGTGGGAGTCCAGCAACATAGCCATTACGCTAACTGCTGGTTTCCGAGACCACTTTTCAGGTAAGTGCATAGAAGGCAGTCTGCTTCCTTGGTTCCTGAACAACCATTCAGCAAACGCCCAGCTTTGCTTCTTCCCATTCCCAGTTGAGTCTCACATCTATCCCCCAGCCATTCCCACCCAGACTCATCCTCCGTTCCCCATTCTGTAGGAAGCACACCTGTGAAGTCTCAAGGCTCCTACCCCTAGGCTATCGGTTACTGCTGCAGAGAAATCACACATCTGGACCTTGTCATAACAGCTGCTGAAAATGGCATGGTGTCAACATTCAAACAAACAATCCAAAACTCTGGGGACCAATTTCCTCTGATCTTCCTATGCCTCTACCCATCCCCTGTCCAGGCATCCAATCTGCACTACTTTCTCAAGTCTCCCGCCAGAAACTCTCAACTGATGATGTCCCACTTCCTCTCTCATAGAGGAAATAAAGGGCCAATGAGTGAGGGGAAGTGCTGTCTCCACCGCCTTATCTGCACCATGGCCTACACCAAGGCAGCATGTATGACGGTTAGAGCACAGGCTCTGGAACCTGTCTAGTTTCTAGTCTGTTGTTCTCTGGTGACCTCAGTCAAGTCACTTAACCTTTCTGTGTCCCAGTTTCCATTTATGATTGTTCTGAGGATTCACTAAGCTAATGCATAGAGTTCTCATCAAAGTACTTGGCCTGGCGTGAGCACGCAATAACTACTAGCTATTAAGGTGGTTATCGCTGTTGGCACGGTCTCAGTGTTGCAGGCAGTAAAGGCACTGCTGCGTAATACTGAAGCCACAAGGGAAATCCAGGTTCAGATTCCTGGCCAACATGAACATGCCAGGTGCACCTGCACATACCCCCAGTCCTGGCTGGCTGGAAGGGTGGGGGAAGGATCATGGTATGGCAAAATCCTGTTGAGGGTACCTCTCCTTCTCTCACATTCTCATGAAAGAAAGAAATGAAAAAGTAAACTTAAAAAAAAAAAAGATGAAGGGCCAGTATTTGATGCAGTGCTTAAGACTCTGGATTCCCACATGGCCAACCACAGTTCGAGTCCTGGACTCTGGCTTGAAAATCATGCCAGGTGCATGTGTGGGCATGCCCAAAATCTTGAGGAGAATAGAGGAGAAGGAACTGCAGTGTGGCTACCCGCCCTAGGAAGTGATTTCTCACTTTCCCTCTCTCTGTCTCTGTCTCTCTTTGGCAAGTGCACGCGCACTATGTCAAAGATTCTTTTTTAAAAAATAAAAATAAAAAAGACAATTACTTCTTCAGACCCTTTCTACTTTGTCCCAGAGGAAAATGTGTCCCCTCACTCACTGCCCCTCCCACCAACTATCAACATCCCTGGCCCCTCGCGTGCGCTCGCCAGACAGACAGAGAGAGACAGAGAGACAGAAAGTGAGAAATCACCCCCCAGGGGGGATATCATTCCCCCGGGATCTTGGGCACGCACGCACACGCGCCCGGCGTCCTCCCGCGAACCGCGGTATCCATTTCTACTGCTGGTTCCCCCTTTACTTCTTTAGGGCAGACATATTTGAAAGAGAAAAGCAAACCTTCCCTCAACCTACCGGAGAGCTTTCTCCATAATGCGCCCCTTCTCCTGCCCTGTCTCCTCAGAACTTGGCTGACCCGTCTCAGGTTGTGTTTTATGGGTTTCACTGCCCGTTCAGTCTATTCCCAATCCTGCTGCTACAAACAAAGGCCAAGGGCAGAAAGCCCCCAAAGACCTCGGGTTCGTCACACTGCTACCATTCTCTCTGATGGTTTTTGGAGTGTTTGATGGCCTTCCAGACATGGGCTCTGTGCAGGCTGCTATCAGTAACAAGAATGTCAAGCTGAGGACACACCTCCACTTTCAGTGCTGCCTCAATCGTTGACTTGGGCATGTGCTTGCTGCGACACACCTCTAGGATGCTGGCCAGGTTGCTGTTGAGCTCAGGGTTGGGGCCTCCCTCTGAGGTAGAGAAAAGAGTGAGCAAAGACATTACAACATGGAAGACAAAAGGGATTTCCAACTCCTTCTCCCTGAGTGGCAAGTCATCACTCAGCTGTTAGTTTAGAACATGTTACCCTGTGTTTAACAGGCTATGGATAACTGTGTTGCAAAAGAAGTTTCTAATTCACTGTCTTCATCATTCTGTTACACTTCAGTGGACTCCACTTTACACCACAGGAAGAGGTAAGGCACGTAAATGGCAGTATCTCCTGCTCTTACTCTACTGCTTTGTGCACAATTATTGAGATCCTCATATTGACACTGAATCATGCTCACAGTCTCTGAGGGTAAGAGTTGTATCTCATTGGTATTACTAATACATGGCACTCTATACTGTGGTTGAACTTAATATCAAGAATTTAGTAGAAAAAAAGCAAAGAGAAATATCAGGCATGAGTTGCAGGGGTAAATTAACATGAATTGAATGCCTACTATGTGCCATAAACTACCTCAAGAAGAACATTATCCCTGCTTTACAGAAAAGGAAACTGAAACTCGGCCAAATTAAGCCACTTGTTCAACAGTTCTAAATTGCTCAACGGTAGAAACCAAGTCTTCCTAACTAGAGTCTACGTTTTATTTATGTTTTGTTTTATCCATGACATCATGCATGCACGTGCACATGTGCAAGCAAGACAGAAACATTCCCCCCAGCCCTCGTCACATAGAGAAGGTTCTGTCACAGGCTATCTCCCTCTTCCAGCCATCTAGGACCCTGGGCACCCACACAAGTTGGGGACTTGAACCATGGTGGGCGTGTGACTTCCAGTTCACAGTCTAGTACACTACCAGCTGTGCCACAGAGGCTGGGCCACCCATGTTTTTCACAGGACTTTTTCTCTACTTCTACAGGTGTCTGACACTAAATAGAAAAAAGCCTTTTTAAAGTGGCTACACAAGTGAGAAAAGACATGGTTGCAATGCCACTTTTCGAATGTGCCTCAGAACACCCTAATGTAGCAAACTAGGCCCTGCAAGTAACAGCTTTATTGGGGGCCAGCCATTGGTGTGGTAGTTAAAGCGGCTGGATCCCACATGGCCCACTATACTGTCCAAGTCCCAGACCCAACAGTTGGAAAACTACACTGGTATACGTGCATGTGTGCACCCAGAATTTTGAAAGGAGGGAGAAATGGAAAAGGAATTGTGCCATGACCCACGAAGGGAGGGGGATTGCTTTCTATTTTTCTAGCTTTCCCGCTTTCTCTCTCTCTTGCCTCACCCATGGGGGCTGCTTTCTAACTTTCTCCCACTCTCTGTCTCTCTTCTGTGAGAGCAAGCACCCTCTGGTAAGAAAAAATAAAAATGAAACGCTTTACTCAATGCCCCTGCCACAACCTAAATGCTACTAGAGATGGCTACAGAGGCAATGGTTTCTCTCTTCAGGAGAGACACATCTAATTTGAGTCTTAGGATATGTTTCTATTAAGTACTCAGCTACTGACTAGGATGGAGTCATTTTTACTCTCTTATCTTCTTAGAGCCACTCCCCGATGAGCAGGCAGACCTAGTGTCTGGAAAGGTAAACAGGGACATCCAAGGTAGGTAGGGGTTTCGACATTTTATATGAGGTGAGAAACGGTGGGAGAACTGGAAGGGAACACGAAGGGTCATGCATCGGGAAGCGTCCCCTCCAGCTCCGGGAAGCAAACAAGACCTTGGGCTCAGAGAAATCAGCGGCGGCCGCGGTGGGTGACCGTCAGGTTCTCACCTTTAACCGCCAGGCGGATGTTCAGACACAGTTTGGTAAAGATACGACTCCTTTCCATGTCCTTGGGACCCTTGATATGCCGGACTTTGGACCACTTGTTGTGGCCGGCGGGGACTGTTACGGTGAGGTGCAGCGTCCTGTCGGGAGTGGAGCCGCAGCCGGGGAACTCGGGCTGGAAGGGCAGTGGGGCGCGCGGAGCCGCCCGGACCCCGGAACCTAGCACCTGCGAGCATCGGGCAGCGGCCCTGCTGAGGCTGCCGAAGGTCCAAGCCACCATCGCTCCAGACTCTGGGCTGCAAGCAGCAAATATCAACTGCCAAGGTCAGCCTGTCGGATTTGTCGCCATAGCAAAAAAGTCCGGAGCGCGCGGTCACCAAAGACCCAAAAGCTAGGGCTGGATAGGGGCAGCCCAACCGCGTTTGACCCCGCAATGCCCACAACAGCCAGGTATGGGGGACCCTGAACTGTGGAGCACACTTCCGTTTCCGGGTCCGTTTCAAAAAAAGTCCCTACCGCCCGCGAAGTTCGTTCCGCAGCCGTCCGGTACTCGCCTCCCTTCTTGCCCTTGTGAAACCTCAAGGAAGTGTTAACTAGGGCTCAGTTCTTCGTAGTTGGTTGGGGAGTGCCGGACATTATTTCTTACGGTAATGTAGTAGAGCTACGTTTGAGTTATGAAACTGATTTTGCTTTCAAATTGCTTCCTAACTCTGAGTAGGTGCAGAATGGTAAATGTTCTGTTGTTGCAAAGGAATATGTAATCTAACAAAATCAGGCTTTTTGACTACTTGCAACAAGGAAGACTGCCCTCCAGGGCAAAGATGATCACGTTTCTCTCCGGGCTACCACTATGGCTAAACACACCCGCTATTGCACAACAGTGCTAGCATTTACTGGAGGTCTTCTCTGATAGAGTGCAAACCGTTTGAGTGGCACAGCCCCACGCAGAGAGTAGGTGCTCTGTTCTGTAGAGTAACAAGTGATCTCCAAACAGGTGATAAAAGGTGAAGAATGAGGCTATCAGATATGATGGATGGGCTTGGGCATCTAATACCCCAGCCAGAACATGACCACAGAGACAAAGTGGAAAAAGAAATGAATTAATCACAAAAATAAATTCAGTCTATTCGTTAAGGTTTGGAAAACAGTTTTGTTCCCTGAGTTAGTGTTTTGGATTCTGGATGTCTCCCCCAAACCCATGTGTTGGAATTTGATTGTATTGTTAAGTGAAACTTAATTCCTTCATGGTGTCCCAGGGTACGGTCTTTGCAGGTGATATATATATTTTTTTCTTTTTTTGGAGAGGTTTTTGCTATAGGGCGCGTGCGCTTGCCAGACAGAGAGAGACAGAGAGATAGAAAGCGAGATATCACCCCCCAGAGGGGATGGCCACGCCGCAATCCCTTCTTCATTCTCCTCTCGGGATCTTGGGCACGCATGCACACGCGCCCGGCGTGAGTTTAAGCCACCGGGTCCGGGACGCGAACCGCGGTCGACTATGTGGGAGTCCAGAGACATAGCCATTACGCTAACTGCTGGTCCCCAGGTGATTTAACATTAGGAAAGGGCCTCCATGAATTCTGATGTACAAGGAGAGGAAATGAGGCAGGCTGAAGCCACATGATACAGACTATACTCTGCTCTACTTAAGATACTACCCTCTGGGGAACCAGCAGTTAGCGTAATGGCTATGTCGCTGGACTCCCACATAGTCGACCGCGGTTCGAGTCTCGGACCCGGTGGCTTACAACTCACGCCGGGCGCGTGTGCGTGCGTGCCCAAGATCCCGAGAGGAGAATGGAGGAGAAGGGATTGCGGCGTGACCATCCCCCCTGGGGGGTGATTTCTCGCTTTCTATCTCTCTGTCTCTCTCTGTCTGTCTGGCGAGCGCACGCGCCCTATAGCGAAAAAACCTCTCCAAAAAAAAAAAAAAAAAAGATACTACCCTCTGGATTAGCAGATGGCATAATGGTTATGTTGCTGGACTCCCACATAGTTAACCACAGTTTGAGTACCAGACCCAGCAGCTTAAAACTCATGTCAGGCACGTGTATGTACCCAAAATCCTGAGAGGAGAATGGAGAAGGGATTGCAGCGTGACCATCCCCTCTGGGGATGATTTCTCACTTTCCGTCTCCCTGTTTCCCTCTGTCTTTTCGGCAAGTGCACATACCCCATAGGAAAAACCTCTCAAAAAGACCCTGCTCTCTGCCACACTGTAGCCTAACCAGAAGTTGGGTCTCCAAACCATGAGCTGAATGGATCTATATTTCTTTATAAAATCACCCAGGCTCATGT
Source organism: Tupaia tana (assembly GCA_026018925.1). Classification (NCBI taxonomy): domain Eukaryota; kingdom Metazoa; phylum Chordata; class Mammalia; order Scandentia; family Tupaiidae; genus Tupaia; species Tupaia tana. The sequence goes on along the minus strand of JAKSZU010000011.1, from coordinate 54,988,145 downwards.
ATTTCTCTTAGCAACACAATAATGGAGTAAGACACCATTTATACATGTTCAAATTTTTATTACAAAGTATGATGGGCAGAAAATATGGTACTTCTTATACAGGAGGCTGAAACAGAATGAAAGGGTGACAATTAGGTTTAATGTACTTAGAAACAAGAAATAAAGTCAAAGATTTAAGACTCCACTGTCAGGTGTCTTTGAAGTAGCCTTCAGTGGAGATTCTCCATCATGGTTTCACAGCACAGTGTTAAAATTTTATTACAAGCCCTGTGTACAATCAGTCCTGTGGAAATAATATTTATAAAAGAAAAACAGTTACAGTACAGTTCTGCAAGGGCCGCTTTCTCTCCACCTGACCATGGGATGCCACAAAACCTATAGTATAGAGGGAAGTTTTAAATATATAACAAGAAAATAAGTTTAGACATACTAGGCTAAAGGGCACAGAAATGGATTGGTTAGAGCTTAACATTTCAGAGAGCAAGGGTTCTCCATTTTCTACATAGAGGTTTATACAATCATGCTACAAATTCACACTTAGGGGACAGGGAAAGAGAAAGTCACTGACGGAGGGGTCGTAAAATACACAGGAACCAAAGCGAGTGATTCATACTTGACTCAAGCGATCTGAAGCCTCAGCCCAACAATTTTCTTAATACACTGTATAGCACAACCAACCGAAGGTGAGAATATTTTCTTAAATAGTAGATATCACAAGTTCATAGTTACTGGGTTGCCCCAAACATAAGTGTTCCTTAGCTTTCCAGCTGTCACACAGACTGTCAACATCTTTCTTCTTGAGTTCAAACTTTCTTTAGCTTATTTGTTTCTGGTTTGCTACACTAGTCCATGCCTTTTTGAGAAGGCACCTGCATGTCTCTGTATTTAAAAAATGACAGCCAGAAAGTAGCCTGAGAGGACCTGGTCCATCCCACACGGCCACACATTTGACTTTGACCATTAGCAGCAACGGCAACTGTGGGAGGAGGGTGTGGATGAGGAAGGTGGTTAGGGCTCCGCAACACAGGGCTCAGCCAGAGCAGGGGATGATCCTCAGACAGCCTGGCCCTGGGTTCACAGTGATTGGCTCACCTCAGCTATTTTCCTGGGAAAGCCAATCTAAATGCCAAGCATGACCCTCTTTCCTCATCCTGAAGTGTAGGCAATCAAGAGAAAGCCTGCTTTGAGGATTCTACTTCAATGGCCTCCCCTGTCCTACGCCAGGCAAGCCGAAGGAACTGCCACCTTTGCAAAGTAGGGAAGGTGGTGGGAACAGTACTGTGCTGCCCTCCCACCTCGGTAAACCCTGCAGCTCCCACATGTCCTTACAGCCTGGGACTTCAAGTCCCAGGTGGCAGCAGGGAGAAAGTTCGACAGTGGAAAGGGAAGGGCAAAGAAGAGAAAGAGAGGGAGCAGGGGAAGTCTGCATGACTGTTTACAACCTCTCTGCTGCTGCTCTGTACAAACCTACAACCAAGAAGAGCCCTTGTCTAGAATGGCCACAGGATCCCAATGCCTGCAGATTTTTACCACCAAATGTCACCTCTGGCTGCCCTGCTGTAGGGAGGGCCCCACTAGCCTGAGCCGCCATCCTGTCCACATTTTCCCTGTCAAGGGTATCTAATTAATGGCCCAGGAAGGCTGACCTGGGCTGAGGACCCAGTCTCACTCCACAGCTGCCTAGCAGTTGGCAAGCTGCCCCACTTCAGACCTTCCACCCCATAACAGTGCCTGTTTTGATATACAGAAACACCATCATCTTCCACATCCTAAGTCTCCTCATGACTATTATCAAAACACTGTAGGATTCTGAATTTTTTTATTCTTCCTGACTCTCAGCCAGTTCTTCAAGGGCTGATCTGGGTTCTGTTAAGAAATTCTCGCCCGGTTATCAAATATCTCCTCTTTCAGTCCTCACTGTGTAGGTTGGCCTGCCTGAGAGGAGAGGTTTGACTCTCCTGAGTATCCGCTCAGTCCTGAGTGACTCAGACCCATTCACCAGCCCCTTGGTGGCAGAACCCTAATTATTTAGCACCTCCACCATTCCTCAGAGCAGACCAGGAAAACACAGGCAGCTTTGGCTCAGCCTGTCAAGGTCAAGTCAAAAGGCCATCCTGGGTAAGCAAGAGCTCAGAGGTGCCACCCTGTGGCCTTCCCAGTGAAGCCCTGGTAGCTCCCTTCCACACACTCAAGGGGCTCAGATGCAGACTTCCCCCAGACCCACTGGCTGTCAATTTAAGAGCCTAAACAAATCAAACAGGGACTTGCTTTGGAAATTGCAACAGATGTGTGCTTCCTGGAACATGCTGGCTAAGAGGCTTTCTAAATCCTGAGACTCCAGAAATCCCCTCCTCAGGCCATCTGGCTTGCACCACAAAGGGCGGGTAAGAGAGCTAGAGCTCTAGAATACCAGCAACTCAGTAACTGTGAGGTTGTGTGCTTGTGTAGGGAGGCCAGGGGGTCTCATCTGGGGAGGGCAGCACTGTATGGCCCGAGGGAGGATGGCAGGGCTGGGAGTCCACAGGGTAAAGGAGAAAACTATCAAAAGCTAATGGCGGTATAGCAGAGCAGTTAAGTGCTATGCACAAGGAACTGAATTCCACATGGTTGACCACAGTTCAAATCTCAGCCCCAGCAGCTTGAAAAACACACTAGATGTGTGTGTCCCCAAAATATGATGGGATAGAGACACAGAGGAAAAAGGACTGAAGTGTGATCATGCCCCACTGAAGGGTGCTTTTTCTCTTTCTCTCTGGTGAGTGCACACACCCGCTGGCAATTAGAAAACAAAGTTGTTGGTTTCCTGGGGCCAGGTGGTGGTTCAGTGGTAACAGGACTGGGTCTGCATCAGAAAGATCCTGAGCTCAAATCCATGAGCACACAGGTGCACGCACTGCCCACGCTCTGGGCTGGCTCAGAGCGGGGGTAGATCATGGTGTGAAGACTTTGTTGAGGGTGCGGACTCTATCTCATAGAAGAAAGAAAGAAACAACAACAAAAAGTTGTTGGTTTCCAGAGTAGATAGCCACCTTACCCAATCTATTCCAATTACTATTGTCGTCTACTTTTTTCAAGTCCCAGTTGACAAATCTTACCATTCAGACCAGGTTTAAGTGCAGATCAGGAATGGAATCATAATCCGGAACTCAGAGGAACTGAGCCCTGCCCTAACAGGATAGCCCCTCCTCTTCTCTGGCTTCCATTTCAGACCCTTCTCCACAAGAGGGAAGTGAGGCCTCCTACAGCAAGCAGCCATCAACTCAGATTTGCTACCCTGGAGAGGAGGATTCTGTATCCCTATGAACCTCAATTTTAAGCAGGGAAAGGTTCTAATCAAATGACGCATGCAGGCCTACTAGTAAGTACAAGAGGGTCAATCTGAAGCAGATTGGCCAGCCAGAAAGACCCAAAGTCAGAATGACAAAGAAAAAGTAGAAAGGAAAATGCCCTGTCTGCCTATCCCATGTAGAAAAGGGAGCTGGGACTTCTAGCATACAAATACATCTGCTTCTGAAGAGGCCTGGGACCAGAAGAACAAAGCGTTTCATTCTCAAGCAAGTGAGAACTTACGTGGACAAAACCATCAGCCTGAAGGCCAGTTACTCTCCAAATCTCAGATGAGCATCTCAGAGGGTCTAAAAAATCTTCAGGCCGAGCACGACAAACCAGGCCAATTCTTCCCTCAGAGCACATCACAAACTCTTCCTGCCCCCAAGACTCATCTGACATTGAAATCACACACAAGCCCCCCATGGACTCGCTCATGTAACGGAAACAACCCCTGGGGCCTGTAAGACAGCTGCCGCCTCCAAATCCAGCAGGGCTCAGGATCTCAACTGGGGGCGGGAGAGGTGGACAGGCATGGGCAGAGCGTCTCGCTGTGGACCCTGGGGTGAGAGTTCTGCTGTAGCTGCCTATTTGCCTGGCGGCTTGCCAGTCTCACACACTGCCGAAGGTTTGTTCAGAGTCAGAAGCACAGTCTGTGTACCTCTGAAGACTCTTCACCTCCGAGCACTCGATCCAAGCGTGGCCAATGCACTGCCAGGCGCAATAAACTCAACAAACAGAAAACCGAAGTTCAGCTAAGACAGCACGCCTGTCTACCATTTAAGACACAAAATGGAACAGCCTGGAGCTTATATTTGGAGGGAAAAACAGACTCGGAAGCTATGTATTAGAAATAAGCTCTAAGCTCAGCTTTCCTGAAACGATTCCCCTCAAGTCCAGCACCCCAATCCTGCTGTCTATCTCAGTGTTCCCAACAGCTACCAGTGGGGCTGGACCGAGGTAATTCAGGGGGTGGCTGGAGGCTTCCTATGTTTGTCTGGAGCTCAGAATGCCCTTGAAAAGAGTCAGGCTGAGAAAAGGTGTGATGAGTCGGTGGACTGTTCAGAGCACCAAGGTGGTTTGGGACTCCTGGTCAGGTGTGTACCACTTCAGGCAGTGACTCAAGAAGGCAAACTGCTCATGGGTCTAGGACCCAGTACCAGCTCCAGGCACTGAGGGCAGAGAGGAAGGTGAAAGAGGGAGAACTAGGAAACAAAGGAAGAAACTAGGAAGAGTAAAATTCTTTCCATAAAAAAATTTGCCTGATAAAAAATATACAAAGTTGAAATTTGTTAAAGACATTGATACTAGAAGGAAAGTCGACTGCAAACTGTAATGGTTATCACTTAAGTGCTAAGTGGACACGGACAACAAGGAAGGCTGCTTCGGGCAGCACACGGACACCTGGGGCAGACGAACATAGCCAGAGCTTGTACTGCCCACTGACGCGACAGCTGACAGACGAATACATAGAGCTTTTTAATTGAGGAACCGAGGGAGAAGAGGCAAGGACAGAAAATCTTAAAACTCAGCCCTAGGCTGAGGAGGCGCCATGAAGCACTAAGTCCAGCACACAGAGCCATGGGCTGACTGGCCAGGAACTCCTAGAGCAGCTTCTGGTGACAGTGGGTGCAAAGCAACGAAAGACATACTGGCCACTGGAAACAGGTTTCTTCTTACTTTGGGGGTGGGGCAGAGGCGAACAACACACGAGCCCCTGCCTCGTGGGCACAGCGCCACCAACTCTACACTCTGAGTATCTCCAGGCAGTTGTTGTAGCAGATGGCGATCCAGTCGGGCTGAGTCGATGCCCACTGCACATTGTTGATCTCTCCTTCAGCTGTGTAGGCCAGGATAGGGTCCTCGATAGCCCGGGGCATTTGCTGGATGTCCCAGATTAGAGCCTGATGATCATCCGCTAGGGAAAAAGAAAGCCAGCAAGCAAGGTTACAACTCACGGGATGGACATAATGATCCCTGCGTTTGGGGAGCCAGAGACAGTTTCTAAGGCATTTGCTCACCAGAGCCCCTAAGAGGGAGGTTTTATTTTAAGCCTCCTCTTTATATATGACAAAACAGAGATTCAGAAAAGTTATAGCACTGGGACCGGCAGGTAGCATGGTGGTTAAGGGCTCTGGATTCCCACATGGCCAACTGTGGTGTGAATCGTGGACCTGATGGCTTGCTTTTTCACTGACCCCCCGCCCCCCCATTCTGTTGCTCTCTGGTCAAATTGAAACAAACAAATAAATAAATAAATAGAATTAAATAATTTAAAAAAAAAAAGAAAAGAAAAGAAAGTCAGTCAGTCTTCAATACATGGGGAATCTGAATCAATGAAATCCTAACAGGCCTGGCTGGCCTCCTAACAAGAACACATAATCTGGGCAAGGTGCAAGGTCCCTTCCCAGGGACAGTCTACACGGAGAGATCTGGAGCACTGCTGCAAGCGCTCAGCACCTCTACAACATGATGCTCCCATAGGGCCCAATCAGGCACACGTCGGCCATGGCTCCTACAAGTGAAAGGACTCAAGACAGGTGCAACTCACAAGATGACAGGGAGCCAGGCAAGGCAGCCAGCCAGGAGCAGAAGATGGGGCTTCCACTGGGCCAGCCCTGCTCTCCGTGCACAGTGGATGGCAGCTTTCTTTCTCCCTTCTCCCAACTCTCTCTGCCCCAATCCACACTGGGCAAAAGGAGGGCGACAATGAAGAAGGCAGAACACTGAGGTAAAGAGGAAGCAGTGGGCCCCTAACTGCTTAAACAAGACACAAAGTGCATGAGCAGAAACCCCAAAACAGAAAAGGCTTCATGAATGAATTAAAGCGGCAGAAACCCAAAAACTACATGGTGGCTTTGGCTCCCTAACAAACAAGGTTCGTTATAAGGTTACTGATTAGTGAGGAGAGGAAAAAGTATGTTAGCAGGAAACTTGAAGTGCTGAAAAAGGGAAGTAGCAGAACACTAGGGGCTAGAGTAGAATCCTGTCCCGGCAGAACAGGGCACCTATTCATCTCAGGGGGTATATGTACGTGTGTACACCAAATGGGTCTAGAAAGAGACAAGCTGGTGTTAGAGGCCACCTAAGAGGAGCGGAACAGAGGTGGAAACAATATAGGAGGGGGAAAGATGACTTTCACCCTTTTGTTTAATATAACTCTGTTCTGGGACCAGCAGGTGGCTTGGTGGTTAAGGCGCTAGACACTCCCACATGGCCGACCATGGTTCAAGTCCTGGATCTGGCGGCTTGCTTTCTTACTTTCTCTCTCTCTCTCTCTCAATCTCTGTGGTCATTCATTAAAATAAATGAATGAATAAATAAAATTAAACAAATAATTAAAAATATTTATATATACCTCTGTTCTATTTGCATTTTGAATAATATACTTTAAGTATAGTAACAACCACATTTTTAAAAATAATTTTTTAGGGAACCAGCAGTTAGCATAATGGCTATGTCGCTGGACTCCCACGTAGTCGACCGCGGTTCGCGTCCCGGACCTGGTGGCTTAAAACTCACGCCAGACGCGTGTGCATGCGTGCCCAAGATCCCAAGAGGAGAATGGAAGAGAAGGGATTGTGGCGTGACCATCCCCCCAGGGGGTGATTTCTCGCTTTCTGTTTCTATGTCTTTCTCTGTCTGTCTGGCGAGCGCACGCGCCCTATAGTGAAAACTTCTCCAAAAAAATTTTTTTAAAAAATTTAACATTATTTATTTATTTATTTTAGTTTGACCAGAGAGGAGGAACAGAGAGAGAGAGAGAGAGGGAGAAAGTGAGAAAGCAAGCTGCCAGGTCCGGGACTTGAACCACAGCTGTCCAAGTGGTAATCCAGCACCCTTAACCACCACACCACCTGCTGGCCCCACAATCACACATTTTTAAAGGGTACTCTTTTTGGTGTGGCAAATGGTAAAATGAGAACTACAGTCATGCACCATTGAACAGACAAGATTATGTGGGACCCTTCAGTGAACATGGAGCTCAGGGCAGACTGGTTACAATGCAGCCCAAGAGGTCCCAAGGATCTGTCCGGTTTGGCAGTCCCAAAGGGTCTCCTACGTTTAAGAAGGATACTTCCCCTTCCCCATGTTCTCAATGTCCTGTGCCAACCTAGATTTCAGGGGGACAGTACAGGGCACAGACCTATAACTGGTATGTGATATAAGTAGTAGATGTAAGGGGCAGCAGATGGCGTAATGGTTATGTCACTGGACTTACACGTAGGTTCAAGTGGACCACGGTTCAAGTCCTGGACCTGATGGCTTAAAACGCATGCCGGGTGCATGTGTGTGTGCAGGTGTCCCAAATCCCGAGAGGAGAATGAGGGGGAAGGGGTAGGGACTGCAGCACGGCCATACCCCTGAGGGCACTTTCTATTTCTCTGTCTCTTCGGTGAGCACACATGCCCTATAGCAAAAATCTCTCTAAATTTTTTATGGAAGATATCAGAATATCCAATGAGGGTGTAAGGTTATCTGGAAAGCTGGACAGCTTTCATTTCACAAGTGAGGGAAGATCCAACTGAATTGTATTAATCTCTCAAAACTGTCCTTGGAAAACGGTAAGGATTACAATTCTAAGGTGCCAAGGGTAAAAGATTTTCTTACCCTCCTCCTCCCCCATTACTTTCCACCCCACCACGGTTACCTGCAGTGCAGATGTGGCAGGATGAATGTGGAGCCCAAGCAATGCCATTGACACACGCTCGGTGGTTGTTTAACCTGGCAACAGGTGTGCAGGGGACTCGGACATCCAGAATCACCACCTGTGGAAATGAAAAGTCAAAGGCCCAGAACATCAGGATTTGACACACACACACAAAACACAACACAGTACACCTGAAAAAAAATTTTTTTTAAATATATGTATTTTTTTTATTTGCCAGAGAGCAAATGTGTTTTTCAGAGACAGCGAAGAAGGAGAAAGCCCAGTGGGGCATGGTCATGCCATGATCCTCCCTCCTCCATTTCTCCATCCTGCAGAGATCTGGAGAAAATATGCACATGTGCCTGGCACGTTTCTCAGGCCATTGGGGCCAGGACTCAAACTGCACAGTTGGCCATGTGGAATTCGGCTCCCTCAACCACAGGGCCAGCCCACGAAAAAGTTTTAAGCACAACTCTCTCATTTCTGAATTTAAACAGGATTTCTTTAGGGTTGAGGAAGAAGAAAACAAAGGATATAGGTAGTTTATTGTCTGTATCTTGAACCACACAGGTCTTTAGAGTGACAGGGAAGGAGTGAAGCAGGAGTAGACATTGTGAGTTCAGGTAATCCACCCAGGCCGGGCAGGCACATGTGAAAAGATTCTGTGCATCTCAGCTGGACAGAATGAGAGCCCCATCAAAGCAGAATCTATTAGGTTGTCAGAAAAGTCATGACGTATTTTTCTGTTTTTCTATGCAAAAATGTGTCATGACTTTTCCAGCGATCCAACAGCTTCCAAACCAAGGTTAACCATGGCATCATCTCATCTCCACCCAAGTTCACTGCTTTCATCAAGGAACAGACTATAGAGAGAGCTGCCGTTTCTGTGTTTGCTAAAGCTGGAGCAGTCTATCTAGACTACAGAAAGGGAAACTGCCTTAGCGTCACAAGCACTTGGGATCTGGTTTATTCCTTCAATAATCCTTTCTTGGTTCCATTTCAACTCACCAAGTGTTAAAAATTCTTAACACACGTCTGTGTTCTAGATCAGTCTTGGCACCACTGACACTTGGGGCAGGATAACGCTTTTTCAGGGGCTGTCCTGTGCACAGCAGCATGTTCAGCACATCCTTGGCTTCCACCTAATAGATGCTAGTACCACTACTACTCTCTTCCCTCTGAGTCGAGACAACCAAGAATGTCTCTAGGCATTTACAAAAAATCCCCTGAGGGCACACTGCCACCAGCTAAGTACTCTTCCAGACATGCTAGGTAATGGTAGTTAGGTGGCAGGACCTATGTTCACCTGGGCAGGCTGCTCACCTCCATGCCATCCATGGCCATGGTTGCCAAGTAGTTAGGGTCCTGCTTATTCCAGCAAAGGCGCAGAAGTGGGTGATGCTGTGGGTCTTCGTAAATGATGGTGCTGTGTTCTAGATGGCGGAGGTCAAACATCCGCACCGAGCCATCAGCGCCCACGGAGGCAAACATGTCCCTGCCGCCCCCGGCTCGACTAAATGCAATATCATAGACCTGAGGTGAGAAAGAAGCTTTATCAGATTCAGATCTGTTACCCTCTTTTCCTATAGCAGGGAAATCTGCCACCTCCTGGTCATCTAACCCCGGATCATGGTGACACAGAAGCGGAAACTGGGGCCCAGTCAGTGTCTGCAAGTCCTGGATCCCAAGAGCCAATGGCTTCCCAAAGAGTGAAGGTCACTCTGCTAGAATAGAAATTGGCTGCCCTCTCCCCATATTCCTGCTTTCTAAGCCTTCTTCCTTCAACGCCTGTGATAAAGTAAAAGGCACATAACCTGTTGACCCACAGAGCACAAATAACCTTGAGTGAGCATTCTGGATGCTTCAACTCAGTGGAAGCCAGAGCCAGTGGCCATCTTCTGTCACACTGCAGGACAGACATTTGGCTTGCACTGTGTGCCACAGGAAGCTCAAGAGCAGCAATGTGAGAGGTGGGAGCAGCCTTCCTGTGGCCACTTAACTGCTGTGAAACAGCCTCATTTGCAAGAAAGGGGCAACAGCAACTTTGAATCATGGGAGACGCAGGTCATCTCTATTGTAACAAATAGGTTTAGTAACAATCTCTTATCCTAGGGCATGTTTTATTTCTTCCACATGGTCTGTAATCAAAAGTGAGTCAATTTAGGGTTTTTTCTTTCTTTCTTTTTTTTTTTTTTTGCTATATGGTGTGTGCTCTCTGGAGAAACAGAGACAGAAAGCAAGAAATAACTTCCCCCAGGGGAATGGCCATGTTGCAATCCCTTTTCTTCTGATCCCCCCTTGAGATTTTGGGCATGCATGCACATGCAACCCAGTGTGAGTTTTAATCTACCAGGTCTGGATTCGAACTGTGGTCACCCATGTAGGAGTCCAGCAACACAACCATTACACCATCTGCTGGTCCCTCAATTTAAGTTTTGAGTCATTGTTTTCTGCACTTACTATTTGCTATGAATGCTGTATATTACTAAGATCTGTGAGAAAACACGTGGCTTGCAATGGAGAACTTCAGAGAAAGGAAGAGACTAAGACAAAGCCAGAGCTCGACAAGTGGAGAGCCTTGCAGAAGAAATCAAATGCCCCACAAACCAGTCTGGGGTTGAGGGTGATAATGGCAGCTGACTTCTAGGGAGACATGAGTGGAATTTCTCACTAAATACTGCAACTCCAGCCTTCTTGAGGATCTGACTAGTGAGGGATACTGCCAAACCAGCATCTCTCTGTTTAGCCCCGTACATTCCTTTTCCTCTGGCTATGAAAAAATTATACTTCTCTTTGTATGGCAGGAATTAGGAGTGGTTCAAAAGGGCCAGTCATCAGCAAGGAGGCTCCTGGACCTGATGTGCTGGTCAGTTCAAGGCTTGTCTAGCACTGTCCGGCTACTTCACTGTGGAGGCATATTTCCTGATTCATGCACCCCACTGCAATGGCACACAGTAACCATGAGGGACAGAGACGCCAGAGTGGTGTCACTAAGCATGAACATGCCCATGGGCAGTGTGGTCAAGTGTGTAAAGCTCTCTGAGCTTCAAGTGATCGCTCCTTCCTCTGTGCTCCACCAGTGTGGCTCATCAGAAAGGAAGGAGGGTGACAGCCTGCAGAAAGGCTAACCCCTCCTCGACACCATCGGCCAGAAGAGCCTCCCAAGCAAGTCTTTACTGTGATAGAGAGAGGTGAGCTGAGAAGAATCAAATGACTGCGGCAAAGATCCACTTCTGGCCCTTCCCACTCTTCTCTGCATCATTAGAGAACTGATTCCTACAGGCTGTATTAGGCAGCATCCCAGGTCTGCTGGCTGCTTCTGGCTGGTGTAGCCACGGGAGGCCCTGGTAGGAAACTGGATGGTGGGAGGCAGGGGAAAGCTAAGGTATTTCTTCTCCCACTCTCTGTTCCCAGTACACTTCTGCCAGGTAAACCCAGGCCTGGGCTCTATGACCCTGGCTCACCCAGCCTACAGGGAAAGCAACTCCCTGCTGCTCCTATGTTCTAGATTCCCTCACTCGGTGCCTATGGAGCTACTCAGCTCTATCATCACGTGATAAACAATCCCCTGGATTAAATTTCCTCAGTTTAAATACGGGGAGTAGCTCCATTTTCGGGGTTTGACCTAACAGGATGGCAGGCTAAGCTGTCACATAACTAAAAAGGAGCAGCCTATTCCACCTGTCCCTTTACTGGTTCTTTACTGGTCCCTTCTGCAGGACACACTCTTTACCTGACCCTTGGTTTGGCAGCAGCCAAGCCCAGCAGTCTTGCAAGTGCAGCAAGCCAAAGCACACTCTGAGAAGGACAACCTGGCCACCACCTTCCTACTCTGTTGCCAGCCTTAAGTTTCTGACCGAAGGCCAAGGCATTCTTTTAATATGTACAGTTTTTGTTTTGTTTTCTCTTGTTTTTAAGAGCTTTTTGGGGGCCAGCAGGTGGCATGGTGATTGGGGGCACTGGACTCCCACATGGCTGGCTACAGTTTAAGTCCTGGACTTGGTGGCTTGATTTCTCACTTTCTCTCTCTCTCTCTGTGTCTCACTCTGGCCAAATTAAAAAATAATAATAACAACGATAAAGCAAATAATTAAAAAAAAAAAAAGGGAGGGGAGATTTTTGGTACAGTGCATGTGTACTTGACAGAGAGACAGAAAGTGAGAAAGCACCCCCGAGGGGAGATGGCCATGTCACAATCCCTTCTCCTTCATTCTCCTCTCAAGATTTTGGGCAGCATGAATATGCGCCTGGCATGAGTTTCAAGCCACCAGGTCCAGGACTCAAACTGTAGGAGGCCATGTGGGAGTCCAGCAATGTAACTATTACACCATCTGCTGGTCCCTTATCTGTACAGATTTTAATACCCCTAACTGTACAGGGTCAGAAAGAAATAAAACAATAACTTTGGGAAATCAGAGTACCAGGAGCATGCAATGGGCTCTATGAGAAAAAGATTTATGACCATTTCCCAAAATCACCTGAGAGAATGCTTTAACTTCAAACATGATCATAAATAGTTCCCCTCACTTTTGCCAGTAAATTCAGAAGAAACATCACCACCAAAGTGAAATACATTCAACTGCAAATAATCAGAGTATAAAGACTAAATGAATACACTAGAACCTCATAGAACATTTTTAGAGAAAAATTAACAATTAAGTTTGTCTGTCAGGAAGTTTTCTTCCCTTCCAAACAGCTAACATATTTTAAAGTAAGTGTTAATCTAAGATCAATTTTACTTAAAAAAATTTTTTTTTTCTATAGGGCACATGCACGCACCACAGAGAGGAGAAAGCGTCACCCCCCGGGGGGATGGCCACACCACACTCCTCCACACTCCTCTCAGGATTTTAGACATACACACACATGCATCCAGTGTGATTTTCAAGCAGCCTGGTCTGGGACTTGAATCAAAAAGTTGGCCATGTCAGATCCAGCACCTTAATCTCCACACTATTTGCTAGCCCTAAAATTAGTTTCTTTTTTTTTCTTTTTTTTGGGAGAGGTTTTTGCTGTAGGGCGCGTGCGCTCGCCAGACAGACAGAGAGAGACAGAGAGATAGAAAGCTAGAAATCACCCCCCAAAGGGGATGGCCACGCCGCAATCCCTTCTCCTCCATTCTCCTCTCGGGATCTTGGGCACGCACGCATGCACACGCGCCCGGCATGAGTTTAAGCCACTGGGTCCGGGACTCGACCCACAGTCGACTACATGGGAGTCCAGCGACATAGTCATTACGCTAACTGCTGGTTCCAAGATCAGTTTCTAATCACCTCAGTTTTCAGTTTGTTTATAAGAGACTTCACTATTAAAAAGCAACAACTTTTGGCATGGAAATAAAAACAATAGACCATGGAATAAGCCATTTATGTTAGTCAAAAAGTGCACTAGTTTACAAGTGTTGTTTTCTGCTATTTTGACATATTATTGTTCTTGATTTCAACAAGATGCCAGCACTGTATTATAGTTTTCCTTTTAACCTGCAGAACAGTGAAAGAACAGTCTGCCCTTCCCCACTGAAGGCACAGAGCATCTCAGCAAAGAAGACAAGAAAGTGCAGCATTACCTCTTTGTCATGGGCAATCAGCTGGGTCTTCACGTGGCCAGACACGAGGTTCACTCGTCCCAACACCTGGCCCGTCTCCAGCCCCCAGATGGTACAGGTTGTATCAATGCTTGAAGTACCTGCAAACATCCAGGGCAAGTCAGTGCTGTGGGAGCCAGGTGCCCGAGCACGTGCCCTCCTGTGCCTGTGCATCTGCTCAGCCTGGGGACAGCACACCACAAACACTTCCCAAGCACAGGAAGGGTACCAAGAGGGCCACACGCATCAATGTATTCCATCCTTACCTCTGGGCCTTAGATTTTAACTGGAAAGAAAAATATACATACATGGAAAGCTCAATTCCACACAAGGAATTAATATTCATGTTTCATGTAGAGTCTATTTCCACGTGGCTATGTCTGGGATCATGCATGTGCCATGTACCTCGGGCCTCTGGTTAAAAACTGGCCCAGAGTTCTATCTGAGAAAATGTACCTTTGCTTCTTCAGACTTGGGATATACATTTACTAACTTCCTTACCTAAGAGATAAGGATCCACCTCATTCCAGTCAAAGGAGGTCAGGGGGGCACAGAAATCAGAGTTCTTGTTATTGTTCAGCAAACATTCCAGCCTAGTCTCTGTTTCACCAACCTGAAGGAACAATAATTTTTAACCATCAGCCAGTCTTACCTTACAGAAGTCTTAAAAAGCCCTGTTTAGGGACCAGCATTTGGCATAATGGCTATATTGCTGGACTCCCATGTAATCGACCGCAGTTCAAGTCCCGGACCCGGTGGCTTAAACTCATGTCAGGCATGTGTACGTGTGTGCCCAAGATCCCCAGAGGAGAATGGAGGAGAAGGAATTGTGGCGTGGCCATCCCTCTGGGGGGTGATTTCTCGCTTTTTGTCTCTCTCTTTCTGTCTGTCTGGCAAGTGCATACACCCTATAGCAAAAACCTCTTTAAAAAAAAAGCCCTGTTTAGACAATATCTTCATAAATATAAGAGGAACAGTTTTATTAAAAATAATAGGACTCAGGAACTCACCAAATGCTACCTCTTTCCAAACCTTCTCCTCTGTCCAGCTTTTCTTGCCGAGTTCTCATTCCTGCATCTTTCTACAGTAGAGGGCATCACGCTGTGCCCAAACCCCAATCTCTGCACCTTACCCAGCTGGGCACCATTCCCCCAGGCTACAGGGGAAGCCTCTGATGATGAGCTCAGCTAAGAGGGGAGGGAGGAGGCCAAGCTCCACTCCCAAATTATTATAATCAGTGGCCCAGTATTTTGTTTGATTTACTTAAAAATACTTTGGCTGTAAACAGAATAAGTGGTCCTAAGTATCTCTACCCTCAGTGACAGCTGTTATCATCCCATCAGGATAACCAGATGTCGGATTTCCAGGCTAAAACTTCTAGGCTAGGTTTGTTTTTTAAAAACTCTGCTGAGCTGCTAATTCAGCACCTGCTTACCCTCCACACGCGGAGATAGTCGCCACTGGTTGCCAGTAGGTCAGGATAGACGCCTTTTGTGTCAGGGATCCACATGAGCTTCGTGGTGGGGTATGGATGGTCGAAGGTGTTTCGGCAAATAAACTCCGAACTCTCCTCATCTAAACCAACAAGCTGAACCTGTAACACATCAAAGTTGAGCCACATAAGGATTTATTTCTCTGGAGCAGTATCTAATACATCAGATCCCCTGATCAGGAACAGAAGTCTTGACAAGGTACCACCCTTAACTGAAGAGCCAAAAACTATTATAGCAAGATGGCATCTAGTCTTGCCATCCCACTGGCATGCACACTCAGAGGTGTCAGTTACAGTCAATGCTGCAAAGCTAGAAAGGGAGACAAGACTTGAACATAGGTCTTCTGTCTCTATGTCCTGCATTCTTTACCCAAAACCATGTAACTGCATCATGTGCCCAGCCAGTCATACCTTTCCCCACAGCCTCTATGGCATTTGATAATGTGTAGAGGTGGTTTTGGTGGCCACAATGACTGGAAATGCTATGGGCATTTGGTGCTCAGGAGCCAGGAATATCAAACACCCTGTGTGGTCCCATACAACAAAGTCAAGTCCCACCTAAAAAGCCAAGTGTCCAATCCTTATCATTCCCCTCAACTTCAACACTGGCAAATTATGTGCGTATACACTACATCTCAAATGAGCATTCAAAAGCCCAAACCATGGTGACTAGCAAAAATGTACGCACCACTGGTGAGAAAGTCCTAACTGGCTCTGCCCATTTTTTCTTCAGAGTCTATTTTAGGGGCCGACAGGTGACATGGTGGTTAAGGCACTGGATTCTCACATGGCTGAACACAGTTTGAGTATCAGACATGGTGTTCTGAAAATCAAACTCAATCTGGCTCAGTGGAAATTGACTTTCACTGTACATTTGTTTATGAACTTCCAACTAGCAGACAGAATGGTGGGAACTTTTGGTAAAGATCCATAATGAGAAGAAAAACACTAACCATACAGCAAAAACAAAACAAAACAAAACAAAAACAGATGTCCTTCTACTTGTCTTTCTGATCTAACTCAGTCTTAGACACCAGTATCTTCCTTTTTGTTCTTCCAACTGAATTTAGGTATCATTACATACAGTAAAACTCACTCAAGTATACAATTCAATGAGCTTTTGGCAAAAACACCCATTAATTAAACCAAAGAACATTTCTATTGACCCAGAAAGTTCTTTCAGGCTCTCCTGCACTCAAACCCCCCTACCCGAGCCCAAGCAAACCGCTGGTCTATGATTTTCCCCTTTTCTATAATATTATATAAACGGAATAATATATTCCATTCCATTGATTCTTTGTTGTCTGGCTACTTTCACTCAGCATGATGCACGTAAGATTCATTCATGTTCTGTGTATATCAGTAGTTTCTTTTTTTTTTATAATGCTGGTTTATGCAATATTGAGTAATACTGTATTATATGAACACTGTAATTTATCCATTTAACAGTTAATAAACTTTTGGATTATTTCTAGTTTGGGGCTGTAATAAACACTGCTGCTATGACATTTGTGTACAAATCTTTTTGAGGACATGCTTTCATTTTTCTTGAGTTAGACAACTTTTTTCTTTTTATTCAATTCCTATTTATTTTTGGCTCATGGGGCAATGTCATCTTTTCAATATGAAAAAAAGCAGCAAGTTCAATACAAAAAAGAAATCTGAAGAGTAAGAGAAAACCAGAGGCAGGAGAAAACGGCAATAATAAAAGGAAGGGCTGTTGCAAAAAAGAAGGTGTCCTGTCCCTTCTCCTCTGGGCAATGACTTAATCATCTCAGTGGCCGTATGTGCCTTTCCACTAAGTTAGGTTATTCACTTCTGGAAGCAAGAAAAGGTGGCTGTGGGGAGGGTATTTCAGGAGGCGCAGGGACTAAGGTTGGCCTCTCTCTTTCCTATCTTTTTTTCTTTTTGGAGAGGTTTTTCGCTATAGGGCGCATGTGCTCGCCAGACAGAGAGAGACATAGAGACAGAAAGCGAGAAATCACCCCCCAGGGGGGATGGTCACGCCGCAATCCCTTCTCCTCCGTTCTCCTCTCGGGATCTTGGGCACGCACGCACACGCGCCCGGCGTGAGTTGTAAGCCACCGGGTCCGAGACGCGAACCGCGGTCGACTACGTGGGAGTCCAGCAACATAGCCATTACGCTAACTGCTGGTTCCCATCTCTCTTTCCTATCTTGATCTCCTTCTCTGATTGGGGGAAAGGAAGGAATCCAATCAATGTGTGGGAGATAAATTGGGAGAGAGGAGGATCCCACTTGATAGGATACACAGATCCCTCCAAAGTAAACAGAGCTCAGGATAGAGCTTGGAGGGAGACTGAAAATGGAGATAATACTGTTAATTCCTCCCGTGAAGCTGAGAGATGGAGTAGGAAGTATCTGGAAATGATGACTTTAGATGTTTGTATCCCTAAGCCTGTCCCAGAGTGGAAAAGCCTGTGCCCTTGGCTTATAGCGACTTCTCTTCCTCTTGGCTACTACTTGGGGTTAGAATGTTGGCCATTATCTGAGTTTTCAGCACCCAGTTGGTTCTAAGCGGGATCTGGATGAGACCCAGCATATTGGAGAATTATTCTGAAAACACAGGGAAATATTATTGGGTTGTTGGAAAAGTCATGATGCATGTGGCACAGAAAAACATCATAACATGTCCCAACAACCTAATAACTGGATGAATAGGAGTGGGCACCAGAAGGATTACCTGGAGGGCATAAATCTTTCCAGGAGTACAAAGACAGGGGGGAGGTTTAAATTTACTGAGTGCCTACTATGTGCCAGCACTGTTCTAGACATCACACACATGCACACACACACACACACACACACACACAAACACAAAATACAAAAGAAGGAAAAAAAAAAAGATTGAGGCAGCAAACACAAATCCCTAGGGAGAGGAAAAGGGCAGCTGAGGAAGAAGGTTGAGGGAACTGAGAAGCCTGAAGCAAAGGGAGGTTCTGCCTTAGGCCTCCTCTTCAGCCTCATCATGGAATCCTCCTACTCCATGGCGGCATCCTGGTACTGCTGATAGTCAGAGACTAGGCTGTTTGTGTTTCTCTCTGCCTTGGTGAACTCAATCTCATCCATGCTTTCACTTTATCAGTGGAGGAAGGTCCTGCACCTCACATGGTAAGGAACTGCTCTGAGATGCACTTGAAGAACTCCTGGATGGCTATGCTGTTGCCTATAAAGGTGACTGCCATCTTGAGATCATGGGGTGAGATTTCACAGATGGCAATGTTGACATTGCTGGGGGTCCACTCCATGAAGTAGCTACTATTCCTGTTCCACATGATGAGCATCTGCTCATCTACCTCAATGGACATCTGTCCATGGAAGACAGCAGCCACAGTGAGGTCATGGCCATGGTGGATGTCACACCCACCCATCATGCTCCTGGCATCGATGACCTGCTGGGTGAGTTCAGGCATGGGGAGGGTCCAATATGGCTGGCTTCCACAGATGTTGAGAGGTGCATAAAGGGCACCATGTTGACAGCCAGTTTGTGAAAGTGAGCACTGAGGTAGCCTGGAAAGCTGCAGGTAGTGACCCTGCACATGGCGGCTGAGACAAGGCAGTTCAGATCACTGTAGGTTGGAATAGTTGGCTTGCAGGTGCAGAAGCAAATGTCATAGGGCCTCGCAGTCAATGCAATAGGTATCATTGGTGTTCTCTGTCAACTGATGGACTAAGAAGGTGATGTGGCAGGGCTCGAATACAGTGTTGGGACACTTTGGTGAGGGTACCAAACCGATGGTGTTCATGATGCAGTCAGGATACTCCTCAGATCTTGCTGAAGAGGAAGATGCCCATTCCAGAGCCTGAGCCCGCACACAGTGAGTGGGTCACTTGGAAGCTCTGCAGGCAGTCACAGCTTAGCCTCCATAGCCCCACATTTAGGGCTGAGTCAACTAACTTGGCCCCCTGTTGTAGTGGCCCATGGTCCAGTTGTGGCCTGTCTCAGAATGACCAAAAGCTGTCTAAAGATCTGGCCAAAAGGACCTAAGCAAACACAGTGCATAGCCCCAGGTTCTAGATCCACCAAGATGGCACAAGGAACGTATCTACCACCTGTGGCTTCACTGTAGGACACAGAAACATGGCCCAGCTGCACACTGTTGTCCCTGTGTTAAGTATGGTGGGGTCAATGGCATGTTCATAACCCATCAGCTCCCCAAACTTGGTACTGATCTGGTTGCCACAATGACTGCCCGGTAAGTGCACAATTTCCCTTATGTTTAAATTGATTTTTTTCCTTCCCTTAAGGGGACAGAGAGACAGAAAGCAAGAAATCACCCACCCAGGGGGGATGGCCATGCCACAATCCCTTCTCCTCCAGTCTCCTCTCGGAATCTTGGGCACGCACATACACATGCCCAGAGTGAGTTTAAATCACCGGGTCCAAGACTTGAACCGCAGTCGACTACATGGGAGTCCAGCGACACAGCCATTACACCAACTGCTGGTCCCCTGGCATGAGTTTTAAGTCATTGGGTCTGGGACTCAAATTGTGGTCAACTACGTGGGTGCCCAATGACGTAACCATTACATCATCTGCTGGTTCAGGAGACAACTTTTAAGAGTGGAATTGCAGGTGATATAAGTTTTTGTAACTTTTATTTTAAGAAGAAAAAAAAAAACCTGCCAAACTTTTTTTTAAGAGGTTTTTACCATAGGGCATGTGTGCTTGCCAGAGAGAGACAAAGAGACTGAGAGGGAAAGCAAGAAATCACCCCTCCCCCACAAGGCAGAGAGCCAAGCCGCAATCCCTTTCCCTCCATTCTCCTGGGATCCTGGGCACACATGCACATGTGCATAGCATGAGTTTTAAGCCACTGGGTCTGGGACTAGATCAGCCATGTGGGAGTCCAGCAACATAACTGCTACACCATCTGCTGGGCCCACTCTTACTGTTTTCTAGAGTGGCTGTATCATCTTGGATTTTCACAAGCAATACACAAGAGTTCTAGAGGTTCTATATTCTTAACCGTATTTGTTACTTTTTAAAAAGTCATTCTAATAGGTATGTAGTGGTGTTTTCATTTACAGTTCCCTGTTACTGAAGAATTTGTGTAAATTTTCACATGCTTTTTATTGGCCATGTGCTATTTCTTCTCTGTTGAAGAGTCTGTTCCAATATTTTTTTTTTTTTATGAGAGATTTTTTGGTATAGGGTGCATGTACTCACTGGAGAGAGAGAGAGAGATAAAAAGACAGAAAGTGAGAAATCATCTCCCAGGGGGATGGCCATGCCACAATCCCTTCTCTCCCATTCTCCTCCCGGGAGTTTGGGCACACATGCACATGTACCTGGCGTGAGTTTTAAGCTCCTGGATCCGGGACTTGAACCATGGTTAACTACGTGTGAGTCCTGCGATGTAACCACTACGCCATCTGCTGGTTCCATTGTTCCAATATTTTGTCTTTTTAAAGACTTAAAAAATTAATATATTAAAATAGACTTTTTTTTTGAGTGGTTTTAGATTCACAATGAAATTGAGTAGAAAGCACAGAGATCCCACATACTACATTCCCCCAGGGAAGCCTCACCAAGTATAAACATCCTGTACCAGGGTGGTACATGTTGCAATCAGTGAATCTACACTGACACCTTATCACCCAAATCCATAGTTTACACTGGGGCTCACCTTCCATGTTGTGCATTCTATGGGTTTTGTCTAATGTGTTAAGGACACGTATTCAGCATTATGGTGCTTATATCTATGTAAACAAATACACTTTATATATGTGTGTATGCATATACAGAATAGTTTCACTCCATTTTTTAAAATAGGTTTTTCTTTTCTTTTTTAAAAAATTTATTTATTTACTTTTATTCATTCATTCTATTTTAATTTGACCAGAGAGATACACACAGAGAGAGAGAAAGAGGGAAAGCGAGAAAGCAAGCCACCAGGTCCAGGACTCGAACCGTGGTCAGTCATGTGGGAGTGTCCAGTGCCTTAACCACCATGCCACCTGCTGGTCCCCAGGTTTTTCTTTTCTTTTGCTAAGAGGGCACATGCACTTGCCAGAGAAAGACAAAGAGGGAGGGAGAGTAAAAATTACCCACCATGGTCCCTCCTCCTCCACCTTTCTCTCTGTTCAGGATTTTGGCCATGAACATACATGTGCCCTGTATATGTTTCAAGCAGCCAGGGCCAGGATTTGAACTGTAGTCAGTCATGTGCTGTGTTATGAGGTCAGCCTTGAACGTCTTCTTTGGGTGGTCTATTCTGCCTAAGAGAAAGCTGAAACTTCTCCAGTATAAAAAATGTTACTCTTGGGACCAGCAGATGGTGTAAAGGTTTACGTTGCTGGACTCCCACACAGTCAACTGCAGTTCAAATCTTGGACCCGGTGGCTTAAAACTCATGCCAGGCGCATGTGCGTGCATACCCTAAATCCCAGGAGGATAATGGACAAGGGATTGCTGCATGGGGGGTGATTTCTCACTTTCTGTATCTGCCTCTCTGGCAAGTGGAAGTACCCTCTGGCAAAAAAAAACTTTTTTTCTTTCTTTTTTTTTTTTTGAGAGGTTTTTGTTATAGGGCGCATGCCCTGGCCAGAAAGACAGAGAGAGACAGAGACAGAAAGTGAGAAATCACCCCCCAGTGGGTATGGCCACGCCACAATCCTTTCTCCTCCATTCTCCACTCAGGATCTTGGACACACATGCACATACACCAAGCGTGAGTTTAAGCCACCAGGTCCAGGACTCGAACCGCAGATGACTACATGGGAGTCCAACAACCCCTGAATGAACTGTTCTTTAAAAAAAAAAAAAAAAAAAAAAAAAAAGAATTATTGTATTTAATTTTATTTATTCATTTATTTAAATCTGGCTATAGAGAAAGAGAGAGAGAGAGAGAGAGAAAAAGCAGGCCACCAGGTCCGGGACTTGAACCGTTGTGGCCATGTGGGAGTCCAGCATTCTTAACCACCACACCACCTGCTGGCCCCAAGAAAACTCTCTAAAAAAAACCAAAAATTGTTACTGGGGCCATCAGGTGGTGTGGTGGTTAAGGCACTGGACTCTCATATGGCTGACAACAGTTTAAGACCCAGACCTGACGGCTTGCTTTCTCACTTTCCCTTTCTCTCTGTCTCTCTCTGGTCAAATTTTAAAATAATAATAACAATAACAAAATTAAATAAATCTTTTTAAAAAAATGTTACTTTTGCCCCATATGACTAGAGCTTCTAGTCATGTTTAGGAAACTCTTTCCTACCTTAAGTTACAAAAACAATTTCCAGCATTTTATCATTCTGTTTTTTAAGTTTAGCTCTCTAGTTTATCTTAAACTAACGTGCATGGCAAGAATTCTAACATTTCTATTCAAGAGTACACCTAGTCTTTATAATATATTCAAAACACACACATAGTTTTAAGAATTTTAAAAAATTTTTATTTATTATGATAATTGTTTTTTAATTTGCTGTAGGACATGAGAGCTTACCAGAGATAGCAAGAGAAAGAGAGTGATAAAGCAAGCTGCTAGGTCCAGGACTCAAACCATGGTTGGTCACCTAGGAGCCCAGCGCCTCACCACCACATCACCTGTGTGTCTTTCCCCCTAAGTTTTTTTTTTTTTTAATTTTGCTATGCTAGACGACATATACACTAGCCAAAGACTCAGAGACAGAACAAGAGGGAGATAGAGAAAGCACCCCACAATGGGGTATGGCCACACCACAATCTCTTCTCCATTTCTCTATCCTGTTGGTATTTGGGGCATGCACACACCCATCACCCCGGGCTGGATGGAGATGGGGTCATGTAGATTGTGGCACTGGGACCCTGTCAAGGGTGTCTGTTTCTCTCTTTCTCCATCTTTCTTGCTCATAGGAGAAATTCAAAACAAACAAAAACAGAACACTTCTAGTTTTTGTTCTTACTCTGCATCTACTGGGTATTCATTCTCTTTCTCTTCATTTCTCTCTTTTTTTTTTAAATTTTTTTTTTGAGAGGTTTTTGCTATAGGGCGCGTGCGCTCGCCAGACAGACAGAGAGAGACATAGAGACAGAAAGCGAGAAATCACCCCCCAGGGGGGATGGTCACGCCACAATCCCTTCTCCTCCATTCTCCTCTCGGGATCTTGGGCACGCACGCACACACGCCCAGCGTGAGTTTAAGCCACTGGGTCCGGGACGCGAACCGCGGTCGACCACGTGGGAGTCCAGCAACATAGCCATTACGCTAACTGCTGGTTCCCCATTTCTCTTTTTGAAATCATACTAAGACTTGGTTTTTATTTATGTTTTTTTTTTTCAGAAGGTAATATATACACAAAGTCCAAAATCTGAAAGGCCCAAAAGCAATCACTGTGAAAATGAAAGCCCCTATGTGCCAGTTCCTTTCCCTGGAGAAACCAGTGCCACCAGTTTCTTGTGCATCCCTTCCACACACAGCACATAAGATGCGCATATACATTTTTTACAGAAGTGATAGCTCATATTATACTCTTCTGCACTTTTCCCCCCACACCATATTTATCTTAAAATTTTTATATCAACATCTGTAAACCTGGCCCATTCAACAGCTCGTTTGTAAAGAGAGATTTTTTGCTATAAGGCACATGTGCTCGCCAGAAAGACAGAGGGACAGAAAGTGAGAAATCACCTCCCAGAGGGATGGCCACACAGCAATCCCTTCTCCTCCATTTTCCTCTTGGGATTTTGGGCACGTATGCACACTTGCCCGGTGTGAGTTTTAAACTGCCAGGTCTGGGACTCAAACCTCAGTAGACTACATGAAAGTCTAGTGACATAACCATTACACCATCTGCTGGTCCCTCATTCAACAGCTTTTAACAGCTACATGAAGGTACCATAATTTATTCAGCTATTTCCCTAATAAAATAGTATTTCCATATTTTCTCTTACAAATAATGCCATTAATGAGTATCTTTACATTTAAGTTCTTCTAGCCATGTGAGTACAGCTGTAGAATGACTCCCACTGGTGGAATTCCCAGTAGTAGAACTACTGGGTCAAAGACAAATCTGTTTTAAATTGTAGACAGCAACTGCTACTGGACCTCTCAAGAGAAACACACGTGTACTCGCTCTCTCTCCAAACATACAAACACACAGTCCCAAGGTTTCTGATTTTTCCTAATCTGGCTAGAATTTTATTTTACCCTTTTATCTTGAGGTTCAGCTCTTCTTTATTTCTTAAATTTTTGCTATAGATTATGTGTACTCACCAGGGCTGGAGGGTAAAAAAGGATCCTCCAAGTAGATGGCCATACCACAGTCCCTTCTCTTCTTGGGATTTTGGGCACATACACACATGCATTTGCCATGTTTTTCAAACTGCTGGGTCCAGGACTCAAACTGCACCACTGGCCACTGGTTAAAGTGGGACTCTGCCATTTTAACCACCATGTCCCACTAGCTGGCCCTCAGCTCTTCATATATTTAAGAATACTTATACATCCTTTTCTAGAAACTGTTCATATCTGTTTCTCTTTTTCTATTGAATGATTGGTCTCCCATTGATCTACAGAGCTTTATAAATTAAGAGATGTGCTCTTCATCTAGAATGATTAGAATGATACACAGAATTTTTCAGTTGTCACATATATTTTGCATTTGTGGAGCTGCTTTTGTCACAGAGTTTTTTTTTTTTTTTTTTTTTTTTTACAAAGTCTATTTATAGTTTATTTTTTACTTTTACGGCTTTCCCACACAAAGATTACAAAATTCCCATGCTTTACAGTTGTATGTTTACATTTTTAAATTCATCTGGAATAAATTTTTTTTGTCTTAATACCACTTACTAAATCATAGCATCTTTAGCGCAGACTAATTTCTTTATGTAGTCTGAGTCATTTCTGGACTCTCTTCTGTTCATTCATCTTTCACTGCAGTTTTAATTGCTACTGCTTTAAATAGTATAACTACTTGGGGCCAGCAAGTGGCATGGTGGTTAAAAGTGCTGGACTCCCACATGGCCAGCCACGGTTCAAGTCTCGGACCTGGTGGCTTGCTTTCTTTCTTCTCTCTCTCTCTGTGTCTCTCTGGTCAAACTGGAAAATAATAATGATGATGATAATAAAGAAAGTTAAATAAAATAATTATAAAAAAATAGTATAACTACTGGTGGGTATTCCACACACCCCCATCAGTACTCTTCCTTTTCTGACAATGTGTGCATGTTTGTAGAAATAATCAATATGTCTGGTTCTATAAAATAATTTTTACAAACTGTGGTATTTTTAACAGGGATTATATTAAGCTTAGGGATACTGACATCTCTAAAACACCAAGCTCTACTATCCAAGAACAGCATATAACCTTCCATTTGTCAAGTCCTGTTTTGTGTTCCGCAGCATTATTTTTCCACATAAACTTTATGCATGCTTAAGTATATTCCCAGATATTTATGGTAGCACAGTCTTCAATAGCAGATTTGGAAACAATGCTTCACTGCCTTCTGCTGTCAAGTGTGGCTATCTAATTTCTTCTCTCCTCTTAAATAGAACTTGATTTGCTTAGATATCCAAAGGATTCCTTCGTCATCCTTAAAGTGTAGAAATCTTCCTTCGTAAAATATTTCGGTGCCATTTGCTTTGTTCTGTATCAATTTTTCTTGCAAAATAGTTTGACCTTATCACTTTAAATCTTTACCGCTAAATTCTTTGAGTTTACCTTTTCATTTCATTTCTTTGGGCTTCTTCAGGGACACCAATTATACCTAGGTTAGATCTCCTTTATTTTCTACATCTATTATACTCTTCAATTGTTTATTTCTACTTCATTTTTTCAATCTGTCCTCCATAGTCCTTACTGTGTTTTCAGCTTTATATTTATATTCATCTTTATTCTTCTTCCGATGTGGCATTTAATTCTGTGATAATTTTCATTCTCTTTTCCCACTACTTTCTTATGCTCTGAGAGCTGATGTTCCATTTGTTCCTGTCACCACACCTTATTTTACTTGTTTTCTGTATCTTTGCTTGGAGTTCTATATTTTCCTGCATTTTCTGAAGTCACAACAGAATTGATCATTATTTCTCGACTGAGGCAAAAACATTTTTTTGAAATATTTTATTTAACTTTTATTTATTTATTTATTTATTTATTTATTTATTTAAATTAGATCAGAGAAGGACAGAGGGGGCGGGTATGGGGAGGAAGAAGGGGGTGAGGGAGTGAGAAAGCAAGCCACCAGGTCGGGACTTGAATCGCAGTTGACCACATGGGAGTCCAGCGCCCCCAACCACCACGCCGCCTGCTGGCCCCACAAAAACATTTTTCTTATGATGGGACTTTACCTGCTAATTGTTTCCCACTTCCCCCTCAATTTTCTTAATGCTCTTCTAGCACAGTAGCTGGTTCTTTCGAACGAGGCAAGTACTCGATGACCTGAGGAGGTTTCTGTGGGAGAGAAGCCAGAGCCATGTTCCAGGGCCATGTTCCAAGTTAGCAGAAACATATCACACCTTGGCATTTCCTCAGCCAACAGAGGGAAGGTGCTCCCACACTGCTCACAATTCAATTTCCTTCCAATCTGCCTCATCTGACATTTTTTAATTTGCCAGTGTGCAAATGCACACACCAGAGAGAGACAGAGAAAAAGAGAGAAAGGAGAAGAAGAAAGCACTCTTCATGGGGAATGGTCACACCATACTCCTTTCTCCTCCATCTTCCCCTCCTTTCAGGATTTTGGGTACACACTGGATTTCCAGCATGTTTTTCAAGCCACCAGGTCCAGGACCTGAACTATGAGGTCAGCCATGTGGGTCCAGCTCTCTTAACAACCAGGCCAGGGGTTGGGCCCCTCATCTTACACTCCTAGAATCCTAGAAAGAAGGCACATAATGTCTATGAGTCTCTTTGTATAGCTTGGCTCTTTTCTTAACTAGGGAGTGAAACCAGGTCTACGGAAACTCTTGCTGCCCACCTGTACATCCTTTTCTTACTGTCCTAGAGGACTGATTCTGGCCATCAAAACCTTATTTTGGAGAACTGCATTCTTCTGAGTTTGGAATCTGCAACAAGACAGGCTTCCTTGGCCTCTTCTGACCCCATCTGATCATCCTACTATCATCCTTCCTTACCTATTGTGGGAGCCTAAGGAAAAATCTAATCTGACTTTCACCACCTTATTGTCAACATTCAGATCTTTTTCTAACTTTCCTTCATAATTTTCCCTGTCCTGCTAAACCTCTTGAATCTACCACTTCCCCTGCCTTTCTGCAACTGTTTCACAGCAAACATCCATAACAAATGCTCTGAAAGAAAAAAGGCCATGGAGCAAGATCATCTTCACTTATTTTCAAACTGCGAATATTCCTATCTGATTTCACCTAAAGAGCAAATAAATAATATAAAATAGCCCATGAAGGCATGTTCACATCTTCATTGTCGGCACTTATACAAGTAACAACACAAATTACACATTATTAATACCATACATATGTATTTATACCTTATACATTGGGTTGTCAGAAAAGTCATGATGTATTTTTCTGTTTTTCTATTCAAAAATACATCATGACTTGGGACAAGCAGTTAGCGTAATGGCTGTGTCGCTGGACTCCCACATAGTCGACCACGGTTCGCATTCCAGACCCGGTGGCTTAAACTCACGCCAGGCGCGTGTGCGTGCGTGCCCAGGATCCCGAGAGAAGAATGGAGGAGAAGGGACTGCGGCATGGCCATTCCCTCTGGGGGGTGATTTCTCGCTTTCTATCTCTCTGTCTGTCTCTGTCTGTCTGGCGAGCGCATGCGCCCTATAGCAAAAACCTCTCCAAAAAAAAGAAAAAAAAAAATACATCATGACTTTTCCGACAACCCAGTATTTCTTTAAAGTGTACTTTGTTTATTATAAGCTCCTGAGGGAAGAAACTGTGTATTCCATTTTAATACACGCTGTGCTAGTACAGGGCACAGGGTGAGCACGTATGAGTGGTGTGTGTGTGTGTGTGTGTGTGTGTGTGTGTGATTTTCTTCTTTTTTTGGGGAGAAGTTTTAGCTATAGGGAGCGTGCGCTTGCCAGAAAGACAGAGACAGACAGAGAGACAGAAAGCGAGAAATCACCCCTGGGGGGATTGCCACGCCACAATCCTGTCTCCTCTATTCTCCTCTCGGGATCCTGGGCATGCACACACACACTCTCAGCGTGAGTTTAAGCCATCGGGTCCGGGACTCAAACTGTGGTCAATTACATGGGAGTCCAGCGACATAGCCATTATGCCAACTGCTGGTCCCTTAATTTTCTTCTTAAATATATGATCTTCCTGTGTCCTGATATTTCTGTCTCAGCCTCCAAAGACACTGGGATTAGAGGCACATGCACAACTCACCCAGCCTTTACGTTGAGCTGGAATTGAACTTAGGCTTCCCATATGGTCCCAGACTGTGGAGCACAGGGTCTTAGCAGCATGCGCCACCATAGCTGGGACTCTTTAATTTATAATATCCCCAAGTCTTACTCAAATCAACACATCATAATGGTCACTGGAACATTTTCCCACAATTATTTACATAACCAAAATCAGCTAAAGCAATAGTCAACGAGTACAAACCAGCTTTTCTTGGTCTGCTCCTCTTATCCTCCCTGCAAACCTATTCCTGGCTAATTATTGTGGACCAGGACCCCCAGATACCAAATGGCTTGCCCTAACCTAACTTAAGATGAGTCCTGTCACAGCACCCCTTGGCTCCTGGCTTAGAGGCTAACCAGTCAGCCCTGGCAGCAAGCCTTCAGAACACAGATTCCTTTCTTATTCCAACATAGATCAACAGGTCTGCATGACCAAGGGTGGGGCACAATAAAGCACAATAAAGCAGGTGGGCTTTCACCCAGCAGTCCTATGGGGGAATTAGACTTCTCACTGTCCAGAAAGAGGAAGAAGTTAAAACCTAGAGTGTTTTATTATAAATTCCCCTGCTAAAAGTCTCACGAGAAACACTTCAGGATTCTACCAAAATACTGTGGGATAGCAGGTGGCGTGGTGGTTAGGGCACTGGAATTCCCCCGTGGCCAACCACGGTTCAAGTCCCAGACCTGGTGGCTTGCTTCCTTGCTGTCTATCTCTCTCTCTCTCTCTCTCTGGCAAACTTGTGGAAAAATAAGTAAATAAATAAATAAATAAAGTGAATATGTCTTTAAAAAAAAATAATAAACAACTGGTGGGACCAGCAGTTAGCGTAATGGCTATGTTGCTGGACTCCCATGTAGCTGACTGCAGTTCGAGTCCCGGACCCTGTGGCTTAAACTCACTCCGGGTGCGTGTTTGTGCGTGCCCAAGATCCCAAGAGGAGAATGGAGCAGAAGGGATTGTGGCGTGGCCATCCCCCTGGGGGGTGATTTCTTGCTTTCTGTCTCTCTGTCAAGCACATGCGCCCTTATAGCAAAAAAAAAAAAAAAAAAAAAAAAGAAGTAAAAAAAACCTCTCCAAAAAAAAATAAATAAAAAGATTAAACTTTAAAACAAACCAAAACAAACAACAAACAAACAAACAAAAAACTGGTGTGTCCTAAAGCACACTCTTTCCTGCTGCCTATCTCATCTCTGCTGACAAAGGCTACAGTAAGGCTACTTCCAAGCATCCTCCCTGTGCCTAAAATACATGTGGATACCTTCAATACTTTTGCAGAATTAATGAACAAATGAGAATCCTGAAGGGCTGCCACAAATACTGAGAAATGGAGAATTATATGTCAGAGTCAACATGATTATATATCAAATATAAAAAGTAAATCTGTAGTAAAATTCTCCCAGGAATCAACACAGGTTGGCAAGGCAAGCATTTGCTCATGTGTATTTCAAGAATGACATGATCATACTCTGACTCTTACTGGGATTCTTCAAAAAGCATCAGGTATACCCACAGTCTCTCTCCTCAGAAATGTTCTCTAGATGTTAAACCTCAGAGCACAAGTGTTCAGTTAATTATCAGGGAAAATAAATCCCAATCACCCCCCACCAACTTCAGTCAAAATCACCTCTGCAAAACACACTTAAGGGGAACAGAAGTCAGGAACAGTTACCCACCTTTTCCCAATAGAAGGGAAATACCACCTGCCTAAAGAATGTAAATG
Source organism: Tupaia tana (assembly GCA_026018925.1). Taxonomy (NCBI): domain Eukaryota; kingdom Metazoa; phylum Chordata; class Mammalia; order Scandentia; family Tupaiidae; genus Tupaia; species Tupaia tana. The sequence continues at coordinate 54,958,033 of JAKSZU010000011.1, read as the reverse complement.
CTGCCAACTTATTTTTCTTTCTAAATAATTGTTTAGGGGATCAGCAGGTGGTGTGGTGGTTAAGGGTCCTGGACTCCCATATGACCAACCACGGTTAGAGTCCTGAACCTGGGAGCTTGCTTTCTCACTTTCCCTCTCGCTGTCTCTCACTGTCTCTCACTCTGTCCCTCTCTGGTCAAATTGAAAATAAATAAAGCTAAATAATTCTTTAAGAAAAAATTATTATTTGTTTAATTTTACTTAACAGTATTATTATTTTTAATTTGCTACAGGGCATGTACACTTATCAGAGAGAGAGAGAAAGTGAAAAAGCAAGCTGCCTGCTGGCCCCATGCTATCAACTTATGATGTCAAGAGTTACTGTGGGTTGGGAACCAGCAGTTAGCGTAATGGCTATGTCGCTGGACTCCCACGTAGTCGACCGCGGTTCGCGTCTCGGACCCGGTGGCTTACAACTCACGCCGGAAGCGTGTGCGTGCGTGCCCAAGATCCCTAGAGGAGAATGGAGGAGAAGGGATTGCGGCGTGACCATCCCCCCTGGGGGGTGATTTCTCGCTTTCTGTCTCTCTGTCTCTCTCTGTCTGTCTGGCGAGCACACGCGCCCTATAGCGAAAACCTCTCCCCCCAAAAAAAAAAAAAAAAAAAAAGAGTTACTGTGGGTAAGCCAGATAGATAGAAGAAGAGAAAATGGGCTAGGGCCAGCAGATGGCATGGTGGCTAAGGCACTGGACTCTTGCATGGCCAACAACTGTCCTGGACCTGGTGGCTTTCTTTGTCTGTCTCTCTCTCTCTTTCTGGTGAGTGCATGTGCCCTATAGCAAATTAAAAAATAATAATAATAAACAAGTAATTTCTTTTTTAAAAAACAGAGAAAATGGGCTTAAACTGTCACATTACACAGCTTGGAGTCTGACTACAAGAAGCTGCTGGATCACAAAATGGGTTGGGTTGAAAGAGACCAGGTAAAGTTTTCTCCGGGGACTTTAAACAGCAGGAAATAAATATAAAGATCTTTTAAAAATTTATTTATTTAGTCAGTTAGTTAGTTATGTATGAATGTATGTATGTATGTACGTATTATTTTAGAGAGATTTTTGCTATAGGGCACGTGCACTCACCAGTGAGAGAGAGAGAGAGAGAGAGAGAGAGAGACAAAGAGACTGAAAGCAAGAAATCACTCCCTTGGGGGATGGCCATGCCACAATCCTTTCTCCATTCTCTTCTTGGGATTTTGGGCATGCATGCACACATGTGGCATGAGTTTTAAGCCACCAGGTCCAGGATTTGAACTGCGGTTGACTACATGGGAATCCAGTGACATAACCATTACACCATCTGCTGGTCCCAATAATTATTTATTATTATTATTTTTTAAATTTGCTATAGGACATGGGCACTTGCCAGAGACAGACAGAAGCAAGAGAAAGCAAAGCGGGTCCAGGACTTGAAACTCAGTTGGCTATGTGGGAGTCCAGCATCTCAACCACCATGCCACTTGCTGGCCCCAGAACATAAAGATCTTTGGCAGTACTTTTATGATCTAAGGTCACAACTCCTCTCTTGAAATACAAAAGTCAAATTTATCCAATACCCATATAATTCTCCTTGGTTTTATTTCAATTACAGGCACAATAACGATGATTAAATAACATGTTAACATTTCTATATGGCTTACTCCATGCAGGCAGAATTCCTAAATCCATTACATATATTAACTCATTTTATCTTTATAACAACCTAACAAGGTAGACACACTTACTACACATTTTACAGATGAAGAAACTGAGGCACATGGAAAGGATACTGGTTTGTATCTGGAGACCTCCCTGAGTATGCCAGGCACGTTTCTGCCCATAATGTGGAACTGGCTGAGGCTGGGGGTGGACTACAGTGTTCAGATTCTGATGGGGGTGCCATCTCTCTCTCTCTCTCTGATGGAATAAACTTCAACCAAAAAAAAAAAAAAAAAGAGGGAAGTAGCAGGCCTAAGAACTCAACTCAGACTATCTCAAAGGGGCTCTCTGGTAACAGTGTCTTCCTCAGTGAACCTGGATTAAAGGGTAAAACCAATGCTTAGAAGCACCAGAAGTAGGAAGATCCGATTCCTCCCTCTGGTCAGCAGATGCCAAGGTAATTCCAGGGCAATGAGTGCCACCTGGAGCACCTGGGTGTCTGTAAACCTTAGTGGTGACAGGAATGCAGGAGTCCCTAGGGGATTCTCTCACACATAAGTTACAAAACCACTGCTCCAACACCAGTGCTGCTGCTACATTCCCCAGCAAAGACCACACACACAAAAGAATGTAAACCAGAGGCCAGGTGCTGGCACACTGGTTAAGTGTGGCACAACTGGACTCACATGGGAAAGGTCTGGGTTCATGTCCCATGAACTCCCTGAGCACATCGGCTATGTGTGTGCACACCCATGATCTGGGCTGGCTGAGATGGGGGTACCTGCCTGTCTTTGCCTGCCTCTTTCTCTTTCTCTCTCTCTCTCTCTCTCTCTCTCTCGGAAGAAATAAATAAAACTAAAAATTAAAAATAAATAAAACACAAGAAAACAAGAAACAGACTTTTAAATTCCAGTTGTAGTTGACAGAATGTGTGTCTTTACCCTGCATGATTCCCAAATTTATTCACATGACAGAACACCCAAAGTCAAGCTGTTCTTGAAATGCTAATATTAAACTCTATCAAACAATCAGGAACAATTTTACTATAGAAAAGTCTCATTATATTGGGCAGGCAGGTGGCGTGGTGGTTAAGGTGCTGGACACTCATATGGCCCACCACGGTTCAGGTTCGGCCCTGGTAGCTTGCTTTCTCACTTTCCTTCTCTCTGAGTGTCTGTCTTTCTCTGGTCAAATGAAAATGACTGAATGAATAAATTAAATTAAATAAATAATTCTTTTTTTAAAAAAAAGTCTGATTATATTAAAATAAAAGTTCTATCCTGTTTTCTTAGACAATGTGTCCACACTAAAAAGACCATTTCTGGGCTTTTTTATCAATATTAATTTGCTGTGTCCATTTATTTTGTCCTCTGCTAGCAAGCATTATCCAGCAAGCAGTAACCAAAGGCCTGAAAAGTCTAACCAATATATATATATTTTTTTTTTTGAGAGGTTTTTGCTATAGGGCGCGTGCGCTCGCCAGACAGACAGAGAGAGAGAGAGAGAGACAGAAAGCGAGAAATCACCCCCAAAGGGGGATGGCCACGCTGCAATCCCTTCGCCTCCATTCTCCTCTTGGGATCTTGGGCACGCACGTACACGCGCCCGGCGTTAAGTTTTAAGCCACCGAGTCCAGGACGCGAACTGCGGTCAACTACGTGTGAGTCCAGCAACATAGCCATTATGCTAACTGCTGGTCCCACCAATATGTATTTTTTAATTGCCAGAGGGCAAGTGTTCTTGCCAGAGAGAGAGAAAATCACTCCCCAGAAGGCACACCCTAATGGGGCATGGTCAAGCCTCTATGCTTTTTCCTCTATTCTTTCTTCTCACCAGGACTTCAGGCAGCTGTGTACTTGTGTTTTTCAAGCTGCTGGGAGCTGGAATTTGAACTGTAGTCATCAATGTAGGATCTAACTTCCTTAACCATTGCGCTATGGGGCTGGCCCACTAATCACTGTTAAGTTACTCTAAATTTATGAGGTCTGGCATCTCCATGGCAGGGTTTCTCCAAACCTATCCTAAGAACCACTGCTTTAAGGTGGGATTTACTGCCCACCAGCCATTAGGCACAGATCCTTTATAGCAGTTCTTCATCTATGGTCCATGAGCTTTAATTAGATCATATATCATATTTCCAGGAACCTCTAGCTGAAATTTTGCACTTCTTTCTACTGCAAGCAGATGTTGCTACCCACAGTAACATATCTATGACTTTGTCACCAAGAGAAATCATTCGTTTTTTTTTTTTAATTGCGTGTGTTCACCAGAAACAAAGAAGGGCAGAAAGCACCCCCCACACACCATAATGTGTGGTCATCCCACAGTCCCGTCTCCATTTTTCCATCCTATTGGGATTTGGGGCATGCATGCACACATGCCAGGCATGTATCTTATGTTGCTGGAGCTGGGATTCAGCCATGTGGGATCTGGCTCCTTAACCACTAGGCTAAGGAACCAGCCCAGAAGTCACTAATTTTTTTCATGTAACATTACAGTTGTTAAACATTCTGAAATATTGTCTACTCTTCACCACTACTTCAAAATTACAGTAATAATTACACTAGATGGTATAACTTATTAAGTTAAATTAAAAATACATATTACTATTTCATCACTTTAAAAACTGTTCTTTAGGGACCAGCAGGTGGTGTGGTGGTTAAGGATGCTGGACTCCCACATGGCTGACCACAGTTCAAGTCCTGGACTTGGCAGCTTGCTTTCTCACTTTCTCTCTCTCTCACTCTGGTCAACCTCAAAAAATAAAAAAATAAAATAATGACAATGAATAAAATTAAAACAAAACAAAACAAAACAAAAAAACCCTGTTCTTTAAGTTTTACTATAGAGCAAGTGGGCTTGCTGAAGAGAGAGAGAGGAACCCCACTCCCCTCACCACAATCCCTTCTCCATTCTCCTCTCAGGGTTTTGGGCATATACGTACACATACCCAGGGTGTTTTTTTTTTGTTTTTTTTTTTTTTAAATTATTTATTTTATTTTTTATTTATTCATTCATTTATTTTTTAATTTGACCAGTGAAAGACAGAGGGTGAGAGTGAGAGAGAGAGGAAGTGAGAAAGCAAGCCACCAGATTCAGGACTCAAACCCCGGTCGACCATGTGGGAGTCTCCAGCGCCTTAACCACCATGCCACCTGCTGGTCCCACCCAGGGTGTTTTTCAGGCTGCTGGGTCTAGAACTCAAACCCCATAGTCAGCCAGGTGGGATCCAGCTGCCATAATCTTCACACCACCTGCTGGCCCCTAAAAAATGTTCTGTAGCCTCTCTGGGCTCAGACCTAGTTGGTGGCGATATGGCTAAACGCACCAAGAAAGTCGGCATCATTGGTAAATACTGTTACGGTGCCTCCCTCCGGACAATGGTGAAGAAAATTGAAATCAGCCAGCCCGCCAAGTACACTTGCTCCTTCTGTGGCAAAACTAAGTCAGGCTGTGGGGATCTGGCACTGTGGTTCCTGCATGAAAACGGTAGCTGGTGGCGCCTGACTTACACCACCACTTCGGCTGTCACAGTAAAGTCTGCCATCGGAAGACTGAAGGAATTGGGGACCAGCAGTTAGCATAATGGCTGTGTCGCTGGACTCCCATGTAGTCGACCGTGGCTCGAGTCTCGGACCCGGTGGCTTAAACTCACGCCAGGTGTGTGTGCATGCGTGCCCAAGATCCTGAGAGGAGAATGGAGGAGAAGGGATTGCGGCGTGGCCATCCCCCCCCCCCCCAGGGGGTGATTTCTCTCTTTCTGTCTCTCTCTGTCTTTCTGGCGAGCGCACGGGCCCTATAGCAAAAACCTCTCCAAAAAAAAAAGAAGAATAATGAAGGAATTGAAAGGCCAGTAGAAGCTCCATAGACATTTGGAATATCAACAGCCGACAATAAATGGGTTAATTTATGTAACAACAACAAAATGTCCTGTAGGTCAGTGTAATGGATTTACTTTGTCATCTACATATTTCTTTTTTAAAAAAAAATCTTATTTAACTTTATTTATTTATTTATTTATTTTCATTTGACCAAAGAGGGACAGAGTGAGAAGAGAGAAGGAAAATAAGAAAGCAAGCCGCCAGGTTCAGGACTCAATCCATGGTCGGCCATGTGGGAGTCCTGTGCCCCCAACAACCAGGCCACCTGCTGGCCCCATCAACTATGTATTTTATTGCATTTCAAAGCATAATTATGAGAAATGGGTCCACTGGCATCTGATTACCAAAGGTGTCCACACATACATACACAGCAGGTAAGACCTTGACCTACAAATAGGTGAAGGCACAAACACAGTTTTGTTTTGTTTGTTTTCCTTTATGAGAGAAGGAGAGAAAAGGGAAGGGAGAAAGATAGAGGTAGGTATTTCTGAATACCTACTTACCTGAGTTGTAATCTTCCTGCCTCCACCTCCCAATTAACTAGGGAGCAAAAACCCCATCTGGGGTACAAAATCACATCTGGGGTGTTCTGACTGGCCCATGAACCCAATCCATGCCTCCCATCAGGCTTCCCAAGTGGTGGTGGGCACCATCTGTGGGTGAGCCCAAAAATAGTTTTAAGACACTGAATTGCCTACCTCATGTGAGTGAGTTAAGGTACAGTTAACTGCTTGTTCGTCATTTGTTTGCACTACCTGTGTACTTGGCACAAAAGAGCTCCATAGGGTGGTAAATGAAAAGACAAACTCTGGGAAAAAGTTCTTGCAAGTGAGGTTTTTTGTTTTTAAATAATTACTTTATTGAGCTCGGGCAGTTGGTGCTCAGCGAGACTATGGCTTCGACTCTAGAAAGCTACAGAAAGATCTAGAAGAAGTAAAGATGTTACTGGAAAAGGCAGCTAGGAAAAGAGTACGTGATGCCCTTATAGCTGAAAAATCCAAGACTGAGACAGAAATCAAGAACAAGATGCAACAGAAATCACAGAGAACAGAATTTCTTGTCAATGAAAAGCCAGCTGCTGTGGTTGCTCCCATTACAACAGGATATACAGTGAAAATCAGTAATTATGGATGCGATTAGTCAGATAAGTTTGTGAAAATCTACATTACCTTAACTGGAGTTCATCAAATTCCTACTGAGAACATGCAGGTGCATTTCACAGAGAGGTCATTTGATCTTTCAGTAAAGAACCTAAGTGGCAAGAGTTACTCCATGATTGTGAACAATCTTTTGAAATTCATCTCTGTTAAAGGCAGTTTAAAAAAAGTTTAGACTGATACAGTTCTCGTATTATGTAGAAAGAAAGCAGAAAGCACACGATGAGACTACCTGACTTGCAAAGAGAAAAGCCTTCATACGACACGGAAACAGATCCTAGTGAGGGACTGATGAATGTTCTAAAGAAAATTTATGAAAATGGAGATGATGATATGAAGCAAACCATTAATAAAGCCTAGGTGGAATCAAGAGAGAAGCAAGCCAAAGGAGAACCAGAATTCTGAGGCTTAAAGTCCTTTCAAGAACCGTGATGTAGAAATTCTGATGTTTTCAGTAAGAGAATGTTGGTGAGCAGCACATATAAATCGACAGATAACTATTTACACAGCCTTCTAGGCAAAGACAATGAATTCTCCATGTCCTACTGGAGAATTTATTTAAATAAAATATGCTTACTAAACACTTTCTCCAAAGATGGTTTCATTAGCACCCTGACCATTTCGTTCAAGAAAGGATTATATTGCATTATTTGAAATAATGAAAATGCTATGTATTTTTGTTCAGCTAAGACATAGAAAACAAAAGTATTTGTTTGCCTTTAAATTAGTGATATCAATTCTAGTGTAAGAACAAGAAAGTGTATAATTTGAATTTTTGTATAAAATACAAGTTTGTACTTGTACTTGGAAGTTGATTTCTTACTACCAGCTGCAATGCATTACCATGTACCAGTAATTCAGTTACAGATGATCCTGTGTATTTAAATATATTTGTTTATGCACCTATAGAACTGAAACTAAATAGAAACTTGACAAGAATAGACAAGCATTTTTGTATATACCAGTTAGAAAGTTTTGCCATGGGTCAGAGGCCTTATAAAAGTAATAACCATAAAGCTAAAATAATGAACTTGAAAATCCATCCATTCCTATATTCAATAACATTAGATTTTTAATTAAAAAAAGAATTATTTTATTTAACTTTATTTATTTGTTTATTTTTTGTTTGTTCATTTATTTGTTTGTTTGACCAGAGAGGGACAGAGCAAGAGACGGAGAGAGGGAAAGTGAAAAGGCAAGACACCAGGTCCGGGACTTGAACCATGGTTGGCCATGTGGGAAACCAGTGCCCTTAACCACAACGCCACATGCCAGCCCCAGCAAGTGAGGTTTGACACCAGTTACTCTACTGATTCCACAAACAGCCTTACTGTGGCCTAGTTTCCTCTCTTAAAAATCAAACTGCTAGGTCAGCTCCATGATACAATAATAAAATAACACACTGTTTGAGAGAAGCCAGATCCCACATGGCAATCACAGCTTGAATTCCTATCCCAGTCCACTTGAAACATACCAGGCACACACAGGGGCACCCGGGATCCTAGCCAGCTGGAAGAAAGGGATCGTGGCATGACTAGGCCTTGTGGAGGGTACTCCTGTCTGTTTCTCTGTCTCTCTCTCAGACATGTGTGCATATACTTTATCATCAATAAAGAAAAATAAGAAAGAAAAGAAGTGGGACTTCTATTGCTTACCCAATGCGCCTGAAAGAATTTGCAAGAAAATAAACATCAACTTGTGTGACCATTCATGCTCTTTTAAACATATTTTATTATTTTTATTTTCACATATACTTCTTAAAAAAAAAAAAAAAGATGATTTATTTAGTTTTGCTAAAGGGCATGTGTGTTTGAGAGAGAGAGAGGGGAAGTAAGAAATCACCCCCTAGGAGGATGGCCCCACAGCAACTCCCTCTCTTCCATTCTTCTGTCAGGATTTTGGGAATGCATATACACCCACCTGTCATGTTTTCAAGACACTGGGTCCAGGACTCAAACCACGCAGTCAACCATATGGCATCCAGCACCTTAACCACCACACCACCTTCTCATCCCACATGTACTTCTTAAACAGTGTTCTGGTGGTTTGAATTTTACTAACACAGTGTCCATCAGGACCTTGAATTCCATTCCCAGTTCTGCTGTCCACTGTGGGCCATAAAGCAGAAAGAGGCATCAAAGAAATGGAAATAATGGTACATCTTGCTCAGGACTGCTTTCCACGGGCAACTAACTGGTGGACTTCAAGAATGGCTTCATACTCCCTGGAATTTGTCAACGGCTTTTGTATGTGTAAAGTCTGGGCGATGACAGTCCACCACTTTCATCAGTTTCTCAAAGAGAACTCCAAAGAAGTTAAGACCTACTCTAGAGAAGCAAACGTGCTCCTGAAAAGCTGTAAACAAATTTCAAACATTCCTGCATTGTGTTGTTGTTTTTCTTACAGGATCTTCACTTGTACAACAACCTCCTTCTTGCAGCCAACTGTGGGTCAGAAATAATAGAACTGGCCTGTGCAACACTTCATTGTCACAGCATTAAGCAGAAGTACTGGCTTTAAGCCCCACTAGCCTAAGTGTTCAGCTACTCTATGATCACTCACGACTTTTGCTCTAATACAAAAGGAAGAAATTAAGAGATAAAGGAACATTTTTCCCTGACTTACTCAAACAACTTTCCAAGCTAAGTTTATGCTACAGTGCCACCTTAAAAGCTTCCCCTACTACCACAGTTCTTCTACAGGATTTTCAAATTGTTAGACGTCTAGCAAGGTTCACTACAAAGACTACAAATCTAATATTAACGTGAAAGGAGCCAAGAAGATAAGGCCAACTGTCATCGCTCTCTATTCCCAAGACAATGGCAGGATCATGCCACAGGCCAACATCTCCCCAAAAAAAGCCCTAGAGAAGGCGGATATCAGGAAGCAACAGCAATGGCAACACTGGGAGGACAGAGGGTTCATGAGTAATACCTCGGGGTGGGAGTAAGGAAGGGGAAGCCCTAACAAAAATCTAGTGTGGCTGGAAGTGAACGATCACCAGCTGCATTTTCCTTCACAACCATCACTCTCTCTTCTCCCCTTCCGCCCCTCAAGAGAAACAAGGCTGGAGTGGAGGGAATGGGTGGGATAAATGGAGTAGCTTTGAAGTGTAAATTCGGGCTTAAGACCTGTCTCCACCACGAAACAGCTGTCTGAGTAGGGCTGGTCGCAACGCCGTGCCTCAGTTTCCCCATTACACTTCCTACTACACAGGAATACTGTCAAAACTGGACGAGACGAGTGCCAAACCCTCGGCACAGGGCCAGTCACAGAGGAACCGCTCGGTGGACCTAGGGCAAGTCCGCAGGGGGCTTCTACGGTCTCGGCTCCGGCCCGGAAAGAAAGCACCCGGGGCCCGCTCCGCGCCAGCTGCGTTTCGAGCCCCTGCCCGGCCCACCTTGTTGTTGTACTCCTCCACGAAACTGCCCAGCGCCAGGCGAAAGCGCTTGTCCGGCCGCACGCTCCAGTTCATGGCGTAGACGGTCCAGGGCGCTTCATACTTGTAGATCTCCTTCCGCTTGCCGTGTAGGGACATGGTGGCGGCCGGGCCGCAGTGCGGAGTGCGAGTCGGGCGGGGAGCAGGGCCCGGGGTTCGAAGGGAGACGCGGTGGGGGCGGCCAGGAGCAGCCTCGCCAGCAAGCAGGGCCGCGACGACAAACAACGACCGCCGGGCCCGACCCCCAATTTCAAACCAGCTTCGGCACCGACTACAACCACCTTCCGTTTGGGATGCCGCCCCGCCCTCTCGGAACGGAAGCCCCGCGACCCTGGCTGCGGCGCCGGCCGTTGGCTGGCTGACACATCCTTTCGAAACGGTTCCTTCTTTTCATTGGTTGTTGCGGCCAGAGAGTCTAAGGTCTCTTTACTATTGGCGAAAGTATTTGTCTTTCCAACTACTCGCCCTGCCCAACTCCTGGAGGCGGTGCTTTCACAGTCTCAAAGGTCATTGGCTGGCCTAGATGTCAATCAGACAGATAACGGCGCAGTGCGGGTGAATGGCTGTGGGTGGCCTGGAGGCCAGCTTGCGGGGCTGCATGCCTGTAAGTTCTAGGCCAAGTCTCGGAGCGTGTAACCTTTGGTATGACCTGCCCTGACTTTCCTTCTACTGCTGTTATCCTGAGCGGCATCTCCACACTGTCGAGTAAAATTAAAATTCCGCTTTAATGGAGGACCAACTGCATTTCGTGGCACCAAACCCAATAGCCAGGCAGCCTGATTTGCGCCAAACGGGAATCACCCACTCTCCCGACTAGTCCCAGAGCCTAGACCTCTGTTCTCGCAGTGCCCTAAGGACAGGCCTCTGGCACGCAGAGGTACTCAGGGCTAGGCTCTCTTTAATTAGGCCTTCCCACAGAGTCTAGAAACGTTTCTGAATTCTAGGGTTGGCCTTCAGGAGGCACTGATCCTAACAACTTGACTCTTTTTAAGTTTTTGTTTGTGTCCTGGCTCTTCCCTGCCCCAGATCCCAGGGCAAATAGTAATCCAGCCCTAAGTTTTTTGGTGTCCTTGTGCTTTTGAAAGGAGAAGGGTGGTAACTTAGGTAACACCTTTATAAAATTTAAAGGGTCTCTGATTCTTTGCTTTCATCAAGATGGAAGGAGGTTTTTATTGAATTGTTAGATTGTATCATTAAATACAATTAGTAATGGTAAATATGATTTTAACAGACAACTCAGAATTCAAAGAAATGAGGGGTAATGTTACATGTGACAACCCCCTTTTGGCTCTATATACTTTTGAACAAGTTTTCTCTGCACTTTTTTTAAAAGAAAAAGAACAAAAAAATAGGTACAAAATTGTAGAACTTTATCTTAGTCTAATAAAAAATAATGATATTAATCCACAAACAACAGAATGAATGGGGTGGTTCCTCCTTTTAAGAGATGTATTTTCAGGACCAGCAGTTGGCATAATGGCAATATCGCTGGACTCCCATGTAGTCTACTATGGTTTGAGTCCTGGACCTGGTGGCTTATACAAACACACTAGGCGCATGTGCATGTGTGCCCAAGATCCTGCGAGGAGAATGGAGGAGAAGGGATGGTAGCATGGCCCTCCCCCCTGGGGGGTGATTTCTTGCTTTCTGTCTCTCTCTCTCTGTCTTTCTCAAGAGCGCACGCGCCCTATAGCAAAAAGCTCTCTAAAAAAAAAGAGAGAGATTTTCAATAAAATTTTAGTTTTTATAAAAATTTGAATGTAAGTTTATGTTACTTTAACAACTATTACTAACAAGGATAACCGTTAATGTCTTGAAAGGTTACAACAATTTTTAAGTTTCAATTTGTATACATGTTTGTGTTACAAACTAATGATAGAGTAATCAAGGGACTAGCAGTTAGCATAATGGCTATGTCGCTGGACTCCCACGTAGTCAACCGCGGTTCGAGTCCCGGACCCGGTGGCTTAAAACTCACTCCGTGCGCGTGTGCATGCGTGCCCAAAATCCCGAGAGGAGAATGGAGGAGAAGGGATTGCGGCGTGACCATCCCCCCTGGGGGGTGATTTCTCGCTTTCTGTCTCTGTCTGTCTGGCGAGCGCATGCGCCCTATAGTGAAACCTCTCCAGAAAAAAAAACAAACAAACAACAAAAACAAACATAGCAGTTAGCGTAATGGCTATGTTGCTGGATTCCCATGTAGTCGACTGCGGTTTGCGTCCCAGACCCGGTGGCTTAAAACTCATGCCAGGCGTGTGTCCATGCGTTCCCAAGATCCTGAGAGGAGAATGGAGGAGAAGGGATTGCGGCGTGGCCATCCCCCCGGGGAGTGATTTCTCACTTTCTGTCTCTCTGTCTTTCTCTGTCTGGCGAGCTCACGTGCCCTATAGCAAAAACCTCTCAAAACAAAACAAAACAAAAAAAAAGTAAGGGGGATAGATCAGGATTGTGAGAAGAGAAAAAGGAACTATGATAAAGTAGGGTTTGTTCTCTGTTTATTCAATGAATGACAGTGGCTCTCACATCACCGTGCCATTTTCATAGAAATGGAGCAGTGTAAGTAAAGGTTGACACTAGTTTTATAAAGGAAAAAGAATCACGCCCAAAACAATAGGAAAAGGAGGGCATAATTTCAATTCAAATGGCTGCTTTGAAAGCATATACCAAATTACACCCTCCTTTTTCTGTTGTGTGGGACATGATTCCTGGGCCCAGCAGAGCCACCTTCAGGTCCCCAAAGCACTGCATATGGTGGAAAGTGAGCCGCGCAGCTCCTTGTGAGAAGGTCTTGTAGAGGTCACAGCACAGTCAAGAACCTTATGACAGGGAACCAGCAGTTAGCGTAATGGCTATGTCGCTGGACTCCCACGTAGTCGACCACGGTTTGCGTCCCGGACCCGGTGGCTTAAAACTCATGCCGGGTGCGTGTGCATGCGTGCCCAAGATCCCAAGAGGAGAATGGAGGAGACGGGATTGTGGTGTGACCATCCCCCCTGGGGGGTGATTTCTCGCTTTCTATCTCTATGTCTCTCTCTGTCTGTCTGGCGGGCGCACGCGCCCTATAGTGAAAAACCTCTCCTAAAAAAAAAAGAAACTTATGACATTCAGATAAGTCACACACTTGGCCCAAGATGAAATGTGCAGATTTTATTACCAACATGACACACCACTGCCTTCAAGAGACCTAAATGTCATCACAGAACCCTCAGGGGCAGAGACTGAGGACTGGAGTTCTGCCCCAACATGTCCACCACAGGGTACCTCCATCTTTAGCTGGAACCAAGGCTCTCGGCAGGTCTGACCACCTCAGCCTTGGTGCTGGCGCGTGAGGTGGCAGATGGTTTTGAGCTGGAAGGTGATCGCACACACCGTAGAGTGAAACACAGGGTGTGGTGGAGGTCAACCCGGCTCACACAGGTGATCAGAAACTTCTTTCTTCACTGACCCCTCTGTCCCATAAGCTACCCCATGTCTCAGGCTCCCCAACCCTATGCCAGGCTTCCTGTCTAAACGGAGCCCCGAGGAGGCAGGGGAAAAGTTCTGAGCCTCGTCAACCATGCCATCCTGGGTCACCTGGGTCAGCAGTTTGTAGCTACCCTAGAAGAATGGTTGTCAGAGGCCCATCTCAGGGGCTGATCTGTTAACTCTCACCTCCCCCACCTACAATCCTCTCATGGTGTCTCTGACCCTGGGCTTCAGGGGCCCTACCTCCCTGCAAATCCCGGGTCTGAGCCATGTCTCTGGAACTCCAGCTGCTTGGGGACAGAGTCAAGATCTTCAGGAAGAGAGGGGAAGCGAGGACCACAGATGAGTCCCTGCACCTCAAGGGGACACAGAGGTAAAGCCAGGGGGGGCAGGAGCCTGCCAGGATGTTCCTGTTCTGAAGAGGCTGTCAGAGTTCTGTCCACTGCCACAGCCAGGTGAGGCAGACTGGAGGAGTTCCTGTGCTCCGGCATATACTTGTCCAAGTCGCCATAGCTCAGAGTCTGGGAGGGGCAAGAAAGAGGGAGGCAGACGGTGTGGGGAACCCCCACAGGCTAGCTCTTCCCACACCCTTGCCCCCAGAAGGACCTGTGGTTATAACCTGGGCATTGCCACTACCCTGTCCTGGCTACCCTGTCATATCTCTCATCACAAAGGAGGACAGCAGATGCCATGGCCACTCTGGGTCTGGGGACTCAGGGTCTCTGGGCCTGATGCCACACTGAGACCAAGCTGGGGGTAAGGAAGGCAAGCCCTTGGGCGGGGTGGGGGTTCCTTCACCTCTCACCTGTGCAGGGGCCAGAAGGCCCTGAGGCAGCCTGGTCCCCGGACTCTGGGTGGCCGAGGCTGCAGGAAACAAGGCCAGGTCGCTGGAGTCAGAGGCTCCTAGGATGTAGCTAGTGTGGCCGGGGGGCGTGGGCTGCTGAAGAAGCTGCAGGATACGGCTGAGATCTGAGGACATGCGGGACTCCAGCCTACCAGACACAAGCCCATGGTCAGGGACAGGGCTGGCCAGAGCAGTCCAGTCCTGAGGGAAGCATTCTCAAGTCTGTAGCCTGCATGCTGTTCCTGCTGAGGGGAGTGGCAGCCTGGGACTCCCCGACACTATTTCCCCACTAGGACCCAAAGCCCTGCCCAGTTCCCCCGGCACTTCTCTGTCCCTCGCCATGCCAGTGGACAGGCACTGAGCACACGACATTCAGTCCTCCTCATGATGTTCAACATGGGTATTATCATTTCCCCATTCGTGAAAGGGCAAACTGAGGCTCAGAGTGGTTAAAGAACTTGCCCATACTCCTGCTGGAAAGTTACAGAGGAAGAATTTGAACCCAAGATCATCCCACCCCTAAGTCCTCACTCTGCCGCCACACCCTCGCCATCCACAGGCCACAGTCCCTTTTCCAGGGCCCGTGTAATTTCTTTCCATGAAGGTGGGGGCCCTTCCCCAAGACGCTTCCTTGGTAAGGTCCAGGTTGCTGGAGGAAACCATCCAAGAAATTGCACCTGGGGTCACGGGGATGGGAAGACCTGCAGCTATTCGAAAAGCCACCCTGCTCCCAGTGATGTCCCTGAGCCACCAGGAGGGGGCACCTGAGCCTAGCCCACTACTGGGTAAGCCTTCAGCAGCCACCACCAGCACTGGCTTTGCAGGCACTCACCTGTTCACCTGGGCCTGGAGCCGCTCTAGCCTGGAGCCTAGTTCCCGAGGCCAGCGTTCTGGGTCTCCCTGAGGGTTTGGGGGGCTATGCCTTGAAGGCACTTGCTGTATTAACTCCGGCCAGAGGCCAGATGCATCTGAGATGCCCAGGGAAGGTGCTGTACCTGCAGGAGCAAAAGGGCAACCTGAGCTCAGTCTAGCTGGTTGCACAGTCTGAGCCCCTCCCCCTACCTGCCAGGTGTACACAGGCTGTGGACAGTGGCTCTCCTAACCTGGGTGCCCTAGAGTGCAAGGTCCTACCCTAGGGAGTTCTGGCTTCCAGGACCTAGGAGGATACAGCCTGAGTAGAAAACTGGGTCCTTGGCTTTGAAGGGGGCTGACAAGGGGGACCCTCTAGCCCTGGTCTTGCTGTCCAGGAAGCAGCAGCCCAGCAGGTCCCTTGATGCCGTGGTGGAGAATCCTAGGGGGCTGGCTGGTGTCCACCTCTAGGGGCAGCATGTAGCAAACAGGAAGCCCTTAATCTCTGGCTCTGGAAGAGGGACAAAGTCTTCCAGCCCTGAGCCCAGGGAGGGAGCCCCTCTCTACTCACTGAAGGGCTGGGGAAACAGATGGAAAGGACAGGAGAAGGGTCAGGAGCTGGGCAGGGGCTATGGGGGCTGTTTTGCCCACCTGCCTGGTCGTTGTCGAGGAAGAAGTTCTGGCGGTCTTGATTGCCTGGAGCCTGTTGGGGTGATGACTGAAGACCCCCATCTGCCTTGTGGGGAACAAGAGCATCAAGTAACAGGGACCAAAGCTGGGGCGGCTTCTGTTCTCCCTGCACCCCCTCCTGTGGCCCTTGTCTCAACTAGGTGAGAAAGTGGCGGTGGCAGCTGGGCACAACAGCGACGCTCTGACAGCTTCCTGCAGGTTTTCTCCTGTGAGGGTGGGTGGGCTGGTGCCCAAGGCTTGGAGACAATGACCAGGCATTGGATGGCCACCAAGAGACCCCACAGACCCTTGGGAGAGGCTTCCAGATCTGTGGGTGGGAGGCAGAGAAGCTGCTCTCCCAGAGCCCCCTTTTGGAATGCCCTAGTGCTCCCTCCTCAATGAGAGCCAGTGAGGAGCTTCCTCTGAGAGGACTGGTCTGGAACTCCCAGTCCTCTCTGGAGGTGCCCTCAGCAGTGCCCTTGGCAGCCCTCCTGGGGTGGAAGATAATGCAAGCATGGAATCCACATTGCTCCCGTCCTGGTATCCTCTAGGGCGAGGGCACTCAGGCCACCTAGTGGGCCCCTCAAGGCAGGGTCCTTCCTATTGCTAGCTGTCTCTGTGCAGGTCAGGTGGGAAGGGAGGCGGAGCAGGGGGGACAGCGTGGCAGGGCTGCCCACACACAGCAGGGACCTGCCTCAGCACTCCCTTCCAGAAACTAGGCACAGGGCTTGCTGAGCTCCGTGCTAAGGCTCAGGGTTGGGGGAAAGCAAGAACCGAGGTGCTGAGACCTAGTGCCCGGCCTCAGCCAGTCTCCCTGCCACATGCACCCTCCCTCTCTTTCTAGGCCCCCTCGTCCATGAAGCCCTTCCAGGTGCTCCCAGATCTGGGCATAGCTGGTGCCACCTCTGGGCAAGCTTGAGCATCACAGACATTCAGTCTCTTCTGCAGACCCTCGTGACTTCTTCGGTTACCTAACTGGGTGGCTCTCTATTTTCCTGAGCTGTTAAAATCTCCTCTGAGCAATAAGCTTGAGAGGAAAGAGCTGTAGCACTTCTTCACACTCCCTGTGTTTGCACCATGGGCTCTCTGGGTGGTAGACACCCTCTTTTTTATCTCGGTACAAAGTGGCGTCAAAAGCCCAGACTTTGGACTCAGAGAAACTTGAATTTGCATTTCAGCTCTGCCATTTACTAGCTGTATAGCTCTGGATGATTTATTGATCCACTCTGACCCTCAGTTTCCTCATCCGGAAAATGGGGATAATGACACCATTTCCAAGGAAAGGCCTACATGAGATAACGTCAAAGGATCCCAGAGCGTAGCCCATAGTTGGCGCTCAATAAATGGTAGCTGTCATCATATTTAGCATTATACAGGCCACGGTAGACCCAGAAGAAATGATGACAGATGCAGGACAGGGCCCGGTTGAAGGACAGTGGTCAGATGGGCCCCCTTAGACTAAGCCCTCAGCAGGCTGCCAGGGTGTCGTTACCCGTTACCAGCTGGCCGAGAACCACCTCCCCCCCGGCCCACCTAGCCCAGACTCACGTCCCGCAGGTTGAAGGTGACCTCCAGCTTACTCCAGAAGCTGTCCGCGAAGGCAGGATACATGTCCAGCACCTCCAGCAGGTCTGCCCGCTGGATCTTGTGCAGGTCACAGTAGGTCAGGGCCCGCACGTCTGCACTGGACTTGCCCGGCCGCGCATGGAGGCTAACTGGTTCCCCAAAGATGTCGTTCTTCCCTGCCAGCCAGAGGGGTGGGGGTCCCTCCAGGGTCTGACTCCACATTCCCTTATGAGGAGCCTCCCTGAGGGTCCATTGGCCATAACCTCCCCTCCACCTCAGGGATTCTGCCAAGTTGGAGCTTGATGCTTGGGACTGTGGTCTGGGGACAAGGCTGGCTGGGGGAGGCAAGGAGAGCGAGGGATATGCCCTGGCCCTGTCCTCTGAGCTCCACAGGGATCCGTTAGAAGACCCATTCCCAGTGTGTAGGTCCTTAGAACCACCGTCCATCACAATCTCACCTCCTGTGACCATGCTCCTTTGCCCTGGCCCCACTCCCACCCAGGGGCCGGTGGGCAGTAAGAGATGCTGCAGGCTCCCTGCCCCACTCTTCCTGCCCTCCTTGGCCTGCCGACCTTATAGAGCAGAGTTCAGGAAACCCAGGGCCAGGAGCACCCAGTTCACCCAGGACAGGGCCTGGGGCTTCTGTTTCTTTGTCTGCACACCCCCTGTGGAGCCAGGTAGTCAGCATGGCCCTGGCAGGGAAGCCTGGGGAAGTCACTGCCCCTCTCTGCACCCTGGTGTCTTCATCTCTAAAATGGGTATAACTATCTCTGGCTTGCCTACTCTCAGGGAGCTGTTTGGAGAAGCGGATGAAGTGATGTTCGAGTGAGTGCCTTGAAAAGCAAAAGGCCCCAGGCTCGGTCAGTGCAAGCCTTTGGGAGGGACAGGTGTCTCAGGGTGGACCTGGGGAGGACATTCACAGCAAGGATGTGGCCCTCCTAGTACTAGATGCCATGCTGGACAAAACATGAAGCTGCTGTCCCACCCATAAGGAGCCCCCAAATCCCACAGGACAGGCACATAGGCAGCCAGTGAGTTCACAACATGAGCTGTAGCAACTCGGAACAGGGGAGAGCCACACTGGACTGTGCCTCAGTAGGCACAGTCTGCGAGGCTGACCCATGCGGGAAGGTCCTGGGTTCATGTCCAAAGACCTCCGAGAATGCCAAGCAGGGAAGCACCCATGATCTGGGGTTGGCTGAGGCTGGGGTAGATTGTGGCATGGGGATCCTATTGGGGGTGCTATCTCTTGGTCTCTCTCTCCCTGTCTCTCTCTGGGTCTCTCTTGCTTGTGGAAGAAATAAATAAACTTAAAAAAAGAAGAGGAGAACCAGGAGCTATGGGGCCATGGAGGAGAGGGGGGATTCCTTCTGCCAGGGGTGGTGGGGACAGGGAGGAGGAGCTTATGGTGGAAGTAAAATGGGGGCTCTGTGGGGTGTGTTGAGAGAATCAAGGAGAACTAGGCCCCAGGAGAAAGGCAATCCTAGCAGGAGAATCAGTGTGGCCCAGCAATGCATGGTGAGGGCTGGTGGGGCAGACAGCCCGGGGCCAGGGGTGCCGTGGACCACAACAACTTTCACACCCCATGGAGAAGGCTAGCCCTCTTAGCCTGGAAAAAATGCACAAGGGACGCAAATGTGTTACTATAGACAGAGGGATGGATAGGGACCGGACATTCCCCCTAAGAGAACAGGACTGAAGGACATTCACAGACCTAGAGAAGAGAGAGACCCGCCAGGGTAATGTGCAAAACCCTGGAGCTGGGAATCTGGGCATCCGTGTAACGTGATGGCTTTCCACTAGATGAAGAATTATAATCTCACAGCTATTTCTACTCAGGACAAAAAGAGAGGATTTTATGTCTCTGAAAGAACCTGAAATTGAACTAGCTTCTTAATTATTAATAATAATTATTATCCCTCCTACGTGGACAGCACTTCTGAAGTAGGCTGGGAGTGAGGGAAGTTTTCATGGAGGAGTCTGCGCTGGAGCCCAGCCTTGGAGGATGACAGGGGGCTGCCAGACAGAGCCCCAGCATAGGGTGCTGCAGCAGAGCGGCAGCAGGTGCAAAGGCACTGGGGTGTGACAGAGATGGACAGGTTTAGAGAACCCTATGTAGTTTGTATGGTTGGCGGGGGATGGTGCAGGGCTCAGAGTGGCCCAACTGTGAAGAGCTGCGCATGCCACACAGGGAGTTACATTTGTCCCATGGGCCACCCTGGAAGGATTTTGAGCAGAGACGTTATGTACAAGCATGTGTTTCGGGAAACTGTGGAAGATGGCACATGGAGGTGGAGCAGACATAGGGTCATGAAAAGGGGGCCCCCGACACCTGCCCAGGAAGGACACGATGAGGACTGTGCCCACGCTGAGCCAAGGAGACAGGTGTGGGATGGGGAGGTATTAGGGAGGAGAACAGAGAGGGCTCTGGCTGACTGGATAGTGGGCAGTGGGGCAGAAAGGGAGCAGGATGCCCCTGACTTGACTCCAGCCTGGCCCAGGTGATGGGTGATGGTTCGCTCTGATGGGGATACAAATGAGCTGCTTGTAAGGGACGGTGGGTGATAACAGGCTGGGACAGGTTGAGCTTGGTCTGTCTATGGAATATCAAAGAGTCCAGCCTAAAGAAAGATCAGAGCTGGGACAAAGCCCTGGGGGTCCTTGTAACACAAGGCAGAACCTGAGGCCATGGGAGCAAGGGACTGACCTAGATGAGAGTGTAGGATGAGGAGAAGAGAGCACCAGGGCTTGAGGACCACCAACAGAAGCCAAGGGCAAGGAACAGGCAGAGGAGCCGGAGGAGAACCAGGTCATGGAAGCCAAAGGAGGGCGAGGCTGAGGTCAGGGTCAGAGACTCAAGCTACAGCTGAAGTTACAGGAAGGCGAGGAAGGTGAGATTCAAGAAGAGGACCCTGGACATGCGATGCTCAGAGAGGTGGTGACTTGTCCAAGGTCACACAGCAGGTAAGTGGCAGAGGCTGCTTGTGACTGAGGTCCATCCCCCTGCCCAGTGCTCATGTCCTTTGTTCAAATGTCCAGTTATCCCTGCAGCTGTACCCAAAGAGACTGGGACACCAGTGGGAGACACCCCCCACCGCCAGTCCCTCAACATATCAACCTGACTCCAAGAGTAGAAGGTAGGACTTTTGTCTGGGCTTTTGACAGACTGGCAGCGGGGAATCACTCTTGGCCACTTATCAGCCTGACTTCTCTGAGCCTCAACTTTCTTTCCAGGAACATGGGACCTATGGCAGATGGCTGAAGGACTCAGTAAGTTGGCCCTAAAGTTCTCGGGGACACATGTTCCGCATGGCTGGTCAGTAAAAGGTGCCACAATCCTCATTAGGAAGAGGGTGACCCACGTAGGGTGTCTCCAACCCTCCCCCAGTTCCCCTGGTCCACTCTCAGTGGACTTACCTAGGATGGCCACGACCACATCGTCGCGCAGAATCTCGATGGAGCCGCGGGAAATGAAGTAGAGCGTGGAGAGCACGTCGCCCAGGTGCACCAGCGTGTCCCCCGGCGGCGCGTGCGTGGTCTTGAACTTGACGGCGAGTGCGCGCAGGCAGCCCTTGCTGGCGCCGCGAAAGGCTGGGCAGTGCTGCAGCAGCGCGCGGTGCAGGTGCAGGCAGATGTCGGCCTGCAGGCACTCGGGGAAGCCCTTCAGCACCTGCGAGGGGGCGGCCGAGTCCAGCGGGGCGCGGCCGGGGGTGGGACTGGGGGAAAGGAAGGGGAAGGCTGTGGGGACGCCCGAGCCGAGGATCCAGTGACAGCCCGCCCCACCCCGGCCAGGCGCTGAGGCTCACCGCGTTCATGTCGATGCCGTTGGTGTAGGACCAGGCATGCTGGAAGTACTCCTCGAGGCGCTGCCGCAGCGGGTTGGGAATCTGGTGGAAGCGGATGAACTCCTTGATGCGCAGCATCTGTGCGTGGTAGCGCGCGGTGCCCGAGTACAGGCGCTGGATGATGGCGGACACGTTGCCGAAGATGCTGGCGTACATCAGGGCTGAGAGGATGGGCACGAGTGAGGGCATCAGCATCCCCACCAGGCCGCCCCACTCCAGGGCCTACTTACTCCAAGCCCTAGCAGCCCCCCTGGCCAGGGACCCCTGGGTCTGGTCAAAGTCAGAAGTGCCCAGGACGGTGCCAGGGCGCATGTGGGGAGAAGGCCTGGGGGCTTCCTGTCCTCTCTGCCCTGTGCCTCCTGGCCTCTAACCCCAGGCCCAGAGTCAAACCCTCACAAAGAACAAACTAGGGCAAGAATTTTTTTTTTTTTTTTTTTAGTTCAAATTTGTTTACTCCTTCTAGTTGTAAATTATAATACAGGGAAAGCTCTTGGTTTGACCCATTTTCCCCCCCAAGTTTTTGTTTTTCTGGGCTTTCACATCTCTAAATACTCTGAACATGACAACTTAACCTATGTGTAAAATTCCACGCTGCCTCTTGTGTTCCTAAGCCAGGTGTCTTGGAAGCAGGCAGCTCAGAGCAGGGACTGAGTTGGCCACCTGGGCTAGGACTGGGTCTGGAGACCTCTTAGCTGTGCCCCCTGGCAAGTTAGGACAGTTGGTTCTTGCTCTGTTAACTGAGCTCATGAGGGAATAAAGTGTGGGCTTTTGTAAAATGCTCGAGGCAGTGCCAAGTGGGGCTGGTTTTGCAGGCATGCACCTGTGCAATCACGGGATTAAGACCCTGTGTCTGGAGACCAGCAGATGGCATTAACAGTTACGTCACTGAACTCCCACATAGTCAACTGCGGTTCAAGTCCCAAACTCGGCAGCTTAAAACTCATGCCAGGGAGAACCAGCAGTTAGCGTAATGGCTATGTCGCTGGACTCCCACGTAGTCGACCGCGGTTCGCGTCCCGGACCCAGTGGCTTAAAACTCACGCCGGGCGCGTGTGCGTACGTGCCCAAGATCCCAAAAAGAAAATGGAGGAGAAGGGATTGCGGCGTGACCATCCCCCCTGGGGGGTGATTTCTCGCTTTCTGTCTCTATGTCTCTCTCTGTCTGGCGAGCGCACGTGCCCTATAGCGAAAACCTCTCAAAAAAAAAACAAAAACAAAAACAAAAAAACCTCATGCCAGGCATGAGTGTATATGTGTGCCCAAAGTCCCGAAGGGAGAATGGAGAAGAAAGGGTTGTGACGTGGCTATCCCTCTGGGGGCCAATTTCTCACTTTTTGTCTCTTTGTCTCTCCAGTGAGCACAAGGGCCCTATAGTAAAACTCTCTCTTAAAAAAGAAAAAAAAAAAAAAGACCCTGTGTTTGGTTTAATGCTATCACAGTCTCAAAATATATTTTTTTCTTTTTAGAGAGCTATTTTTGCTACAGGGTATGTGCACTCACCAGAGAGAAAGAGAGAGAGAGACAGAAAGTGAGAAATCACCCCCCTCCATGGGGGATGGCAATGCTGCAATCTTTTCTCCTCTAGTGTCCTCTCAGGATTTTAGGCACACACGCACATGCACCTGGAGTGAATTTTAAGTCGCCAGGTCGTGACTTGAACTGCGGTCGACTACATGGGAGTCCACAACATAACCATTTCGCCATCTACTGGTCCCTAAATCTTAGCAGTTAGCGTAATGGCCATGTTGTTGAACTCCCATGTAGAAAGCAATTTTTTGCTGTCTCTTTGTCTCTCTGGCGAGCGCACACGCCCTGTAGCAAAAACTTCTCTAAATAAATAAATAAATGAAGTGTCATCTTTAAAAATTTTTTTAAAATAATTATTTATTTATTTAATTTGTTATTATTTGTTATTATTATTATTATTATTTTCAACGTCACCAGAGAGACAGAGAGAAAACGGGAAAGCAAGAAAGCAAGTCACCAGGTCTGGGACTCAAACCATGGTCAGCCATGTGGGAATCCAGTGCCTTTAACTACCACACCACCTGCTGGCCCCTCTTAATGAATTTTCAACAAGGGGCTCTACGTTCTCCTTTTGCACTGGGCCTTGAAAATAAGGCAGCTAGTCCTGGTGTTGGCATCCAGTGAGGGCCGATGGGTGCTTTTTTTGTATAATTTTATATAGTTTTGTGTATAATGCAGCAAATGCAAGGGTGCCCCGTGCTGCTCACTCAGGACCAGCACCTGGCACACTGTTACTGTGTGCTATGTCTTGTTACAAACTAAAAACAGAACTCCATGGGTAAGATCCGCGGCATGAGGTTGCACTCACAGCCGATGAGCATGACGCAGATGGAGAAGACCTTCTCAGAGTTGGTGTTGGGGGAGACGTTGCCGAAGCCCACGCTGGTGAGGCTGCTGAAGGTGAAGTACAGGGCCGTGACATACTTGTCCTGCACCGAGGGGCCTGAGGCTGGGTCGCTGCCATTGTAGCGCTTGCCGAGCTGCACGCCCAGGCTGTCCAGCCAGCCAATCTTGGGCTCCAGGTAGGGCCGCTCCACGTTGCCGATGGCGTACCAGATGCAGGCCAGCCAGTGCGCGATGAGTGCGAAGGTGCACATGAGCAGGAAGAGCACAGCCGCCCCGTACTCCGAGTAGCGGTCCAGCTTCCGGGCCACGCGCACCAGCCGTAGCAGCCGTGCTGTCTTCAGTAGCCCAATCAGGGTCGTGGTCTGGAAGGGCAGAGAAAGGGCCACAGGGCTGGTGGTCAGCCCTTGAAGGGGGACAGTCAGGACAGCATTTGTTCACTTGCACATACGATCACATAGTCATTCAGTAGCCATTTATGGAACGCCTTCTCCAGCCAGACACTAGGCAGTGGGGTGAAGGGTGGGACCTCGAGGAGTTTTCTGCCTACAACTCAAAATGGTGTTTTGGTTGCTAGGACAGAAGTCCCATGGGAGCGTGGAGGAAGAGGAGGTTCAGTGCAGGGGAAGGTCAGGGGAGGTTTCATAGAGGAGGTGATACATGAGCTGAGTCGAGAGAAGAGGCTAGGTCTCCAGGCAGACAGGAGTGGGGAGAAAAGGCATTCCTGGCACAAGCAGTGGCACGGAGGTGTGAAGAGGCACACGGGAAACTAAAGGAGGCACTGCAGCCTGGAACGCAATGGCGCGGCAGAGAAGCAAGACTGGTAGGGTGGGCAGGCCAGCTCCTGTGGGCCCCGCGCTCCAGAAGGACCTTTGTTTTTATCCCAGAGGCCTTGGGGAGCCATGGAAAGTTCTGAAGAAGGCACTGGCAGGGTCAGGAAAGTGATCCGAAACTTGCTCTGATCACTGTGTGGAAAGGAGGGAGGCTGGCAGGTGTAGCTTCTGCAGAGGTGAGTAAAAAGGCCACTCAGCGTCCAGATGGGATGGAGGGAGTGAGGAGGAGGGGAGAGGGCTTGGGGGTGGATTTGCTGGCGGGGGGCAACTGGGGGCTTGGGAGTAGAGCCCTGCTGGACAGCCCCTGCTGGGCAAGCTGGGCCGATGAGGGCGCGGAACACAGGAGGCAGAGCTGAGACTGACTGAGCTCCTGAGGAGCTGGGGCAGGAGGGGGAGATGGGACTACAGTGTGAGAACGGCCTGAACAAACTCTCACACACCCACAGGAAGCAGAGCGGGCATGGTGGAGGGGCTGGCTGGGGCATAAGGAGGGCTGGGCTGCCTTCAGGGAGCAGCTGTGGATCCCCTTCCAACTCCGATCGTGACCATGGTTTAGAAGTCAGCCTGGAGAGTGGGAATATAAGGGGCAGAAAATTCGGCACAGAAGAGCCTACTGGCATCTTTTCATCTCACGAGGGCCAGCTCAGAGAGAGGGGCCAGAGGGCAGCACCAGGCTTGGGGGCACAGTCTTAGCCAGGCCTTCTCCAGGGCTGGGAGATGACAGAGGTCTGAGGTCCCCTTTCATCTCCCCTTGTTTAGGTGAAGGTCTCAGTGCCAGGAATTATCTGCACCCAGGGCCGTGAAGCAGGGCGGCTTCAGGACTAGGCTGCAGGGGACAGCCATGGCCTCGGCCTGGGAGGGGTCTGCTCACCTCATCAGAGCCAGTGCGGAAGATGAGCAGGTCGAAGGGGATGGCAGCCACCATGTCAATGAGGAACCAGCCCTTGAAGTAGTGCACGGCGATGCGGCGGGGGTGGCTGACCACTTCGTCGTTGGTGTTGACATAGGTGGTGCGGAAGTTGATGACAATGTCCACGACAAACATGATGTCCACAATGAGGTCCACCACGGTGAGTGGACTGCAGGTGTAGCCGCAGGTGCCACGCTGTGACTCGTCCTGGTGGCTGAGCAGGAAGGCGGCCGAGTAGGGCGTGAAGACGGCTGTGTAGATGACCAGCAGCAGGATGAGCCAGTCCCACACGGCCTTGAAGGGGCTGTAGTGCAGGATGGTCCCGCGGTGGATGCGCGGCGCCTGCAGCTTGTACTCCGGCAGGACGTCTGCGCTCAGGGACAGCACCTGGGGGCAGGGCCGCAGGCGGTCAGGGGGAATGGCCACCACTGGTGAGATGGGATGAGGCCAGGAAGGAAGCAGTAAGAGAGGGTGGGTGACAAGAGCTATGGAGGGCAGAGGGAATGAGGGCAAGATGGGTGGGTGACGTAGGAGAGGCCAGTGCCTATGGGGGCACCTGGGTTGGGAGGAAGCGAAGAGAAGGAGGCAGATACAGGAGGGTGCAGCTCTGTCCCAT
The DNA here is from genome assembly GCA_026018925.1 of Tupaia tana. Lineage (NCBI taxonomy): Eukaryota > Metazoa > Chordata > Mammalia > Scandentia > Tupaiidae > Tupaia > Tupaia tana. The sequence continues at coordinate 54,931,916 of JAKSZU010000011.1, read as the reverse complement.
AGTGACCTCAGGTCTGAAGTGCCCAAGCTTCCTCAGGAGCAGGCTATCCTGCTGTGGGTGGAGACAGCATGGGGAGGGCCAGACACAGAGTCATCTATGGGCACGTTCCAAAAAGGAGTGCAGGCAAGGGGATGGCGGGGTGGGCCTGTCCTCCGCTGTGAGTCAGGGTTCCTGATGGAAACAGGTCTCCCCCAGAATAGCCTCTTCATTACAAAGGGCCCTCACGACCCTAGACCAGTAAGAACTCACCTACCCTGGGGCCAACTTTCAGAGCCTTCCAGGGTAAGGGTAACCTTGGGCTCTGGATGGGCCTGGGGCACCAGAGAGCCCCAACTACTTCATACACATCCAAGGAAGCTTTGAGTCATTCCAATCAGTGGAGCCCCTTCGCCTTGGCCTCTCCCTGCCTCGAAAACTAGCCAACACAGGGTCACTGGGGCTCGTCCAACATGCCCAGGCTCTGCCCAACTGCCCGACATGAGAAACAGCAGGGGGCATCAGGAAGGACAAGATGTTTAAGCCAGACTTCCTAGACCAAATCCCAGGGCTGACATTTGCTATGTGTGTCTTGGGGCAAGTTTTATAACCTCCATAAGCCTCATCTTTCTCATCCTTAAAAATGGGACCATGAAGGACAGAGAAATCCTTAAGGTGGTTGTGGTTAAATGAGATGCACCTATTAGTACCTGGATGGTACAAGCCACTCTAGGCAGCCATTCCTCTTGCTCCTTCATCCCGTGTTGGACACCACCCCAACAAGGATGGAGCCTGAGGGGTGTCCCACAAGCACCACCACCGCCGCCCCCAACGCACACACACACCAGATCAGGTCTGATGGGTCTAGTGGATGGTTCTGATTTAAGAAAACCTGGAATGTAACCTGCAAACCAGAGCAATTAGCAGACGGGATCACAACACAGAAGATCCATCAAAGGGCTGGATTTCAACCAGCAGGTTCCTGATCTGACACCCAAACCTTTGGAGGGCCCACATCGTCCCCACCCTGCAGTGACTCTGCTCAGCCTTCAGGCCTCAGCCCATACTTCATTTGCCCCAGGAAGCTCCCTCTGACTCTTTTTTTTCTCTGCCCGGCCTACACCCCTGCTCATGTGGTTATTCTCCGCTAGACTGCAAGTCCCGTGGGCCTCAGGCCCCTTGCCCAGCCCACCGGCCCTATATCCCAGCACTCGGCCAAGGTGGGCTCTCAGCTTTGGGCAACTGGATGAACACGAGAAGCTCAGGTTCTGGTCACCCCTGGGTGTCAGAGCCACTCCCTCACCTTCCCAGATGCTCAGGACCACACTAAGATGAGAAAACAAAGCACATATCACTGCCAGGCCCTTCCCTGGCCCTGTCTGTGTGGGGAGAGGGAGCAGTGGCAGGAACTTGGGGGACTCTTCCAAGACTGCTAAGAGGGGAGTATCTTGTTCCTCAGCTCCTTAAGGCCCCAGACAGGGAAGCCATCTACCCACCACAAAGACAGCAGAAGGTGCCGGCCCACACGGCCTTTGCCTCCAGTACTCACTGCCTCCAAAGCTGGCACAAAGAGTCCTTCCATGGCAAAGGCCACCTTGTCCAGTGTCACATGAAGCTACACCCCCAGGACATGGGACCCTCTGAGTTCCAGCTGAGGCCGATGTACCTTCCTTACTCTGGGCCAGGCCAGTCCCTCCCTCCCCTGTGCTCTTTGGGCACCTCTTCCACCTTAGGGCCCACATGGGGCTGTGACAGGAGCAGGCAGGCTGGGGAGCAGAGACCATGGGCCCAGCCAAGTTTGCTGGCCTTTACAGATGACTCTCCAGTCCGAGAATAGAGCACCACTGGGGTGCCACCACCAGCAGCACCCACCTCAGAGGCCCAGGGTTGGGAAGCTGGAGGGGCTTCCCTGACACTGGGCCATCCTGCCTGGCCTCAGAGGGTCAGCCCTGCAACCTGGGTCCCTCCTTCTCACAGGTCCTTGCACTCAGTGAGGGGCTGAGTGGTCTCACCCACACCTAGTCCCAGCACTGACTGTGCTTCAGATGAAAAGGGGCAGGGCAAAGAGCTGCCACGGTTCCCCATGAAGGGATAGCCCCAGAGGAAGCTGGGAACAGCCCCTCCCATTCTGCACCTCCTTGCCCAGCCTTGGCCCAGGTCCCGTCTATGGCTGAGCACTTCATCTGTCTCTTGGGGCTGGTGCTATTTAAGGTCAAATGGTTCTTAGAGACCACTTAGTCCAACTCCTCACTCCAGATGACAGCTCTGAGGCCCAGAAAGATGTGGTGGGGGGGTCCTTGCCCAAGGTCACATAATAAGTCAGAGCCAGGACCTGGTCACCAGAGCCTGGGGCAGGGCTCTTTGCATTTCTCTCTGGAATAGTCAGACCATGAAGCCCTGTGAGAAGGGGCAGCGGGTCAACCAAAACAGAGGTCAAAGGGGAGTTTGCCTTGGGGTGGCCAAGGAGGAGCTCTCAAGATGGTACCCAGGCTTGGGGGGCATTCAGGACCTGGTCCCCAAGAAGCTGCTCAAAGCTACCTGGAGGTGCTGCCCCGCCCCTTTACCTGGCATGCAAGAGGATTCTGTGGCTAGATTGGGGGTCAGGGGAGATGGCTGTCACCTCAAAGGCAAGGGACAAGAACAGGAGTGAGGGCCTCCTGCCATCTTTGATTTCTCTTCCTCTCTACATGGCCCTAATATATCCCCTTTCACCCTCTCCTTCCCTGTGACTGGTAGATCCTTGGGTGGACCCCCAAGGTGGCCTTGTGTGTTCCCCACCGACAAACTTCTCCAGACCTAGGAGGTGGCACTACTCACAAACCCTGCTTACCCCAACCTCCCCAGGCTCCAGGCACTGGTCATCAGGGCCGGGGCCTCAGGGCAGGCCTTTGAGTCTAAAGAATCAGACTCGAGCAGGACAGGAGGCCTGGGCTCAGACCAGACACTAGGGGGGCTAGAAAACCTGATCTGTCTGCCAGCTGAAAGATCCAGGACCCAGGGCCTAGGAGAAGACCCTGAAGGCCTGGCACAGCCCTGCCCATGTTGCCCTGTAGGCTCGCACCTGGGTGACCTTCTCAGTGACATTCTGCGTCCGCTCCACCACCTTGTGGGGCGCGATGATCTCGATCTCTGTGGTGGAGCCCGAGCGATGCTTCTCCAGGTTGAACTCCACGAAGTTGAGAGTGAACTGCGGGATCTGGCTGATGGTCTTGTACTTGCCCCTGCTGGTGCCAGGGCCCTGTCCGCCCAGCCTGCCACGGGAGCCCTCTGCAACCAGGGCCAGGGTCAGTGCAGCCTGGGCCAGGGAACCAGCTGCTCCACTGGGTGTTCCCCACCACCCACCCCACCTCACCGGAGCCCAGGAAGCTCTGGGACAGCAGGCGCTGGGGTAGGCTGCGGCCTTCATTCTTGGCCAGGACCTGGGCCAGGTCCTCGAAGTTGAGGATGAACATGATGACCGCCCCTTCCTCGTTCTTCACAGGCACCACATCCACCAGGCAGCGGAAGCTGGAGGCTGCAAACACCGTTGCAAACCATTACAAACCGTTTGCAATGGTTGCAAACAGCGCTGACCACCCCACCAGGTCGGGGTGGTCAAGGTAGGGGTCCCCTCCTGCAGTGGCCTGGCTAGGGAGGGCCTGATCTAAGGCCAAGTTAAGGGCAAGCCACTGGTGTGAAGAGGCCTGGAAAGTGACCAAGCTTTTGGGCAGAGGGTGGGAGAGGCTGCTTGGCAGGTGCCCCATCCACAGGGCAGAGGTAGGGAGAGCAGCTAAGCTGCTCATTAGGAGATAATGTAGCTGCAGGCCCAGGTCCATGCTCGCCCCTCAGCTCAGGGCTTATCGAGGTTTGCTTCTGTTATAATTAAAGCTGAGCAGATGGGGGTGGATTAAGTGGGGAGGTGAGCTTGGACATTCTACCCATGTAGCTCCCCTGACACGGAAGGAACTCATTGTTGGCAATATGCTAAGTGCTGGGCACCAGGCCAGTTGGCACATTAGGCCTCAGGAGGTCCTTAAGGGGCAGGCAGAGACCCCAGTTCTGCAGATGATAGGCTGGAGTCCGAGAAACTGACTTGCTGGGGCTGGAAGGTAATTTCTGGGCTCTGAGCATGCAACTAGAAAAGGGAAGAGACTTGTTTGGGAGGAGGGCACTGAGGTAAGGGCCAGGTCTGGGAGGAGCACAGGGTCTCCAGGCCTTTCAGGGCCACGTGGGGCCAGGACAGGCCCCTCCTGCCACTCTCCCCTCTCTCTGGGGCAGCCCAGATCCAGCTGTTGGCTTCCCTGCACCTCTCAGACCACAGTCTCTGTCCTCTCTGCCCCATGGGCGAGCAGAACAATACCAGCTAAAATGCCACACACCTAGTCTGTGGGCGGGCCTTCCTGTACCGCCCTCTCCATGGGAGTCCTACAACCCTCAGTTTAAACTGCTGGCAGGTGTTGGGCCCAAACCGCAGGATCTTCAAGTGCAGGGGCCTCAGGTAACCATGCAAATGAGAAGGCAGAGCTGTATTCCCTGAGGGCAGGTTTGGACCTGTCACAGGTGTTGTTTGGTGATTAAGTGAATGACAGCCTGGTGTGTAAATGTGAGGGGACAGAGGCTGACTGGCAGGGGACTGACTACTCGACTGCTCTTCTCCAGATTCCCTACATAGTGCTCATTTTCCCTCAGGTGACCCTCAGTCACTAGAGCTGGGGTGCAACTGAGCCACCCCCATCCTCCCTCCCACTTTCCTCTCCAGGAGCAGGAATCTCCCAGATCAGATTCCTGGACTTCCGGGCACCGGCAGCCATCTGCCAGCTGCTGCCTGAGCCCAGGGAGACATCCACACCAGGGAGAGGCCGTCTGCTTGGCCTGACCTACTCCTGGCTCAGAACGCTGGCCCTGCCTCCCAGGCCAGAGCCTGTCACTCCTGTCAGCCTCAGGCATGGCGAGGCTTGGACACTGGGACCTGGCCAGGAAGCCTCCTTGGCCAGCAGCCTGGGACACTACCCCCAAGGCAGATTATCTCCTCAATCTCTCTGGCACTGCAGAGATCTGCCTGGCAGGGGACAGGCAAAGGGCAGAGCTGGGCAGAGGAACAGGGCCTCCAGGCTCCCCGTGCCCCTGGGGGCTGTCAGGGCCCAGTCTTAGAGTGGCTGCACCCGCACTGATCCTATTTTTGGAAAGCCAAGGCTGGGAATGGACCAAAGACCAGCCCACCCTAGCAATGAGGGCTGAGGTCAGTGAAGGCATCCCCTGTCCCATTCCCAGGTGTGCTGCCTCGAGGCTATGAGAATGCAGGAGAGTGTTCTCTCTCCCCCTGCCCCAGGCTGTCCTTGTTTACCCATGGCTCAGAGCCCACACATCACTGTGTTTGAGTGGCTGGAAGTGGGTGAGTGTATCATCTTGGGTGGTTCCCAGTGTTCCTGTGCGCTTATCCCATCCCTGGAGAGGAACCACTGCTTCTGCCCATTTCTCCCCTGGGGGGCTCCTCCTGACACCCACTTCTATGTTCAAGGGCAGCAGGTGAGTGCCTTCTGGGCCACCCCACCTCTCTGCTCCCTGTCCTTGCCACGCTCCTTTCTTCAGCTCTCCTCACACCATGGCGCCCCTGGCCCTGCCCTCCCTTCCTCAGCCTCCAAGCTGGCCTTCAGCTGTCTCTAACGGACACCCCATCTGGCATGGTGCAGGGCCCTCTGGGAAGAGCTGGTGTTGACCATAGTTGCCACTCAGAGTAGCAGCTTGGTCCTCCTGGCTTCTGTGGCGAGCACAGGGACAACTCTGGGGGAAGGCGGTGTGGACAGTGGCCCTGACCTCAGCCCTCTCTCCGTACTTGTCCAGAGCTAAGGACCAGAGAGGCCCCAGGCTTCTCTAGTCTGGCTTGGAGGTTAGGCGTTCTGGAATCATCAGGGAAGACAGCAAAGACTGGCAGGGCTAGGCCCTCCACAAGTGCCCAGAGGGGGCAGAGATGGGGGTGGAGGGTCCAAATGCTCCCTGGCCCTTCTCCAGACTCTCCGTGGGTCTAGTCCCACCACTGTCCCATTCTTCCTTAACAGTTAGGTTCTCACTCTTCCCAGCATAGGCAGATAGAACAACAGCCAGTTTCTCAGGGGTCTCTGAGCTGTCTCTCATGGGGGAATTTTTACCAGGTGCCCTGGCCTCTCTGAATTCAACTTTACGCAGCTGCACTCTGTGGAGGTACATGAACACAGACCCTCCTCTTTGACTTCGAGAATTTCCAGTGGATTACCCCTTCAGAGGAAAAGAGGATTATAAATAAATCAGCTAGAGATCTGTTCAGGACCCCTTCCCACCTCCCCGGAGTTAGGAGGTGGGAGGAGAAGAGGATTGACCTGAGGAGGGAGAAAAACCACCATTAGAATGCCCTTCAGCAGAACTGTGAGACATGTACAAATAGGATTTTTTAAAAAGGATCGTGTGATCAGAGTGGATGTTTCCGAGTTATCTGAGCACCACGTTTTCCTTAGGGCCATCCAGGCCAAGAAGCTCGCCTCTCTGGGTTTCAGGTGAATCTCAGGAAGGTCTGGGGGGTCAAAGCCTTAGGCCACAGGACAGACAGGGAAGAGCTGAGTGTGGGGTGCGGGGAGACCAGGACTTGTGGGGCACCATTCTCACCCAGGGCCAGTAGCTAAAGGACCCCAGCAGCGTCCTGAAGACCGAGTTCTGACCTCAGTGGGGGGCTTGGCTTTGACCTCCACCTCTGCCCAGGTACCTGCAGGGTGTGGAGGGGACCTCTGATCCCATATCCTGAAGGTCTGGATGAATTCTCATGCCTCTGGGGCCCATAGACATGCAGAACAGATGTGTTGTCCCCCCCCTCATTTCCTGCTGTCCCATCCTATTCCCCTAGGACCCTTCTCACTCCCCTGACTGTCACCTCCTCTCTGCAATGATGTGAAGAGGTGAGCTCACAGCTTTTAAAAATATTCTGACTTCATTAACCCTGTGAGTACTGTCACACTAAGCCAGATTCTTCCCAACTTCTGAGTGCTGCTCTGCCACCTGCTACTCTCTGGGGTGGCAGGAGCAGGGGACAGCTAGGACCTGCCCCAGAAGACTATACACACATACATATATGCACTCACATATGTTCACAATCGTCATGTTACACACAAACGGCTTCTGGGACCCAGGCTCTCAGTACCCCTCAGTCTCAAACCAAAGGTAACCCCTTTATCTGCACTGGGGTGGCCCTCATGACTGCCTCCCCTGGGGGCTTCTTTCTCCCAGTAGCTTCCTTCTCCAAAATTCAAAATTCCCACCTCTAAGCACAGAGGCAGGTGGGGGCTTCTCTCCCCTCTTGGGATTACTCAGAACAGACACGTAGAAGGGAGGAACCTGGAGACGGGGTCCAGCCCTGGGTTGGGCCCTGGCATGGGATCTTGGGCATGTCCCTTCTATGTCCATGAAGCAAATGAAGGGATTGTCTAAGCCAATGGTTCCTAAACTGGCAGAACATCAGAACTGCCAGGGAGATTTTCCAAATACACCTGCCTGGCCTCATCTCATCCCTTCTGAGTCAGCCTCCCTCTAGGGAAAGTGCGCTTTGGAAAACATGCTCCAGGTAACCCAGACGTAGAACCAGGCTGGGAGCTGTGGGTCCAGGAGACTACTAAAGGATATGCAGTCTCGGATCCTAGTTGCCCCCTCCACCTCCCAGGGCCAGTGGGGACCCTGTGGGCCTGGAGTGAGGATCCCAAAGGGCTCTGAATTGTGTCCTCAGTCCTGACCCTGTGCCTCTGTTCTGCCTGCGGAAAGCTCATCCTGGCAGAACAACCCGGTGCCAGCCATCTGGATAAGGCTCTTGGTCAGGGCAACCTCCAGACCCTATCTCCCCAAAGAGTTGGGGCTGGAAAAGCCAGGCTCACCCCTCTTTCCCAGAGAGCAGTCCCCAAGCCTTGCCTGGACATACAGGCCTCGAGGGGGTGACTCCTCCCCTAATCTCCAAAGCAGACTGAGATGAGGGAAGGTTAATTTCCATCCCAGCTGCCTGACAGCTGGGGCTGACAGTGACAGAGTGGATAACCAGAAGACAAGGGACAAGAGGGAGGGATGGTGGAGAAGGAGGCCCTGCCCCTAGAGAGGACCAGCAGGTGGCTCAGTTTGGTCCCTAGCCCTTGAAAAGGACCCCAGGAGACATTACAACCAATGGCCACTGCTTCCCCCTGCAGATGAGGAAACTGAGGCCCAGCGAGGGGACAGGATTTTTCCAGGCTCTTCGTCACTGGCCAGTGCCCTCCCCAGTGCCTCTCTGGTTGGACAAGGGAGGGCCCAAACCCACCCTGCCGGACTCTGGTCCCTGCGAGCCTCACCATCCTTGCGGTAGTAGAGGATGTCCACCTTGCACTCCTCGGCTCCCAGCAGGGCCTGTGCCAGCCGGGACACGGCACTGCTTGGGGTGTTGGGGCCGGTGAGGAAGTCGCAGGTGCAGGGGCGCTGCATCACCTCCACGCGGGAGTAGCCGAAGAGTTCGCAGAAGCCGTCATTGCAGTAAATGATGGCACAATTCTCCATCTGAGCATTGGCAATCAGGAACTTACGACCTGGGGTGGAGGTGGGAGGTGGGAAGACCACAGCAGCAAGGATTGGGTGGCAGGGAGAAAAAGATCGCGGGGACTCTTGGCGGCAGTGGCAGGGATTTAGATGCAGGGAGGCGTAGGTCAGGTCTGGGGAGCAGGGAAAGACCAAGGAGGCCAGATTCATGGGGGAAGGTCATCTCTCCTGGGAGTAATGAGGGGGTGGCCTGCAGTGGGGAGCAGGATGGTGACCAGAGAAGTGGGGGGGGGGGGAAGGAGAGTCAGGCCTGGGGATTCTGGGAAGAGCAGGGCAATAGGGTAGGTGAGGTGGGAGGAAAGTTGGAGGCCTCCTGGGGAGGGGTGTTGGGGGGAGCAGGGATGTGACTTGGTGGAGGGTCAGGCCTGGGGAGAGGTCCTGGGAAGACCAGCTGGCTAGGGTTAGGAGGTGAAAAGGAAAGGAAGTGAAAGAGGAGGAAATCACTGGAGAAAGAGGGGTATGAGGAGCAGAGGGAGAGCAGGAGGTCAGGGTTTAGGGCGCCAAGAAAACAGCTCTGTGGGAAGAGGGGAGGGGCCGCAATCTGCCCCTCCTGTCCGGGCTGAGAGGACAGCATTGGAGGTAAGTAGGGCCTGCTGGAAGGGGTGTCTGGGGCACCAAAGCGGAGGATTTTGCGTTCAGCATCCGGCACCCTCCACCCCATCTTGCCCCGTGAGAAGTTAGTAGAGATCTGGCCCCTCCTGCCGCTGAGCCAGGCCTCCTATCGTCTCTCCCCCCCAACACACACACTCACTCTGGCCCTCGAACTTGCGAATGATGGTGTCCAGGTAAGTGTTTTGGGGAGCGACGTGGCCCCTGCGGACCGGCATCTTTCGGCCGCGGCCCCTGTCCGGAGCCACCAGCGCCCCCGACTCCCTGCGTCTCCGCCTGTCCTCCGGCTCAGCGGCGTCCGGCTCCGGGTGGGCGCCGCCCCCGGGGAGGGCCGCCGGGCTCCGCGCCCCGCCCGCCCGCCTGCGTCTGCTCTCCCCTGCCCTCCGCGGCCCTCCCCGGCCCTCCCCGGCCGGCAGCTCGCCGCGCCTCCTCCCCTCGCCTCCCTCCCGGAGCTGTCCGCGCCGTGGTGCTGAAACAAGCCGCGCAGGGGCGGCGGGGCGGGGCGGGGTCCGCCAGGAGAGGGCAATCTCTTCGGGACCGGGACCGATGGGGCGGGGGCGGGGCCCTGAGTCCTAGGAGGCGGAGCAGGGGGTGACGGGGGGGGGGGGGGGTCGGGGCCTAGAATGAGAAAACTTCTGTTCATGTCCCAATGGCCAGTGGCTTGAGCTTCTCTAGAACTTCCTACCAGGGAAGGACAGTCTCCCGGGCAGGGGAGAGAGGCTGGCAGAGGGGGTAGGGGCCTCAGGTGTTCTGTGGCTGAAGGCTCTGAGGTCTAACACACCCCCACCCCTGGTCTGAAACCTCTTACCCCCAGCCTGACCCTGACAATGGTTCTGTTAGGCTGCTTGCTCACCCTTGACAAGCCCCAGTGCACCTGCAGAGCCTGGGCCTGGGAGGACGGGGTAGGAGTACACGTTAACTGTACAAGAAATATGCAATAAGGTGCCTTCTTCAGATGCTTGAGAGCTCTTAGCACACAAGCCCAGTTTGAAAGGAGAACAAATTTAAAACCACCTATTAGCAAGTGACCGCTGAGAAGAGTGTCTGATTGAAAATGAGCACACTAAGAGGCGGAGGGGGGTGGGGTGAGGTTTATTGAAAGAAGCTTCTTGGAGAGAAGGGGGAGAAGGGAACTACTGTTCAGTGAGCATCTCCATGGGCTCAGAGCTTGGCAGAGGACTTAATGATCAAGTTCGAGCCAGGCCTTGGAGGGCAAGTATTCAAATGGGACATGCACCTTAGGCAAAGGTCAAGGGTGATCTCAGTATAGAGGGGCTGAGTCGGGGGGGGGGGGGTAGGACAGGTAAGGTTGGAGAAAAAGAGCAATTGATAAAGACCTCCAGGTGACATTTTGAACATCTAGATTTAATTTATGGACAACCAAGCTTTTAAACGGTTAGATAGAAAATATTCTGGTGAAATAAACTTTACGATGAGGGGCGACAACAGGGAGGAGAGGAGAAAAGGCTCAGTGAGGTTTTGGTGGGAGTCCAGGTGGGAGGCTTGACATCCTGGGCAGGGTGTGCCTTTGTCACGCAGAGCCACAATGCCTGGTGGGGCCTCATTGGCCGGTGTGGCTGGGGGGTGGGAAGGCTGTCCGTGTGACCTCATGCTGGCAGAGGTGTCCTGGCCACCCCTCTGGTGGGGGCAGGCTGGCTGTGGAGAAAAGGTGGGGCTGTTTCTCACGTGCTCAGTGCCTGGGGTGCTGAGCTCTGAAGAGACACTTGGGCTATGCGACACTCATCCCTTTACTTACCTACACATTTTCCAAGTCCCCACGGTGTGCCATGGCCTGTGTTGACTACTGTGTCACACAAGGGCACACTTCTGATGTGTGTCCAGCCCTTTACAAGCTAATGGCTAGTACAGGGGACAAATAGAACATTCTAGCACACAGGAGTGGTGACAGAGGCATCAGAGAAAGGTGCTATGAACTTGGGGCTGGAGCAGAAAGCCCTTGGGCTCAGCTATAACTCAGGCAGACTTGGAACCTGGGCAGAGGTAAGGGCCATGAAGATCTCAGCCTGTTGCCTCTGTCCCCTGAGCTCCTGACTTCTGGGATCAGATCCTCAGTCCAGAGAGAGCTGGTCCTGTCTTTTGGCCACTCTCCCACCAGCTCCATTACAACACCAAAGCCTTGTCTCTGTAGTTACTGACTGCAATGCCATATCCCCTCAAGTCTCCCCTATTCTCCAACAGGTATTGACTCGCATGGTTTCCAGGAGCCTCTGGGGCCTCAGTCCAAATATTGAGTGTGTTCCCAATTACTGGGTGTGGTATCTCTGGGGCAGGCAGACCCGGTGGAGAGAAAGTGCTAGGAGAATCAGGGCAGGGGCCTTCCCTCTCTTTCCCCAGGTTTAACCTAGAGCATTCATTTCCTAAATACCACCCTCAGCTCTCCATCCTCAACCCCCGCCCCAGGGTGAGCCTGGAAAGGTGTTGTTTGCCCTATGCTCGCTCCCCAAGGCAACAGGCCAGGCAGCAGGTGTGTGTGTGTGTGAACAAGGCTATCTCCAGAGCAGAGTGGCTGGAGATGAGCTTTGTTTAAATATTAAAGAAGTCAATCATTAATCAAGCCTGGCTCGGTGCCCAGATACCCACTGTCTCCATTTGGGAGGGCCTGGGCTGGGGCAGGGAGAGCTGTGGGGCAGTTTGTGAGGCTCCCTGCACCTCAGACAGCCAACAAAAAGCTTTTGAGGGCTGGATTATATGGCCCAGCACAAGGTGGGCCAAGGGATCAGTGGAGAGATGTGGCGGCCAGTGTTCAGAGCTCGGTGCTGGCAAAATGAGCACCAACATTCATAAAGGAATGTCTGGTTCTACTCGAGTACTCGTGATGAGGGGACTGTAGCAGGGTCCTCTTTCCAACCAGGTGGAGGTCCTTGGCTGAGCCCCCTACTGGAGCTCCTGAAGAAAACAAGTCTGTGTGAAGAGAATTCGGGGCATGACTTGGGTGGAAACTAATTTGGAGGGACAGAGCCTCTGGGTCAACAAAACCATGGTTCTTGAGCCCTGGCAGAAGAGGGGTGGCCTAGAACCAAGGAATCACACAGAGTTGGTCACCTTTACATATGGCCTACATACATGAGTTTGCAAACACACAATTACAAGGCCCCATGGACCCAAATTTGCCATAGCTGCACTCAATGACAGTGGGACACTACACATGCAGGCTGACTTCTCCTCATCCTTGGTCCTTTTGGGCTCAGCCACCCTCCTCCTGCCCCCAAACCTTACCAGTCTCACTGGTGTCTAGTCCGAGCTCCACCACTCAGTTTTCATCCACGGAGGCTTCCCATTGTGCTGTGTGAAAACCCGAATGGCCAGGCTGATTGAGCACAGCATCAGGATGAAGCTGAGGCCCAGCATCATCCACTGCCTTCTGGCAACCTGGTGGGGCTCCATGCGTAGGCCCAGGAAGTAGGCTTTGGGCATTGTGATGGATGAGTCCTTAGCCAGTGACTGCTTTTCTAGGAAGTACAGCCTGAAGCCTAACCCCAGGGTCACCAGGAGCAGGAAGAGGTTCAGGACCAGCAGTACCCACTGCCCAGATGAGGCCTGGTCAGGTTCGAGCTCCAAACCCAGAAAGCGCATTTTGTCGGTTTCTTTTTCTGTGGAAGACACGGAAATTATAGAGTAGATAGAAGTGGAGAAGAGGCCCTTGGGTCCCCTGGGGCCATGGAAGGGTTCTGACTGCCATTGGACTTCTCCCTAAGCCTCAGGCACCTACCTCCCAACCCTCAGGTGAGAGCATTGTCCTAGCAGGAGGGTGAGACAGAGGAATAGAAGGAAGAGAGAAGGAGATGGGCATGGAGGGGCTACATACCCCATGGAGCCCAGCAGTGGCTCCATGCAAGGGTCTGGAGGCAAGAGGTGAATGAATGCTCTGCTCAGCTGCCAGCCTGGCAGTCTAGCTGGACAGTGTGCAAGGAAGCAACTAGGCTAGGGACTGGGACAAGGGCTGTGGTCTTGGCTAAGGTGGCACCAGGCCTGGTGTAGACAGGCTAGAGGCTAAGTTGGGGAAGGGACAGGCTAGGGTGGGCCCTGGGGCTGGCCCATAGCTGGGGCCACAGTCAAATGATCAAACCTTCAAAGGAGCAGCTGAAGTCTGGCCAGCCGAGGATGTCTCCCTGCCGCACATTCTCTGCCACCAGCCAGTTCAGCAGGGGTTTGAAGTAGGTCATTAGGGCCTTTGTAGATACCTCGGACTGCCCGGTCAGCTTCTCTAGAACCTCTGGCCAAGGCTTGCTCGAGCCCAGCTTTAGGGCATCCCTGGAGGAATGGGTATGGTTGTGAGGCTACAGTAGGGCACTGCTAGGGCCCCTCCATATACCCAACCCTGTCCCTAGGGCTTTGCTTGCCAGAATCTTCCCACAGACCTCAGCATAGTGGGGACGATCAGAAGCTTTGAAATAAGGTGAACCTGGGTTTGAATCTCTGTCACTTAGCAGCTATGGGATCTTGAGTAATTTAACCTTTCTGAGCCTCAGTTTCCACATCCATAAAATGGACACAGCAACAGTACCTACCTCATAGGTTGTTGTGATGATTAAACCAACACATGCTGGAAGCATCTAAGCAAGCGGTGAATGTTAACTACTGCTGAGTATTAAAACTAGAAGTACTAGGACTAGTACTTCTGTAATTATTATTATCCGCCTGGACTCAAATAGGCAGGCAGTCTCTGGCTTTTGTTTTCCCATGAGGTGATTGGGGGCAGTAGGTGGAGGCAGTTCTTCAGCCCTTCCTGGTCTCGCAGGGAGGGCTTGGGAGGATTAGAGAGATCTCAAGTGTGGTAGGAGCTCCATGTAGCACCTGCAGCACTGCATAAATGCCAGCTCTGTCTCCGGACACATCCTGCACTGGGTGGCTGGTGGCCAAGCCTTAGGCTCGGCACCTGGCACTCAGGGTGGGAGTACGGAGTGTGCTGAAGCCAGAGCCCCAGGCTCTGCCACCTCAGGAACCCCAGTGGAGGCAGCGGTGGGCAGGTGTTAATCCTTCTCAGCCTGTTGTTCCCTGATCTGGCCAGGAGGGCACTCTGTGAGGTCTAGGCTAACAGGACCCAGATTCCAGACCCAACGGTTACTTATAGATCACATGACTTCAGGAACACAACTAACTTCTGTCAGCTCAAAGTCCAATCCACACAAATCTCCATTGTGGTGGGGATTAAATCACATAGAGATGAAGGAAGACTGGGACCAGCAGATGGCGTAACGGTTACGTCGCTGGACTCCCACATAGTTAACCACAGTTTGAGTCCCAGACCTTCAGCTTAAAACATGCCAGTGTACGTGTGCGTGTGTGCCCAGAATCCTGAGAGAAGACTGGAGGAGAAGGGACTGCGGCGTGGTCATTGCACCTGGGGGGTGATTTTTCGCTTTCTGTCTCTCTGTCTCTCTGGAGAGAACACGCACCCTATACCAAAAATCTTTCTAAAAGGAAGGAGGGAGGAATAAAGAAGGACTTTGTAGCTTACAAAGACATACACATATTGCATTTAGCGTAATATGTTGCTGGACTCCCACAGTCGATTCGTGTCCCGGACTCGGTGGCTTAAAACTCATGCTGAAGATCCCAAGAGAGATGGAGGAGAAGGGATTGACCAGGGGGGTGAATGTCTCTCTCTGTCTGTCTGGCGAGCGCACGCGCCCTATAGCGAGAAAAGAAAAGAAAGACATACACATATTGCTTAATAAACAACTGGGAAGGAATGAGAGGTGACAGGAAAGGTCAGTTCTTGGCAGAAATCACTGGGGAATAATGTAGTCGAGATCCTAGAGAAACAGAGAAAAGTTGTAAAGATCAAAAGGAAAGAAAACAAAAGTAAAGCAAAACAAAACAAAACCAAGCAAACAAAAACCCCATAACTAACTAACTCTAGGTAAGAGGACGTTATCAGACGCTAGCTCCTGGGTAAGAAGAATCTTATGGGGCAAGCTTCCACCAATGACAGTCTGTTTAGAAACACTCCTTCAGGCTGAATGCGATAGGTGTTTTTTTGTTTGTTGGTTTTTAGTTTGCCAGAAGGTGCATGTGTTCACTGGAAGAGATAGAAAGAGAGGGAGAGGGAGGAAGAACCCCTTATGGAGCTTGGTCATGCTGCAATCCCTTCTCCTCTCTCCATCCTTTCAGGATTTGGGGCATGCAAGCACATGCACCTGGCATGTTTTTCAAGCTGGATTCAAACTACACAATCAACCATATGGGATCCAGGGGCCTCAACCACCAGGCCATGGGCTGGTCTGGGATAAAATATTTGGCCAAAGTCCAGCCAACAATTCTATGGGCAGTGCATGAGATCAGAGAGCTGCAAGTAGGGCAATCAGGTATTGCTCAGAACCCTCAACTCCAATGTGAACGCAATACACCCAGAGGCAAGGTCAGGCTCACCACATCTGGCTGGGTGTGGCAGGAGACTCTGGAAACTTAGACCAGGTTCAGTTCAACCCTCCATTTCCAGAAGAGCCAGCCCAGAGGCTGGTCCAGGGCAAGGGCATGTAGGAGGCTGAGTCAAAGTAGCAACATCATTTTCTCTTTTTAGAGAGATTTTTGCTATAGGGCACATGCACTCACCAGGGAGACAGAGAGAAAGCGAGAAATCATCCCCCTTCTGGGGAAGATAACCATGCAGCAATCTCTTCTCCTTCATTTTCCTCTCGGGATTTTGGTCACGCATGCACACATGCCTGGCCCGGCCTGAGTTTTAGCCACCAGGTCTGGAACTTGAACTGCAGTCGACTACATGGGAATCCAGTGATGTAACCATCACACCATCTGCTGGTCTCAACATATCGTTTTCAATACCTTAGACAAAAGAGCAGCCCATAGACTCCCTCTCCCTCTAAGACTCTCCATCTTCACTTCCAGCCCAGTCACACTCTCCTGCCGTATAATCTTCCCCAAAGCCTCACAACATCCCCCTTTCTCAGAAATGTCTCCTATGCCCACTCCCCCAAAATGATGTTCGAGGCCCTAGGCCTATAATTCAGGGTCTTCTCTGACCAGGATCTAGACAGTAAGATGCACGGGGCTTGGAGAGCAATGACAGATGACTGGCCTCATACTTTGGTGCCAAGTCCAGACCTGAGAGTCCTGTGTACCAGGTGTGTGTGTTGGGGAGGGTGGGAATAGCTGGGGTCAGATGCCCACCATCAGGTGAAGTGAAGAGGAGTTAAAAGTTTCTATGAAAAAAAAAAACCTCAGTTGTCTGCTATTTCTTGCTCACCTTGGTCCCCTGCAAGACCTCCTAACCCCTTTTGCTAGCCGTTTCCTACTGCTCCCGCACCTTGTATTATGGAATTTTATTTATCCCACAGTCCATTGCCCCCTGCTGGACACAGGGTGGCTGGTCTACAAGGCCTTTAAGGAAATGTTTGCTGAATGAGTCAATGATGGGCGATCAGAGACATGACTGCAGAGAACAGAGAGGTGCCCTGTGTTCGCTACATTCAGAAAAGCTCAAACCTAGGTGGTGGACTAGAATAAACCCTGTGTGTGGAAGGATGGATGAGCAAGTAGACTGTGCAGACAAGAGTCAGTGAGGTGCAGCTCTTTCTGGAGCAGGGCCCGTGGGATCAGTCCTGCAATCCCACCTGGCCTGCAGATAAACTTCATGCTGGAATAACGCATACGATCATTAAATATGCAAAGGATACTAAACTATGTGGTCAATCCTTTGGGAGACAGGACTAAAATTTAAGATGACCTTGATGGATCAGGGAAATGAATCCCTGAAATTGGTTGAAAATCGACCAGGGAAAAAAAGACCAAGTCAATGGGTGGGCTCTGCCTCTCAGGGCCTGTGCGCTGATCTTGGAGCCAGTGGACCTGGCTCTAATCTCTCCAAGGCCTGTTTCCTTGGACTGATGGAGGCAATGGTGTGAAAGAGAATGCGCTTTGGAATCAGTTCTGGCTTCTAAGCACGATTGGTTCTCCCTAGATGAAAGACACCATCACATCATTGTTCCTACTTTCCATTTCCTCATTTATAAGAGGCTAGTAATAATATCCACTTGGCAAGGTTATAGATTACCAACATGAAACGCTGTAAGAATACTCATCAGAGGGCCTGGTCTGTCATAGTAAATGCTTCAGACTTTCAATTCAGGTCCCCCACCTCCTCCAGTTTTGTTTCAGGGCCAAAAAAAAAAAAAAACAATGCTACAGAGGCAGGCCTGGAGAGGGTGGTTCACACGCCAAGTACAGGAAAAAAGACTGGGTGGTCTAAGAGGACCACAGGCTGGTAGAAGCTGATGCGAAGACAACCTGGGTTAGCCTGGTAACCAGATCTGGGCACCTCCAAGAAGAGGTGGAAAAGCAGAGTTCACCCAAGGGTGCATCGAATGCTGCTGAGAAGGTGGGCAAGCACCTTGCAAAGAAAGAATAAGGGATCTGAGATGGCAGACTGAGGGCCGAGGTAGGACTCAGCAATGGCTTCCTGCTGAGACCACTAGATTCACTGGCATATGTGGGTGTGTATTTGTGTGGGCATGTGCTTGCAAGAGGGGCTACAGTGTCTCTGACCACAGGGGCCTGCATGAAATGAAATGGGCTTCAATTAATATAGGAGACACTGCAGCCTGACACGAGGAAGAACTTCCACCAGAATATGAGCTCAATGACACTCTGCTCAAGGTGCCCAGGGTGGCCCATTGAGGAGAACCTGGAGCAGGGCTCCCGGCACGGGAGCAGGGGAAGCTGGGGACCAGTGAGGGAGGAGGACACTCACGCCAGGAGCTCCCCAGCTGCCTTGGAGTTATAGATGTCACACTGGTGCAGGGGACCCACATGGCCCGAGGCTGTGCACAGTGCCTCATGGATCTGGAACTGGAGCACGAGACTGAGGAAGTACCTGGGGAGAGGAACATGAGGGTGGGCTCGGGAGTGGAGTTCAGGAGATGGAAGCCCAGAGCCACCTGGGAGAAAGTGGCTGAGACACGTGTCAGTCACCAGGACCCATGTTCACTGCAGCCTGGGCATGGACTCCTTGGGCAAGGCCCCTCTTGAACTGGCCCTAAAATCAAGCAGGCTTCTCCTGGACCAACAGTCAACCCAACCTTTGCCTCCATTGTCCCTGCTCTCCTCTAGGAACAAAGGGATGGTTAGAAGATTCTTGCAGCTCTGTCCTCCACACAGGATTGATGCAAAACTCAAAGGATTTCAGGGCATGACTCCCGAAAGTCAGTGCAACCCAGTGGAACTACGAAGGTCAGCAGGGGTACAGTGTGCCATTTGGACCTAGAGCTTTCCTGGAAGTCCTGGTCAATTTTCACACCTCCCAGCTCCCGACCCCCAGAACCAGCTCTGCCGCGGGGCCCGGCCCTGTACCGCATATAGGGCTCGCTGGCAGAAATGTGGAACTTAGCAGCTGGATCGAAGTCCTCCTCTGACCGAGGAATGGGGGGGCATAGGCCCTGGTACTTCAACCTGGCAGGGAAAAAAGAAGGGCTTGATGGTGGTGCCGGGCAGGTTCTTGGCTTTTCTTTTTTGAAGCACTTTCCTATCAAAACTGGACCTGGCAGACCACAGTAACTAACTAAATAAAAATCCCCGGGAACGGGAATCAGAGTAAATCACTATAGCAGTTAACACTGGCTAGACACTTCCTCTGTGCTGGGAGTCACACACACTCGGGCACTACCTTACACTGTCCTGGTCTCTGGGGAGAGAGCGAGAAGGGTCCCTGCTTGCATCTTAATGACGGGGGACAGATTACCAACCAATAAGCAAGGCCATGTGTTTCAGGAAGGAGGGCTTAGGAGACACCAGAGAGACGTCCCTGTGGGTAGTCCTGCTATTATTCCCATTTTACAGATGAGGAAACCAAGGTCTAGAGACCAGGAAACTGGCCCCAGCACCCAGAACAGGCCCCTGGCAGACCACAGTAACTTGAAGGTCCGGTTTTGTCTTTCTGAGCTGTGCGACCGTGGGGACATTACCGACTGTCGTTGAGCCTTGTTGCAAAGTGTCTATAAAGTGGGAATAAAATTACCGATGGTGGAGATGAGACAAAATCTATGAAAACAGTTATCATCTTATTGTTGGCTCATTAGATTCTCTCAGGGAATCTAATCTAACCCTCCTCAGGGACGGCAGTGCCTGGAGGTTGCTCCTCCAGAGGTTCCTTGTCGAAGGTCCAGGGAGTCGCCAACCCCTCACTCAGCCCCTGGGTTCCATCAGCTGGGTGATGGCGGACGTGAAAGACAAGGGAAGAAAGGGTCCCTGCACCCAGGCACCTCAGATGGCTGGTGGAGGGTGCCCTCGGAGTGGCACAAGGTCAGGGCTCTGCTGACCTCACTAGTGAGACTCACTCCTGAAGTCAGAGGTTGGAGGGGTGAGAGGACAAGGGGGGAGTGCCCAGTTCTGTCGCCTGCTGGGCTGCTGTGTGACCTGGGGCTTCCGAACCTCTCTGAGCTTTGGCTCCTTTTGGGAGACGAGCATCCCAAGTGAGCACAAGGTGGTTGTAAAGGTTCGAACAAACATGAGGGCCCGGTGCAGAGCAGGCAGGCCACCCCTGCTAGTCCCAAACCACACTCTGACCAGCGGACCGGAGCCGTCAGCCTGATGCCTGGGGGGATGCAGAGAAGGCCTGGTCTCAGGTGTCCCTTGTCCAATCAAATGCTGGGGTTGAGGGTGCGGTGTGACTCATGAGTGATGCTGTCTGCCAGGGTGGCCTCTTTGGGCAGCCTGAGGCATGTGCTGGGGGCATGGGGCTGCCCTTCTCCCACAGAACCCCTCCCGGGAGGAAAGTGCTCAGGCTCCTACACATCCCTTCTCCCTGCCCTGCTGTTGAGAAGGGAAAGGGAGGGAGATACGGGAGGCCTGCCTGGGGTCGGCATTCTGTTCTCGGAGAAGCCCAGTTGCAACAATCGTGGGAGCTTCCCAGCCACCCAGAGTGCAAGCAGGGCCACCGCTAGGGTCCCTTTTTCTTTCTTCCTTTCTTTTTTTTTTTTTTTTTTTTTTTGGAGAGGTTTTTGCTATAGGGCGCGTGCACTCGCCAGACAGACAGAGAGAGACATAGAGACAGAAAGTGAGAAATCACCCCCCAGGGGGGATGGTCACGCCACAATCCCTTCTCCTCCATTCTCCTCTCGGGATCTTGGGGCACACACGCACACGCGCCCAGACAGAAAGACAAAAAGCGTGAAATCACCCCTCAGGGCAGATGGCCATGCCAATCTCCTTCTCCATTCTACTCCTGGGATCTTGGGCACGCACGCACACCTGGCATGAGTTTTAAGCCACCAGGTCTGGGACTCGACTATGTAGGAGTCCAACGACATAACCATTACGTCTTCTGCTGGTCCCCGAGTTCCCTTTTTCACAAGTGAAAAACTGAAGCCAGGCTTGCTCAGTACTGGGGCCAGATGGAAACGAGGCCTCAACATTGCACAAGCTGGCTCCACCCACTACAGAATGGGCACTCTGGTCTGGTGCCAGCACACAGCCTCCACTGCCCTGGGCTTCCTGGGGCCCCCAAGTCACTAGCTTCACCGTCCCGCTCTGCTCTCAGAGGAGAGGCCAGAGCTCTGCCATGCAGCAGGCAGGAAAGCCCTGTCCACACCAGGCTGAGGCCAGGCCTGGAAGCCAGGCCTGGAGCCTGGACAGCCGCCCCACTCACTTAAGGTTCCACCACTCCTGGTTGTAAGTGTCCTTGTGGATGCTGCCATCAAAGACCTTCCAGCGAAAGAGGTCCATGAGGTAGCCAAAGGGGATGAAGACGATCTTGTCCAGGGCGATGCCCATCAGGAAGTTGACCTCCTCCTCTGGGGGTGGGGGAAGGCAGTCAGGAGGCAGCTCCTGGGCTCTCTTTCCCTTGGGCCTCACCCCAAGAGCTTGGGCCCCACCCAGCCCTAACCACAGCTCCCTTTGCTGGCCCTCTCCTTCCTCTTGGTCCCCATCACCTGAGTCCTGGTGCTGGTGGCTGAGCAGGCCTCTGAAAACCAGGTGCTTGTGGGAGGAGGCCGAGAGGGTGATTACAGACCCCACGGCCTCTTCGAAGGCTGGGTTGGCGCCTGTGCGGAAGATCACAGAGAGGTTCTTGTACTGTAAGAAGTACTGGATATGGCCCATCTGGTGGAAGATGGAGAGCAGGTCCTCTACGGTCACCTCGGTGCACTTCTTTATCCTAAGGTTAAAGGGCAGGGGTCAAGGAGCATGGGGACACCCTGGGGAGAACAGGAGTCTTCTCCATTCAGACTCCATTAAGGGACTGGGGTGGTCAGGCTGTGATAAGAAGGACCTTAGCCACTATTTTTTCTCATTTCAAGCCCCTTACCCAGTGACCCAGCCCCTGGCTCTCACGCCCGCGTCTTCTATGTCTTCGGCTCACACCCCTCGTTTCTGCCCAGCTCTCCCCTGCCCACTCCTGGCCCACAACTTCTAAGACAGGCAGACACAGGGGAAGCAGGAGAGAGGGCCACAGGGCCGTGCTGGCTGTGAGCACCTGAAGTCCTTGCCATTGTAGAAATCCCAGGCCGAGGCGTGGCACTCCACGTCCCGCCCATCCGTAGGCCGCTCAAGCATCGACTTTTCCCAGAAATTGGGTGGGACAGGCAGTAGCCCCAAGGAGGTGAAGAATTTTTCAGCTTCTTCAAACATTTTCTCTGCATTCCAGTGCTGTGGGGAAGGGGGGTGTGCATGGGGCACCGCCCAGCTCACCCCGGGGAGCGGGGAGATAGAGGCCAAGCACGGACCTGGGCTTTCATGATTTTTGTGATGTCCTCTGGGGGCTTCTCCGGGAAGGGCAGGGCCAGGTCTAAGATATTGATCCAGGACTGAGCCCACATGTTCCCTAGAAGGGGAGGAGAGGGGCTAAGAGGAGGCGAGAGGCCACCTCCGCCAGTTGAGCACCCACCTCTGCCCCCGCTGAGCGTGTACCCAGGAGGTGGGCAGGGATGGGCCCCCTCAGGTTGATGTGCTCGGGCCCGTAGTGGCGGTGCAGGGCCCGGCGCACGTAGGCGTGCAGGTTCAGGTAGAGCGGCTGCAGCTCCTGGTAGATGCTCTCCAGGTCCTGTTGCAGAGTGTCCCACTCATACCGGGCACGCCACAAGGCCCCCATGTCGCTGTAACCTAGGGGAGGACAGAGGACTCACCAGGTGCTCATCACCCCTCCCTTTAGCGCTGGCCTCGGCAGGAGAGCCAAGCATCTTCCAGGGAAGCCCCACGGCCTCCCTGATTCTCAGTCTTCATCTGCAAAGTGAGAGTCACACCTCCCAAGACCGCTGTCCATACTGGATCAGGTCAGAGATGGAAAAGCACTTGAAAAGGCGGAACCCCAGCTCCTCACTCCTCCTGTGAGACCCTGCGTCCTCCCGCCCTTGCCCCTCCTCGAGCTCCTTCACATCCAGAGCCCCATGGCCACACTGGCTTCCCGCAGATCCTCCAAAACATGGCTCCCTCCCTCTGCAGAGCTCTGCCACTTTTTGCTTCTTGGCTCTTGGCCACCTTTTGGGCCTTGGATGAATGTCAGAGAGGCCATTCCTGACTACTTACCTGGGACGGGTCTCCCCTTGCTCTCTCAGCAGCCCCTTCCTCCTTGGCCTCATCCTAGGCAGGCAGGTGCTTTGCCTTTCCACCTGCAGATCTACAGCCCCTCCCCAGCACCCAGCACATAGAGTATTCACACCTGTGAAGCAAGGGGCTGCTCCTCGGCACAGCTGGAGCAAGATGCTCAAGAGAAGCTGGATCCCACCTGGCAATCACAGTTCGAATCCCTCCCCATTTGCCTGAATCATGCCAGGCCTGCCTGTGAGTGCCCAGAATCCGAGGGAGAGCTGGAGGGATCGTGGAGTGACCAGACTCCGTGAAGGGTGCTCCTTCCTCCCTCCCGTCCCTTCATGCTCAAGTGCAGGCACACACCTCTATCATGAATAAGGCAAAAAAGAATCTGGACAACACAGTATTTGTGGAACCTGGCTGCAGGGCTTCTGGCCCTGCCCGCGGGGTCCGTCTGCCACCCTGGCCCTCAGCAGGTCCGGCTTGGCCTGCTGCGGGCATTGCTCACCGTTGAGCTGTGCAACCTTGTTGCTGAGCTGCACGTAGCGCTCGAAGGAGGTGCGGATCAGGCGCCCCACTGCATCCCGCCAGCCCTGCCAGGCCCACAGCAGCTCCTTCTGGTCCCTGGAGTTGGCCATGATGTCTTCAAGCTCTGTCCAGATAAAGAGCCAAGTGGGGCCTCACTGCCACCTGCCTCTGTCCTGGCCTTACCACCCCCACCAAAGGTGCACAGTGGGGGTTGGGAGGCCATGGAAGGAATTGGTGCTGGGGACTGAGGTTGGGCAGGGGCAGGGCAGGGCAGGGCGAGGGTGCTCACCAGGCTCCAGGGACATGCAGGGCCCCTCATTCAGGCACACCTG
The DNA here is from genome assembly GCA_026018925.1 of Tupaia tana. Lineage (NCBI taxonomy): Eukaryota > Metazoa > Chordata > Mammalia > Scandentia > Tupaiidae > Tupaia > Tupaia tana. The sequence goes on along the minus strand of JAKSZU010000011.1, from coordinate 54,908,418 downwards.
GGCCGTACTGTGCGTCGTCTCCATGTCGGCCAGAAGCTTGTTGTACTGGGGGGGCAGGTGTCACCCAGGGCAGGCCCGTGGCCCTGGATGCCCTCCCAGTGGTAGCCCCACTAACTAGGAGAGGCAAGTCTGGCTGAAGGATCCCCCTCACCCCACTTCTCACCCTCTCCTCTCTCAGTAAAAGTTCTGGTCCTGCTCCACCCACCTCCCTCCTGCTCCAGACACTCTGGCTCCCCGACCAGTCTAGCCTGCCCACCCCCAGGGTTGGGGGAGCGAGCGCCTGGAGGCCTGGGGGCTCCGTCCATCACCTCCTGGAGCTCGTCCTTGGGCAAGGCCGCCTTGTCTATGTCCTGCAGCTTACTCAGCGCACGCTTCACATCCAGGTCTTGGAGCTGGGCCGTCTTAAACAGGCGAGCTCGGGTGCCAAAGTACATCATGAACTGGGACTGCTCCTCTTCTTTGTGCAGCTGGAACGAGGGTCATGGTGTTTGTTGTGGGAGACTGGAGGACAGGGCGAGCGTCCCATATCGAACTCTATGGCGATGGCCTAACCCCACTCTCTAAGCCCTCTTTAGAGGATCCAGAATCATGGCCGATTTGCTGAAGAGAGAGGGAGAAAACCTGGGTCCCTCAAGGCGAGGAGTGAGATTCACAAGGGAAGGAACAAGTGATTCTAGTCCGGGGAAAGTTTAGCACCAGCAAGAGGCCTCAGGTTTCCTGCTTGCCTTGGCACTCTTTGGGGTTTCCCTCTGTCTGTCTTCTAGCTCTGGAGAGGGACAGAAGGTGCAGTCCCTGTCTCCCCCTATAGGAGTTGAGAAGAGCAAAGCGAGAAGGGCTGGGTGGAGGCGGTACCACACCATGATCTCCTGATTTGTCCTGGTGATGTTGGTGACATAGTTCCAAGTGGCCTCCACAAACTGGTTCAACACAACCTGGGCTGTTTGCTCGTAAAACGCCAAGAACTTCCTCGCCTCCGACTCACTGTAGAAGTTAGCTGCAGGGAAGGAGGTGGACGTCTCGTTTGGCGAGGAGTCTGCCCCTGCCTGCTTAGTCTCTTTGTCTGGTCCCAGGCTGCTTTGGGTCCCAGCTGTACTTAAGCTCAGATCGCCCTCGGCCCTGAGCCATGGCAAGAGCTGCCCACAACAGAGGAGCACAAGTAGGGAAGGTCTTGGGCGAGTCCATTTTGTTCCCATGACCAAGGGAACAGCAGAGCTGCGGGAGGCTATAAGCCAATCACAAGCCAGCTCCATATTGTGACATCAGGAGCCTTACGTCAGCCACGGAATGACAGAACTGGAAAACCCCAGGTCAGCTGGATCCCACAGGGCCAACCACGGGTTCGAGCCCCAGACCTGGTAGCTTGAGAAATGTGCCAGGTGTGTGTGTGTGTGTGTGTGTGTGTGTGTGTATGCCCAAAGTCCCCAAAAGAGAGAGACATGGAGAAGGAATTGCAGTGTGACCAGTCATGGGGGGAGGGACCCTCCACCTGTCCCATCTTGGGACTGCTTCCTCAGAACCATGTTCCTCCACACCTGAACTCTAGTTGTGCCCTCTCCAGTGACCCTGAGCCCCGGCCCACCCATGTCTTCACAAAGACCTGCCCCCCACAAATGAGCTGATACCACGACCAGGGAAAATGATCAAACCAGCCTCAAATCATGACCTATTATGGTCAAAATAGATCTGAAACACTAGGAGGAAAGGGAAAAATCAGCGACACTTCTGGTCAAGCTGAGCGAGTGAGCTCACTGGGAAGTAGCCCCCCTATTTCAAGCACGTAAGACCTACTTGATAAACATAGTAATTTAAGGTTTATTTCTCAGTGATGAGAGAGTGAGAGAGACAGAGAAAGAGGTACTTTTCGCAGGGTCTTCATGGTGCAATCCATGCCAGCCTCAGCCGGTCAGGATCACTAGCACGCACTGCCTGTCATGTACAAGGAGGCTTTGGGCGCGAACCTGGGACCTCAGAGTCAGCGTGCCGAGCTTTGGTTTGTTGCATTACCGATACATCACCGTGGCGGTCCCAGTGTTTTGAAAATGCAAAATGCAGAGTTAGCTGGAAGGCAAGAAGGGGGACTCTTCAGATGTTGGAGATGAAGGGGGCACCCGTGGCAGGGAGCTGTGGGTGAAGCCTTGTGGCCACACGGAGGAAGCCGTATTCCTCCCAGGAGCTGCAGCACTAGTGTGTGGGAGAGGCAGCGGATCACATGCAGGCGATGCCTCCACTCAGCTGCAAGCCAGGAAATGGTTTCCTTCCTTCCTTTCTTCTTTTTATTTTTTTAAAAATAATCATTTATTATTTTAAAAAATTTGTTATTTTTTAATTTGACCAGAGAGAGAGAAGAAGGGAAAGTGAGAAAGAAAGTCTCCAGGTCCAGGACTCAAACCGTGGTCGGCCATGTGGGAGTCCAGCACCTTAACCACCACACCACCTGCCGGCCCCTCTTTTTTCTTCTTTTTATTTTTTAAAGTTTATTTATTTATTTCCAGAGAGAAATAGGTACCCATGACACTGTGATCCTCCCCTGAGCCCCACCAGCCAGGATCCCAGGCACAGCAGGAGTACTGAGACAAGAACCTGGAACCTTCCATGGTCTCCAGCATTGCACAGTGGCAACCCTGCTGTCGGTGCCACCAAGACTGTGCCAGATACAGCTTCTTTCTAAGTGGGTCCTGTAAGAGGCAGGTGTTGCATGGGACCCTGCACCAAGCTATTACAACTGAAGATGGCTTGTAGATTGAGCTCCCCAAGTACAAGAGAAAATCCAGTGCCAGGAGGGACAGTAGCAACTACCCCCCAGTGAGCACTTTCTGGGGTGCTAGGGACCTCTTGGGGGCTTTCGGCATGAATCCTCACAAGAACCCATGAGTTAGGGGTGGTCCACATCTTCATTTCACAGATGAGGAGACAGGCACAGAGAGGTCGGGGACCTTGCTCATGAGTACACAGCTAGCAAATAGCTAAGATGGGACTCAAACTGGAATGGTTTGGCTCCAAAGTCCATGCTAAACTACAGGCATAATGAATGGCGCAGATCACGACTGAGGAAGGACAGATCCCAGAGCAATCTGAAAGGAACTTAGAATACGGGTGTGCATGCCACATACGAAACTTAACTCAAAATAGATCCAAGAGGTCAGTTTTGTGCAGAGACCCTTTCAGATCCCATCTGACAACTAAGTTTTGAATCACCGGCCCAATCAGCCTGAAAACAAGCTGGACACGCACGTGAATGGAGGGTGGGAGGAATGGGATCACAGTGTGACCAGATCCTGTGCAGGGTGCTCACCTCTCTCTCTCTCTCTCTCTCTCATATACACGTGCGCACGGGCTTGTGAGTGAATACAGAAACACTAGAATAAAGACCTAAACAGATGGGGCCAGCATAGTGGTTAAGGGCGCTGGACTCCCACATGGCTGACCACGGTTTGAGTTCTGGACCTGGCGGCTTGCTTTCTCACTTTCTATTTCTTACCCTGTCCTTCTCTGGTCAAAGAAAGAAAGGAAGTTAAATAAAATAATTCTTCTTCAAAAAGATGTAAACAGAGCTAAATCTATAAAGTTCTGAGAAGAAAGCATAGGAAAGAGTACTGTGACACTGGATTTGGCAATGACTTTTTGGCTGTGACACCAAAAGTACACATTGGACTTCAAGAAAATTAAAATCTTTAGTGCAGCGTTAAAAGGTAACCTACAAGATGGGAGAAAATTTTCGCAAATCATATATTTGGTAGGAGATGGATATCCAGAATATATAAAGAATGCCTCAAACTCAACATTTAAAGGTGGGCAAAGGACTTGGAGAACAACACAATTCAAAGATGGACAAATGACTTTAGAGAAGTAGGTCTTCTCTAACGAAGATCAATGGGCCAGCAGATGGTGCGGAGGTTCAGGCTGCTGGATCCCACCTGGCCAATTGCACGGTTCAAGTTCTGGACCCTGTGGCTTGAAAATCACACCAGGCACGTGTCAGTGCGTCCCAAAACCTGGAGAGGAGAATGTAAGAGAAGGGATGGTGGCATGGCCACATCCCCTGGGGGGGTAATTTCTCATTTTCCCTCTCTCTCGGTCACTTTCTGGCACCACACGTACCCTATAGTAAAACTTTAAAAAAAAAAAAAAAAAGAATGACTTGTAAGCACATGAAAAGGTGCTCAAAAGCACTAACAATTAGGGAACTGCAAATCAAAACCACAAAGAGATCATCTGTTCACACCTATTAGGATGGTTATTATAAAAAAGAAAGAAAACCAGGAACATTGGCTAGCATATGGAAAGATTGGAACCCTTATGCATTGCTGGTGGGAATGTAAAACAGTGTAGTCACTGGGGGAAACAGTGTGGTGGGCTCTCAAAAGCTTAAACATAGGATTCCTGAGTAGCAATTCCACTTTTGGACATATACGTAATGTAATTGAGACGGACTCAAACAGCGGCGTGTATGGCAGTGTTCACAGCAACATTATTCACAATAGCCTCAAGGTAGCAGAAACCCACATGCTCACTGACAGGGGGATAGACAAAATGTAAATACGTACAATGAGTATTACCGAGAAAGGAAGGACATTCTGATATAGGTTGTAACATGGATGAACCTTGAGAACATTACACAAGTGAAACAAACCAGACACAAAAGGACGCATACTGTCTGACTCCCCTTAAACAAGGTACCCTACAGCAGCAGAATGAATAGAAACAGGAAGTGGAACATTGGGAATAGGAGCTGGAGTAGGAGAATGGGGGTTTATTTACATGGTAGTTGTGATCTTCCTGCCTTAGACTCCCAAGTTGCTGGGATTACAGGAGCACACAATGCCTGGCATTCAGGTTGGATTGGGAATCGAACCCTGGCCATGCATATGGTTTAAGCCTGAGGAGCAGCGTCTCAGCAGTGTGTGCCACCGCAGCTGGGTTGAATGGGGAGTTACTATTTAATGGGAACAACATTTCAGTGTGGGATGATGAAAACGTTCTGGAGATGGGCGGTGGTGATCACCACACAACACTGTGTACATACTTAATGCGGACTTAAAAATGGTTAAAACTCGGGACCAGCAGTTAGCGCAATGGCTATGTCGCTGGACTCCCACGTAGTCAACCACGGTTTGCGTCCCGGACCCGGTGGCTTAAACTCACACTGGGCGCGTGTGTGTGCGTGCCCAAGATCCCTAGAGGAGAATGGAGGAGAAGGGATTGCGGCGTGGCCATCCCCCCTGGGGGGTGATTTCTCGCTTTCTGTCTCTCTGTCTCTCTCTGTCTGTGTGGCGAGCACACGCGCCCTATAGCAAAACAAAAACAAAAACAAACAAACAAAAAAACCAAAAACCTCTCCAAAAAAAAAAAAAAAAGAAAAGTTAAAATGACAAATTTTATGTTATATAGACATTACCACAATGGAAAGAAAAACAGGTCTTTAAAGTGATTAAGAAACAATATGTGAGGCAAAAACAGGCTAATAGGCCTGGTGAAAAGACAGGAGGATTAAAAGAGATGCTGAAATCAGAATTACGGTTATTAAATGAGAACAGAAGGGGGCCAGCAGGTGGCATAGTGGTTAAAGTGGTGGACTGGACCTGGGGGCTTGCTTTCTCATTTTCCCTCTCTCTCTTTACATCTCTCTCTGGTGAGTGTAAATTAAAATAATAATAATAAATACAATTAAATAAATAGGTCTTTCAAAAAAGGAGAACAGAAACCTCAGTGGGCAGGTTATGCTGTGGGCTGAAAAGCAGAAAAAGTGGGGCCTGAGAAAACACAGCTGGGAAAATCCCCAGGCTCACAGGAAAGAACTCCAGGCAAGAACTAGGAGAGACGCAGGACAAAATAGAATGTCCTGGGCTGGATGGTGGCGCTGCAGTCACACTTCTGGGTTTTTATAGAAGGTCCCTAGTTTGTGTCCCGGGGCCTCTCTCTACATGCTGGTGCACAGGCCTGGGATTCTGGGGGTGGGTCATGACATGGGGCCCCTGTCCCTCTGTCTGTCTCTTTTTCTCTGTCATGGAATAAACTTAAACAAGACAGAAGACAAAGTAGGTTTGAGTGGGTGGGCAAGAAGCAGCATTTGAACCAATGGTGGCTTTTTCTAGAATGGAAGCAAGCCATGGGCCCCAGCAAGCACGAGCTCCGTGCTCCCGGTAAGAGACAGGGTGCGGGAAGGTACCGTGTGAAGGTTACTGGAAGGCAGGTGGGAGACGTGAGTTTCAGTCCAGCTCAGTTGCCTAATGGGTCTGTTTCCTCTTTTCCCCTCAGATGAAGGGATCAATCTAGGGTGACCCTCCAGCTTGCTATTTCGCTGGAAACATGAAGCAGATATGGAACTCGTTTTATCAGGAGATGCTGTATTCATTAGAAAGAGAAGAAACCATTTGCTAGGACTTTCGACATGATCTCTCTCTTTTTTTTTTTTTTTTTTTTTTTTTTTTGAGAGATTTTTGCTACAGGGCATGTGCGCTTGCCATACAGACAGAGGGAACCAGAGAGACAGAAAGCGAGAAATCACCCCCCAGGGGGGATGGCCACGCTGCAATCCCTTCTCCTCCATTCTCTTCTCAGGATCTTGGGCAGGCACGTACGCACAGGCGCCTGGCATGAGTTTAAGCCACCGGGTCCAGGACTCGAACCGCAACATAGCCATTACGCCAACTGCTGGTCCCGACATGATCTCATCTAATCTTCATGGCAATAGTAGGGAGGTTTATAAGAATAATTTTAGAGGAGTGAAAGTGGAGATTCCAAAAATGGAAGCACATTGGGCCGGCTCCGTGGTTAAGGGTGCCAGCTCTCACATGGCCAAGCAAGCAAACCCTGCAGCTTGAAAAGCAGCCGTGCACTTGTGCGTGTGTGCCAAAAATCTCAGCAGGACAGAGAAATGGAGGACAAGGGACTGCAGAGTGACTGCACCCTACTTGGGGGGTTGGGGTCTTTCTCCCTGGCAAGTGCATGAGCCTTCTGAAAGGAAAGAAGAAGGAAGAAGGACGGAGAGAGAGAAAAAGGGGAAACATATGTCTCAAGGTGGGATTGGCCTCAGACCCAAACAAGAGCCATGCAATTAGTTCATGGCAAAGCCGGGGTGGGGTAGGGTGGGATGGAGCATTGGCTGTCTCAACAAGGCTCGGACTTCAGGGCTGCGGTAGAAAAAACTCTGGCTGGCTTCTCTTCCTGCTGTTACCACCTCCTCTTCCTCTGCCACCTTCCAGGTGCACCCAGTCACTTCCCAGTCACCGAAGGAGGCACAAACAGGAGTCTGCACAACTGGAATATTTCAGGATGTGCAGTGGGCAGGGCTGACCAGGCCACCTGCAACTCGGGTTTCTTTGCCTTTGGTCAGCAGCTCAGTCCTTGGGATGTTGGAGTTTGGTGACCTCCAATTGTGACCCACAGCTCTGATGGGTAGCACAAACCTCTGAAGCTCAGAAAAACAGACGGCGGGTGGGGGGAGGGGGTGTTATGCGACAATGACCTTGGTCTGGTGGACAAAGAACTTTCAAAACACAGGCTGGGAAGCGGTGTCATTAGAGAAGACTTTGGTGCGAGGAGGCTGGGAACTGCTCAGAGGATGTGTTTACAAACCCCATTGTCCTATGTACTCATAAACTTCCACCCTCCTGCTTATCCAAAATGTCTCACGGCATCCCGGGCACCAGACCCACACAGCCACGCCTGTGTGCAGCATACAGGGACATGCATGGCAGCAGGGACTGGGGTGCAAAAGCTGTGGGCACTAAGGATAGTGGGGACAGAGACTGGGGGATTGGACCCAGCTAGGATCAAGATACAAGCAAACCCTGGAAGAGGCTCAGGGCCAAGTAGGGGCAGATAATAGAACCTCTGACGCCAGAAAACTGCCTAGCTTCCGCTTAGCCAGATTCTAGGTTTGACATTTACATATCTGAAAAATAGATCTATTAATAGCTGCATTAACTGAATAAAGGATACACAACTGTAAATCCAGTGTGATCTCATTGAAAATCTGTCCTGAGAAAGAAAGGCTGGAAAGACGCACGCCAAAATGTCCACAGCACTTATCCCCCGTGTTGATATAAAGGGCTTTTATTTTCTTTATTGTTTACTGTATTTTCCACATTTTCTACACAAACATAGATAAAAGCTATAAAAATGTTCCTCAAAATACCTTTCCCCCAACCCATACTGGCCTTCTGGGGGAGAGCTTTGGGAGGCCCCTGACAGCTGCTCCCTGTGCGGGCACCAGCTGCTACTGGGCTGCAGCACTAGGGCCGCTCTGCCTGGGCAATGCCCTCGCGGCTCTGTCTGGGCACGGCGTTGTCCACTCCTGCATGTGGGCATGTTGCTGGTGCAGGCAGGAGCCCTGGGCCAGTTCTGCAGCCTCAGCCACTCAGGCCCATCCAGATGCTCTCCCCCAGGCAGCCAGGACAGACAGTAGCCTTCCTCCAGGGGCACCTGGCCATTCATGGGAACAGCTGGGCAGGGAGTCAGCACTGGTCAGGGCCTGGGGCAGGGAAAGGGTCCCACAGCACAGGAGAATGTCTGCTGCCCCTCCCCTCACCAGGCCTCCTGGTACAGTGTCTGGGCTCGGTTAGTAGGGGAGGGGAAGGAGGCCCTGGCCAGCAACCTGGGCTGGAGGGAGGCAGGCACAGGGGCTGAGTGATGTGGGGCCAGGGCTGAGGGGGGACGGGTTTGCTCTGAAGCTCTTCTTGGAGGAAGATGGAGGAGGAAACCCAATAGAGGGACACATTTAATTGCCAGAAGGCAGGAGGGCAGCCTGTCCTTGACCCTGGCTTCCCTATGAGGGACACAGACTCAGATAAGGAGGGCAGGACCTTTAATTGTATTCACAGAGAGACTTGGGGTGGGGGCTCCGTGTCAGGCGGTCAGGTGCCCAGAGAATAGGGGACAGGGTTCTGGGTGTGAGCATAGAGAGGTGAGGGAGATGGGGCGGGAGGAGAGGAGGGAGGCTGGGGGGCACCCCAGGCCCACCACCCCCGTCCTCAGTCCGTGTTCTCAGGAGTGCCTCAGCTCCACCTCAGAGCCAAACTGGGGCCCGTGGTGGGGCCGGTGGATGCGCTGGTGGCGGATGCTAAAGAGCCGCTGGGTGAGGCCCACTGTGGCTACCAGTAGGGCAACCCCCAGAAAGAGCAGCACCCACTGGCCCACGCGGGCCTGCTGCGCATCCAGGTTCATGCCCAGGAAGTTGACACGGCCGTCTGAGGAGGAGCTTTCCGAGCGAGCTGGGCGGGAAGCAAGCAGACAGCGGCCCTGGTCACTGACCTGGTGGCCTGGGTCACTGGCCTGGCTCCCCGGCTGCTCGGAGTCAGCCTTGGGCCGCCTAGGCTTAGGGGTCTCCACCCCGCACGGGCTCTGGGGCCGGGCGTACCGGAGTTGGGCGTCCAGTTGTACTCCGGCCAGCCCAGCTGCTCCCCGTGCCGGCCGTTCTCAGTGAGGAGCCAGTCCAGCAGCGGCTTGAAGTAGTTCATTATGGCCGAGGCGGACATGTTGGGCTGTCCCGTCATCAGCATCATGGCCTCTGGCCACCGCTTGCTGGAGCCCAGCTTCAAGGTGTCTCTGGGGAGGGACCGGACAAGGGGAAACTGAGTTAGAAAAACATTCCCCACCCCCCCCTCCTGTGGCCCAGCCTAATACCCACCCCTCTCCCAGCCTAAACTTCCCTTGGAATCGGGTGGGCCTGGGCGGGCCTGGGGGCAGGAAAGGGCTGGTAGGGAGGGCTGCGGTTCCCTCCTGGAGATGTGTGTCAGTCCCGGCTGGGTGCCAGCTGGGAGCTCCAACCCCACGGCCAAATGGGGTTCCCAGAATAGGCCCAGCAGGCTGCTCAAAGCTGACGGGACAACAGGCAGAAGGCCCAGGGGTACTCACGCCAGGAGCCGCCCAGCCTCCTTGGACTGGTAAATGTCACACTTGTGCAGGGGGCCCTTGTGGCCAGCCGCCTGGCACAGGGCCTCGTGAAACTGGAACTGGGTGATGATGCTGACAAAGTACCTGGGTGGAGGGAGGGCAAGCCACAGGGAGGGTGGGTTGGGGGGCTTGTGCCACCGAGCCCAGGCCCTTCTGCAAATGACAGTCCCATGGGGCACAGCAGAGCCTCCCTCCCTCCTCCCACTGCCATCTGGACCGCAGGGCATCAGGGGGAGTCCACTCTGGCCTCCAGAGTTGCCCAAGTGCCTGCCCAGCTGTGCCCTCCCCACAGGGCTGCCTCCACATCTCAGGAGGGCCTGCTCCAAGGGGCTCCAGGGAGCAGCCACAGGCAGGGTCAGGGCAGTGCCCTCAGAGGCTCAGGAGGCTGCTCCAGAGGCAGGGAAGTCTCCATCCCCGGGGTCTAGGCACACGGAAGCTGCGTGTTGCCAAATGGGTCCCAATGGTCTGGGCAGGGAAGCCAGCCCCAGTGATCTCTTATTGGAAACAGCAGAATGCCCTGGTAGAAATCTGCCAGTCCAGTCTGGAGAGGCTGTGAACATCCCGGGACAGCAGCCAGGCCTCTGACTCAAATGCCGGGCACAAGCCGCATGCCACTGACCTCCCTGTGTTCCCTAAACGTGCTACGCTAAGGCTGCTGGCCAGGATGCAGTGTTTCCCAGCGCTACCACGCCCCCTCTACCCACCCCAGCCGGCAGAACTGTTGTGCTAAGCTCCGAAGCTGAACCATCACACGGGCCTGTGGAGTGAGAGCAAATGCCAGCTTGCCACCCTGGAAACCACTCCGGCGGGCAGCTGGAGGCCTCTCCCTAAGGATTCTCCCAGGAGCACCGTCAGGCCTGTCTGAGAGGCCCCAGCGAGGAGTCGTCTGGCTGCCCACTGCTGCCCTCTGGAGCACCTGAGTAGGCGCCCTCTCCCTTCCTGTACGCGGTGGGGATTGATGATCAGGTCCTGACTATGTGCTGGCATTGTGCCAGGGGTCTGCATGGGAAGGAGGACACGGTGGCTTCCGGGGACCACAGGAAACAAAGGCTAGTGGTGGTCTTAGCTTTCCTGGGTAGGTCTCACTGCCTCTGCACCTTGACTCCCAGTGGTCTGGGCTACCAGCCACCCAGAGACACCAGAGACACTGAGGTCTCGAGACCCAGAAGGGCTCCATATCCTATGACCACCTTCCCCAGACTGCAGCTAGTGCTCTCCTGTAGCTTCTGGAAGGAAAGGATTGTAATAATCCACATGGTGGATTATGGCCACCATGTCCAAGCACCCTGTGTTTTAGACAGTCTGCTAAGAAGTTAGCCATGTGACCATCCTGGGGCAAGGAATCCCCAGAGGAGCTCACAGAGGTTGAGGAATTTGCCCAAGGAAACAAAGTAGAGGAGATAGGCTTTGAACTCAGTTCTGTCTGACCCGAGACACATGGCTGTAACCTACCCCTACTGCCCCATGTAACCGGGCCTGTAACCCTGAGCTGTAGTGTATATAGCAGGCTTTCAGGTACAACTCAAATTGCATCATAGGCAGTGTGTTTAGTAATAGGAAAGGAATCACAATCTTGTTTTAAAACAGTGCTCAGGTCCTGACCCAGCGACGTGTCACGGTCAGTGTTAACTACCGGTCAAGCTCTCGAACCATCTGCCAGTTGTTAGGTTGTGTTTCTGTTTTCAACTGTTTGGATGGTAGAGGCTCTCATCTTATCAAATGAATGTGCAAGGAACAGCCTTAGCCATGGCGGCAGGTGTGCGGGCCCACACACAAAGCGTCATGCGCTGGTCCCCCAGGTCTGCGCTGACAGAGGCAGCTCCCAGACGGGCAGTGACAGTGGCTTAGACACGAACCTGCAGGCACTGCCCCTCACACTGCGCCCTCCTCCTTCCTGTTACCTGATATAAGGCACGCTTGAAGGAATGTGGAACTTGGCTCCCGGGTCAAAGTCACCTTGAGACCTGGGCACTGGTGGGCAGAGACCTTGGTACTTCAGCCTGTCAAGGGGGAGACATGTTAGTGGGCAAACCAAGCACAGAGTCAGGTGGCTGCTGACATTTTTGACTCAGAGGAGGGTTCCTGCACCCTCCTGGGCATCCCATTCTCCTGCACGCTGTGCACACAGTTACCCCCATGTCTCCATCACACACACACACCATATACACTAATGCAGGTTCCTACATGCATACACACACACACACACACACACACACATGCAAAATCATATTCACAGAGGCAGGCACCTGCACACACACACACACACACACATCCTATATACACTAATGCAGGCACCTATACGCAAATACACACACACCATATACACTAATGCAGGCACTTACACATATACAGGCACACACACACACATCCCATGTACACTAATGCAGACATCTACACACACACACACACACACACACCATATACATTAATGCAGGCTCCTGCATGCATACACACACACACATGCACAAAGTCATATTCACAGAGGAAGGCACCTGCGCACACACATACACACACACACACACACACACACACACACACACCATGTACACTAATGCAGGCACCTATACACACACACACTATATACACTAGTGCAAGTACTCACATGTGTACACACACACTCACATTAACAGAGGCAGGCATCTGCACACACACACCATGTACACTAATGCAGGCACCTGCACACACACACAATCATATACACTAGTGCAGGTACCTGCACACACACACAATCATATACACTAGTGCAGGCACCTGCACACACACACAATCATATACACTAGTGCAGGTACCTGCACACACACACAATCATATACACTAGTGCAGGTACCTGCACACACACAATCATATACACTAGTGCAGGTACCTGCACACACACACATACACACACACAATCATATACACTAGTGTGGGTACCTGCACACAATCATATACACTAGAGCAGGCACCTGTACACACACAATCATATACACTAGTGCAGGCACCTGTACACACACAATCATATACACGAATGCAGGCATCTGCACACACACAATCACATACACTAGTGCAGGTACCTGCGCACACACACACACACACACACACACACACAATCATATACACTAGTGCAGGTACCCCCCACACAAAGACATCTTATTCACAGAGGCAGGCACCTGCACACACATACATGCAGATGTGGGCACCTGCACACGCACCCTCCACTGGCCCACCCCTACCTACGCACATGCAGACCCCACAGAGCCCATCCAGCCCACACCCCACAGGAGTCTGGAACCTGAGGCTCCACCACTCCTGGTTGTAGTTCTCCTTGGTGATGCTCCCATCAAACACCCTCCAGCGCCACTGATCGATGAGGTAGCTGAAGGGGATGAAGGCGATCTTGTCCAAGGCCATCTTCATCAGAAAGTTGATGTCGTGCTCTGCCAAGGGAAGGACGTCCAGCTGTCAGAACCGTGCCTGCTCCTGCCAGCTCCCCACAGCTTGGCCCTGATGCACGTGTTGGGGGTCCTCAGGGGAGGAGGGGATGCTGTACCTCCTCGGGCCCTGCTGCCTGCCTCTGGAAGGACCTGTTCCCATCCTCCCAGGCTCACCCTGACAGTGGCCTCTTTCCACATCGCTCTGTCTCAAATCTCTGCCTGTGGGCCTCTCTGTGTCCCTTCCTTGCTTCCCAAGCCACCAGGATCCCTCATTCCTCTCTCACCATAGCCGCCACCATCACTGGCCAGCAAGTTGATGCTGTGTAGGTGCTTGGGAGTGGACACCGAGAGGGCCAGCACATCCCCAATGGCCTCATGAAAGCCAGGGTTGGCGCCCTCCCGCAAGATCACCGGCAAGTCCTTGTACTGCATGAAATACTGGATGTGGCCCATCTCGTGGTGGACCACCACCAGGTCCTCCATGTTCACAGTGGTGCACTGCTTGATCCTGGAATGCAGAGGTTGGGGAAAGGGACAGTGAGAAGCCCCAGAGCAAAGGGACTGCAATTCCTGCTGCATAGAACAGACCCCCATCTCTGCTGTATGTGGGGAACGTGGCTTTTTTTCCCCCCATAGGGCACACGTGCTCAGAGACAGAGAAGGAAAATGAGAAATCAACCCCCAGGGGGAATGGCCATGCCACAATCCCTTCTCCATTTTCCTCCTGGAATTTTAGGCATGCACACACAAATGCCCGGGATGATTTTCAAGTCACTAGGTTTGGGGCTTGAACCATGATTGATCCTGTGGGAGTTCAGCACCTCAGCCACCTCACCACCTGCTAGCCCCCCCGGGGAACACAGTATTAAGGAATGTGACAAGGAGATATTGAGTGAGCCTGAGAGAGAGGGTATCTGGGGGCCAGAAGCCTTTAAAATAAGGTCATTCCAGCCACTCTTCTGCCTCCAATTTCCTTGAGTAACTCCAGCTCACACTGCTAGCTGCTTTCTGACTGTACAAATAACTTGCTCCGCAGGAACTGGGATGCTCAATTGTACAATTTCTAGAATGTGCATCCTGTGGTTTCCCAGGAATATGCACTCTATCTCCCAAGACTGAACCTTCTTGATGGAAACAACCATGTCTGGGCTATCCGTCTCATGCAGCCTGACACCAGCAACACAGACCAAGAGCTCTCGGGCTCTGGCCGAACCACAGCTGCAGAGCAGTTGGCCAAGCCAGAGGCTCCGCCTCCTCTTGCCAGTCCTTCCTTGTTCCCTTCGGCAAGCCAACTCTGACTGCAGGGTTTGGCCAGGAGCCTTTCAGTGCAGAATCATGCCTACTGGGGAAGGTGGTCTGTCCAACATCCTGGTAACAGTAAGGCTGGGGGTCTGTCTAGTGTCTTCTCTGACTGCCCATAAAAGGGAGGGTCCCCACAGAGCTCCTGTCCCTCAAGCCCATCTGCTCTCAGACTTCTAGCTCCAGTCCTTATGCCTCTGAAGGGCTCAAGGCCAGAGAATCCGGGCAGCCCTGTCTGGTTTGTTCCAGGTTCCCTGTGTCCAGTCTTCTAGCAACAGAGTCTTCATCAGCTGTGACCGATCATTTTGCTCTTCTCGCAAGAGGTAGCATTTTCCCTCCTTCTCTCAGATCTGGGTTGCCCTGTGACTTGCATTAGCCAATGAGACAGGCAAAAGTGACTCTGTGCTGGCCTAGAACTTTTCTCGAAGAGACCTGGCTCTTTTGGGGGGGGATGCCAGCCACCGGGTAGTCAGCCTGGCCTGAGGTTGCCACCCTAGGAGGAAACTCAAGTTCGCCTGGAGAGAGAGATGTCTGATCCACCCCAGCTGTTCCAGTCACCCCAACCCAAGCACCCAAGGCGGGAGGGCAGAGGCCAAATGGAGGAACTCAGCCAGGTCCAGCACCACAGCTCTGGGGGATGGCCCAGGTGAGCCGTCTCAGCCATTACAGCTAACCCCACCGAGGCCCCTGGCTCTGCGGAGTAGGGACGGCCGTTTCCACTGTGCAATTCCTGACCCATAAAATGAGGAGTGTAATCAATTGGTGGTTTAAAGCACTAAGTTTGGGGGGTTTGTTATGCAGCAGTGGGTAACCATAGGGTAACCATGCTCCAATGAAGACAGCTTCCGAGGCCCTGGCGGTGGTGAGTGTGGACCTGTGCAAACCCCGCATGTCCTTGTGGCCACCCTGTGTCACAGTGCCTGTGCCTGGGAAGAGAGCCAGCTCTCTGTGGGGGCTATCTGCAGTGAAGGACCCTGGACAGCGCCCCAAACCAGGACTGAGACCCCAAGCGCTTCCTCTGACAGCGTGAGGAGATCCTCATGTGATGGATGGGGTTTTCTGGCCAGCCAATGACCAGGCTGGAGTCAGGCCTGAGACTCTCGACCCTCAGTCCCCAGATCTGGCCACACCCAACCTTCTCTGCCGGCTCTGGCTGAGAGAAGGGCTCAGTATACACCCCCTGGTCCAGCTAGACAGACCTGAAGTCCTTGCCATTGTAGAAGTCCCAGGCCGAGGCGTGACACACAACCTCCCGGCCATCAGCTGGCTTCTCCAACATCGACTTGTTCCAGAACTCAGGGGGCACAGGCAGCAGCCCCAGGGAGGTGAAGAAATTGTCAGCTTCCTTAAACATCCTTCTGGGTGTCCATCCCTGCAGGCAGAAAGAGTTCTGCCCCAACTGAAATCTCTGGGTACAAAGGCAGGGGCCTCTCCCATCCTGGCAGGGACCTTCCCTCCTCTGTGCCCTTGGGCCACCACCAGGTGCAGACCTGCTTTATCATGGCCTCTGTGGCATCCAGCGAGGGAGCCGAAGGGAAGGGTACCACCAAGTCATAGATGTTGGACCAGGTCTGCCCCCACATGTTCCCTGCAGAGAGAGGACAGACGGACGTTACTTTTCAGGCTTATCCTGTAGGAAGAGGGAGCCCGACCCTGGGCCTGCTAGTCGCAGTGGTGTCCACCGTTCACAAACTGCGCCGGGCACTTGACATGCATCTTCAGTCTGCACATCCAGTCCCCAAGGTCAGTACTGGCTGGTTCCAGGCGAGGACCTTGCTGGTCACCAGGGAATCAAGCACCTTGTGGGGTTGGTCTTGTATCTGCCTGTACTCAAGCACTGTGAGGGTTCCCACTGTGCAGAAGAAGAAACCGAGGCTATGAAGTCAAATAACCTGTTCAGAAGCCCACGGCATCTAAGCAACAGGAATAGATCTAAAGGCTAGAATACTTTGGGGCTGGCGAGTGGCATGGTTAAGGCAGCTGGACTCCCCCATGGCCGACCGTGGTTCAAGTCCTGAACCTGACAGCTTGTTTTCTCACTTTCCTTCTCTCTCTTTGGTAAACTTCAAAATAAAATAAAATAAAATAATGACAATGAATAAAATTTAAAAATATAATAAATAAAGGCTAGAAGACCTCACTCTGGACCAGCCACTCTGCTGTGTCCCCTCCATGTCACCTGAGGTCCATGTTTATGGAGGTCATCCGTCAATAACTATCAACTGTCTACTTCAGGGAGAATTGAGGCCTCTGAGTCTTGGGTAAGAAAAGAGCCCTGTTCTCTAGGACGGGAGAAAAGGAAGATTTTCAGAATGGCCAGAAGGTTTGGAAATAGATGTGAAAATCAAGACTCTCTCACAGCCAAGATTAAGCTTGAGTCGATATCAGGTGAAGTCTCAAGTCTCAAGCGCAAACCAGAGAGAGAGAAGGGGCCCTGGGTGCTCGTCTTCCACTGATGGCCAGGGGGCTGAGCTGGAAGCCTCAGCTCTGTCCAGCTCGGGGCCACCCTGGACATTTGCTTTCCCCACGTGGTGTTTCTTGGTCACTGAGCTGACGTCCAGTCTGGTATCACCAGATGTATTTTGGTTTCACCAGAGAGGAACCAGGAGGGCTGTTCTCTTGGGCTATAAGGACCTAACAATGTTAGTGGGAACTGTACCCTCAGCCATGCCATCTTTTAGGGTCTCTCTTAGGTTTCTAAATGGTCTGTGACCATGGCTGCCTGAGCTTACAATAACATAACCCCTAGGAATATGTTCCTGATGGCCCAGCAGGGACAGAAAACCGGCAACCTCTACTTTGCTATAGTCCCCACCACCCCTTATTGTCTCCTGCTACCTCATTATGCATTCAAGGCATTTGCATTTGCAGCCCTTGAAAAATGAGGGTCTCAAAGTCGAAGTGGATCTGCATCCCCAAATTTCTGCTTTGTTCTAGTTCCCTGGGCCTGAATGCCACGTCTGTGATCCCCCCACCCCCAACTCCCATCTGTCAAGGCCCACTCACAAGCCACCCCTTGGTGAAGCCTTCCCAGCTCCCACTCAGAACCCTCCCCACCCTCCTGGATGGTGCTGCCCAGGCTATGGTGGATGGTGTGCTCTCTCCCTAACTTCTTCCTGTCCACAATGACTGGCGCAGGGTGGGTCTGGAGCAGTGCTAACAGGGGCCTGTTCCAGCCTCCCCTTCCTGGCCTGCTGTCTACACTCTGGCTGACCCATCTTGACTCTCTCATACGGTGGCCGCGCCCTCACCCAGCAGATGAGCAGGGATGGGCCCCCTCAGGTTGATGTGCTCGGGCCCGTAGTGGCGGTGCAGGGCCCGGCGCACGTAGGCGTGCAGGTTCAGGTAGAGCGGCTGCAGCTCCTGGAAGAGCTGCTCCAGGTCCTGCTCCAGGGACGGCGTCTCGTACACGGCTCTCCAAGAGTCCCCCGCGTCCGTGTAGCCTGCAGTGAGGACACAGCCAGGCTCTCTAAACACCTGCTCCTTCCTGAACACCTCCCTCCTCTTCGGCAACCCACCTTTCTCGGTGTAGGGTCTCCGAGGACCTCATTAAGGATCCCAAGGGACGTGGGGACTCAAGGGCCAGTGCTGTGGCAGCAGGGACTCACCGTTGAGCTGGGCCGCCTTGTTGGCAAGTGTCACATATTTCGGGAAAAATGGGAGAATCTCTCTCCCCACCTTGTCTCGCCAGCTCTTCCACACCCATAGCAGATCTTCATATTTCCGTGATGTGGCCATCAGATGTGTCAGATCTGGGGGACAGGGGAAATGGCTCAGGCCTCCAGCCCCAGCTCCCACCTGCTTATAAGGGGGACTCGTGGGCTGGAATGAAACCAGCAATCACATGGCAGGAAGTCTAGTGACGTGGAAGGAAGAACAAAGCTGATCTAGCAGGGCCTTACGGGCCCCGCAAAGCGCTCACACCATCTCAGGCACTTGTGGGAGACCAACCACTTGTGAGGGATGTGCTTGTCCCTCTGCCACAGGAGCAGCTGGGTGACATGCCTGGGCCTCCAGCCAGGAGCAGCCAGGCTGAGGCACAAGCCAAGGGCCAGACTCTGGAGCTGCTGCTCTACGCTCACCCTCTGCCCTGGGGGAGATGTGGGGGCCCAAAGGCCTGGGTTCTAGTTCTAGCACTCTCTCCGACACCCAGATTGCCTCGGGCCTGTTACTGTCATTCTTTCCCTGTCTCTAAGACCGGATAACACCAGCCCCTCAGAGAGAAGCATGTGGTCCCTGAGCAGAAGGTGCCTCCATCTCTGTCCCCCAGGGCCTGGGGCATCGCATTCTGCACAAATCGCTATTGAACTGGATGGAATGAAGGAGCAGCTGGGCAGACTGAGGCGCGAGGGCTGTGACCAGGCAGCTGGAAATGCTGGGCCCGTGTCCTGGTGAAGCCACTAAGTGTGTGGCCCCTCGATTATAACACGGAACTGACGGCCACGTCACAGAGCTGAGGGGAAGGTGACACGAGATCAGGATGTCACTCTCCAAACTCCACATAGACAGAGAGCCCCTCTCCTGCCCTGGCCCTGGCCCTGGCCTGAGGTGGGACAGGTGAAGGCTCTGGGACCCTCACTGTTTGACTCTCTCTCCCTATTTTGGAACTTGCTGTGTGATGTCCGCTTTTCATAGAGAGAGCAAGGTCGATGCAGTTTACTTGGGACAAGTGCAGAGAACTTCACGTCTGCTCTCTGGTGATGTACACCTTTGACCCTGAGGACTTCCTATTCTTACCGTGGGTCAGTGACCTGGTGGCCTAGCCCTGAATGAAGGGGCCGCCGGGGGGTGAGGAACTCTCTCCCTTTAATGTTCTTCTCCTTCACCATACAAGTGTGTGTGCATGTACACACACACACACACAAACACAGGCACATGTGAATGCACACATACTTGCACAAGCATAGGCATGCTTACACGCGCACGTGCGCGCGCGCGCGCGCGCACACACACACACACACACACATCCCATTCTGCGTGCATACCATGTCCACAACCTGCAGGCCAAATCCTATCCCAGGGAAACAGTTTCTCTCTCCTGTTTATTTTCCACTTCCCCTTGTATTTGTTATTGTTCTAGCATGGGAGCTGGGCTGGGGGCCAGGAAGAGATCGTTTCTGGGTGGAGATTCCTCACTAAGCTATGTTTATGCTCCTGGCTCCTTAACTCTCTCTTCCGGGAGGGGTCAGGAGGAAGCCCGGAGGGCACCTACATGTGGGCACTTGTGTGTCGAGAGTGAGCTCTTTCAAAGGGGAGAGGGGATGAAGGACCAGCCAGAAAGGTGGGGCAGCTGAGAGTCCTGCCTGGGTCCACCGTCAGTGGTGGCAGGGCGGGGAGTGAGCCAGCATCGGCTAGGAGTCGGGCGCAGGTTCTAGGTGCTCCAGGCTGTCATTCTGTGTGACTCATCCTGTCCAGCCTCAGTTTCCTCCTCACTCATGTGCGGACAGGGGCTAAGAGAGCCAGAGAGGGTAGGGAGGACACGAGTAGTGTCACCAAAGGAGGACAAGGAGGTGCCCGAGGCGTGCGGCTTCCCCCAGTTGGGAATCCAAGCCCTGACGTCCGAGTTTGAGATCCCTCAGTTGGAAGGGCTGGAGTGTAGAGAAAATGGGTGGCTGGGGCAGCTCTGAGGGAGGGGCAGTCAGTTAGGGCACGGGGTGAAGCAGGTGCTGGGTCTTCAGTAGAACACGGGAAAATGAGTTTCCTGGCAAGCCCTGGAGTCAGGAAGCCTAGCTCCCCTCTTTTGCTAGCAGCCCCCTACCCCATGACAACTCCAGCCCCGCCTCTGCCCCATCCTCCCGGGCATCCTCACCAGGATCCAGATGCAGACAAGTGCCATTCGTGTGGCACACGGTGGCCACGCTGTATGTGGTCTCCATGTCCATCAGGATCTTGTTGTACTGCAGGAAGGAGATGGGCAGTGAGCGGTAGGCCTTGGCCCTGGTCTCCCACCACCGGTCCCGTCCTGCCCACACACAGCCTGGGCGGGGGAGTTGGAGGCACTGCCTTCCTGGCTGTTCTGCAGGTGCATGTCCACGTAGCAGATGGCACCTCCAGGAAGAGGAGGCTGTGTGAGGACAGAGCCCAACCCGGCTCACTCCCCCAGGCGCCTCCCTCCCTGCTCCCCCAGGCCACGCACCTCCTCCAGCTCCTGGACGGGCAGCGCTGCCCGCTCCAGGTCCTGCAGCTTCTTTATGATGCGCTGGGTGGTGGCGTTCTGGAAGTTGCTCACGTCGAACTGTCTGGCCCGGGTGCCGAACACCAGGGTGTGGTTGTTTATCTGCATGTTCTTCTGCAGCTGAGGGCACAGGAGCACAGAGCCCTGGGGTCAAGGAGCCTCAGAGTGCCATGGGGGAGCTGGGAGGACTGGGGTGGCCGTGAGAGGAGCAGTTTGGTCAAGTTGCCCCGTACGCCTGCACAGACCCTCTTCAGCCTGGACTGTCTGGTAAGGTCAGGAAGTCTGGGTGCAGTCAGTGCCCCTCGGCAGATCCCTACGGCGGAGCAAGACATGCCCTGGCAGGGGAGGGAAGGGAAGCCCACCACGTGTCTAAGAGGCCCCACGGGAGGAGGCAGCTTGGCGTAGGCTCCTTGGCCTCTCCGAGCCTGCGGAGGAGCGGATGAGGCACAGACGAACAGTGCCCAAGAGCCGCAGCCGGCACGTGGCAGGCCTTTAAGAAACGTCGGCTCCCTGTGGTTAGAACAGTACTGACCGCTCAGCGCAACAGGCTGCAGAGGCGCAGCGGAGTGCAGCCCTTGCTGCGGTGCCAAACAGGGGCTCGCAAGCCTCTAAGCCCGACTCTAGCCTCGCTTAGGTACAAACGATTCTGTTAACAGGAGGGGCAGGTAAAGGAAATAGGGTTCAGGCTTGAGTATTTGCACCCCCAGATCTGAAACCGAGGGGTGTGCCTATGCGTGTGCACAAGCTGGGAGGAACGTGCGTGTGTGTGTGTGTGCGCGTGTGGAGGTGGCCCTACCAGGATCTTGCTGTTCTCTGTGGTGATGTTGGTGTTGTAGTTCCAGCTGGCCTCAGTGAACTCGTTCCATACCACCTGGGACACCCGGTCGTAGTCCTCCACGAACTTTCTGGCCTCAGCCTCATTGGTCACCAGGTCTGTGGGACACAGTGGAGGGAATAGCCAAGCCTCTTCCTCCCCTCCCTAGGTTGCAGTTTCAGAAGGAGCCCCCTTTCCCGCTGCCCCTGCCTCCCCCCCATCGCCCTGGCCCTCTCCTGGCAGGTCCCACTTGGGCTCTGGGTGGTCGCTATCTGGCTGCTTGCTGCCTGGCGGGCTGTTGTCTGGTTGCTGGTCGTTGCCTGGCTGGTTGTCCCTTGGTTGACTGTCACCTGGTGGGGTGCTGCCTGGCTGGGGACCAGCGGGGGGTGCCCGCAGCAGAGCAGCAAGAGGAAGAGGCTGGGCAGTCCTGGAGCAGCCCCACCTTGGCCCATGGCCGCAGGAGAGCAGAGCCCTGCAGCCAGTGGCCCGGCCAATGAGTGGAGCCTGCTGTGTGACCTCATAGAGCAGTGCCGGGCCAGCAGGCCCCCAGGGCCTCAGATCAGGGCACGCCCTCTCTGGCTGCTGGGGGGAAGATAAGCACCCCCCTCCCCACTCCGCAGCCCTGCTAATGAGCTGAGAGCTGCCTCGCCCTCCGGTGCAGGTGCCAGGGCTCTGCTGTGAGGAGCTGATCAGGAACCCAGGCCTAGGCCAGAGCCCAGAGTTGAGGACTTGTCTCAGCAGCCCCGTGCCCCTAACTCAGGGCTTTACCAATGCCTTCCGGGTAATTGTCGGGCAATGGCGGGCGCCACTGATACTCTGGCCAGCCCAGGACCTCGCCGTTCCGCCGGTTCTGCTCCTCCAGCCACTCGCTGACCGGCTGGAAGTACTCAAGCAGCGGCCGGGCGTCCAGGGTGTCGGAGCCGATCATGTCCTTCAGCACCTCCTGCCAGGGCCTGGAGGAGCCTGCCTGCAGCACCGCCCTGTTGGCAGAGTGGGCACTGTGGGCACGGGGGCTGGAGGCTGGGGTCCACTCCTGGCCCCTTAGCCAACACGTCCCACCTCTGCCACCTCTGTTCCCACTGGACTGCAAGAAGAGCAGCAATAAAGCTCCAGGTGTAGGATCTCAGAGAGTGGCAGGGGAGAGTGGCAGGGGACATCTGTCTTGCCCCATGCCAGTCAGAGGCCCACTCAGTAAATATCTGATGAGTGATGAGGGGGAGAGAGAGAAGAAAGGGCAGTCCCGTGGTGTCCTGACCTGGAGAGCCAGTGGCCTCCAGACATCCCCTCTGCCAGCCACCCCGTAGCCTCCCTCTTGTACCCGTTGCCACCACACACCGGAGCTTGGCCCCCGCCTGGGTGGACTTGTAGATGTCGCAGTGATGCAGTGGGCCCTGGTGGCCCGCCTCCTTGCACAGGGCTTGATGGAACTGGAATTGCAGGACAAAACTCACAAAGTACCTGCAGGGACAGCATGGACATTAGGGGGTGTGGGGGCCAGGAAGAGGAGGGCCTTGCCCGAGCACCTCCAGCTTCCTGCAGGGCAGAGGCTGGACCAGGCCCATCTTGGGGCAGAAGCGAATGCCAAGCCTGGCTTAGAAGAGATGGCCACTCTCACTCTGGGCCCTGAGGTAGCTGAACGAGTGAGGGTCAGGCCCTGGGGATGGGGCAGCCAGGACTCCAGGGGGAGGAAGAAAGACTGGAGGTGTGGCAGAACTGGGGTGGGCCCACAGTACCTGATATATGGTGTCACACTGGGGACATGAAACTTAGCTCCGGCATCAAAGTGGGTCTCATTCCGGACAACTGGAGGGCAGAGTCCCTGATACTTGGTTCTGGAAGAGGGTGGTGAGGTTGTCTTAGGGCCTAGGCACACATGGGTTGACTGAGCTTTTGCAGAAAAGGCATTCCCACCCGGCCATCCCTTCCCCATCCTGGGAACTGGAGAGGACTTCCTGGAGGAGGGAGTTGCAGGTGGTAAAGGAGAAGGTGGTGGGTAAAAGGGCAGAGATGCCATCTGAGGAGGGGACCTAGGACTGATGAGGCAGGAGGCACCCAGCTGCCAGGAGGGGCAGGGAGGGCCATATGGGGTCTTCTTACCGTAGATACCACCAGTCAAAGTTGTAGCGGGAAGGAGGGGTACGCCCACTGAAGGCCCCCCAGCGCCACTGGTCCACCAAGTAGCCAAAGGGCAGAAAGGCAATTTTTTCCAGTGCCATCTTTAGCAAGTAATTGATATCATTTTCTGGTGGGAGAGGAGGGGGGGAGAGAGCAGTTGCAGGGAGAAGTGGGTGCAGAGAGCAGAGGCTGGGCCTCGGAGGCAGCGGGAAAGGAGGCTGGGCAAACACAGAGATCAGCTGGGCCTTCCACAGAAAGGCCTTGCTGGGGAGAGGACCCTGAGGAAGACTGGGCAGGGCATCGGGCTGGGCTTAGGGCTCCAGGTGGGTCTCAGATTCCATTTCACCTGGGGCCCTGAGGTAGGGCAGAGAAGGGCAGATCGGAGCGAGGCGAGTGGGGACTGCTGCCAGATGGAGGGGACCGGAGGGGCTGGTTGGCTCGTCTCCACCCCTGCCCCATACCTCTGTCGGTAGTGACGTTCTCCAGCAGGCCGATTTTGTGCAGATGTGCAGGAGTAGAGACTGAGAGTGCCAGCACATCCCCGATGGCCTCGTGGAAGCCGGGGTTGGCGCCACCGCGCAGGGAGACGGGCTGGTCCTTATACTGCAGGTAGTACTGCACGTGGCCCATCTCGTGGTGCACCGTGGACAGCTGGTCCATCGTGACCTGAGTGCACTGCTTGATCCTGGGGCACGGAGAGAGCCAGGGTGAGGGTGAGGGCAAGGGGCAGGGCACTGAAGGGCCAGAGCACAGGGGAGGCTGGCCCCAAGGGGTAGGACCGAGGAGAGCACTGCCCTGCAGCACAGAGACACTGGCGAAAACGGGCAAACCCTCTACCCCGCCCAGCCCCCCACTACTCAGGCCTCCTTCCTCCACGCCAAGGTGCCGAACTGGTTAGTCCCCTGATGGGCAGCCCTGGGAGAGACCCAGCCCCCAGCCAGCTCTGGAGCTGTGGAGAGTTGGGCCTGGGAACCAGCTGCCTTGTGCCCAGGGCTGCCAGCCCTGCCTGGAGCCCCAGGGCCCCTGCTCTCATGTCTAGACCTGAAGTCTTTCCTGTTGTAGAAGTCCCAGGCCGAGGCGTGGCATACCACCTCCCGCCCATCTGTTGGCTTCTCCAGCATCGATTCTGCCCAGAACTCTGGAGGCATGGGCGAGAGCCCCAGGGAGGTGAAGAACTCCTCTGCCACCCGGAACATGTGCGTCGCGTTCCAGCCCTGGTGTTGGGGGCATGGGCTCAGGTCAGGGGCCAGCAGCTGCCGGCCCTGGCTGCCCTGGAGACAGGTGTGGGTCACCCTCTCAGGCCAGCTCCCCGCCTGTGCAGGCATCTCTGCTCTGCTCCAGTGGGTCACCGGATCACTGCTCTCACCCTGCCACCATGGGCCTGGGCGTGGGGCTGGCACTCACCAGGGACACACCCTGTGATGCTCTAGGCTGCTGCTCTGCACAGGGGTGGCCTCCACCCTGGCTCCCTCGCGCAGCCCTTCCTGCCCATCGTCCCACCCGGCACCTACCTTCTGCACCATGATGCTGGTGACGTCGAGGTTGGGCTTGTCTGGGAAAGGGACCACCATGTCGTAGATGCTGTCCCAGCCCTGGGCCCACATGTTTCCTAGATGGCGGAGGGGAGTGCACAGCTTGGCACCTGCCCTGCAACACCTGCCCCCAGGCGGGTCACCGAGCAATGGGTTAGGGGCTGGGTGCCTGGCACCCAAATCCTGGAGCACCCCCAGGCAGCGGGCCTGGGTCGGCACCAGGATCTTGCACATCAGTTCTCCACAGGCCCTGTCCCCTGGGGAGGGTAGCAGCCACTGTGAGCCCCGGCCAGGCTGCACTCTGCTTACTCTCCTTCCTGACTGTGTCGGGTCCCTGCCTCCCAACCCCGAGGCATGGCCACAGGGCTTGTGTCCTTGGGGCTAGGATTCTTCCTTCACTGGACCTGGGCCACAGCTCGGGACCTTGCCTGCCTGCCCGGCCTTCCACTGGCTCTCTGACCCCTGCCGATCCCGGGGCACCCTGAGCCCCAGTCCCTGTCTGTAAGTAAGAATGTCGTAACGGTGAGAGGATACCTGCTTTCTGGGGGTGCTGAGTCAGCTACATGGGCTCCTGCGTGTGCAAGGGAGCAGTGTGGTCCTCCCCAAACGTGAGCTATGACAAGGACAGCCGTCTTCCCTTCCCCTGGACCCCACGCTCCCCTGGGACTCGTATGGAGGCCAGGCCAAGTCCTTACCCAGCAGGTGAGCTGGGATGGGCCCTCGGAGGTTGATGTATCTGTCCCCGTATTGACGGTGCAGTGCGCGGCGGACATAGGCATGGAGGTTCAAGTAGAGCGGTTCTAACTGGTGGTAGATGTTCTCCAGGTCCTCCTCAAAGGTGGGAGATTCATACCAGGAGCGCCAGTAGGCCCCCGTGTCCGAGAAACCTGGGAGGGGGCAGGGTGGAGGTGCAGCTCAGGGCCAAGCTCGGGAACCTCCACCTCCCAGCTATGCCCACCATCCTCCCGGCTGAGGCCCGTGATCTGCCAGCTAGCTGGGAAGGCCAGATTGGGGGTTGCATGTCACAGTTTCTAACTGGGGGCAGCTCCAAGCTCCAGCTAAGGAGATCCTGGAGAGAATCAAGGCAAAGAAGGGCGTGGGGCTTGGGCACAGTGCCAGGAGTGGCAGCAGGAAGGGACGCAGGGCAGGACAGCAGCAGGGGTGGGGAGGCCCACTGGGCACAGGAAACCACTAGCTGGAGACCCAGGCCAGCTCTGGAAATGCCACTGTACCAGCGGCTCTGTCTGCCCCAGGAGCTGGGGCTCCGCGGACGCAGTGGTGACGAGAGCACCTCGCCAGCTGGGAAGGGCCGCTGCTCCCGGGTGAGAAGTGGCATGCTCACCGTCCTGTTTGTAGGCCTCGTTGCTGAGGGCAGTGAAGTTCTCGTACAAGGGTTTCAGTGGGATGCCCACGGCATTGTGCCAGCCCTCCCAGGCGAACAGCAGCATGGCGTAGTTCCGAGAGGAGGCCAGGATGTTGGTGAGGTCTGAGACACAGGCAGGCAGGATTAGTTAGACATCTGCAAATGCCTCCCCCAGGAACCCCGCTGGCCCTCACCACTCCCACCAGCTTCCTGAGCATCATGGGACCCTAAAGCCAAAGGCAACCTGAGGCTGGCTGGGAGCCATACAAGCCACCACCCAGCTGGGGCCTCTGTCCCAAGGAAATGAGCCAAGGGGTTGACAGAAAAACATCACCCAGAGGCAGAGGCCCAGAAGACCCTTCATGGCTCAGTGGATAGAGTAGCTGACCTCAGGGCCACCTAGAAATGGAGCTAGGGTGGGTGAGCAGAGGAGGGTCTGAGGGGAAGCCACCAGAGATCCGAGGCCCTTAGAGGGCTCCGGGAGAAAGCGAGAGGACCCATGAAAAGGGGACACCAGGCTGCCAGGAGGAAGGCCTAGTGGTGGTGGGAGGTCCAGGCACACCTGGAGGTGGGAGCTTAGGAAGGGCTAGGAGAGCCAGGCAGGGAGAGGAGACAGGGCCATACCTGGGTCCAGGGACCAGCAGGTGGCAGTCTTGTTGGGAAAGCAGACCTTGGTGGTGGAGTAGATCTTGCTCATGGTGCTTAGCAGAGAGTTGTACTGGGGAGTCAGGGTTGAGGAAAGGTTAGCAGGAACAGCCAGCCCAGGGTCATGAACATAAAGGTCAGCGGTCAGCTGGCCACTCCCTCCTCCCTTGCTGGGGAGGAAGGGGTTCCAAGGAGGGGCATGGCTTGGGCAAGGCCACTCAGTGGCACTGGGGCGCCTCCATCACTGGTCTGCCCATTCTCCTTTCTGTGGACATGGGAACGAGGTCCTGAGGGTTGGGAGGGCCAGGTTGCAGCTGGCCATCACCCTGCCGTGTTGTGAGGGCAAATTCCTATCGTTCCTGGCCTGGGTGCCTTCTCAGTCCTTCCCAGCCTTTCTCAGGAAGCTCATAAACCCAAGTCGGCTGAGGGACAAGTTTACCAGTCATTTAAACGTCACCTTCTACTCCCTGATACTGGCTTCAACCTAAAGTAATTCCACCCCAAAGACTGCCAAGAAAACTCAATACTTTGGGAAGCCCTCCTCTGTGTGCCTGGACTTTCCCTACAGCCAGGGCCCACACAGAACCCTGGGTACCGCCCTCCCTCCCTGCCAGGCTGCTCTCTCCTCCCACCATGGGCACTGTGAAGCACCCACCCTCAAGCCCACCTGCTGCCGCTTGGCCAGGGGCAAGTTGGCAGGGCCCAGGGTGCGCACAGCATCAATGACCCTGCGCAGTGTCGGGTCACTGAAGTTCTGCCAGATGGGGTCAAACAGCTCCTTGGCCTTCTGGCCCCAGGCCTCTGCAAACTCCTGGTGGAGCAGGGCTGCTTCCTCCTGTGGGCACCAGGAGGGTGGGAAGGGAGGGAGGACCCTGCTCAGACCAGGCCACATAGGGCAGGCTACCATGCTTGGGGAGGGGAGAAAGGCCAAAGGCTTCCAGGCCCCTGCCCTGTGGATCCCTGGCCTGGAGCTTGCAGGAGTAGTGCCAACTCCTCCTGGGCCCACTGGGTCAAGAGCTGGGGGAATTTGCCCAAGGGAGCGATGGAGCAGAAATTGGGGCTTGAAGAAAGCCAAGGCGGGGGAATGGTGAAGCCATGATAAGAACAGCGGCTGGAGAAGACGAGGACCCCAGAACAGAGCGGGCACCCTCAGCGAAGACGGGGGCCGCTCCAGCCCATCTCTGGGTGCCGCCGCCGGAGAGGTCTCGGTCTAGGAGGAGACGGCCTCATCCAACCAGTTCCAGCTTTGGGCACGGATCATGTGCCCAGCCGGGTCTATGGTACCCACGCCTGTCTGATGGGACGGGAAGGGCGGGTGACGCTGAGGCCCGCTGGTCGGTCCGGCATCAGGAGCCCACAACTGGGGTCTCCGACCCGGGAGCGCCTGCCCGCCTCCAGCACCGGGCCGCGGCCTGTGATTGGCCGCCGCGGCCCCGCCCCGCCCCCGGCCCGGGCCCGGGCGCCCACCTGGCGCCGCGCGTTCTCCTCGGTGATGTTGGTGTCGTGCGCCCAGCTGGCTGACGTGCTCTGGAACAGCACCTGCTCGGCGCTCGAGTTGTAGCTCTGCGCGAAGAGCTGCGCCCCGGCCTCGTCGGCGGAAAAGTTGCCCGGCTGCAGCCCGGGGTCGAGCGCCGGGGCGGCGGGCGGCGGCGGCAGCGCCAGCAGCAGCAGCAGCGACAGCGGCAGCGGCGGCGGCGGCGACCCTGGCCCCCAGCGGCCCGACGCGACCCCCATGGCGCGGCGCGCGGCGCTGCCCCTTCTCTCGCGCCGCGACCGCCCTGCGGATTATAAAACCCAGACACCGCCGCCTTCCGACACACCCCCACCTCCCCGCCC
The DNA here is from genome assembly GCA_026018925.1 of Tupaia tana. Lineage (NCBI taxonomy): Eukaryota > Metazoa > Chordata > Mammalia > Scandentia > Tupaiidae > Tupaia > Tupaia tana. The sequence goes on along the minus strand of JAKSZU010000011.1, from coordinate 54,879,332 downwards.
GCCGCGCTTCCTCTCAGCTCCAAAGTCCCTGGCGGCGCGGGCCGAACCGAGCGGGGCGGGGGCCGAGGTTCCTGGCGGGCAGGGGCGCGGGCCGGGAGGGCCGAAGTGCAGCCGGGGGCGGGGGATGGGGCTGGAGATGGGCTGGGACAGGCTCTCACGGAGGAGGTGAGAAGGCGAGCCCCTTCTTCTGAAGGTGGGGAGGGGGGCGCCCAGCAGTTTGCCCGCCTGCCGTGCCCTCTCACTGCGGTCACGCTGCCTCGGTCCCGGGCCTCAGACTCTCGGTCTTTCCGGCCTGTCTCCAGGCCTTGCCTGGCTCCGGAGTGGCAAGCGGGTGCTAGCGGAGCGGTCAGCAGGCTTCGCTAATGCGGCAGGGACGGGGTTAATGTTGCCCGGTCCAGCTTTTCTCCAGGCCTTGGGAGGCTGTGGTGTAGGGGAGAGCTCTGTTTGGGGAGAGCTTAGGCGTCCTTGCAGCCTCCGGGGTAGGTGCTGCAGCTGCTCAGAGCTGCAGGCTCACAGGGGGCTTGGGGTGTGACGCTGCTGGGAAGGGGAAGAGTGGGGGAACTGTCCTGGGGGGCATGGCAGTGCGGGAGCTGGCACGCTCCCTCCCACTGGGGGCACGAGCTGTCAGTTGCTCAGCGGAAACAATCACATTTTCCCAATGGAGTCCTAGGACCTCACACTTGCATGCTTTGAGAGCTGTAAAAGCCCTGGAAATTAGAACAGCCCCCTCATTTTACAGACGAAGAAATTAAGACTTGGGCTGAGTGGCTTGCTTCAAGTCACTTCAGGTCTCACATTCCCCGGCAGTCTTTTTCTGTGTCATCCTCATGTCCCCCAAGATGACAAGCACGGGGGAAGGAGAACGGGGTTGTCTTCTTGAGGTATGGGGTGGCTGTAGGGGCTGACTCCTTACCACTGTGGTGTGTCCCTGGAGGGGTCGGAGGACCTTGATGCTAGCAGATGTGACCAGGGGATGGAAGGTGGGATGACAGGGTCAGAGGCTGAGCAGAGGGGCAGGGAAGAAGTCAGCAAACAATCCATTTGGTGCCTGGGGACATTAGGAATTCCTAGAGTTTCTGGATGTCTGTGTGGGACTGTGTCTGGAGCCCCGAGGGACACGTGAGGCTCACTGTGCAGTGTGGAGGCTGTGTGACCCCGTGTATCTTGGGTGAGATTTTGCTGAGCTGTCAGATGACATGGTGCCAGGGGAAAGGTGGGGAGGGAAGGTGAAAGAGGAGGAGGAGGAGGAGGAGGAGGCAGGGCCTTGTCACTAAATTCTTGACTGAGAAGAAAGCCATGACAGGGCTGAGGCCTGGCTTGCTCAGGATAGAGGACAGCCTCTGTCCTGCTCTGTGGTTTCCCTCCCAACTTTTTATCCCATCCACCAGACTTAGACAGCTGTGGACACCAGAAGACATGATGCATTTGAGGGCTGGCTAGATGGGCCCTTGGGATCAGGGCAGCTTCACTGAGAGTAAGAGGCCAGGTCAGGGTGGTCAGTGGCCTGGGCTCTCCTCAGAATCACTCTGTGGTCAGGGGGCCTTGGCAGCTTGATTTTTCAGGCTTTGAGAGTCATGGGCCATGTGTGTGTGTGTGTGTGTGTGTGTGTGTGTGTGTTGCAAGCATGTGAACCTGCATGCGAATGAACTTCTGGGAGGAAGCAGTCTTTCTGCTGATGGAGGCCTGGGTGGGGGAATTTTGAGAGTGGTCAGGCCCGGAAGGAGGGCTCCCAATGTGTGTGTGTGTGGCGGGGTAGGGACTGGAACAAGTTTGGGTAGAGAGCCTGTAATCAGGGAGTCCTGTCTACCATCAGCAAAGAAACGGTACTAAAAGCAAAGAGGAAGAAGTCAGTGAAAGACAGGGTCAAAGGTAGGGTTCAGCTGTTTTTAGCCTTGTCTCTGAACAGCTCTTGAGAACCATGTCTAGGAGGACGGTAGAGTAGGCATTACATTCTGCTGATTCTACTCAGGTCTAAGGTGTGGCATTGTCCCCATGTCTAAAGTCCTAGGTCAGAGACTAAATTTAGCAATGAACAGCCTGTGTCTCCACTTTGAATGTGGTCAGAGGTAATTTAATCCTCACCCCCCACCCACCTTTACATGGAGGAGACTTATCCCAACACTGCTTGGTGGCATCATCTTTCATCTCCCGCACGGTCACATTTTATTATAATGGCTTGTTGAATTGAACAGATTCCCTACTAAAGCATATGTTCTAGCATGGCCAAGACTGTGTCTGCTTCACCCTCTGTGCTTTTCTCAGAGCTTAGACCAGTGCCTGGTACAAAGTAGCCCCTCATTTAAGGAAGAGGGAATGTGGAAGAAGGAATGGTCAGCATTCACATTCACACTCCTGCTGGTAAGCTTTCAGCCTCCTGCAAGAATAACATATGAAGATCTAAACCTCACTGATTTGGAATTTGCAATAATACTGACACTGCAAACTTAATCCCCACTGAGTACAAATTAAAAATAACTTGTCTATATTTCTAGGGTCTTACTCATGAGGGAGAGGGATAATTAATAAAAATATACTTAACATTTGTTTAGTGCTTTAAATCTGTTCATTTGAAATTTACAGTAATCTTTAGAGGTAGGGAAGAGATAAGGTTCTCTGGTCAGTCAGCTGCTCTCCCTTATCACAACAGTGGAGGATTCCAAATCCAACAGGAGGATGCCGCTACAAGATCAGTGCAAAGGGCCAAAGAGACATTACCTACCTGAGGAAATGCAGTCTGCTTGGGAGATCTCTCTATCCCTTCATCTCTCTTCCAGGAAAGGATGGGGCACCAGTTACTACAATTTGAGGAAATCAGCCTTTAAATATATGCCCAACAATAGTATACAATTGAGAGTCCAGAAATAAACCCTTACTTTATGTTCAGTTGATATTTGGCAAGGGTACCAGACAATTAAATGGGGTAAGAAAGTCTTGTTAACCAGTTGTCTTGGGATAACTGGATTTCCACATGCAAAAGAATGAAGTTGGTCCCTACCTCACACCATGCACAAGATTTGACTCAAAATGGATCTCACTTGGGACCCAGCAGTTGGCGTAATGGCTATGTCGCTGGACTCCCACGTAGTCGACCGCGGTTCGCGTCTCGGACCCGGTGGCTTACAACTCACGCCGGGCGCGTGTGCGTGCGTGCCCAAGATCCCGAGAGGAGAATGGAGGAGAAGGGATTGCGGCGTGACCATCCCCCCTGGGGGGTGATTTCTCGCTTTCTGTCTCTATGTCTCTCTCTGTCTGTCTGGCGAGCGCACGTGCCCTATAGCGAAAAACCTCTCCAAAAAAAAAAAAAAAATGGATCTCACTTAACATATGAACTAAAACCATAAAACTCTCAGAAGAACACATAGGTTTGTGTGATAAATCTTTGTGACCTTGAATTAATCAATGGTTTTTAAAATATTACACCAAAAGCACAGGTGATGGAAGACGAAAGTAGATAAGTTGGTCTTCATCAAAATTAAAACCTTTTTGTACTTCAAAGAATACCATCCAAAAAATGAAAAGACAACCCGTAGAATGGAAGAAAATATTTACAAAGCCTGTAAGTAATAAGGGACTTGGGTCCAGAATATATAAAGAATTCTACAATTCAACAATAAAAACCAAATACAAGATTTTAAAATGGGCAAAAGATTTGAATAGATATTTTCCAAAGAGGCATACTAATCACCAATGAGTACATGAAAAGATTCTCAACTTCATTAGTTATCAAGAAAATGCAAATCAAACTGCAATGAGATACCACTTCACTCTCATGAAAATGACAAAGATAAAAAAAAGATAGTAACAAATGTTGATGAGGATAAGGAGAAACTGGAACCTACATACATTGCTGGTGGAATTGTAAAATCCTACAACTGCTTTGGAAAACAGATTATTGGTTCTTCAAAATGTTAAACAGTTACTACGTGACTCTCTAATTCCACTCCTAGGTTTATACTCCAGAGAACTGAAAATATGTCCACAGAAAAACTTGTATATTGGTGTTCAGAGCAACATATTAGCTAAAAATTGGAAACAAACCAATGCCCCAACTGATAAATGGATAAACAAAAGATGGTGTATTCACCCAGTGAAATATCTATTCGACCATGAAAAGAAATGAAGTACTGATACATGCTAATGAATTAACCTTGAAAACATTATGTTAAATGAAGTGAGCCAGTTACAAAAGGCCACATATGGGTCCAGCAGATGGCATGGAGGTTCAGGCACAGGATCCCACATGGCTGACTGTCTGGTTTGAGTTCTAGACTGCTAGCCTGAAAAACATGCTGGATGTGTGTAAGTTCACACCTAAAATCCTGAGAGGAGAGATCGTACCACAGCCATACCCTCTGGGGGGTGATTTCTCACTTTCCCTCTCTTTCTCTTTCTCTCTGTCTTCAATGAGTGAATGCATCTTATAACAAATTAAAAAACAAAAATAAACAAAACAAAGGTTACATATTGCCTGAATCCATTCATATGAAATGTCCAGAAAAGAAAAATCTATGGAGACAAAAAACAGATTGCTAGGGGTTGCAGGGAGGAAAAAAAGGGGAGTAACTACCAGTGAGTAAGGGGTTGCTTTTGGGAATGATGAAAATGTTCTGAAATTAATGATAGTTGCGTAATTCTGTGACTATATTAAAAAATGACTGCATTGTACATTTTTAAATGGGTAATTTTATGGTACAGTCGGTCCTCCATATCTCTGGGTTCTGCATCCTCAGATTCAACCAATCATGGGTCAAAAGTATGTAGACAAGAAAAAACAACAATGACAAAAAAACAAGGCCAGCCCCATAGTGCAGTGGTTAGTTGCTGTGCAGATGAAGCTGTAGGGCACATGGCCCACTAAGGGTTCAAATCCTGGCCCTGGTGGCAACATGCTAGGCACGCACGTGGCCAGGGTCCTGAAAGGATGGAGAATTGCAGGAAGAAGGATTGTGGCATGAACAGCCTCCATGAGGCATGCTGTTTGTCTGTCTGTCTTGTGTGCATATACTCTATTATGGATAAAATAATTTAAAAAACTAAAAAGACGTGTTTAAAAATTACAGTATAACATTTACATTGTACTAGGTATTGTAAGTAATGGAGAGATGATTCACAGTATATGGGAGATTGTGCACAGTTTATATGAAATACAACATCATTTTATAAAAGGGATTTCAGCATGCTTGAACTGTAGTACCCATGGGAGTCCTGGGACCAATTCCCTGCTGATATTGAGGGACACCTTTATTTGAATTACATGTCAATCAAGTTGTTTTAAAAATATATCCCCAAATGCTTAATTCCATCATTGATATCCATTAAGAAATTTCCTGAGGGACCAGTAGATGGCGTGATGGTTATGTTGCTGGACTCCCACGTAGTCGATGGCTGTTTAAGTCCTGGAACCGGCTGCTTAAAACACACTGGACGCCTGTGCATGCATGCCCAAAATCTGAGAGAAGAACAGAGGAGAAGGGATTGTGGTGTGGCCATACCTCCAGGGGGTGATTTCTCGCTTTCTGTCTCTGTCTCTGTCTGCAGTGAGCACATGTACTCGATAGCAAAAGCTCTCTAAAAATGAAATCTCTTGACCATTGATGGGCTTATAGGAGAGCTATATTTTTCTCACTGAACACCCATATACTCCTCTTTGATCGGCCCCAAACTGCCCTCCCTCAAAGCCCAGCTCCAGTCCCAGCTCCATCACGAAGCAGCTCTGTTTCCCCAGCCCATGTTAATCTCTCTTCTGTGTTTATTTAGCATCACTGACTGACTGCATTCTCTCATGGGGACCAAGAGCAAGGCGTAAGAGAAACCACTGGACCAGGAGCCAGAAAATCGGGGCCACGCTTGCAAGCCTTACAACTGGAACCGTCTAACCTTTCTGAGCCTCAGTTTGCTTGTGAGTACAATGGCTGTGCCACTCTCGACCTGTCCTCACATTTAGTGTTGTGGGAAGATGGAGGCAGATCCTTCTCCAGTTGTAAAGTGCCACGCGAAACCAGATATATTTAATAGTGTCAGTCATCAGCTAACATTCCTTATATGCAAGGCACTGGGCAGAGAGAAAAGTATAAGGTTATTGCTTTCAATGTAAACATTGGAGTGAAGCAAAAATGAGCTTCTTTTCTCTTTTTTAAAGAGTTATTTATTTTAATTTTATTTCTTGTTTTTAAATTTGCTGCAGGGCATATGCACCCACCAGAAAGACACACAGAGAGAGAGAAAGTGAGAAAGCAAGCCACCAGGTTCGGGATCCGAACCGCAGCCGGCCATGTTGGGGTACAGCACCTCAACCACCACGCCACCTGCTGGCCCCAAAAATCAGCTTTTCAAGACTGAGTGCTTGAGGCTGGTATACACAATGAGTACTAAGGAGCAGGGGGAGGATGACTCAAAGGGTCTGGAGGGGACAGGAAAGACAGTGTCCTTAATGCGAGGCAGGAGTTAGCCTCAAAATCAGAGAGGGCACGGCCCCCAGGCAGAAGGCCTGAGCCAGTGTGGACGTGAGAGTGACTGGGACACTTGGAGGCCGAGGTGTGTAGGGTTGAGATTCTACACCAGAGTTGTCCAACAGAGCCTTCTGTGAGGATGAAAATATCGTCCAACAGATGATCTAATTTTGAAACAGGTGTTGATCTAATTTTGATATTCATTTAATATATTTTATTTAACCCAATATATCCAAAATAGTATCATTTCAACATGAAATTAATGTAGAAAATCATCAATGAGATATTTTACCTTTTTTGGTATGCTGTCTTAAAATCTGGTGTGCGTTTCACATATCTCAATTCGGATGCTAAATTGTCAGCAGAGTGAAATGTAGTCCTACTGAAGCAGCATTTAATGAAACAAAGGTTATGATTCATTTTTAAATTGTATATTAATTTAAATAAGTAAAATAAAACTCTGTTCCTTGGTAGCTCTAGACACATGTGCTAGCCAGTCAGCACAGCCCCAGGGTTAATATTATGTGGCAGAGGCCAGGCAGTGATACAGAAATGACATAACTGATCCACATGGGCCAGGTGCTGGGTTCAGATCGCAGGATCGCTCTGAGCATCAGGTGCGAGTGATCCTAGCTGGCTGAGGCTGAAGGTGGATTGATCTGTGAGGACCTTATTGTGTATGTGTGTGTGTGTGTGTGTGTGTTTCTCCTTTTCTCTCTCTCAGAAGAAATAAATGGATACACCTTATTATTATTATTTATTATTATTATTATTATTATTATTATTATTATTATTTTGGCTATAGGGCACATGTGCTTGCCAGAAAGACAGAGACAGAGAGACAGAAAGCGAGAAATCACCCCCCAGGGGGGATGACCACACCACAATCCCTTCTCCTCCATTCTCCTCTAGGGATCTTGGGCACACACATACATGCGCCCAGCATCAGTTTAAGCCACCGTGTCCGGGGCTCGAACCACGGTCAACTACATGGGAGTTCAGCAACATAGCCATTATGCTAACTGCTGGTCCCTATTTTTTTTTTTTAAAGAATACATTTCTAGACTGAAGCTGGAGACAGCTTTTTCATCCAGACTTCCAGCTCGGACTTCTCTGGGCTCTAGGCTCATGCCCAGCTGCCTCCCTGACATATGTGACATATCTGTCTAGGATCTGGATTATGATGGTGATGACAACCATGAAGACCCTTAGATCCTAGAAGATCACTCTGCCATTGAGAAGGGAACCCTAGCTTTGTGAATTATGTTAGGGCTCAACCAGCCCAGTGGGCTCCCTAGGGGTCTTTGAAGGTCTGGTAACTGTTTTCGAGACCTCAAAATATCTCGGTGAAATCAGACATGTACCCCAGGTGTGTGTGAGCGGTAACCACAGCATCACGCCTTGTGTTTACCAGCACTCTCCATCTCATTGCAAGCGAGGTGGCTTGGATTAATTGGTATTTACTGAATCCCCTGTAGGGATCCCTTGGCCCTACTGGACACTGGGGACTGGGCCGTGAGCAACCCCAGTCCGGCTCCCATGGAACCCACGTTCTGGGCGTGCAGAGACGAAGCAAGTAGATTTATGTCTGGGGTTTTGACCATCTGCCCAAGAGCCCATGAGGAGGGGGCTAGGGAGTGAGGTGGGGAGCAGCCACAGGAGGGCTAGTCTACACCGTGTTGGTGGGGGAAGCAGGGCCCTGTGGGAAGCCAGGGCAAATCTTGCACATATCAGGGCAGGGCTCATCTGACAGGCTCAGGCACCTGCTGGGGCTGCCGGTGGCTGTGCAGAGGAACCAGGCCCAGGAGAACGACCGTTTGGAGAGGTTGCAGAGCGCGTTTATATCTCATCAGCCATAGCAGGGACCCGTTGTCCTGAGAACTCAGTGGACTCATTAGAGTGTTAGAGACAAGCTTTTAGTTTTTTTTCTTTTCTTTTCTTTTTGGAGAGGTTTTTGCTATAGGGAGCGTGTGCTCACCAGACAGACAGAGAGAGACAGAGAGACAGAAAGCGAGAAATCACCCCCCAGGGGGGATCGCCACGCCGCAATCCCTTCTCCTCCATTCTCCTCTTGGGATCTTGGGCACGCACGCACACGCGCCTGGCGTGAGTTTAAGCCACTGGGTCCAGGACTCGAACCATGGTTGACTACGTGGGAATCCAGCGACATAGCCATTATGCTAACTGCTGGTCCCACAAGCTTTTAGTTTTTAAAAATGTCTTCTTCTTATATGATTATATGTGCACGTATATATGCATCCTGTATACATGATATCTAATACATATATGTTATGAAGCATAATCAGAAGTGAACTTCCATAAACCACTACCCGACATTATATTCAGCCTCATCCTCTTTCTCATCTCTCCTCCCACATGCACCCATTGACTCCCCCAGAAAGCTGTGGTATTATTTCACATTATTATTCTCTTCTCTCTTTTCCTAATTAAAAAAAAAAAAAATTGCAATAGGGTACGTGGACTCATAGGAGAGAGACAGGCAGAGAGGGAAAGTCTCTCCCCATGGCCACGCTGCAACCCCGTCCATTCTCCTCAGGACTTGGGGCATGCACAGGTACCCAGCATACTTTTCAAGCTGCTAGGCCTGGGGCTTGGACAGTGCCATTGGGCATATGGGGTTCAGCAGGCTTAACTACCACACCACCAGTTAGCACTATTTTCTCCTCAAGTTTCAGTTCAGCACTTTGTAACTCTAAACATCACACTGTTTATCTTGTTTCAGAGCTAAAAAAAAGATATAACTTACCTATAAACCCAAGAGAGATGAAAACACGTCCGGATGCAAAGACTCACACACAAAGTAGCCCCAGAAACGTGGAAACCACCTAAATGTCCATCAGCTGCTGAACACAGGTGGACAAGATGTGTTGAATCCACATGATGACATAGTATTTGGCAATAGAAAGGAACAGAATTCTGATACATGCTACAGCAGGGATGAACTCCAAAAACACAATGCTCAGTGGAAGAAGCCAGACACAAGAGACTATGTGCTATACGATTCCGTTTTTATGAATACCCAGAAAAGTCAGATCTGCAGAGACAGAAGGTAGCTTAGTGGGTGCTGGGGGCTGTGGGTGGGAATTGGGAGTGATGGCAAATGGGCATGAGATTTATTTTGGAGGTAACAAAAAGGTACTGAAGTTAGATAGTGGCCATAGTTGCATCCTAAATAAATTAGTAATGACTGAACTGTATACTTACGTGAGTCAATTTTATGTAATTTATTTTTAAAAGTTTTTTCTTTTTAAGAGAGATTTATGCTCTAGTGCATGTGTGCTTGCCAGAGAGACAGAGACAGAAAGTGAGAAATAACTCCCCAGCGGGGATGGCCATGCCACTATCCCTTCTCTTCCAGTCTCCTCATGGGACTTTGGGCACACATGCACACGCACCCAGCGTGAGTTCCAACCCACCAGGTCTGGGACTCGAATCATGGTTGACTATGTGGGAGTCCAGTGACTAAAGATTATGCCATGTACTGCTGCCTCCTTAAAGGTTATTTTAAAATAAAAAGCACCCCATTTTAGTTTTCTGAGGCTTGTTTTTTATTCACAATTGCCTGTTTTGGTGACTCCTTTGGTGGTTTTTGCATGGAGCGCCGTAGCTCATCCATTTCCATAGCTGCAATGGTCCATCACGTGGCCTCACCACAGTTTATTTCCTTGATCTCATCATCACTGGACACTTGAGGTGCTTCTTGTTTTTCTCAATGCAAAATAAGTTTGTGCATGTCTCTTTGGTATATGTGTTATTTTATGTCTGTTGAAGCTAATAGTATATAAGAGAGCTTAAGTATTGAATATCTTTTTATTTAATTTTTGAGTAATTTGTTATTGTATTTTATAATAGCATCATGCTCCCAACAAAATGGAAATTAAAACAAAAACAGAACTGGTCCTTCTCACAGTTTGAGAAGTACTGCTTTAAGGAGTCTGCTGAGAGTTAAGTTGCTGGGACGAGAGCCGTGGACGTTCAACAGTGCAGGAAGGTACGAGGGGGCGGGCAGGTAGACTGCGGAGCAGCAGTGAGACATGACTCTCTGGAGGCTGACCCACATGGGAAGGCTCTGGGTTTATGTCTGGAGACCAGCCGCACGTGCATCCATCCATAATCCAGGGCTGACTGAGGCTGGGGTGGAGTGCACTATCGCAACCTTGCGTGGGCTACAGTCTGCCTGTCTCCCTCCCTCTCTACCTCTCACTCATGGAAAAAATAAAACTTTCTTAAAAAGTTCAAAAGGGAGCTAGCAGGTGGCATGGTGGTAAGTCTGTGCACTCCTACATGGCTGAATGTGGTTCAAGTCTTGGACCTGGTGGCTTAAAAATCATGTTGTGTGTGTGTGTGTGTGTGTGTGTGTGCACTTGCACACGGGTGCATGCATCCCTGAAATCCCAAGAGGAGAATGGAGGAGAAGGGATTGTGGTGTGGCCACCCCACCATGGGGGAGGGGGTGATTTCTTACTTTCCCTCCATCTCTCCCTGTCTCTCTCCAGTTAGTGAGTACATGTTTCCTACGGGGGAACAAAAAAAGTTCACAGGGATCCAAATATCAAATTGCTTTCTCAAATAGCTGTACTGATGTTCAGTAGACAAGCCTTCCAACATTGCTCCACATTTTCACAGACACAATTGTCTAATTTTAAATGTTTGCTAATTCGGGGGTCATTCCCTTGTCGCTAATGAGGTTAAACATGTTTTTCCACATAACGGAGCAATTGTGCTTCTTCTGTGATAGCCTTGTTTGTTTCTTTTCTTTGTTTTTAATTTGTACAGGGCACGTGTGCTTGCCAGGGACAGAGAAAGCAAGAGTCCCTGGACGATGGCCACATCACAATCCCTTCTCCTTCATTATCATCTTGGGATTTGGGGGTATGCATGCACATGTGCTCAGTGTGTTTTTCAGGTCACCCGATCCAGGACTCAAACAGTTGGCCACGTGAGATCCAGCCACTTTAACCGCCATGCCATGGGCTGGCCTCCATAGGTTATTTGATATATTCTGGATTTAAGCCTTTGTCATTTTTGTTTTTCAAATGTATTACAGGTCTTGTTCTTAATTTGTGACTTGTGAATTTCCTTGAAGTTTTTTTTTCCTCTTTGTGAGAGAGAGAGGAAAAAAAAAAAAAAAGAGGGAGAGTCCACAAGGGGAAAGAGAAAGACAGATAAGGTGAGAGAGAGAGAGAGAGATTCTCTTTTAAAAAATATTTATTTTATTTGTTACTATTATTATTATTTAATTTGACCAGAGAGAGAGGGGGAAAGTGAGAAAGCAAACCGCCAGGTCCTGGACTCGAACCATGGTCAGCCACATGGGAGTCCAGCATCCCACCACCACGCCACCTGCTGGCCCAAAAGAGAAAGATTCTTGACAGAGTCCCATCATGCTGCAATCCTCCTACCCCAGTCTCCCAAATAGCTCTGATTCCGTACAGCGGAACCTGGGGCTTTCATAGCTTCCAGTCTTCCAGGTGGTGGCTCTGTCTGTGAGGTCCCAGGGTTGGGCCTCCTTGGGTGTTTTCTGAAGAACTGAAGGTCTTTTAATGCCAGTGAATTTTACCTCTTTCCTTCTCTGGTGAATTTTTCACTTATGCTGTTTTCCTGGCTTTAGCTCTTGCCTGGCTCTGTCTAATCAACAGCCTATCTATCTATCTATCTATCTATCTATCTATCTATCTATCTATCTATTTATTTATTTATTGGAGAGGTTTTTGCTATAGGGCACGTGCGCTCCCAGAAAGACAGAAAGCGAGAAATCACCCTCTGGGGGGGATGGCCATGCCGCAATCCCTTCTCCTCTATTCTCCTCTTGGAATCTTAGACACACACACATAAACATACATGCACACACGCGCACATGCGCGCCAAGCATGTGTTTAAGCAACCAGGTCTGGGACTCGAACCACGGTTGGCTACATGGGAGTCCAGTGACATAGCCATTCCGCCAACTGCTGGTCCCATCAACAGCCGTTTAACCCACATGCTGCTGCATGCAGCCTCATCTCAGCTCCACCTTATACTCATATAATCATACTTATGTCTTCTGGAGCGGATGTTTTAACCTCTGAGTCTTTGCTGCAAAGACCCCGATTGGTCTGCTTGCTGAACCCCAAGTCATTCCCCAAACCCAGCATCAGACTGATAGTAGCTATGTTTTAGATGGCTGGAGTCAAATAGTCATTACTTTTTTTTTTTTTTTTTCTTTTTGGGAGAGGTTTTCGCTATAGGGCGCGTGCGCTCGCCAGACAGACAGAGAGAGACATAGAGACAGAAAGCGAGAAATCACCCACAAGGGGGGATGGTCACGCCGCAATCCCTTCTCCTCCATTCTCCTCTCGGGATCTTGAGCACGCACGCACATGCGCCCGGCGTGTTTTAAGCCACCGGGTCCAGGACGTGAACCGCGGTCGACTACATGGGAGTCCAGCGACATAGCCATTATGCTAACTGCTGGTTCCCAGATAGTCATTACTTTGAGTAAGTGCAACTTATTTAATAAACACAGTATCTCAAAACGTTCCTTCACTACGGGATCCTCGGAAGGGGAAAGGCCTGGGAACCCCCGCTCTCCTGTTGGTGCATATCCTTGACACCACCCGGCCTCAGCGGGACACGTGGGAGGGCAGGGCGCTCACTGCATGGTGGGCAGGGCTACTCGGGTTGCTAGGAACTGCCTTCGCGCGCTAAATGTGCCCCCGCCTCATCACGTACTGTCCTCTCTGTTCTCGAGGGAAACTTCTTCCCTTTGACATGGTGACCTCCATTGGTGGAGGTCGTGTTTCCTTTTCTCCAGAAGAAACACATCACTTTCCCTGATTCCTGCGGAGCTGTGTCTTGGGATCTCAGGCCCCAGGCATGCTCTTGCAAATGAACGGGGGTTCTGCGAGTCCCTCGGACACTGGACACTGTGGGGCCGTGTCTCAGAAGGCCCAGGGCCGTTCTGACAAGCGCAGCAGGGCAGGGAACCTGGATCCACTGAGGGGGATCCTATCCCCACAGCTGAAGAGGGTCGTGGTTGTCTCAGCAGCCTTGTCATCCAGCGGCTCGTAGCAGAACTGGGAGTTGATGAAAACCCTCAGATCTTTTTCCTGTGAAAAATTGCCTGTTTGTTTATGTGCCGCTGACCCCGAATGCAGACTGCCAGGTTCTAGCTTACCGCCTTTGCACTCACTCAGCAACCCTGCCTCCTGAGACCGCTTTCTTAACTTCCACGTCTCATTTGAGCCCTCCTCCGCCCTGCTTTAGGTCAAGCTCAGACTTAATAAGCATGACACTGTTTTCAAAGATTGTTGACATGCGGGGGAGGGGAGGCAGGCATTCAGCCTTTAGCGGGTGCAGAGTTGCGGTTTTGGGAGACAGATGGCGGTGATGGTTGAACATCATGATGGAGCTAATGCCACTGACCTGTGCACACCAAAGTGGCTAAGATGGTGAATTTTAAGTCATGTGTACTTTAAAGAATAGAAAATAAATAAACAGAAACACTTGTCGACACGGCAAGGCCCATGTCCCCCGGGGTGGACAAGTGTTCTTTCAGCAACCTCCAGTTTTCTCTGCCCAGGGCGTCAGGCGGACTCCCAGGAAGCAGGGGCAGGGGAGGCGTCTTTCTGCATTCCAGGCCCAGGCTGCAGCCCCTGCACTGGGCCGTGTGCACTGACAAGCCCTCTCTGCCTCCAGGCCAGGAACATCTGAGTAATCTGACTCATATCTGTCCTTTCCCCTGTTGCCTAATCTGGCCTGGTCTTCATTAAAAGCATGTCCCTCTCCTCTCGGTTGTTCATTCCTCTCCTTGGTTTTCCTTAGACCCAGACAAGAAGGCCCTGCACCTGCACAAGAGCCAGGCTGGTCTCACCCTCAAGACCCCGGATGTTGAATCAAGCAATCCCTGAAGAGGTGGCCAGATGGGCAGGGTAGACTCCAGCAGGCTGGGGGGTTGGGGTGGGGAGGTTTTCGCTTGGGCTGAGCCCTGTCAGGAGGGCTGGAGTGAATCAGGCCTGTTGTTGGAAGGCTTACATGTCCAGCAGAGGGAACAGAGAGAAATGGCCTCTCAGCACTGGGAAGGAGCTGAGTGAGAGAAGGGGCTGGCCTGGCCGGATGGAGGCTGCCAGACCAAGGCAGGGTGCCCAGACTTCCTCCTGAGGCCCTGGGGGCCGCAGGTTTCAGACTGGGCGGTGCAGGACCACATTTGCATCTCACAGTGATCTCTCCCACCACGAAGAAAGACAGGGGACATGGCCCGGGGACCAGTGAGAAGGAAGAGGAGTCTGAGGGAAGCAGAGGGTTCAGAGATACACAGGTGGGGGGTGGGGGGTAGGGGGGTGGGAGAACTGGATGCAGGGGTGAGGGAAGAGGAGGATTTTTGTGAGAGGAGCATGCTAGAAATGGGGCTGGGTAGTGGGGTGCAAATGGGAGAGAGGGGAGGTGACAAATGTGGCTTTGGCTGTTGCAGGGGCACCTTCTGCCCCAAGGCCCCTTCTCTGCCCGTCCCAGAACCCCTGAGAACCCTCCAGGCTCAGCATGTCGGCAAGCTCAACAGGCTTTTCCACCTTAGTTCCCACTGGGTGAGTGTGGAGGGGCAGCAAGAGCAGCCCCCAGGGGACAAAGAAGATTCAAGAGACTACCCAGCTCTGAGCCCAGGACTTTCTTCGAAGCCAGGCCTGGTACTTGACACGGTGGTGCCCCCTCCCTCCATTTCACCGATGCTGACCACCCCTCCATCAATCAGGTGCTGGGGCTGCAACTGTATGTGATGTTGCCAGGTGCGTCGTCTGGGCCAGGCATCTAAGAGCTTTACATACACATACATATGTAGATACATACATACACACATACGTGTACGTACATTTGCCAGAGGGCCTGTGTGTTCTCCTCCAGGGAAAGACAGAGAGAGGGTCACAGCACAACCCCCTTTCTCCAGTTCTCCATCACGTCAGGGTCCTGGCCACGTGAACAAGAGCCCAGCGTGAAGCCCATGGGGCCAGGACTTGGACCTGGGTCGGCCAGGTGGGATCTGGCTTCTCCTGCACAGTGCCTAACCTCCATGCCGTGGGGCCTGCCATGCTTAGTATCATTTTTTAAGACAAGATCTCTCTACGGTGTAATCCTCCTGCCTCAGCCTATGCAGCTGAGACCACGGGTGTGCACTGCTGGGACCAGCTTGTAGGGCCGGCCGGAACCAACGCGTGCCTCCCGTGTGGCCTCAGCCAACAGAGTGGCTCACACTACACGGCTGGGCCTGTTCTTAGCCAACCCCAGACCTTAAGCCTGTTGCTCCTGGTTTTGCCTCTGGTGAGGCCCAAATCCCCCGCTGCTGTCCCCAGGTGGCCATGCACAGAGACGCCCCCACCTGTACCTTAATGCTCCTCCCACCCTGCGCTTACTTCCTCCTCCCCTGCACCTCTCCATCTCCACTGCCACTGTCCCCGCCTTGGTGCAGACCCTCAGCATTGCACTCGGCCCCTCCTTTGGCCTCCCCTGTCAGTCCTTTCTCCCACCGTCTGTTTTACATGTGGTTTCGAGAGTGTTCCTGCCAAAGCTCTGTGTACCACAGCATCCAGCCGCTCCCACTCCTCCTCATCTCTGGGCACAGGGTCCAAAGTCATTCGTCTCCTCTTTATGCCCAGGTCCTGCCCTATGGTCACAGGTGCCCCTATCAGTACTTCTGAAGGCCAGCCTACTGGTGGGGCCGGCCTTGATAAAGTACTTTGCAGTCAGCAATAAAGAGAGAAAAACAGGAGTACTGAAGCTACCAGCTACGTCAGCTAAGTCCCCAGTTGCCCTTTCTTGATCATTAAATGAGAGCACTTAAAAAAAAAAAAAAAAAAAGCAGAGGGCTGGCCCTCTTGTGCAGTGGTCAGTGTGGTGCAGAGGAAGCTGGATCCCACATGGCTGACCAGAGTTCGAGTCCCAGCCCTGGCTTGAGAAACACATTGGGTGTGCATGTGTCTGCCAGGATCCTGACGGGATAAGGTTTGGAGGAAGAGGATTATGGTGTGACTGGTCCCCACTGCGGGGGAGGGGGCTTTCTATCTCCCTGCCCCATGCGTGTGTGCTCTCTGATATTAAAAAAAGTTTGTGTTGGGACCAGCAGTTGGCGTAATGGCTATGTCGCTGGAATCCCATGTAGTCGATTGCAGTTCGAGTCCCGGACCCAGTGGCTTAAACTCACGCCGGGCATGTGTACGTGCGTGCCCAAGACCCTGAGAGGAGAATGGAGGAGAAGGGATTGCGGTGTGGCCCTGCCGCCTGGGGGGTGATTTCTCGCTTTCTGTCTCTCAGTCTTTCTGGTGAGCGCACATGCCCTATAGCAAAAACCTCTCCAAAAAAAAAAAAAAAAAAAAAAAAAAAAGTTTGTGGAGAGATGGAATGAAAGCATGGCCCCTGATAAAGTGTTCAACAGTGGGATCCAGCTGTCTTAACCAGCGTGCAACTGTAATTTTAAAAAATGTCCTCCTTGGTAAGCTAATAAAAAGTGTTTACAACTCTAGTCAGATCCACTTTTGTCCCGACAGTTTAGAGGTCTACGGAAGCTCGCCTGTGTCGGACAGACCCTGGTCACCCCGCCATGCCTGCTCAGGTCAGGCGTGCTCATCGCTCACATCCCTCGTGGCAGGTTTTCCAGCTCCTTCTTCCCCCAGGCCCACCCTCAGCCGATGGCACAGTGCTCAGCAGAAGGGAATGCAGTCATTTGCACACAGGGCACCCCCACAGCTGCTGTTCTGGAGCCCGGCCTAGCCCTGCCCCTCACATACAGAGCAGGTTTGCTAAAAGCCTGACCGAGAATGAATGAACCCCAGCCTCCTTCGCAATGGTGGTGAGGGGCCGGGATCTATGAGGGGCCCAGGTCTCCACTGGCCTCTGCTGTTTGTGCCACGGCTCGCCAGGTGCTGCCTGCCTGCCTGGCCCTCGGCGCCCAGGAGCTCTCTCCCATTCTGGGGCTCCAGCTGGATGCCAAGGACCCTCCCCACTCCCTCTCCGCCAGGCCCAGCTTGGAGCTCAGGGGCTGGGGCGCCTGTCTGGCCCTAAGGCCCGATGACCCCGCCAGCACCTGTGTGTATCTTACTCATTGTTCCCAGAGAGGGGCCAGGAAACTGAATGACACCACCCACACTCCAAAGAGCTGCTTTCCAGAAGCCCAGGGAATCTCAGGTCAGACAGGAAGACAGAGATGAAGGACAGGGAGAGAGACCGTGGGAGAGAAACAGAGAGCGTGCGCACATGAGAGAGAAACCAAACCCTGTCTCTGTCTGGCCCCAAGGAGGGAAGCGGGGGCAGTCACCATTGCAGGGTGGCAGGGATGGACAGAGGCACCCCTGTGGGCTTTGGGTGCCTCCACCAGTGAAGCCAGAGTGCAGGAGGCAAGTCCACCTGTGGGTCCACCTGTCAGCTCGAGATGCAGGGGGCCCTGGCAAGGTCCTCTGAGTGCCACCAGCCCCGCTGCCAGCCCCAGGCAGCGTCTTGTCCCTGCCCACCTCCCCTGCCCTTCCCTGAGGGCCATGAGCAGACAAGTGTAGCACTAGACCAGAGACAGTGTCCCTGGGGACAGGTGACCTCCTGTCTGGCTCGCTTGCAGTTGCTGGCTTCACTTTAAGAAGCGCCTCTCGGGAAGGCCTTCCCGCAGGCGTCTGACAGAAGCCCTGCGTGGAGGGTGGCACGGCACGGTCTTCTGTGACTAGGCAGAGGCCACTGCATGCCAGCCCCTGAGAGTGGGTGGGGGCTCGTCAGGTGAGCACAGGAGAAGGACCTTCCATCTCTGCCGACCTTCCCTCATGGCCACTGGCAGGAAAGGTGTCAGGGCCTCTGAGAAACCCCCACGGAGGCGTCTGGATGGACCCGGGCTGAGGGCTGCTGGGTGCTGCTGACCTGGCCATCCAGGCACCGGGAGGAGGGTGCCATGGAGGGCGGTAAGCACAGCCCAGGGCCACTGAGGAGCCTTGGCTCGCTGGCACTGGCAGCTGCATGGGGACACGAAGCAGTAGGACTGAGCGCTGCACCGAAATAAGCCTGGGGTGCTTCGGTTTATCGGACAAAGAGGGGCCGTGGAGAGGAGAGGAAAGTCCAGTCATGCCACTTGGACTGGCCTTTCTCCCAGTTGCGCGTGGCGCTCTCACGGTCAGGATAGGTGGTGACTCCCTAATGCCTCCGCTAGCCTCCTTGTCTCCCCGCAGCCTAAGAACCTGCCCTTGGGGAACTCTTTGGGCCCTGAAGCTCTGAGGCCAGGCCTTGAACCGAACTTCCCGGAAGACCTGGTGGGCAGTGCTCAAAGAGCAGGAGCAGGCGGTAAGGACCGGGCCAGGCCCTGGGGAGGCCATTGCCTGACCTGGGGGCCCAGCTCCGGGGCGTGGCCCCTGGGTCCTGCCCACCTTAGGGGCTCCTGCTGTCTGGGTGGGATTAGAAAGATGTGGCTTCTTGGAATCTGACCCTCTCCTGGCCAGAAGCGGCCGACCTGGTAGGAGCTCCGGGCAGAGGAGTGGAAAGGAGGGGAGGGACGCCCAGACCCCGGCCAGGACAATCGTGCTGCTGATTCGCTGTGACTGAGGCAGTCTCCCTGTGCCACCTGGGGACAGTCTTATATGGCCATCCCCATCTGTCTGTCAGGGAGAGGGCTGTCCCAGAGCCACGGCTGGGACATGGCACCTGTGCCCTCGCCCACCACCTGGGCAGGAAAGTCCTCTGGGCTCTGGCTGGGTCACCCTGCACTCCGGCTCAGAGCGGCCACTGCATCTTCCCGCACCCCGGGGTGAGGGCTTGGCCGAGGACCAGGGAACGTGAAGGAGCCAAGACACACAGTCAGGGCGGTCCGGGCTCTGGACAAAGCGCGGGAGTCCCAGCCCTGCCATTTATGGCTGAATGTGGCGGTGACTGATGGCTGTCATTATCAGTGGCCCTCCCCTCCCCCTGCACGTGACTGCTGATGCCACTCGAGGTTACACTATGGTCACTCCCCCCAGCCAAGGCCTCACCCCTGTCTCCCCTGTCTTATAGGGCTGGGTTTTCCTTGCTCTCCACAGTGTCCCTGGCACTCACATAGTGGGTCTTCAATGTTTGTTGACTGACTAACTGGCCGACTCTGGGAGCAAAGTGGGGAGGTGGGGACTGGAAACATGACTGGGACGCAAACCTCTTCATGACTTCCCTCCTGGTGAGGGTTGCTGGCCCAGGGGGCTGTGAGACGGGGGCTGAAGCTCACCAGGCCGGGGCCCCTGGTTACAGGGCACATCTCTGGGCTGGAGGAGGGGAACGTGGCTGTGCCACACAGACCGTGCCCAGGCCCAGACACTAGGACCGGATAACCACGGCCAGACACATGACGCGTGTGGGGTCTGTGGGCACTCAGATGTCCCGGGAGTCACTGGCGAGGTCCCTGCTACACGCGTCTTCACCCCCCGCCCTCTCTAGTGACCTGTCTACATTCTGCATTCCTGTCTCTGCACATCGGTGCCCCCTCCTCTGCTGGGGGCAGGGTGGGGTACACATTCCTGCCGCAGGCCTCTGCCCTTCCTCCTCCCGCCACTGGAATGGCCACCCCGAGATCTTCAAGGCCCTGCTTCTCCCTCCTTGAAGAGACTTCCCCAGCTCCCTCTACGATGGCTCGCCCGCTCCAGTACTTTAGCCTCCCGCTTGAATTTTGTCCTTAACGCTTGCTGTACTGAAACAACGCTTCGGCTTCATAACGTGTGCAATGAGCTGTCTCGTGTGTAGACATATGCACGCATGCATACCTGTGTGTCTGTGTGCATACAGACGGATGTATTTTATGTAACTTGCTAATCACTTTGCATTCGAGTCTTTGTTCCTCACTTCCTGCAAGCTCCATGAAAGCAGGGACTTTGTCTCAGCTGTTACTGTTTCTTCAGGGCCTAGAACAATGCCTGGCACATAGGAGGTGCCCAGGAAACTATTGTTGAAAGGAAGAAAGGAAGGAAAGAGAGAAAGGAGGGAGGGTAAGGGGGAGGGAAAGAAACCTAAGAAAAAGGGGGATGATGGAGGACGCTGTCGTTTGAATGCCTGTCCCCTGCTACACTCCTGTGCAATTTGGCCCCACTGTAAGAGTATAAGAGGGGGGTCTTCGGGAGGTAATTAGGGTGAGACAAGGTCAGGAGGGTGGGGTCCCCACGATGGCATTAGTGGCTTTGTAAGAAGAGGAAGAGAGACTCGAACCAGCATGGTCATTGCACGGTGCTCTCTGCTGTGTTAAGAGGCAGTAGGAAGGCCCTTACCAGATGCAACCCCTCTGTCTCCGTCTTCCCAGGCTTACGAACCCTGTGCTAAACAAACAAATTTTGGTTATAAATTGCCCAGTCTGTGGTATTCAGTTACAGCGACAGAAACGGGCCTGAGACAGACGGAGAGAAACAGGACTTCCTCCTTAGAGAGACTTCCTCAGCCTTCCCTGAGGGCTGCACAGAAGCGACCGGGACGCTGGGGGAGCTCCTTTGGCTGCCTCCCACCTGGGGTGCCCAGTGCTGTCATGTCACCTCCCACACGAGGCAGGTCCACACAACCCTGCTTCCCAGGTCCTGTTCACTCAGGGCCCAGAGGGGACAGGGGCTTGTCCTGCCACCCCTCTCCATCCACCCTGCAGCTCCTTTGGCTCTTCAGAGTCACTGTGTCACTCTTGTCTGTCTCGAGTCTTCTCTCGGACTAGACCAGCCTTGGGGTCAACGAGGGGTGGGTGAAACCTTCAGCCTTGGACACCCCTTGGCCCAATCCCCTGGCATTCAGGAGGTCCCAGGTGACTCGACATCTCCGTAGGTGGCTTTGTTAGCTGTGTGGCCAGTGCCCTACCTTGTCACCGCCTCTCTGCCACATGGCTGCTGCTCTGTAGGATGCTCTGGCTGGTCCTGGTGGGGCTGCTGTTTTCCTGGTCACCTCCGCTAGCCCTGGAGCGAGAAGAGAGGTTTTTCTCCCTGAGTAATTAGTGACTCTACTTCGTGCTCACCAATGTAGCCGCGTACTTCCAAGTTCCTCAGGGAGCGGCCGGAGGGTGATGAAGCGATGTCCTCCCTCAGGGGACTGGTCAGGGAATGTGTCTCTCAGTTATTTGGCATCACAAGGCAAGGCCTGCCACCAAGAGCTGGCGTGGGCTTCGGGGCAGGCCTGTTGATTCCAGCCATGTCCCCAGCGCTGTTCCTCTGGGCTTAGGGGATCCCCTGTGTGAGCCACCCAGGGGCCCTGGGGGGTGGGGTCGGGCCTCCACCCGCCTCCATTGTGTGGTCCTCAGTCCCTCCTGCCGGCTCCCTGTCCCTGTTCCCATGCCAGGTTAACACCTGCTCACCTCGCAGCTCTAGAATTCTATGCCACATGGCCCAGAAGCCTTCCCTAACCCTCACATCTGGGCCGAGGGTTCCTCTATGTGTTGTGACAGCATTTTCTCTTTCTAGAAGGGTCTTCTTTGTAGGGTGGTCAGAGGTGGGCCCAGCAGATGGCATGATGATGGAATGCTTTAAAAAGTTCTGTCCTGAGACCAGCAGTTAGCGTAATGGCTATGTCATTGGACTCCCATGTAGTCGACCGCAATTCGAGTCCCAGCCCCGATGGCTTAAAACTCACGTCGTGTGCGTGTGCGTGCGTGCCCAAGATGCCGAGAGGAGAATGGAAGAGAAGGGATTGCGGCGTGACCATCCTCCCTGGTGGGGGGTGATTTTTCGCTTTCTGTCTCTCTGTCTCTCTGTCTTTCTGGCGAGCACAAGTGCCCTACCTACAGCAAAAACCTCTCAAAAAAAAAAAAAAAAAAAAAAAAAAAAAAAAGCCCTGTCCTATTTGACTCCAGCAGATGCCGAAGGCCTGAGAGGAAAGGGCTGTGCCTGTCTTGTTCTTTATACTCCGACGTCTCTGCGCGTGCCTGGCACAGGGAAGGGACACAATCGCGGACACGTGTGGGGCGCGTGTTTGGATCTTAAGAGCCATGGCACCGTGGGCTCCACCTCCACCGCCTCTGGTACCCTCTGCCCAAAGCCTGAGCTGAGTGACCACATGACTCAGACTCTCAGCGTGCTGGGGGTAGGGCAGGGGAGCCGTTGTTGGGAGGGGCCAGAACCACCTAGAGAGCCCTCCTTTCCACGCCCTGCTGTCCTTTCCACGCAGGCGTGGAGGGCTGGGGGGTGAGTGGGGGAAGCTTGCCAGAGAAAACGCCGACACCCAGGTACAGTGGAGGAATACGTTTTCGGTACATTGCATGTAATTCTGGACATACTCATGCCAGAAAAGAAACACTTGAATTTGAGTTGAACTGGGAATCCTGGGTCTTTTCTCTTCTCCCTAAACATAGTAACCTCGGCAGGGGGAAGGGGCCAGCCAGGTGCTTGGTGGACCCGAGGCCGAGTCTCAGGACGCTTGGCCTCAGATCCATCCTACTCACTTAGATGGGGAGGGTCCGGGGGAGCAGGCATGGCTTCTGAGAGCTGTCACAGCCCTCAAGTCCAGGAGCTCCTCTAGCTCGAACCCCGGCCCGGCTACCTCTGGGTGGTGAGGGAAGGCCTTCAGGAGGTGGGGGTTGCGTTGAGGTGTGAAGAAGGAGCTCAGGTGGTGACCCGGGAGAGAACTTGTCCAGGAGGCAGGGAGGGAACCGGGAGCGGAGGAGCAGAGGGCGCGTGCAGCTCTGGGAGTGTGGGAAGCCAGAGGTTTCCACGGGAAACTGTTAGACATTCCAGCTCAGGAGCTCTGGACCACGTCTCAGGTCACCCACGAAGGGGCGGAGTGGGCCCTCTCCTTTCCCCGCTCCCCCCGCTGTGGCTGTGCTGTGCCTCAGCTTCCGGTCAGGGGAGGCAAGGAGGCCCAGTGTCCGCCTTCCTGGGCTGGGGATGCCGGCAGCTGGCAAGGCCTCTGCTGCTTGGTGGGGACACCTGCCTGTGACTTCTGACGGCAGGGAGTCACCTGCAGTGCACAGGGGTCTGAGTCCAGCGGGAGAGGGAGAGGCCATTCCAGGTGCGCACCTGCGAAGCCTCTCTCTTCCTCTGTGCAGTAGTGAGGAGGGAGGAAAGTTAAAGAAAGTTGTTTTTTTTTTTTAGAAAATTAGAAAAATAAGGGCCTTTTCTAGAATGGGTTGGTATCAGTATCGATGTCCACTAGGGGGGGTATGGCTAAATGACACCAGAGGCTGGCCAAAACAGCTTGGAACTTGGAAAACACTTAGGTCAGCTCGCACACCCACCTAGCGGCCTCCCGTTGCAGGGAGGGCCACACTTCCAGAGCACGGAGGCCGCATTCGCTCGTTCCCTCAGAGTCCATAGGTCCACGGCGTTTCTGTTGTTCTCTAACACCTGTCCTTTAAAATGGCTGGAGCCATGAGCCCTTGGAGCGAGGCACCCTCCTGCTCCCGGCTTCCTCAACCCCTCCCCACTTTAAGCAGGCTCTGGCCAGGGCTCTCCCTCCTCAGGGAAAAGTGCTGTCTGGTGCCGGCGGGATCCTAAGGGCCCCAGCACTCCTCAGCGGCCGTCTCTCCTGCTTTGGACGGTGCCCAACTCCTCAATGGAACCAGAGAGCTGAGCACCTATGCCTAAGTGGATCCATCCGGCCCAGCCTGACGGACAGCTCCTCCAGGCCCAAATAGACACGCTGAGGACCGCTCCACTCCCCAGCGCCTGCCCGGGGTCTGCCCCTTAGCTAAGGAACCGCGTCCTACTCAATGTCCTTTTCCTCCGGGAGGAAAGATCCCGAGCAAAATTCCTGTTCTGGAGAGTCTAAGCTTGGCCCGGAGAGGAGGTGGGTGGGTCGAGCTCTGCCTGCCCCATGGGAAGGTGTGCATGGTGCAGTCCTGTGAGTCCTGCCAGAATGTTCTCTAGATAAGGGGGTCCGGAGTCCGAGGGAAGCCCACAGGGCGAGCAGATCCAGGCGAGCCAAGTCTCCTCCATTCCTTGGCCTTCCAGAACCGTGGGGTCTAGAGGACAGGTGGGGGAGGGGCGTCCTTGGCTGAGGCTGGTTTCTGCCTGCAGGGAGGAAACCCCATTTCTCTCCTGCGAGGCTCCTGGGGAGTCTGGCCAGCAGCGGACATTAAAGAACCTTTTGTTCTGCGCTTGTAGGAAGTCTGCGCTGGCCCCTTATCTGCCGGCAGCATTTCCGGGACAGGGGGGCGCACCAGGCTGGCTGGAGGCGCTGGCTCCCGGCCCTGGCCTGGGTACCCTCCTCTCAGCTCGGGGCGGTGGCTGCGGAAGGCGCGCTCTGGGCCTTGGGGAGGCTGCCGAGAGCTGTCCTTAGCTGGTCTGCCCGGGGCGGGGCGGGCGGAAACGTCACGCAGGGCCCCCTCCTGGCTTGGAAAAACGGGGGCGAGTGTGTGCGCAAGTGTGCGTGTGCGTGCGC
This sequence comes from Tupaia tana, assembly GCA_026018925.1. Taxonomy (NCBI): domain Eukaryota; kingdom Metazoa; phylum Chordata; class Mammalia; order Scandentia; family Tupaiidae; genus Tupaia; species Tupaia tana. The sequence continues at coordinate 54,854,565 of JAKSZU010000011.1, read as the reverse complement.
GTGTGCCGGGGATAGAACGGGGAAACGCTGGTCCCAGCCTTCCCGGTAAAGTGACAGTCCCCCCACCGGCGGGGGAGGGTGTCCCGAGCTCCGGGCCGAGTCCCGGGCCGCGCCTGACACCTAGCGGCCTCCAGGCTCGGGCCAGCGACGGCGGGCGAGGGGAGCAGCCGAGGGCGGGAGGGGAGGACGTGACACCGGGAAACACCGGGACCAGGCCAGGGAAGGGCCGCGAGTCCTCTGCGCCCCACGCCCTTCTCTCCTGGACTGGGGCGCGGGTCCCGACCTCCAAGCCCCGCCGTGGCTTCGCCCGCGGCTGCCAGGCTCAGTGGAGGGCTCCCTGCTCCTCTTTTCCCCACGGGGTGGCAGGGCCCCCACGCGCCCCGAATGTGAGGTCCCGGCAAGGGGGACAGGTGGCAAGGCCCGACGTCCGAGGTTACCCGAACTCGAGTCCAGGGGCTGCGGTCACGGCAGCCTCGCGGCAGCCCCCCGGAAGCGGCCCCGTTGGGCTCCGAGCTGGCGGGGCGGGACCGCCGGGGACCTGGCAGGTGCGGTCAGCCCGGGGGGCGCGCCAGTCCCCGAGCGCGGGGCGCGTCGCGGGCACTTCCGCCCGGGTGACCCTCGCCAGCCGCGCCGCCGCCGCCCGGTCGCCATGGCGACGCCGTGGCGCCGAGGCCCGCGCGGCCGGTGGAACCGGCAGAACGGCCGGGGCGCGGCGCGGGGACGCTCGCAGGCGGGTCGGCGGCGCCGCGCGGAGGGACCAGGTAGGCCGCCGGGGCTCGCGCGGGGGCCGGGGCCGCCCCGGGGCGCCCGACCGCGGGGCCAGGCTCCGGCCGAGGCGGCCTTTCCCCTCCTCCCCTGCCCACACCGGGCTCGGGCGCGGTCCTCCTGCCCAGGCCGGGTCCGGGGCCGTCCCGCCCTCCAGGCGCTCAGCCGTCTCTCCCAGGCCCGGCTCTGCCCTGCGCCGCCGCGTCGCTGCTGAAGTTAGAATGGGGGCTGCGGGGGACCCCACGTTTAAATGTACCGTATGTTCTGGAGCCGCCGGGGTGGCAGTGGTCAAGGCGGATCAAGGCAGCCAACACCTGCCACGACCGGTCTCTTGAAACCTGCAGCCGGCATGTCTGTTCCCCCTCCCCTCTGCATACTCCACTCTCCTGAGGGTAGAAGTTTCTAGACTGGGAAAGTCTGATCCTTGGAATGGCGTTGGTGGGCCCTCATTGGCGGGCGGGCGGGCGGGCCAGTGAACTGAGTGAAGACGGGTCTGCTGCTGTCTGCCACCTGGGCCGTGGCAGGGCCACCTCCCCTCTCGGCCCTATCCCCAACCCACCCCTCTACCCCCGTCTCCAGTGTATGGCCGAGCGAGGACTGTGTGGACCTGTCCTCAGGGACTGGCACGCTTCCCTCTTCCTCCGTTCTGGTTGTCCCCCCCCTTCCTTCCGCCATGGCGGCCTTGGATGATTTTATAGTCTCATTAAATGAAGTTCCAACGCAGGTCACCTGGATCCCTTCGTTTTCATAGCAAAACAACAACAACAAACCCAAGCTTTGCCATCTCCTCTAGACGCCTTGATTTCTCCTGAGAAATTGGATTGCAGCAGAAAACGCGGGGCTGCGCCTCTTCCCCCCCCCCCCCTTTGGGCGGAGCCTCCTGGAACGGGAGGTGGAACCACCCCGCCCTTCCAGCGCTTCCTGCCTGCCACCTTCTCCTAGTATAGGAGTGGAGGAGAGCAGGTCACTAACCCTGGGGCTGCAGCCTTATCAGATGGTGTTGCTGGAGGAGTAAGTTAACCTCTTGTGGCAGCGTGAGTTAACCAGGTGCGGCCGCATGAGATACCCACGTGCAAAAGCAGAGCTTCCCTGGGCAAAAGCACTCTCAATTCATAAATGGACACTGAGGATATAAAATAGACAGATTTAAAGCAGATTATCCTAGGCCAGCCGGTGGTGTGGTGATTTATGCGGCCATATCCCATGTAGCTGACTGCATGGTTCAAGTCCTGGACCAGCAACTTGAAAAACACACTGGGTGGGCTTCTGAAATCCTGGGAGGGGAATGAAGGACAAGGGATTGCAATATGGCCGTCCCTCCTGGGGAGTTCTCTCTCTCTCTTTTCAGTGAGTGCACATGCCCTCTAGCAAGTTAAAAAATTATAATTAAAAAATAAAAGCAGACCCTTCTGTATTCTTCCCAGCTCCAGGAGTTTCTGCTCAGTATGTGTGTGGGGGGCTGATGGCGACAGAGGGGAGTGTGGACTTGTTAGAGGGGTCATGCCGTTGGCTGCCACCTGGTTCTCCAGCCACACAGCTCCTGTGCCAACAGCTGCTGACCTGAGACTTCCTGCGGTGCCATTAGGGCCGGTTAAGGCCCTTCCCGGACTGCTGCTGGGCTGAGTGCCTTCCGTGTGGCAGGCTCCACGCTGGGCCCCACTGTGTGCTTATTCCACTTCATCTTTCTACAGTTGAAGACGTTTGAAGAAAATCATTATTTGGTGATTCTTGTTAAAGCAGGGTACGAATAGGGACTCCTCTGTCAATGCAGGCATGTTTGTGGGTAGGTTGCAGTCTGTCCGGGGTCTTTGGCTGGCTGTCCATCTCTGTACCGCAGCATTGCATGCAGCGCCCTTCAGGGTCTTGCAGTGGGGGAGAGAAGTTGGGCTCAAGTTCAAATGCAGCATGGGCCGGTGGGAAGGTGTGACCAAGGAGCAGGGTGGGGTCTGTGGATGGAGGACCACGAGGAGGCCATGGCGATGGTGGGGGGATTTTGGCTGAACTGACCTGACAGGGCCCTTGCTGAAGACAGGCCAGCGACCAGGCATCTCCTGTGACAGCGGAGGATGCGGAGCCTGATGAGATATTGAGGGTGACCCGGTGTTGAAGTTGGGGGTTCCAGCTAAACTGATTTAGCAGGCGCTTTGCTAAAACTGGATTTTATGAGAAAGTGCACAGCAGGGCCTAGGACGAGATTCAGAAGCCTCGCTAAAGTTTGGCCAAGTAAAGAATCTTTGCATGGGTAGACCTCAGTGTTGCCCACCTTAGAGAAGAAGCAGGCTCTGAGCAGGGGGTTCAGCTGTCCAGGCGCACATGGTCAGACAGTGGAACTGGCTTTGAAGCCCCACCTGTCTGACCAGGGCTTCACTGTGACTTCTGGGTCCCTAGGCACCCTAGGGACTTGGGCTTTCATGGGCCTTTTCTTCCATAAAATATTAATAAAAATTATGTTTTTATAACTGCATAGGTATAAAGACAAATATAATCCAGACTGGATTAAAACATTTCTGTTGGCTCTACAATTTCTTTCCTTTTAAAAAGTTTTCTAGCGGGGGACCAGCAGATGGCATAATGGCTACTTCGCTGAACTCCCATGTACTCGACCACGGTTCGAGTCCCGGACCCAGTGGCTTAAACTCACTCCTGGCGTGTTAAACTCATGCTGGGTGCATGTACGTGTGAGGTGAATGGAAGAGAAGGGATTGCGACGTGACCATTCCCCCGGGAGTGACTTCTTGCTTTCTGTTTCTCTGTCTCTGTCTTTCTGGCGAGCGCATGCACCCTATAGCAAAAACTTCCCCTTGCCACACCAAAAAAAAAAAAAAACAGAAAGAAAAGAAGTGGAACTTCTATTGCTTACTCAGTGCTCCTGAGAGAATTTGCAAGAAACAAACATCACCTTGTGTGACCACTCATACTCTTCTAAACATACTTTATTGTTTTATTTTCACATATACTTCTTTCAAAAAAGAAAGATTATTTATTTCTGTCTCTCTGTCTTTCTGGTGAGCGCACATGCCCTATAGCAAAAAAAATTTTTTTCCCAGTGGGTATGTGTGCTTACCAAAGAGAGACAGAGACAGAGAGAGAGGGGGTGAGGGAGAAAGCACCCCGATGGGTGTGGCCATGCCGCCAACCCCAGCATGTTTCTCGTGCAAGGACTCAAACCGTGAGTGGGCCGTGTGGGGTCCAGCCTCCTTAACCAGCAGCCGCGGGCTGGCCCGTTCTCTGCTGCTGCCAGAGACGAGGGTGTCAGGAGCCCTGGCCCCAAGGCCCTAGTACCTCACAGAGAAGTGGGCCCGGGGTACGACTCAACCTCTGCTTCCTTCCCGGGGCTACTTGGGTGTGGGAGGCAAGACAGTATCCTGTCAGATGGCCCTGCCTGGCCTGGCCTTCTCATCACGTTTCGGACTCCTAGGACAGCCGAGCCGTCTCTCCCCTCACCCACCAAGAGGAGCGCTGGCCCCACAGCCTTTTCTAACTTAGTTAGAACCCTGGGCTGGGAAGAGGGCTGAGCGGGCCAGGCTTCCTGCCTCCCTGCCCTCCCGCCCCCAGGCTGTACATGTGTGTGGCGTCTGGTCCCCAGTAATGAAGTTAGGCCTGCTTGCCTATTAATAAAACTCCGTGGGCCTGGGGAAGGACAGCGAGGCCCGGCTCAGGTGAAGCCCGAGGCGGCTGCTGTCCCTGTTTGATTACATTACGTGGAGTCGGACTGCAGGTGGGGCGTGGGGGTGGGGGGGTGAGCGTTACAGCCCAAGGTTCCAGAAGCTGCCAGAGATCTGTCACCTCATCCTGTGCTCTCACAGAGGCAGGAGAGTGAGGGGCCACACACGCCGAGGTGGGAAGGTCTTGGCGTGAGTGACTAGGGGTGCTGTCACCCCTCACCCCCGACTTCCCAGCAGCACCTTCAATGGGAGAGGGCCTCCAGGGTTGACTTTCTTGGGGGCCTGGTTGTCTCGGTTACCAGGCTGTGTGGGCCAGGAGAGCTGTCTTCTGAGGGAACTGAAAGAAGCTTCTGAGGGCCAGCTGGTGGTGCGAGGGTTACCATGGCTGGATCCCACATGGCCAACCGTGAGGGTCAAGTCCTGGACTCGGCAGCTTGAAAACACACCAGGCACATGAAATCCCAAAAGGAGGGAGAATGGAGGAGACAGGGTTGCGGCATGGCCGTTCCCCCTGGGGAGTGCTTTCTCGCCTTCTCACTTTCTCTGTCTCTCTCCAGTGAGTGCATGTGCTTATAACAAACTAAAACAAAGAAGGAAAAGGGAAGCCGCTCACAGTGCACTCACCCTCTCCTCTCTTTTCTACCCATCCCTGCTCACGGGGCTGCCTTTCTCCCAGAAGTGCCTGCGGGCACGCACCATTGCGAGGTGCCAGGGCTGGAGGGTGGGGGGACTGGTTTGGAGCCTTGATCAAAGCACCTTCTTCCACCCCCAGCACTGGTTCAGGGCCTTGACTGGCCCCAGTGCTGGGGAAGAGCGACAGCTGCCACCCTGGACTGGGCCTGGAGGTGCAAAGGCCGGACCCAGAGGGGAGGGGTCGCCTGCGCGCCGCAGCAGGTGTGCAGTGGAAGGCGTACTTGGAAGTCAGGCTTGAATTTCTCCCACTGTTTATTTTTTAAAAATAATTTTATTTGTTTTTAAGTTTGCTATAGGGCATGCATGCTCACCAGAGAGAGCCACTAGGTCCGGGACTCGAACTGCAGTCAGCCATGTGGGAGTCTGGTGCCTTCACCACCACCACCTGCTGGCGCCCACCCTTTCCTTTAAAATCTGGGTCTGCATGCCGGGCAGGACCACATCTGCTCTAAACAGCCGTGGCGCCCCGCGCCGCAAGGGCAGGTGCTTGTGTGGTTTGGGCATTTGTGTCTCATCTGCCTGAGCCTCCATCTCCACCCTGGTAAATGGGGTCGCACTCCTGATATCCTCGGAGGGCCCCACGGCACAGTCTGCCCGCCGTGGTGGGGTGCAAGCAGCGTCCGGTGCAGACTTCCCAGGGAAGCCAGGACGGGAATTGGCTAGGACGTTAAAGCCACATGTTCATAGTCGCCACGAGAGTGGAGGGAAGGGAACAGCAGACGGTGGCAAGAGCCACCCTCCCTACGTCCCAAGCCCCCAGGTCTGCCCTTTGCGTCCCACAGTAAAGGGGAGGTGGCAGGCCCAGCGCGGGTGATGTGCCTCTGTCTTCCTCATTTAGAGCTAATCAGATTCCGACTGCGCCCCGGGCTCCCTGCGGATGAATCTAATCAGGAGGCTGCCACCTGGAGAGGTCCCACGTCCACTCAGCCTCTCCGCTCAGGGCGGCGCATTTCCCGTCTAGAGTCCGCTCTGCCAGGGGCGCCCCGCAGGACAGAGACACTCCAGCCTTCCAGGAAGGGACAGGACGACTCGCGGGCCCCTGGACGGAACCCACACGGTAAGGGGGCTGCAGGAGAGCTCGGGCACACGGAGAGGGGATGGTCGTGCCATCAGGGCCTGGGGCGGAGGGGAAGGTGGGGAGAGCGGGAGGTAGGGGGTGCAGGAGCAGGTGGCAGGCGCAGGCAGGGCCTTGAGAGGGAGGGAAGGACGGGCATGGTCTGTTCAGGAGACTCTGAGAGACCTGCTGGGAGCACAGCGGGGACTGCAGAGAGAAACTGAGTTAGGATCGGGGTCGGGGCTAGCGCATGTGTCCTATGGCATAAATTAAAAATTTTAAAAAAAGAATGTACATACATTTCTAGAAAAACATATGAACATGTGTAAGGATATACATGAAATGTTGATGTAATTTTTTTGTGTACCCACATTTTGTAAGGGAGTGTGTATTTTACTGCCCTCCCCTGTTTGTTTGTTTTTAAAGATTTTTGCCATGGGGTTCATGTGTTTGCTGGAGAAAGGCAGAGAGAGAAAGAGAGAGAGAGAGAAAGTGAGAAATCACTTCCCAGAGGCCTGGCCGCACCACAGTCACTTATCCTCCAGTCTCCTGGGGTTTGGGGTACACATACCCACATGCCTAGTGTGAGTCACAAGCCTCCAGGCCTGGGACTTGAAACATGGTCGGTCATGTGTGAGTCCAGCGCCCCAAGCACTATGCCCCCTGTTGGCCTTACTCCCCCAGTTTTTTTTTTTTTTTTTTTTGGAGAGGTTTTTCGCTATAGGGCGCGTGCGCTCGCCAGACAGACAGAGAGAGACATAGAGACAGAAAACGAGAAATCACCCCCCAGGGGGGATGGTCACGCCGCAGTCCCTTCTCCTCCATTCTCCTCTCGGGATCTTGGGCACGCACGCACACGCGCCCGGCGTGAGTTGTAAGCCACCGGGTCCGAGACGCGAACCGCGGTCGACTACGTGGGAGTCCAGCGACATAGCCATTACACTAACTGCTGGTTCCCACTCCCCCAGTTTTAATGGTGGGGCTGCCAGCACTGGTCAGACGGGAGAACTGGGAGGGCTGGGAGCAGACAGCCCGGTCACCACAAGGGAGGCGCTGGAAATCCAGCTCCCAAACACTGCAGGGGGAGACGTGTGCCTGTGTTCCGGGGGTCACCAGAAGTCTCGTTCAGTGCCCCAGTGACCCCTGCTGTCACCCTCCCTGCTGCTACCCAGCGCTGCTAAGAGAGGCCAGTAGGAAGCTGTCTAGCGAGGGGCGACTGGCCAGTGCTTGCGGGGTGGCGGCTGTGGCGGTGCCTTTCTGAGGCACCCAGGCTGCTGCAGGCCCCGGAGGCAGAGGCTAAGGAGGCAAGGCTGAGGTTCCCTCCTCCCCCGCCTCTCCTGTCCCAGCTGCCCACGGGCTGGGCACCGTGCAGGTGTGGGGCTGGCTCCCAGGCTCTCTGAACCTCAGGGGAGCTGTGCGAAAGTGGGGACTCCTTGTGGGCTTTCCCAGCAAAGCTCTTTTCAGTCCTCTCTAGAGACTGCTGTCCCTCAGTGTCCACAAGGGATTGGATGTAGGAACCGCTGTGGACCCAGACACCCATGCACGTCCATGTCCCTGTATAAAACGCCGTGTGTTTGCTTATGACCCTGGCACGTCCTCCTGTGTATTTGGACATGGCTGGATGACTTAGCACTCCAAACAAGCGCAAACGCTCTGCAAATACTGCTCTGTTTAATGAGCTCGGTGAGCAAAACAAGCTGTCGGTGCCCGGGACGGACGCAGGCACCACAGCCTCACGGCACAGAGCACGTCAGTGACGGCGGGCCAGGCGCCACGGCGGGGCCAATGCACTCACAGCCGGGCTGGGCCCAGCTGTGGGACCCGCCCACTTTCCTCTGCTAGCGGACCTCGAGTTAACACGCGTGAGGAGTGGTGAGCTCCAGGCCCAGGCACCTTTCCTTGCAGGCTGCCTTTCTGGGTGCCTGAGCTTTGGCAGCCTGCAGGGGGGAGGAGTGTGGCTCGGCCTGCCCTGGGCTTGGAGCAGAGGGGGCCAGCAGGCACAGACCCTGCTCCGCCGTGCTCCTGCCCTGCATCCTGTGTCAGGCAGAGCGGACTGGCTTGGTGCCTTATTCTCAATGGAGCGGAGGCTGCTCTGGGAGATGGCTGGCTCTTCCTCGTCTCCACCCTGGGAGAAAACGGGGGTTGGGAGGTGGTGGTGGTGGCAGGGGCTGGCTCACCACTTCTCACTGCAGATGACCTTTAGAGAAGAAGTGACTGACCTGTGCCTCTGAGCTTCGCTTACTTCTCTGCAATTTCCCTGAAAACCAGCCAGAGAGCCAGGGCCTGAGGAACACGGACGGAAAGCGCAGCCGTGGCCTCGCTCTTGCAGGGACACGCAGGGGCTCTGCTTGCATCCTCACTGCACGTGTCCCGAGCCGGGCCCTGGTGAGGGCGGTGCCTTCCATACGGCTGCTCCTGAGTTTGGACCGCTGCCCAGACCACGGTGGGAAGGGGCTTCAGAGGCCATCCAGGGCTGCTCTGGCAGGGAGCGAGGGGGTGTCAGGAGGCCAGGAAAGCATCTTCGGAGGCTGCTGCTCTGAGCTGTGCCTTTCCTGCAGCAGCCGGCTCAGCATGGAGAGCGGCGCCCGTGTGGCTTCCACCCCTGGAGCGCTGCCTTGCTACGTGGCCCTCTCCCAGCTGCTGGGCCTGACCGTGGTGGCCATGACTGGTGCGTGGCTGGGTCTGTACCGAGGCGGCATCGCCTGGGAGGGCGCCCTGCAGTTTAACGTGCACCCCCTCTGCATGGTCATCGGCCTGATCTTCCTGCAGGGAGACGGTGAGTGCCTGGCCTTGTAGCTTTCCCCAAGAGGCGTTGGTGGGCGTCCTGTCCCTCCCAAGGGCTCTTCCAGCTAGACACATTCATGACTGTGGGAAGGCAGAGAAAGACGCTGGCCGAGAGCCTGGGACACGAAATTGAGATCCGGGCCCTGAGGGTGGTGGGTGGCGCTCCTCTCCGTCCTGCCCCAGCACTGTCATCCTGCTTCAACTGGGAGTGTGTAAGGGGTGTGTGTGCTTCACAGGGCAGAGTACCAGAGCTGGGCCACAGGCGAGGCCTCTTCAGGGTGGCTGGAAGTGGGGGGGATTGGCGCATGTGAGTACGTGTGTGTCACACACAGTAGGGGTTGAGCTGCAGGTGAGCACTGTGTGTCACACATGGTGGGGCTGAGCTGCATGTGAGCACGTGTGTATAACGTGTGGCGGGGCTGAGCTGGGGTGAGCACATGCGTGTCATACGTGATAGGGCTGAGTGGCGGGTGAGCACTGTGTGTCACACGTGGTGGGGCTGAGCTGCATGTGAGTATGTGTGTGTCACACGTGGCAGGGCTGAGCTATGTGTGAGCACTGTGTGTCACGTGTGGTGGGACTGAGCTATGTGTAAGCACACATGTGGCAGGGCCGAGCTGTGTGTGAGCAAGTGTGTGTCACACGTAGTGGGGCTGAGCTAGAGAATCTTTCTCTGGTAGTGTTTGGCCTTCAGCCTGCTGCCTCCCAGCCAAGGAGCCAGGAGGTTGGATCTGTGTCCGTGACCCACTCTTCCTGGTGACAGCCCCGCCCCCAGCAGCAGAACCCTAAGAGGCATTCGTGGCCCCTCTCACTGGGCCTGAAGCGAGGCACACAGGTTCTGCCCTGGGGAGCAGGCACCTGCCTGCTGGAGATCTGGCCAGGCCTCGCAGTATGCGAGTGGCGTAGCTAAATGTGACCCAGAGCTGCTGTCCCCTCACGTGACTGACGAACCCCAGTCCCAGCTTGGAATTCACAAGACACTAACATGAAGGTGGGGTGGGGTGCCTGGGCCTTACTTTACACAGGGGCTAAGGGACGTCACCGCCATTGCTGCCTCCTATGGGGGCAGGAATCACGGCCCCTCCAGGCCTCTTTGGGTGTGCAGAGGCTGGGGGGTATGGGCACACACAGCCCAGGGTGTCCTCTGCGAGTGCCAGGAACTGCCCTTCTCGGCCGTCCTGTGTTGGGTTCCCGGCGGCCCTCTGGGCCTCCCTTCCGCTAAGGCGGCAGCTGAGGCCCATGCACTTGGCACCCTCCCTCCCTCCCCAGCCCTGCTGGTGTACCGAGTCTTCAGGAACGAGGCCAAGCGCACCACCAAGGTCCTGCACGGGCTGCTGCACGTCTTTGCCTTGATCATCGCCCTGGTTGGTGAGTCCCTGGGCGGCGCCTGCTTCTGAGGCTGGGGCAGTGGTGGCTTGGCCACTGGAGCCTCCGTCCAGGACCGTTATGTCCTGCCCTGCCCAGACCAAAGGGGGTTGGGGGACACTGGTGCCCCCATGGAGCTTGTCGCTAAGCCTACAAGCCCGGGCTGGGCAGTTTCCCTGGGCCGTCTCCCCTCCCTTTCTCACCCTGTGGGACCCTGTGCTCACGGAGTGTCTGGGCCAGGCCTGGTGGCGGTGTTCGGCTACCACAGGAGGAAGGGCTACGCTGACCTGTACAGCCTGCACAGCTGGTGCGGGATCCTCGTCTTTGTCCTCTACTTCCTGCAGGTGAGTGCTTCCCGTCGGGGTGGGATGGGGCTGGGGTGAGGGTAGGGGGTGGAGGGGATGTTTTGCAACCCATAGGTGTGCCACAGGGCGCAGGCCCCAAGCCCCAAGGCCACAGCGGTGTGTAAGTACCTTCAGAGGCACCGCAGGCCTGTGGTGGGTGCTGCAGGATCTCACCGGCCAGGGTGTCCTCTGGCCGACTTAGCACGTGCGTTTGGGCAAGGATGCACGTGTGGCCGTCCATGCGCGGATGCACTGTCCCCACAGTGCTGGCGCCTCCCCCAGCACTCTGGTGAAGACACGCAGCAGGAAGAGGGGCGAGCACCTCTGCTTCGGGTGGGGCCGGCGCAGCCCCCAGCTCGGCCGCTTCCTCTCCTTGCAGTGGCTGGTGGGCTTCAGCTTCTTCCTGTTCCCCGGAGCGTCCTTCTCTCTGCGCAGCCGCTACCGCCCGCAGCACATCTTCTTCGGCGCCGCCATCTTCCTCCTCTCTGTGGGCACAGCCCTGCTGGGCCTGAAGGAGGCGCTGCTGTTCCATCTCGGGTGAGTGTTCGGGACGCAGAGCGGGTGGAGCCCGCCTGCCGCTTCCCTGACCTTTGCTTTCCGAGTGGGCTCAGCCAGGTCTGGGGAGGGGCTGGTTGGAGCACCCATGGCATCCCTAAGGTCCGGGAGTGCAAGGCGGTGCGCCTCACTGTCACCCTCGGGTGGCCTCTCCCTTTCCCCTGGCCCGCAGAGCCAAGTACAGCGCGTTCAAGCCCGAGGGCGTGCTGGCCAACGTGCTGGGCCTGCTGCTGGCCGCCTTCGGCGCCGTGGTGCTCTACATCCTGACCCGGGCCGACTGGCAGCGCCCCCCGCAGGCGGAAGAGCAAGCGCTCTCCATGGACTTCAAGACGCTGACCGAGGGGGACAGTCCCGGCTCCCAGTGAGGGCCGTTCAGTCCCCGTGGGGGGCCTGGCCGAGGTGACCCCCGGGTCCTCTGGGGTTCTCCCGTCTCCTGCCCATCCTGCCCCCTCGGAGCGGGGTGTGTGTGGATGTCGCCGTCCACATGAGTGCTGATTTCTGGGGTTCCGGCTTGTCCTCTGCTTCACTTCCTCCCTGCTGCCACAGACCGTCCTGCTGGCCCTGTGTCCCGCTAGCCCCGCAGATGCTTTGGGAACCCGTCCTGGTCACAGAAGCACAGACCCCTAAGGGAGGTGGAGGTGGAGAGAGGGTTCACCTCCAGCCAGTAGATGCCTGGCCTTGGGCCACTGGGACCTAGGGACAGGCCTGGAGATGCTCTGTGTGACATGGAATTCAAACCAGGAGTCCCTTGACTCCGAATAACATGTGGTACAAAGGGTCCAGGGTCCAAGGGATTGGATGTGTCAAGTCCGTGGGTGATCCCGGGAGGCCCCTCAGAGCGGTCGGGGAGGGCGGGCTGGCGGGACCTGTGCAGTGTGCTGTGGCCCAAGTCTGGGCTGCCTGTGGTGGGTAACTCCAGCCCTGGGATAGCTTTGCTGGCAGAGGGGCAGAAGCACATGCTGGATAAAGCAGCCCCTGCCCTCCTGCACCAGCCTGGCCCCACCAAGAGCCCCGCTGCCCCAGCAGCCCCTGTCCTCGCACTGAGTCCGGCCCAGGCCCAGTGGTGCCTGCCAGGCCCAGGGCAAAGGAAGAGCTGCTGCTGTCGCCTCCACTGGCCGGAGCCTGTAGGAGCTGCTTGCCAGTTGCCCCCCACCTCTGAGTTGAAGCCACTGCCTCCCCTCCCTCCCCTCCCTGCCCTCCCTGCCCTCTCCTGCACCGTCTGGGGAAGGTGAGACTGAGTCTCCATTAGCCTCTGGTGACCTGTCGGACAGCGCCCCTCAGCATCCTCTGTCGTCAGCTGAGTCAGTTTGGCTTGGGTCTGGAAGTAGTGTAACGAGAGCACCAACCTCACGCCTCCTGGATGTTCTCCCGGCTTTGAGGTGCGTGGCACAGTGCGACACGGACACTGCGCTGCGGCCAGGAGCTAACATTTCCACACCTCACGTTCTGACAGGGGCTTCCTCACATCTGAATCTGCCTTCGAGAAACAGGCTCGGCTCCTCAGATTTCTGGCTTTGGCTCTGGCCCCGGTCCTGCCTCCAACCAGGTCCCTGCCCCAGCAGGTGGCTGCCACCCCGCCCCCTCCCTAGACTGGGTTCCCCTCCCCTCCCCTCCCCTCCGCATGGAAGACAGCGCTCCCTGCGAGGCTGGGCTGCGGTCTGTGAAGGCAGAGGCTCCACTGATTCACGGCCAGCTCACACGTGTGTTGTCCCATGGTGACATGTGGGACCCCGCCTTAGACACACTGCCCAAGTACACGTCCCCCTTGCCGAACGCTCCAGAGAAACGGAGCAGGAGACCTCCAGGCCTGTGTCCTGCCCCATCTGTCAGTGTCTGTCGGGAACGAAGGCCCCGAGCAGGCTGGCTGTGGTGGGTGGCTCTGTCTGCCGGTGGCCGTCTTCTGTGAAGCCCAGTGTGCTGTTGGTGCCGATGAGTCAATAAACGTCTGCGCAGACCTCTGCCTGTTCACTGACCGCCGCAGGAAAGGCAGCCAGGGCTTCCGGCACTCAGACATGAAGTTGGCCCTCCCGGGGCTGAGAGGAACTCTGGTTGGCCACAGAAGGGAACGTGATGCGGGCGATTCATCTGGGCCCAGGGTCTGAAATAACCCGGGGGTTGTCCGTCTCTGGAGCCAGGGGAGGAGGCCCTGCGAGAACTGCCTGGAGGGCTGCAAGAGCCTGATAAGGGCCTTGGCAGGCATTACCCCAGTACTCAATTGACCTTTTTCATTTTTCCATATGTCTTTGATCCTCAAGAGGAAAAACTTCAGAACAAGCCGAGGGTCCACTCTAGATCCGTGACCCGACTCAGCAGGAGACACGTTTACGGGAGAGTCAGCTGGATCTCACTTACACACTGTGGGCCCACTGAAGGGGCGTCTGGCTCACCACACACGGGGCGCATAGCAGTGCCTCTACCTACAGCCTTACTAAGAGGCACTGGTTAGTGAATGAAAAGGACACAGGGCAGAAAGACTTTTTCCGAGTTCCGTTTGCTTCTACTCTGAATAGCTCTAAATTCAGATTTGGGACAATTTTTTATTTATTTTTTATGTATCAGTACCATTTTCTTTTCTTCCAATGTCCCAGATCCTTAAGAAGCTGGGATTTTGCTAACCACTTACCCATTTTTTATTTTTGTTTTTTAAGAGAGATTTTTTGCTATAGGGGGCGTGTGCTTACCAGAAAGACAGAAAGCTAGCGATCACTCCCCAGGGGGGATGGCCACGCTGCAATCCCTTCTCCATTCTCCTCCCAGGATCTTGGGCACACACGCACACGCACCGAACATGAGTTTTAAGCTACCGGGTATGTTACTCAAACCACGGTCAACTACGTGGGAGTCTAGTGATGTGCCCATTATGCCATCTGCTGGTTCTCCATCTTTGATTTTTACTGAAATAACTGGAGCAGCTGTTCTGACGCAGCGGGTGGTTCCTTCTAGAGTTCTCTCTTCTCTTTGAAGGCAATTCTGGTGTCAGGCTGGGTAACTGTGCGTGGGCCAAAGTCTTCCTGCCTCCCCAGGCTTTGGTTGTGGGGGGAAATGGATGTAGTTACACCACAGGAATGTTTGTTTAGTACAATCTGATGTGTAGAGGAAGTGGTCTTCCTTGCCTGTCCCCGAATAGACAAAGAGGTCACAATGGGGCAGGAAAGGCTGCAGGGCTCAGTGCTGGCCACTTTTGTTTGGTTTTGAAAGGTATTGAGTCTGTAACCAGTTTCAGAAAATCTGCAACGTTTCCATTCACGCGGTAGCTGCCTCGCTATCTATATGATGAGGACTGGAATTCTGGCCAGAATTCTGAAGAATAAAGCCCTGGAAGTAGTGGCCTCCAGTGCTGATTACATTCACCCTTGGGTCTACAGAGAGCGCTGTTCCCCCATCCTTGGGCGTGCACTCTCTAAACTTGGCCACCCAAACCCGCAGCCCACTTCAACTCTGGATTTGGGTGTGGTGGCCGGGTTGGGGTGAGTCTCAGCTACCAAAATGCAACAAGGAGAGGAGCTCAGCGCTCCCTTGGTGTAGGTGGAGGAAAGCTGCTTCCACTGAAGCCCCCCCCTCACTGTGTGCACCGTCTTCACTGACAGACCCTCAGAACCTGCCTCCTGTTCACAGCCTTCTTCAGGGACTACCACAGTGTCTGACGCTGAGGGGGCGCTCAGAAACTTAGTGAATAAATGCTGAAAGGGGTGACTCTGACCCAAATCAGCAGGAATTTGGCTTTGGCCTTTACCGTCAAGTGTTTCCTCAGGGCAGGCGTCCTCAGCACCGCAAGCCTCAGCGAGGGTAAGCCACAAGTCAGCTCCCTGCAGAGACTGTGATGGAAGGAGAAAAGCACCACACCAGCACGTTGTCCAAGTGTTAACCATTTATAAATAAGTACATTTGCTTTCATACATACAGTTCATTGTACAGATGACGATCTGTACACACAGGGCAGGAGATGCATTCGTTTGAACTTTTCACATCTATCTCACACAGCTCACATGTACAGACGAGAAAACTGCTCAAGCAAGTAACAGCGAAGGAAACGTCTTCCTTATACACAGGGCGCTAGATGCCTCTGCCGGGTGTGGGCCGTCCCCACTGCATGAGTTCACAACTGTGTGGTGTTCAATATATCAGGATAGAGAACGAACATGCATTGGATAATATACTGTACAGAGAAAGTCCTTTACATCTGAGTTATAGAAAACCTAGAGGAAACTAAGTGCATTAAAGCTTTTTCCAGCAAGTGTCTTGAAAGGACAGCAAAGAGGAAGAATCAAAATCATATTAGTACAAATCACTCTTTAATTGTAGACTGTACATGTCTGTACTAGTTAAAATCATCTTGGATTTGGAGGAGACGGAACAGAGACAAGAATGCTGTGCTAGATGGAAAGGAGGCCGTGCCTGAGAACGGCACCTGCCCTGAGCCCTACGAGGGATTGGCCCCATTCAGCAGTTATCAGCCAAAGGAAAAAACCCAAACAACAGGAAGTGTAACTTACAGGACTTCCAAAATAACCTGTGAATGAAATGGAGATCTGGAGCCGGCATCTCTAACATTTTTTTTTTTTCTTTCTTCCCAGTAAAATTGATTCATGATAAGGCAGGTACATTCAAGAACTGAATTTTCCAGAATTAACACTGTCTGGTCCTGGGGACTGAAGGGAAAGAGTTGAGTCCCCTTAACCAGATTTTCTGGTTAGTGATTAGCAAAAGAAAAATTCAGCCAGTAAGTGCTACAAAAACAAAGTGGCAAGGCCACTTCCTTTCCAGAGTAGGCCTAGCTGGAAAAAAAAAAAAAAAAGAAAAAAAAAGCGTGATGCTGGCCTCATCTATATGCAGCCAGCTACAGCCTGGCAGGTCAGCTTGTGGAGAAATCAGAGTCAGCAGGAAGAAATGAGATGACACGGGTGAGGAAACATGAAAGTAACACTTGATTTTTGGTGTCCAATTATGCGTTCATTTGGTACTGACTTCCAAAGCTCGGATTGTGGCCATCGTGTGACCACACATCTCAGGGTGGCTCAGCCGCTGTGAGGCATTGGACACCGCAATGAAGGTTACCAACACTTCAGCCCTTGAGTGGTCTGTGTTATAAAAGGAGTTGATGAAGACCCAGTGAGTATTCAAGTAGCTCTGCACAGTGGCTCCACCAGCCCCATTGTGCTTGTGTCCAGGCCCCCAGCCAGCCACCTTATCTTGGAAGCAGCCAGAGCTGAGTTCAAGGCATTGCATGGTGAAGGTTTCCATGACACGTCTTTGTAGGTAGCTCTTACCCCTAAGCCCTTTGTTCACTGCTGTTAGTCATGGCAGACAGTTGGTCTGGAATCCCTAGAGGAAAAGGAGAGCACGCCATACCTCCCAGTGAGCACGCCACAGGGCGGCATGGCCCGCGCGGAGGCAGCGGAGGCTGTGGAGGCTGCCTTGGCAGGCCGGCTTCTTGAGAAGTGGGCAGTCCCAAAACAGACAGGCGGGGTGGATGAGGCTGCTGAGCACTGGGCACCTCAACAGGAGACGGGGCATGGGGCGGGCACGTCTTGCTCCCCGGGGAGCCTGTCCATTTTGTGGCAAAGATTCAGTGAGCAACTGATTTTGTCCAAGGCATTTCTGCAGTAGAAAAATAACTGTCTTTGAATCAGACCACCCAACTGTGACATCTCTGGACTTACAAAGTTGGAGGCTGAGAGGAACTGGGAGGAAGGATGAGGACGGGCGCTCAGGGGGAAGAGGGGCCTGCTGTATGCCCAGCCATCCACCGGAGCAAGCGCACTCTAGCCAGTCTTCTCCCTGCCTCTGCCTGGCTCAAAGCCCACAACAGGTACTGTTCAAAGTGTTTTGCCGCAGTGGGAACAGGTGCATGAAGACCCCTTTTGGGCCTTCGTTCCTTTCTTCCAGAACCTCTGAGCCTACGGGGCTGCCTGCTGCCCTGGAGGTGGCTCCTCTGAAGGAGACAGCGCCATCTTTGCTACCAGATGAGCGTGGTGCAGAGCCACAGTGACACCCAGTGGTAAGGTATGGTGAAGCACAAGTGACGCCCACAGATCCCACTGTATATGACTAAACCTAAGGAAAAATACTTATGGATATTAAATTAGATACTGATTAATTTTAACTTTTCTATTGGGTACATTTCTGGAATATAAAAATACCAATATTTAGAGGGGAATTCATAAACTACTATACAATATAAGGACTGAGAATACCTTTCTCTAAGCTGTTCTGTTTACAATAATTTAGGAAAAGTGTTCGATATTCCAGGCTTAGCTAAATTAGCAAACTTGTATATCTGGACAGCTGGCCTGGGGTACTGTACATAATTCTAATTAGTGGGATTTTCCTGAGCCATCGAGTTTAAGTTAAACACATCTAAAAAGAGGGGCACGTGGGAGAGGAGCAAGGGTTTGTGCTCTATTAACTGGGGCTTTAATAGTGCACATCTGCAACCCGGACAAGGTACAACAGCAGATACAAAATGGTCTCCATTTTGTCCATGCCAAATTCTCATGTTACACAGGTTTCCCTTTACTTTGTAAATAAACATTAATTTTTAATTGTTAATTGTGTGCCTTACTGATCCAGTAAATAAAGTAACCATGTCTCAGGAGTCCCTAAGAAAATTGCTGGAAAAGCACTTTAAAATCACTGCAAATTTTTTTGTACTTAAAAATTCATAATCTTTTTGATGCTTATATACAACAGTTATTTCTTGTGCTATAAATGTTGTGATCCACTGCTTGATTTCTTTTCCTTTTTTTTTCTTGAAAAATACACTAAAAGACGAGAGCAGTTCTGCTATTTTTCTAATGAAGACATTACTCACACTTAAATATCCAGTATTTATCAGTTACAAATTCAAACAGTAAAGTGCACCCATTTATAGACTCGATGTGATGGAGACCCTCTAGTGCAGGAATTCTGAGCATACTATCTGGTGAGGAACCTGTAAGCTGAAGTCTGTCACCTCTGCCTCTGTTTCAGAGTGGTGTGAATTGGGTGAGTGGAACTTACCAGTTTCATCTGAAAAATTTCCCCCCACCTGAAGCAGCCGGACACGGATTCAGCAAGTGTGTTTTGCTGGGGAAGGGGCATCTCTGAAATACAGTACTAAGATCATCCCATGGCAGTGAAGTAGCGAACCAGGGCACAGGAAGTCTACTTACAAGGACAGATATCATCTCCTGCCCCAATAAGCTCCAGTGGACATTTTCTAGTCAAAAACAACTGGCACCCATTTAGTGGTATCCACTCCCTTAGGATGGCTAAAGAATTGCATTTTGACTGTTGACATTTTAGGTGTTGTGCCCAATAGGGTATCGATAGGGTGTAGACCCTAAACCTCCTGCTTGTCCTGGAAAACCAAGAGAGACCCTGGGAGAGGTGGCATTAGTGTATACCTGTAAAACTACAGGACCCACTTGGCTAGGTGACTGCAGACAGTGTGTGACAGACCACACAGGCAGGGGCACTTTTCTAAGACACTGAGAAATTCTAAAAAAATACAGCCACTCCTCAGTGAGAGGTGGTTAAAAAGGGATAAGATGCAAACAGAACAACAGGGCTGAGACCTGGCTGGAAAGGGAGCTGGGAGGCTGCTGGGCTCCTAGCTATGGGCTATGCTGTAGCTCATCTAATGAGACGAGAGAGAGAGAGAGAGAGAGAGAGAGAGAGAGAGAGAGAGAGAGAGAGGGAGAGGGAGGGAGGGAGGGAGGGAGGGAGGGGAAGGAAGGGAGGACACTGAGGCCCACCCTGGTCTGGTGGAGGCAGAGGCAGTCCTTAAGCATCAGGGAAAATGGAGTCTGGGTCTTGAATTAGCCCAGCTGTTTGTTTCCAGCACACAGAGACAAATCCTGGCCTGTCCTAGGCTTGGGGATGGAGGGCTCATCTATTTGGCAGAATCTGCTTAGTGAGGAAGTGTTTCTGATCTCAGCTTCACACTCCTTGTATCTTAAGGCTCCTTTCAGAGGCCACTATTACAAATAAGTCTGGCCACAGCTGGGTTTGTATTCAGGAAACTGCCCTTCCTGTAGCCCTTAACTAACAAGAGCAGAACGGTTCCCAGTAACAGAGAACCAGTGCCCTTTGTTTACTTGGTTGGGTTGGTTGTTTAGTTTTAAGAGCTGACGCGTAGCCAGTACCAGGCCTGAGCTAAGGCTTTGGTTTCAGTGTTTTTGCCTCCACTTAGTCGTGGCTTCAGCCACTCAAAGGCTGGTTTAGCAAAGGACCGAGACCTAGAAGATGGTGGAGAGTGACTGGGTCCAAACCCTGTTGTCCATCTTTTGCCCTACCCAGGACTAAAAAACAGGGCTTTTCTTCACCCTGAAGCACTTTTCGTTATGTCTGATTTTCAAATATCACCCTTTACCCCCCCAAACACTCTTAAAAAAGGAGAGAATTCCTGTAATAAGTGATAGTGATACCATAGACCTTGAAAATGGAATTTAGCACATTTGGTAACAATGGAAGGAGTGCAATAGTCCTGGGTGGAAACTCTCGGGACCAGTTTTTTAGGCTTAAGAGAATCCAATTTGCTTCTCAAAGAACCAATTTTTTTACAGCACTATCTGCATTTGCAGAAAGAAAGGGAGAAAAAGAAAAGAAGAGAAAAGAAAAGAACCAACCAACCAGCAGAACAAAATCTGGCTATAGAAGATTCAGCTGACAAGACCCCTGTAGCAGCCAACTTTGGGAAGCATTTGGGTTTTGCAGAATGTGACGCTCAGTGATGTGTCAGGGTATAAAAGTAGACAGATTTTCTATGGCCTTTTGCTGAGAATTCAAAGCTACCTCTCTCGTTTTCTATATATTAATTTCCCTCTCTGACCCCTGGAAAACTCAGTGGTTCATGGTTGGCTAAAAACAGAGAATAACTCTCTGAATTCTTTAAAAGCATCCATAATTCTAACCTAATTTCCTTGGCTGACCGAAATATTTAAAGGGGTGTTTTCTTACTGTTATAAAATGCCTCTTGGAAAATCAATATAGTGAGTGACATTTCAAATAGTTGTATTTGGGTTTTCTTCCAATTTAACAGACTTATTTTCTCCTTCTCACTCCCTGATCCCTTCACCCCCATAGGAAGACCAGCAATAACCCCAGTGAACATTCTAGACCTGGTGACTGCAGGGAGCTGGCAGTCTGGGAGGAGCCACGGCACGAGAGCACAGGGCCGGCTATTTGGAAAACACCGGAGAAGAATGCAAAGGCAAAGGGCATCACACTTTCTAAAGTTCCTAGAAGAAAACGAACAAGGACATCTCATTAAAAAAAAAAAAAAAAAAAAGAAGGAAAAAGACATTTTACACAACAAGAACATCAGTGAAAGCGATTGTCTCCTGGAGAAAGCTGACCAGTGTGTCTGATCTCCCTGGGTTAAAGCACATGACACAGAAATCTTCTCGTTGGCGTCTGAAGAGAGGGAGAGAGCGTGTGGCTGGGGCAGACAAGAGAAACTGAAGTCCTGGCTCCTGGAGGCCAGCTTCCCAGTCGGCTGCATGCAAAGGATTTCCGCATGTGGGCTGCCACCTCTGAACACCACACAGAGACTACATGAGAAATTAAGCTGGAGAACTACCTCAGATGTGGAAACCAAGCCTGAAAATGTGCAGTGAAAACATACGGGTCTCACTCCAACAAATGTCTTTTAAACATTAGACTCCACAAATGGTCTCTTTGGTTTGATAGGGGATGTCTGCCCTTGCCGGGAGTCCCGGGACAACTGCCTGTACAGGTTGTCCTGGTATGCCTGAGCCACAGGTAGGGTCCGAGCCACCTTCACATCGGGGTAGGAGGAGGCCTGGCTGACTCTCTCCAAGAGGTCTCCACGGGACCCATTCGCCAGCATCCCATGGGGGCTGTAATAATCGTCCTCCAGCAAATGGCCATTCTGTGCATTGTTGGTTTTGTTATAAAAGGCAATGTTGCTGATGGATGACGGAGGGCTGAAGGACTCAGGCTGAGGAAGGCTGCCTGGAGAGGTGGGGCTGAGGACGGTGTCCACGGAGGACACTGCCCAGGTCCGGTTCTGCTGGTGAAGGTGGGGGTACTGCTGAGTCCGGGCTGTCTTATCTATGATCCCCATGAAGGGTGTGGTCCTGGATCGGGTGGGCTCACTGGGGTAACCTCCCTGAGTGGGAGACACTGGTGACAGCTCGTCACATGACCTGTCATACGCCGGTTTCAGTGGGATCTCCATTTGCTGAATCGAGGAGGACGGCCGGAAGGTAGGAGTCAGGTTGGAGGTGGATGAGATGCTGTTGCTAGATGGAGAGAAGCGCAGGCCCACGCTCTGGGAGTGCAGCAGTGGCCTGGGGGTTGGGGGGTGGGGCTTGATTTCATTAGGGTTGACACTAATAGGTCTTCTGATTAAATGTGACACATCAGGGGATCCTAATTGGCTGGACGAACGCTCCAGATCTAGTTTCGAGTGACAGACTGGGTAGTAGGATGCTGACTGGCTACGCCCAATCTGTGGCGTCTGGCTGTATCTCATGCCACCTCGATATGCTGAGGAAGGCCGCTGTGGAAGATCTTCTTTGGTCAACCCTCCATGCTGGCAGATGGCACCTGCACTCAGGCTGGCTTGGACGTGCTGCACAGGTCTCCCATCCCCTACAATGCCTCCGATTGACCCTTGATAAACCAGCCGGCTCTGACTCACGCCTATGTCTCCTTGTGAGGACTGGTATTTAGTAGCCATTGAATGGGCCACTTGGCCATAGGCTCCTGTGGGGATGACCGTGCTTGAATGAACTGCCGAACTGGGCTGGTTACTTCTCACAATCTGGGCCTTGGCAGGCTGGAGCCTGAGCCCTTGCTGGGGAACTGCCACAGGAAGCTGAGGCATCTGGTAGGGCCGCTGGGCCATTTTGGACAACGGAGATTTCGGTCTGCCAGGAAGCTGACTCACATTTGTTTCTTGCTGATAACGCACGGGTGAACCAGACTGGGATCTGTAGACACTCATGCTTTCAGCTGGAGGGCTGGCCCGATACTGAGGGCCTCTTCGGAGAGGGGAAGGGGGAGGGCTTGGGTATTCTTTGCCCTGCCCTCCCACAGGAGGGGGGCTAAAACGATACGATCCACCCTGATGAGCTGGGGAAGTATGTGGTGGACTAGGCCTGTAATGAGAGTTCTGGTGAGTTGGAGAAAGAGCAGGTGAGGTGGACTGATAGCCTTGTCTAGTGGGAGAACCTACAGAACTATTGGACCGGAAGTCAAAGACCTGATGAGAGCCGAGAGGTGAGCTAGAGATGTAGGCAGAATCCCGATGGGCTGGGGAGGAGGGTGGGCTCTGGATTATTGGGAGGCCCTGACTGGGCCGAGCTTCTGTCTGGAGGCCGATGGAAACATTTTCGACCTCCTGTTCCAGGTACTCCTCCTCAAATATATCTTGTACAGAGTATATATCTTCATGCTGCGGCTCAGGCTCCGTCTCTTCTGGTAACTCCTGCTCAGGCGGCGGCGGTGGCGGTGGCGGTGGCTGCTGCTGCTGCTGCTGCTGCATCTGCCTACACTCTTCTTCCACTCTCATCAGAAGTCTCTGGATCTCACGGTTGTTTGGACACAGCTTGATGGCCTCATTCAGGTCCTCTAAGGCTGCTGCAAACTGTCTGCTTGACAAAATGTAAAACAGGAACTGGAGTTATTCTGAATCAACAAGAATCATCAAACGCTGAGAACAAGGTCACTATTTCAGAGAACCATGGTGGGATCTGTGGGGGTGTTTGGGTTTAGTTAGATTTGTCAAGAAAGAGACAGTAGGCTGCCATTCTAGAAGGGCCCAGAATAATCCGCTAACCCATTCAGCCTTCATCTTCCTTCTTGCCTCTCTGGGACTAGTGGAGAAATGTCTCCACTGGGTCAAGTCCAGCCAGGCCCTTCAGGAAGAGTCTCTTAGTGCCCGAATGCACACTAGGAAGTATGAGGGTTGGGTGGGGTTGTCATTTACAGGGTCACTGTCAAGTAGCTTAGAAATGAAACAATAGCTACATTTAGAAATCTTGATGATTCAGAAGTTTTTCTTTATATTCCTAATACGCTGGCTCCGAATTTCAGGCCCGCTCTGTCCTCGGCAAGAGCGCTCTCCTCTGCCCTTCCTACGCCTCAGCCCACAGCACCGCTGGAGCTCCACTCCATGACTGTGCAGCAGGCTTGCTGACCAGGAGGCTCGGGTCTGGAGCTGGGCCTGCTCCAAAAGATTCCAATTTAGCAATGAGGAAATGAGCTGTCAAGAGATATTGCCATCTTCTCTACTCATATTACCTGGAAAAGGGGCACCTGGCCTCACGGGAAAGGAGCAATCCAGGGACAAGAGAATTCAATAGTTAAGTTTCTGTGAAAACCTGGTTACCCCAGCTAGTTAAGACTAATGTCACTGTCACCATCGCTAGCCTCAACCTGGGTTTGATTCCTAGGACCGTATCCATCCGTGTTTCAGGCAGTGCGCCTAAAACGGTCCTTCCTGTGCAGAGTTTGGGAGAGGGGTACAGCTGGGCAGGAGGCATCCAGGAGGGGGACAAGTTACCAAAGTCACTGGTGGCAGGTTCTAGGTTCATCGGGAGGCTTTCCTGCCCAGTGGCCAGACTGCAGCAGACGGCACAAGGAGCAGCGGAGCAGTGTTTCCCTCGGGCCCTCTCAGTGCCGGCCACTGGCGGCCAGGACCTCCTGCCTCCGTGTGTGTGTATGGGCTGGTGGTGATTTAGGGTGGAAAGGAGGTTTGGTGCCACCAGACTTGAGGAGAGACCTAGAAGGAATATTCAATAACCCAGGGATTCCCCAAATGTCCACAAGAAAAGAAAGAAGAGCATGTGATGTTAAGTCCCCCATCTCCCTGGTAGATGTTTTGCTTAGGTGACCTCTTCTTCCAGTCACTGGTGTCTCTTTATGCTATCTGCTTTGGGGGTTGAAAAGGGATGGAGACAGAATAGAGGCTTCTTGGAAGAAAGTGCTGTTCTCCAATAATGGAAAAACGTTTTTCTCCCAGTGTAAAATGCTCTTGGTCTCCATGGCCCAGAAGACATGCCAGTCCTTTGCGGAACACTGTGCTACTAGAGCCGACCCTGCAGTGTGGCCCATAGGCCTCAAGGATGGAGACGTAGCTGGGTGCCTATGCCCCGGGCGCCTACATTGCCTTGGCCAGATTTTCAGAAAAGAGACCTCTTGCTTGTCACCCTCTCTCTCTCCTCACCTGCTGCTGCGTTTGGCCCTTGCTCTTGCATAGTAAGCTTCATAAGATTTCGGTTTCAGCTCCAGGGCCTTAGTAGCAAATTCCTCCGCCATTCCAAAATCCTGTCATTACAATAGGTGTGCAAATAAGTCATTGAAGAGATATAAAAAATAGACAACTTGGGAATAAAACAAATAATATGTACATTCCTTTGACATTTATGGATGGAACACCTGGCATTCTGGACATGCCTGACACGGCTCTTGCCATGTGGCCCACAGACTGAAAGTTTCTTCTGCCTCTGTTCTGGGCGGCACTGCACTTGGTGGACTCTGTCCGCCCATGGAATCAGAATACTTCTAGTTTGTCCTCTCTCTGCCCCTTTCTAACACAGTTCTTTTCAGTCCAGAAGCCGAATGCCAATCCTTTATAGCGAAGCTCCTGAAGCTAGAAATCTAGCTCCTGTTACATCTGCGTGTATGAGGCCAACACGCACGCACACGCGCACACACACACACGCACACCTGCGCGCGCATGCACACACACCTCTCGTGGACCCTCCTGCCCCCACACCTCCATGCTGTACCCACCAGACCTTGTGGTCTGAGGGTGAGAACATGAAATCCAGCATGACAGGGTGTGAGAAAGGAGACTCGCATTGACTGGAGACGAGCTGGAGTGGGGACATCAGACAGACTCGGCCACCTGCATAACCCCTCCAAGCCTGCTGTGCATTTTATCAGCCGCACCTACTTCAGAGATAAGGTCCTTAAAAGGACCAAAGAGCTCCTGGCTCAATAAATTGTAGTTGCTTCCTATCTCACAGAGGCTTCTTTAACTCGTTCTTCCTATCTAGTTTCTTCCTAAGGAAATATTTAAAACAGGAAATGTGAAACAAGAATTCTGGCCATGACTGGGGTATGTGCCATCACTGAGGCTGCTGGAGGAACTGGTCTCCAAGCTGCCTGTCCTCACTCTGAGAACTCTGGGGTACAGGGAGCAGGGGGAAACCCCTGACTAAGTAGAGTCCATGGTTTTCAAGATTTCCTAAAATACTAATCTAAAAGGGAAGATTTTCTCTTCTTTTAATATGAAAGTCATAGAATAGCATGGGAGCCTCCAGTCATACTCACGAGTCCTAAGGCAGAAAACAAGGCCTAAAGCAGAACAAAGGCCTGGGCATAGGTAAACATTAAAAAAAAATTAATGGGAAATTTTCTCCCAAAGATGGCAAATGTCTAGAACTTAGGACAGTGTTGGTTCACAGGAGGTGATTATTAACTGTTTTTGAACAAATACAGAACTGGAGAGGAAGCAGTCTACCTTATGTGGGTCATCTTCTATCCCTACTCTGTTTCTAACCTCACTTCTTTATTTTTTCTTTGGAGACAACTATGTTTCTAGGAATATTAGAGCTTTTTTTTTTGGGGGGGGGAGGTTTTTGCTATAGGGTACGTGCGCTCGCCAGAGAGACAGAAAGCAAGAAATCACCCCCCCAGGAGGTGGCCATGCTGCAATCCCTTCTCTTCCACTCTCCTCTTGGGATCTTGGGCACACACGCACACAAGCCTGATGTAAGTTTAAGTGGCTGGGTCTGGGACTCGAACCGCATTCGACTACATGGGAGTCCAGCGACATAGTCAACTGCTGGTCCCATATTAGAGCATTTTTAAAAAGTATATTATGTAAGAGGGAAAAAAGAGATCAGCAGGTTGGCAGCAAGTTGAAGTTTTACCTCACAGGCTGGTGCCATGTGAGACCCTGGGTGGTGTTTCTCCTTTTGCCCAAAGAACTAGAGTACGACAACCTCACTGCCTCCCCTTAGGAATCCCATTCTACTCTCTGAAGAAATCTTTTCCATGGCCCCACTGCCCTCTGTACCCAGAGGCAACTCGGCCCCCTCGGGGCCATGACTGTGTCCTCTGAGATAGCCACAGCAATCTCTGGACTCTTTCATGGTCAGATTTTAGGGTCTAGAATGGATGAAAGACACAAATCATCTTTCTGGAATTGACAGCAGATGCTTGCCACTGAGGTGGAAATCTTGTTTGAGTACAGCTGGGTTCTTTATTCATCAGTGTTCCTGTCTGTCTGGATTACTTCTACCTTCTGAGGTCTGTGAGATCTCAGGCTGGTGGGTGCCAGGGCTATTGCTAGGATGTGAGAGAGGGCTCCCGGCTAGGGGTGTCCGTGTGCTGAGGGAGCAGTGGCTGTGGGTGCCCCAGACTGTTTCTGCAAGGTTGGCAAGAAGGACCAAGGACTGGGGAGATGATAAAGGGCCAGGATGGGTCTAAGATTACCTCCAGGACAAGAAAGGACAGAGTACCTGGAATGAAAGATGAGGGAAGGGGAACAAAAGCTTAAGAACAGCTTCAAAATTAAACCTTACGTCCATGGTCCCAAGCCCTCTTTCCAATCCCTCCTCAAGTGACTGGGAAGTATACTAGGAAGGAAGAGAATGACTATAATTCATACGTAACTACAGCTGGAATTCTGGAGACCACTGCTCTTACATTTCCCCAAAGGCCAGGAAACTGACTTAGGGGGATGACAGGAGGGTGACAGCATCCCAATCCCTTTCAGTGGGAATTATGAAAATTCGGAAAGCTACAAAGCGTTCGCAGCATTAACTTCTTAAAAGTTCGATGTAGACTATATTTAGACTTAATTTCTTTCAAATTGCAAATGTCAGTGCTCTGTGAAGGACAACCAAGTTCCAAATGGGGCAGAGGAGGATTTCAGGGGCTGGTAAGAGCTAGTGAGTGACATGGACTGCCAACTTCTAGGGCTACAGATAGGGGCGGGGATGAGAGGGACTTACGTTCATTTTCCTGCGACATCGAGAGAGGTTGAGGAGGAGAGACACCTTTAGTTCCCGGAAGGTTTTCAAGTCCTCACCAAACCCTTCTCTAGGGAATTTCTTCAGAGCGTACTGGTAGCGCTGGGCAGCTTCCTTTACTTTACCTTTCTGACGGGAGCACAAGACGGCAAAGCACACTGTTGGTCTGGTGAGCAGCTGGGCAAGTACGTCCCTCCTCCCTTCCTCCTCTCTGCAGTTGCTACGAAGAGTTAACCCTCCCAAACACCAGCCAGGGAGATGGGCTGGCCCTGACTTAGAGAACAGAAGGGAACTTACCTGACAGGAAAGGCAAGGTTCAAAAAGTTACCCAAGACAAGCCAGAGAAACAAATCCTTGGTGAATAAAAGGTCCTGGATCCCACCTTCCCAACTGGATTCCAAAGGGGCTGACCTTACTCACTTCAAGTTCATTTTTCTTGACCTCATCTCCCTGGCTGCATGTGATTTCCGAGTCCCCAAAGCTCTAAAGTTATACTTCTTCCTTACATTTCTGGCCTGTCTGAAGAACTCTTCTAATCTGATGTTCCATTTTGCCAGCCCTAGGAAGAGACCAATCTCCTCCTCACAAAGAATGTAGGAGCTGAAAGAGTCTAGCTGTTGCTTCTATAATCTCATGGCATAAAATAATCTCCATCAGATTTCCCCATTTTTGGAAAGCAAAGGGTAGGGTGATATTAGAGAAGTGAAGCTTAGAATATATGATTCCATCTGGCTTTGTAGGAGAGATTTTCCATGATGAAGTAAATCTATGACCAATTTGGGGGTCTAGCCACAGGGGCCTTGAACTTTTCTTACATTTTATACCTGAAAATATAAGAGTCCAGACAGTTGGAAGAGCTTTTCCATTTCCATATTTCTACTGTGGTAACAGTAAGAATTATGCCTATTTTCATTTGAAGACAGAATTCCTTGCCTTAGCACACCAGAAGTTATGCTATAACCAGGGTTAGGTTGAGAACAATGCCATTCCCAGATCTATAAATACAACATCTAGAGCACTGAGATCCTCCTTTGAACTCCTGTGGAATGAAGGGTAGGTCAGAGCTCAAGCTTCTGTGAAAGCCAGAGTCCTAGATAACCATTGCTCTCACTTATGCATTACCCAGGAAACAGAGCTCTGCCCAGGAACTCAGACGCTCCTGACCCAAGGGGGAGAACATGCTTCACATTCATTTCCTCATCTTTTAGGTCTGGGGATGTCTCGGTGATGCCCACTGCCAAAACCTGGGCTGGATCTGTATGCGCCTTCAGGAGAAGATGAACCAGCTCATCTGAGTAGAGGGAGAAGACTTCGACATAGAAAGTATTTTTTTTTTAATTAAAAAAATTATTTTATTTAACTTTATTTATTTATTTTAATTTGACCAGAGAGGGACAGAGTGAGAGGGCGGTGTGTCTGTGTGTGTGGGGGGAAGACAGAGAGAGAAAGAGAGAGAGAGAGAGAGACCAAAAGCGAGCAAGCCGCCAAGTCTGGAACTCAAACCGTGGTTGGCCATGTGGGAGTCCAGCACCCTTAACCACTATGCCACCTGCTGGCCCCCATAGTATGTTCTTAAGGAACTTCCTATACGCCATGAGAGTTTGCATTTGTTGGGTATGGAGCCTTCAGCTTGAACTGTGCATACAGAAAGACTCTACTTTTGTTGTTGTAGTCATTCAGTGAGTGACTGCAAACACATCTTGTAGTTGCTTTTGTCTTGGTTTCTTTACCATATTCAAGGATGCCAGTAAGCTATTATTCCTATAAATTTTTTGTTTTTTAATGCTGGCAGGGGGCACATATGCAAAGGAGAGAGAGAGAGACACAGACAGACAGACAGACAAGAGAGAGCACCTCCCATGGGGAATGGTCACACCATAATCCCTTCTCCTCCACTTCTTTCTGTGTTTGGGATTTTGGGCATACACACACATGCCCAGTGTAATTCTCAGGCTGCTGGGTCTGAGAAACTAACAGCATGGTTGGCTATGTGAGACCCAGTTGCCTTAGACTGGCCCCTTATAGACTTTTTTAAAAAGAGGTTTTTGCCTTAGGGTACATGTGCTCACCAGAGAAAGAGACAAAGATAGTGACAGGAAAAGTGAGAAATCACCCCCCATGGGGAATGGTCACCCTACAATCCCTTTTTCTCCATTCTCCTCCTGGGATCTTGAGCATGCACACAAACACGCCCTGTGTGGTTTTGAAGCCACCAGGCCTGGGATTTGAACTGTGATGGCTATGTGGGAGTCCAGCAACATAACCACTGTACCATCTGCTGGTCCACCTATAGTCTTTTTAACCTATGTATATACTAAACATGAAAACTAAGATCAACAGAGTGGAAATAGCCACAGCACCTGATTTTACTTTTCTTTTCCCATGAGTTCTGCAGGCCCATGAAGCAGATCCCACGTCAAAAGCTATACAGACACCTGTTAGTGACCAGGCAAAATCAAGGCTCTGAGTTGGTCAGCTGCAGGCCTGTGTAGGCTACTCTTGCTCTCTTTCTGGGAAAGCAAAAACCCAAGATCCCCAACTTAGGAGCCCATCACTGAGGAATGGTACTCTTCCTTTTCTCATTTAGAGCAAAGGATGAGAATTGTCAGGACTTTGGAAGATTCTACAGATAGAAAAGTTGACAGCCGTTTGAGGAAGCTTTGTTCCCCCCTCCCCTCACCTTATAAAACATGTCCCCCTCTTCCATCAGCTTGCTCAACAGGATGATCATGATGTCTGGTTTGGAGGTGGCCATCGCCCATGTGGCTGGACCTGTAGTGTACAGGATGCATGATGGGTAAAAAACTCATACAATGTAAGGGTGGTAGAAAGCTAGGTGAAAAAAACACCCTGGGGGAATTTCTGCTGAGAGAACAACTTGCTCCGCAATAATTACCTCATCTTTTAGACCTGGGAGTATTTTAGTGACTCCCACTGCCAAGAAGCTGCACTGGATTTGTATTCACCTTAAAATAAGAATATCTGAACTGTCCGAACTTGTACCACAGGAGGGCAGCAAAGCCTGCATGTTGTGTGTGGGCAGGCAAGGGCTTAGTGTGTAATTATTTTAAATAAGGAAATCGGGAGAAAGAGTTTACATTGAATGTCACCACAAGGTTTGAAAAATCCAAAAAGGGCAATTTATTTTAGATCTGGGATTCAAAATTCCCAAATGTTATGCCTCTTGATTCTTAAATATGTACTTTACAGAAGGGAAATCATGAAGACTAACAGCTCCCTTCGTTTATAAGCACCAAATAGGACTTCCTGAGATTTGCTTTGAGCCAGGAGCACGGTTCAAATGTCACACGGATGTGAAACAAACCAACGTTATTGAAGACTATTTTATCCACAAAAAGAAAGAAAAGGTTAAACTGATTAGTTTACAGATGCTGAATTATTTACCAACTAAGCTTGTCAGGGTTAGTTATCAAAAGTTCAAGTTATTCTCTACAACAGTCATTAAAAAAAAATCTTCTTTTAAGGTGAAGTAAATTAAAAGATTAGAGGTGTAGGGAACTCATGCAGGCTAAATCAAAGAGGAGAAGGCAAAGCTGACCAAGCCATCAGACCAGGCCTGATGCTGACAGCGGTGAAATATACCTCGTGGGCGACTCGGTAACGTCTGACAACCTTCAAAGAAAGGAGAAAACAAAAAGTTGTAGGAGAGGAAAAAAAAATGGATGAAGGTGAAGGAAAAAAAAAAAAAAAAAGAAGAAGGAAAAAGCAGCAGTGAGAGGCAGGCAGCAAAAAAGCCAGCAAATCAGCCAACCCCGTCTACAGGTCTGTGGGGGGAGCAGCTGGGATGGCGGCAGCAGGGACCGGAATCTGAAGCACATACAGAGCGAGGGAAGGCAACGGCTCGTGGCAGTGCAGGGATCCAGGATGCTTACAGGGTGGGGCTGGCACAGAGGAGCGCTAAGAGGTGCTTAAGGTCTCAGTAGCCTCCTGGTTAAAGCTACAAGGGGTGTGGCAGAGAACCACGAGATTCTGGACACGGGGTACTGCAGACCATGGCTCGGAGGGTCCTTTCTCTGGGCCCAGAGCCTCTCTGATCAACTGGACAATAAAGGGGCCAGGGCAGAGGGAGAGCTATACACACTCACACCAAACACCCAGGGCAGCCAGACCACTGGGCCAGTCTGGCCCCTGGGCACAGATGGCCAACACCTTCTTCCTTTACCCTACCTATCTTGGCTCCTTTCTTCAGAAGAGTGACGACGACGGAAGTGTTCCGGCACCCCACTGCTCTGTCCAAAGGACGCATTCCGCTGTAGTCGACATGCTCAATCATGGCCCCATGATCCACCAGGAACTGGACCTAGGACATGGATCAATAGAACAGTCAACATAGATATGTGCTATTATTATTTGCTATAGGGAATGTGTGTTTGCCAGAGAAAGAGAGAAAGAAAGCAAGATAGAGAGAAAGTGAGAAATCACCCCTTAGGAGAGATGGCAATGACTCAATCCCTTCTCCTCCATTCTCCTCTCAGGATTTTGGGCCAACACACACAAGCACCCAGCATGTTTTTCAAGTCACCAAGTCTAGGACTTGAACTGCTCAGGTGGCCATGTGAGATCTAGCCACCTTCACCACCTGCCACTGGCTGGCCCAATTCTTGGTCTTTAATAGTATTTTGAATATTTCTGCCCTCTAGCAGGTATAGCTGGGAACTCTGTATCAGGAATCATCAAAACATACTCTACCTTCAACCCTAGATAGTATTACGGGGGGAGAACACTCCCCCCATCTCTGTGTTCCTGAGGCTTGTTGAAAGGTACTCACCACCTCAGCATCACCATAGAAAGCTGCCAGATCCAGCGGGGTGCGGCCATTCTTGTCAGCATGATCTGTGGCAGCTCCATTATCCACCAGAGAACGTACTACTGAGAGATGACCCTTCAGACAAGCCCAGCTTAGGGCTGTTAATCCTTCTTTGTCCATCAGAGCAATGGAGGCACCTACAAGAGCAAGTGATAACACAGGATTGTGGAGACAGGAAGGTTCATAGCAGGAGGGAACATTAACACCTGAGCTAGTATTCTGCCCAAGAACACCTTCTGTTTCTGAGTTATTTCCATTTTAGGATTGGTCTCGGTATCTCAGTCGTATCTCAATAAAAGTGTTAAAAAATGGATTCTACAAGTTGTTAATAAGAGTCCAGATGTTTTACCAGGTATTCAAGGTCTTCTGCAATTTTAGAGACAGCTTACTTCTCTCCTGAAGTTTTATCACTCTGTGAGGATCTTCCACTGTGGCTGAATGGATGTACTCACTGCTTCTAGAATCTCCCATAAATATTCCTGCACCCCCACTTTTGGTGATGTTGCTTCTGTGTGTGGAATACCTTTTCTTTCCCCATGACTTGTCTCACTTCTATACATTCTCTATTTCAAATCCCTCTGCCTCCCAGAAGCTTCTCCTAGCTCACTGTTATCTCATCTTAAATCTGCTTAACATATGTCACCTTACTCTGTTATCTATTTTTTTTTTAAACTTTTATTTATTGAAAGAGAGAGGGAGACGGGTATCCTTGACATAATTTTGCTATGCTTCAACTCTCCAGCCAGCAGGATCACAGGAATGCACATGTGTCTGGCATGCTCAGGTCAACTCAGATCCGAGCCTGGGCCTCCCACGTGGCATACCATCACTGCTGTGCAACTGCAGCTGGGCCCTATTTATCTATTTTTATGTATCTTGCTTGGATGAAATACATTCTCAATGAATGTTTTCTGAAATGAGTATAAATCTTCAATTTATAATCGTGTAAACTTCTCGAGAGATTCACAAAATAGGAGTCCAGTACATGTTTACCACTGATGGCAGCACTAGGCCACTTCCTCTTTCCCTAGAAAGCGGGGAAAATGGACTATTGAGAGGAAATAGGGTCCAGGACACAAAAGAAATTAGCAGTATAATCTAAAAAAGTCAGATTCATAGAAACACAGAGTAAGATGCTGATGTTTTGGTCAAGAACATAAACTTGAAGTTAGACAGGAGAATAACTCCAACGGATCTATCGTACATTATGGTGAGTATAGCTAGTAACAATACATGTGTACTTGAAAATCACAAAGAGTACATCTTACATGTTCCTTTTGGGAAAAAAAGTTATTTATTTATTTAGTTTATTACTATTATTTTTAAAATTTACTATAGGGCACATATGCCCACCAGAGAGAGAGAGTGAGTGAGAAAGCAAGCTGCCAGATCTGGGACATGAACTGTGGTCGGCCATGTAGGAATTTAGTACCTTAACCACCCCGCCATCTGCTGGCCCCCATTTTAAGTGTTTCTACCAAAAAAAAAAAAAAAAAAAAAATGGTATCTGAGATAATGCATATGTTAAATATTGGGTTGTTGGAAAAGTCATGACATATTTTTCTATGTTTTTCTGAGCAAAAATGTGTCATGACTTTTCTGACAACCCACTAGCTTGATTCACCATTCTACAATGTAGCCATATCTCAGAACATTATGTTGTGTACCGTAAATAGGTACTATTTTTATTTGTCATATAAAAATGTTAAAGAAAAGAAGAAATTCAGAGTATAAGCTAGTCAGCCTTCTTCAGTAACTCCATCCCCACCTTCGTAGCCCCTTTCATAGCCTGCACCTGCTTCCCTTCGACATTTCTAGTTTCATTCATAGTGTCACCCACAGTATCAAACACACTTGACACACGGCTTTGTATTCAGTCTAAACTTCGATAAACATCTGGCTCTAGGCTCTGCGATGGCAAGGAGCCTATCGTCGCCTTACTAGTTTTGAAGGTACCTGAGATGGTGCTTTCACAGCTGGCATGGCGTATTTCCTAACTACGTTAGGGACCAGCTGACTGCACAGGAGAACTTTATGGGCTGTCTCCTAGGACAGGATGTGGATGTCAGCTCAAGCTTAGGACCTCCACGGCTAGCTCAGGGTGTGCTCAGCAGTGAGCTGGCCTGTCACTGTGGTATGCCTAGAGGTTGGCAGAGATGTGGCTTCCCCAAGCAGGACACGCAGCTGGAAGATGCATACTTCCAACCCTGATGAGAGCCATGTAGGTACTGGGTTATCTTTTCATAGTGACATAGTCTGCAATTAGTACATCTTCTCTAACACAGAACGAATTTGAAGATGTTCAATACTTCCAAATTTCACCTTGTCCTCTTCTTCTCCTCTCCTTTCTTTACCATGCAGTTACTGAAATCAGTCCTTCCAAACATCCACCTTACAGCAATAGAGTTACCGTCAACTCTTCCATCCTTATTTTCTATATCGAATCAGACTATATGTCCAAAATGTTTCTTACACTTGGCCCTTTTGTTCTACCCTGACAGCTACCCCCTGAATCCCTAGGCATTATGTTTCATGTATTCTCTTAAAATGACTTACTAACTGATCTCCCGGCCCACTATAATTTGTTTATAAAATATATTATTTACACTAGTACTATTGAGTCATTAGGAAAGTCATGATGCATTTTTGCATAGAAAAACAGAAAAATATGTCATGACTTTCTCAATGACTTAATAGAATGATTTTTCTTAAAATGGACAATTCTGGCATCAATTACCTTTTAAAAATATCTTGAAAAGCTCCTTATTTCCTTTAGAATTAAGTCCAAATTTTTTCTAAAAACTTGTTTTAATTGTTAGAGGGCATGTGTAGGGGGTGGGGAGGAGGGAAGGGAGGGGGAAAAAGGGGAGTAGACACACTCCCTAGTGGGGCATGGTCATGCTGCAAAATGTTTCCCTCTATTTATCCCACCTCCTGGCCAGATTCTGGGCACACATATGCCTGGCATGCTTTTTTCAAGTCACCTGAGCCAGGATTCAAACCATATTTGGCCGTGTGGAATCTGGCTCTCAATATACAGTGCTTAAACCCTGTGTTACGGAACTGGCCCCGACAGTCTTTCAACCTGGCGTTCTCCATCCTTTCCATATATCTTTCTGTTTGTTTCCCAGTAGTCCTCACGTATGTCACGGGACCATGTGCATACTTCTCCGAAGCTGCTCTGGGCCGTCACTCCTCCTTGACCTTTCGCCCACATTACTTCCCTTCTTAAATACAGATCAGTTTTCCTGTTAGAATTTCAAAGTCTGTTCGATTCTAACTTAAATACCTTCATCAGAGCACTGCTTTTTAAGGTGTTTATCTTTGTTTCATCCTTTCCTTGGCAGATTATAGACCCTTTGAGGGCACAGATTACAGTTTATTAATCATGAGAAAGTAAAAATCAAGCATAGTTCCTAGCACGGTGTTCTGCAAATAATGTAGGCTAAATAAACATTTGTAGAGTTTGATTTAGCAAAAGCCTCTCAATTTAAGTATGAAAAAAATGAAATGGTCCAAAGACAAGAATGTTGCCAGTGGTAAGGGAGGACACACCTCCGGCAGTTGTGCCCAAGGAGCAGACACTATGCAGCACCTGTGGGGCAACAGTGGTTGAAGGGATGTTGCCTTTGCTTAGTGCGCTGAGCTTGCTCTCAAACACTTAGTCCTGTCAAATCTATCTTGAGAGTCTCGGCACATCCCTCCCCCACACGTCCTCCACCTTTCCTGTAAAAGAACTGGGGAGAGGTTTGAAGCCAACTGTCTGAGAGCTTGTGCCAGAGAAGCAAGAGCCGCTTTGCACACTGAAGAGCAGCCTTCTGACTCTGCCCAGCCTTGAGTCTGAAGTTGTGGAGACAAATCTTCCTTGAAGGATACAGCTAAAGATCTAATAAGTCTCTGACTGGGCTATAGTTTGATATCTTAGAAGAAACCTCGTATTCTTTCTAATTTGTCTGCCCTCAGCTGCTTGGGCCTGGGCGTAAATCTTCAGGAGGTTGGTCTCATTGAAGGAAAGGACATGTGCTTGTGGATGTCATTACAGATGGTTAGGTCCAGCTGACAAATAGTGGAGGCTAATTGGAATGGAGTCATTGTCTTCACTCACTATCTCAGTACCTCCTCCTTCCTGCAAATGCTCTGGCTCCACTAGATGGCACTGCAGAGCCACCGGAGACGGCAAGCTTCATCTATTAAGAACCACTACCAGCAACCACTGCTTTGCACAGGTGACTGAGGTCACAGCCTCAGTAGGAGCTCTGCAATGCTGTGTGATAGCGATGTGACCATGACCTCCTTTACCAAATTTCTCATCCACCAGGAATGTGTGGATGTTGGTAAGCCGTCAAGAGGGATCACATCTTGGCTTTTTGGCTGAGATAGAGTGTTTATATCAAAAGGAATTTCCAACAACAGGAAGATAATGATATCCAAATGAGGTCCCACTGTCAACAGGTGTCTTAACCTCCCTTTGCCTCCTTCGGATTCAAGACAAATATTAGTTGTGCAGGCTTATTAAAAAAATTGATAAAACTTAAAGTAAAAATACAATGCCTGGAAGAACATTTATTGACTGTGTATTAAAAACAAACAAACAAACAGGGGCCAACAGGTAGCATGGAGATATTAAGGAGTTGGATCTCACATGATTGACTTTGTGGTTCAAGTGCCACACCTGGTAGCTTGAAAATCACACATGTGTGCCCAAAATCCAGAGAGGAGAATGGAGGTGAAGGGAGTGTAACGTGGCCATCCCTCAGGGGATTAGTTCTCACTTTCCTTTTCTATCTGGCAAGCACATGTGTCTTATAGCAAAAACTAAAAAAAAAAAGTTTGGAGATGACCAATTAGAATGAGTTTGTGAAATGTTAATTTGATTAAAATCTCTCAAGCCATAAGGAAATAGAGAACATCAGAGTTAGAAAGATTCCACTGTGTATTAGAAGAGAGGAGATATAGCCTTTCATTTTCTTACCCACTAGATTAATGATATCTCTTTTTTTTTAAATAAATATTTTTATTTAATTCTATTTATTACTGTTATTATTTTTCAAATTTTACCAGAGAGAGAGATATACAAAGAGAGAAAGAAAAAGTGATAGGGACCAGCAGTTAGTGTAAAGGCTATGTCGCTGAACTCCCATGTAGCCGACTGCGGTTTGAGTCCCGGACCCAGTGGTTTAAACTCATGCTGGGTGCGTGTGCGTGCGTGCCCAAGATCCTGAGAGGAGAACGGAGGGGAAGAGATTGCGGTGTGGCCATCCCCCCTGGGGGGTGATTTCTCCCTTTCTGTCTCTCCGTCTCTCTCTGTCTTTCCAGTGAGCACACATGCCATATAGCAAAAACCTCTCCAAAAAGAAAAAGAAAAAGTGATAAAACAAGCTGCCAGGTCTGGGAATCAAATGTGGTCAGCCATGTGGGAGTCCAGAGCCTCACCTATCATACCTGGCCCCAGTAATACCTGTTCTCAACATATCCTGGAAATCATGAGTTCATGGGTTAGTAAGGGCACTGACCACGCAGCTCTGGCGTGCCAGGACTGACCTTGTGCAAGCAGGAAGTCCACGGTTCCGAGGTGGCCTTCAGAAGCAGCCATCATCAGGGGGGTACGGCCCTGCTTGTCTGCCATGTTGACATCAGCTCCATGGGTGAGTAAAAGGTCAACAATCTGGAAGTGCAGAGAAACAGGGGCTAGTTATTCCAGGGAGACCTGCTGAGAAGACATGCGCACACTGTCCCCTACAAAGTGTGAACTCCCACTGCTGCACAGTGAGTCACTTCTGTAGGTAGCTTTCCCTCGCATGAACCCTCCTACAAGCACCTGTACTGTCCTAGTACCGTGTGACTTAGTTTCTAACTCTCTAGGGACAGCCAGATGAGGAGTCAACTCTGATATCTGACTTAGGCACTAAGTAAAAAGAATTTAAGGTAAGGGCCAAGACGCAGACCGAATAAACTCATACTGAGAGCACCAACACAACTCAAGCCTTGTGTCATGTCATTCTACTGCCCTCTAGGGGCACACCCACCTGCAGTATTTCCAGTTGCACTGTACACAAGGACAATAAAGTGCCTCTGAAAACTCCAGCATGTTTGGCTTCTAGAGCCCTTTTTCCTGCTCAGATACTTCCAGAGATTATTATCAGCATACATTATTTCCATCCTAAGTGTATAAATGAACATTCATCCAGAATCGAAACATCTGGAAAGATCACGGAATTTGCACACACTGCTTCTTCCTTTAGCAAGTCTGAGACACCCTGCCAGTGAGTGGTCTGCAGAGCCCTGTTGTGGAATGGACCTTCCCAGGAGTCTGTGGATACTGAGAAATGTGAGAAGGAGGTTGCCTCAACAGAACACTCCCTGTTAGAATTTCAAAGTCTGTCCTATCCTAACTCAAACACCTTTATTAGAACACTGCTTTTTAAGGCATTTATCTTTGGGATAAAAAGTCGTTAGTCTTTCTATACAATCTAGATTGCAATGATGCTGTTAACTTTTTGTCTTATTAAGCAGAATATTAATAACAAAGGTCCAAGTCCTAAAATCCAATAAACGCTGGGTAACTCGAACTTCGTGATCTTCTTGCTCTTTGCATCAGAAGTTCCCACCTTGAACTCGCTCCTGCCCAAGAAACTCAAAGTAGCCACCCTACTTACCTGCCAGTGGCCCTGGCGAACAGTGCTGAAGAGGGGCACTGCCCCTCGGCGGTTAGGCTGGGCTACTGCTGCCCCTTGTTCCAAGAGCAGACGGCACACTTCCAGTTTGCCCCTTCCTGCAGCAGCTGTCAGGGCTAAGGGCAGAGAACAAAGACTGAAGATAGATGGTTCTCTTCCCCTCTGGTCCTCCATGATAAGCATGGTATTGTATCTGTGTTTGGTTAATATAATTGTTACTTTACATCCAAGAATAATGAATTTAGCTGCCTTTTCCAGGAGGGAAATTTAAAAAACAGTAAAGACACATTTAAATGGGATCACAATATATGGGGATAGTTATAACAATAAAGCTATTGAAAAGTCACCTTTGATTAAACTCACTTGGTTTCATTTTCCTGCTATAGTAGCCAGCAGGTCTTTCTTTTATTATAGCTAACTACTCCAATGACAAATCAGAACATGATAAAATTTGGCAAGGGCAGACAATATTTCAGTTTGTAAATGTTGGAATCTAATCAGAGAAGCAAGTAAAAATCATATCAAATGGTCACCTCGATGGTTTTCTATTTAAGTACAAATTACGTCATTTTACCTTTGGACTTGGCCAAATTTACCCACAACCAAATCATAAGCAAAATCAAAATTACTTGTAATTTCCACTACGATAAACCTTCAAGTAATCTTTCTTTTCCTCAAGAATGATAAGGACTTATAAAGGAAAATGTGACAATTTTAGCGCTCTCAAACTAGATCTATCTTTGGCTTGTCATTAGTTATTTTAGAACTTTTAACAATGGCATCTCACAGGCAGGTAGAAACTTGACCCTATTCGAGGTCAGAGTCATTTCCAAGCCAGAACAAGATGAGCACAAGTGTTAGTGGGTATAATTATTTATTTGACAAAGAAGCTTTGTCTCTTGTTCTTTAAATCCAAGTGACCTTCCCTCCTTTCTAAGTTCATCTTTCTAATAGTTTAGGGGAAAAAAAGTGCTTTTTATGGGTTAGACAGAAGAGTAGTTTAAGAACTTGACCAGGCTACACACTTGTTAGAACTGTGAGAATCACTTTGTTGGTGCATAAAACAAATCATTTGGAAAATTTCAAATTCCCATGTTCTGATCCCACTTAAAAGTAGCTAAGTGACAGGGTTGCAGCAAACCTTCCTATGTGTGGGAGCCAAATACATTTTTTTTCATAAAAGAATTTATTGTACTCTGAAAAAATATAGATAGTATTTCAGTATCAAACCTCTCACTAACGATGCCAGTTCATAAAGCACAGCTGAAAATTCACAGTAGTGCCCATCTGGAAAGCTACAGTGTCCACTCTAATGATTGTATTATTTCATCTGGCCCATTTCTCCCCATTTGATAACACATTTATCTAAGAGGGAATGTTCTATTTGGCCTTTTTCTTTGTTGAATCATCTCTGTTGCTTAGGTTATGATGTCATTTGGCAGAAACCGTCAGCTGATGGCTGGACAAGGTCATTAACACATCCTGGACAATTTCATCTCAGAACAACACGATTATATAAAATGGAATCTGGACTTTTCACAATCCAAGAGCAAGAAGTTGCTTTGGATGGATTTTATTTGAGTCTTATCAAAACCTTAAAACTTCCTGAAATAAAAGAGATTAAGATAAAGCCAGTTCTATAAAACAACAAACTGATTCTTAGAGCAAACACAGCAGTTAGGAGCCAAATCTCTTACTAAGAGATCAATAATAGAATCTGTTCCCTAGCTGTCAGCATCTGATGAAATTATCTTGCATAACTGGTCCCTTTTCAAAGGGGGTTTGAAGAAGTAGACAGGATTCAACGCTTAGTTGGAGAAACAGCCAAGTCTGCTTGGATGGGAGGCTGACACCAAGCAGAATGGAGAGAAACAAATGACCTTTATCTGTTTTCAGCTTTGAAAGAGTACAGAGCAGACAGGTCATATAAGACCAGTGGGAGGGAGATGGCTGGGGAGATACACTGATCAGTGCTATCCAAAAACAACATTAATTAAACACTCATTGAGCTAATTGTCAAACACTGTCTCTGCTCTGAAGGAACTAATGACTGATTAGAGAAACAAACAAATTACTATCCAGTGTGATAAGCACAACAGAGCTATGTGCATGGCGCTGAGGTGGCAGAGAGGAGTCAGTGTCCGAGAAGGCCTCCAGGAAGAGACAGTAATCTAGGCTAGATGCTGAAAGACACACAGGAGACTTCAAGGTGTGCAAAGGCAAAGGGGTTGGGGCATGCTAGGCAAAGGGGAAGCATGTA
Organism: Tupaia tana; assembly: GCA_026018925.1. Classification (NCBI taxonomy): domain Eukaryota; kingdom Metazoa; phylum Chordata; class Mammalia; order Scandentia; family Tupaiidae; genus Tupaia; species Tupaia tana. The sequence goes on along the minus strand of JAKSZU010000011.1, from coordinate 54,813,583 downwards.
GCAAGGCAGTGAAGTAGGAAGCAACTTTCTGACTGTTGCTGGAAAGGGCAGGCAACGGGTGAGGCTGGAGGGGCCCGCAGGTGGTGTGGTAGTGAAAGTGCCCAGCTGCCACATGGCTGACAGCATTTCGAGCCCTGGACCCAATGGCTTCAAAATCACACCGGGTTGGTGTGCATGCATACCAAAAATCCTGAGAAGAGAGTGGAGGGCAAGGGACTGCAGTGTGGCCATCTCCCTTGGGGGGTGATTTCTCATTTTCCCTCTCTCTGTCTCTTTGGGGAGTGTACATGCCCTATGGCAAAAACCTAAAACAAACACCAAAATAGTTAAGGCTAGATCATGACTGTTCTTTTCATGCTGCATCAAAGAACTTAATTCTATAGGTGGTCAAGGAAAGCCTGTTAGCAGAAAAGTGACACACAGTATCACTGGGTAAAGTTAGGGAGTCCAATCACAAAACGGGGAGGCTAGAGGCAGGAAAATCAGTAAAGGAGCAGTTGTAATAATCTAAGAAAAGATGAGGGCATGAGTTAAGGGAATCTGGCTTATTTGTCAATTCTGGTTTATTTTGGGCCATGTATTTCTAGGGTTGGGATCCAGAGTTTCTAGAAACTCTGAATGCTGGTCCTGGTCTGTGTCAAAACATAGCACAGAGGAGGGAGTGGTGAATAATCTTGTCAGTTTACTTGCTTCTCTTCTGTGTCGCCCCATAAGAAGTCTGGGAAAACTTTGTGGGATGGGAGGGGAGCCACTGGCTGGCCTCAAGAACACTAACATTATTGCATATAAATGCCAAGTGAAATACAACACAATTCTGACTGTAAGCAAACTGACATTTTGATTTTAAAATCTTGAAAAATGATATTTATGTATTAAGTTAATGTAACAAAACTTATTGTATACTTTAAAACATGGAATAGTTAAAACTTTGAGGCCATTAATTCATTTTATTAAGACATCCTATCAACGAAAACAATTCCTCTACTTAGTTCACACCTTCCTGTACATTTTTAAGGATTTCTTTCAAGTATAGCACCAGGGTATTTAATATTAATGACTATGACTCTCAGTCTTATAATTTTTGTCCACTATCACCACTGGGCCATGACTTTTCACCTTCAGGAGTCACACGCTTGTGCCGTTGGCTACACGGGGTCATTGGGAGGTATGGCAGCACGCACTGGGGACAGTTGTGCTGGTAGAAGCCAGTCAACAGGTCACTTCTGCAGCCCTAGGTCACACGAGCACATTCCTGAACTGCTGGTGTCTTGGTCAGTCTCTTCCCTCAGCCTGTCTTCTGGCTTCCCTCAGGGTGGGAAACAGAGACAGCAGCTGTTTCCAGCTGCACATTTTCCTTTCATCTGTCATGGGCTCTTAAGCTGCAGCTGCCTGGCATCTGCTCTCTTTGGCTCTTATGGAAGGAGGGATTGTTTGAGAAGCAAATTCCTGAGCTTTGGACCATACCATATAATGTTAAAGAAGCCATGAAACCTATATAAGATTTTGTCATGGGAAGCAACTTCACAATTCAGTAGGTCACTCTCAATTTTAGATGCGTTCAACGATCTTTTCACATTTTTAATAATACTCTTAGCCTAACCAAAACACATGCCCTTTTAGCAAAAATTCTCCCTAAATTGGCTGTCTCACTATTGGTTTGTTTCTCCTGGCAAATATGACACATATCTGTGGTTACTCTACAGTTTTTATTGCCCTGGTTTCATAAAAACACATCAAAGGTTACTAATGTTTCTCCAGATGCTCCGGTTTAGCCTTGGGAGAAAGACAACACGCATTTCCTACAAAGGCTACTAGGAAGAGGCTTCTGTTTTTGTAGTGAGTATCAAAGGATACAATTCCTCTTTGCTACAGACTGAGAGGAATTGCATCAGGTTAGGCCTTACATAGTACTGCCTTCATTTTGCACCCAGATACCAACTTTATATTACCATGTCTCAACTTAGTTACGCCTGATGCCACTGTTGTAACAGCTGGTTAAGCCAGAGGTGTGGATAAAATTTAACCTCCTGGTTTATAGCTGCAGGCAGAAATTTTGCAGGGAGAAATATTTATTCCTAACTGCTACATGGATTACATAAAAACAAGAGAAAGGCCATAATTACTTTCTCTCTGGTTTGGCACTTTGTAAGGAAACTTTCAGTCTTTAAATATTTGGAAACAAGAATGGGAAAGCGTTTTGTTGAAAGAAGACTCTGGTGCTAATGTGATGAAGAATCCAAAGGGAAAGGGAATTGAGAGAGGGGTGATGTCTGACTTCTTGCTTTTGCTGCATTGGTCTCCAACATGAAAGTCACAGGGTAGAAGATTACCAAAGGTGTGCGAGAGAGAAAATAAGGATGTGAGATACAGAGAGTTTTTACAACACTACACACTGATGAGAGAAGAGGGCAATGTGCATGAGAAGTACCTGTCTCTCCCCAGAGACTGTCAAAGCTGTTGATCTGTGCCCGCTCCACTTCCTCTTCATCTTTTTCTGGAAGATCAAGTAGGTAGGAGACAATCTGGAACAAGAAGTTGTGTCAGTGTAAACTTCAGGTGGAAGACTGCTATGGACACTCGTCTGTGAGGTCTAGAAGATACTTGGGTGATCCAAGTATCACTAAATCGCTTACACACATACGGTGTCAGAACTATTGGGTTGTCAGAAAAGTCATAACCTATTTTTCATGTTTCTCTATGCATCGCTTCTCTGATGACCCAACACTTGCCCTAGCAAAGAAACTCAAAGCTGCCATGGGAGCACTGGTCCTATCAGGTACAGCTTATGTGTTTCTTTTGAACACCGTCCATTTACACAGTATGTGATTTTTTAAAATTACATATCTATCATAATTAAATTAAGAAGCAAGGGGACCAGCAGTTGGCGTAATGGCTATATTGCTGGATTCCCATGTAGTTGACCATGGTTTGAGTCCCGGACCCAGTGGCTTAAACTCACGCCAGGCACATGTGCATGCGTGCTCAAGATCCCGAGAGAATGGAGGAGAAGGGACTGTGGCATGGCCATTTCTCCTGAGGGGGGGAGGGTGATTTCTCGCTTTCTGTTTCTCTCTGGCGAGTACATGCACCCTATAACAAAACCTCTCCAAAAAAGAAAGAAAGAAAGAAAGAAAGGAAGGAAGGAAGGAAGGAAGGAAGAGAGAGAGAGAGAAAGAAAGAAAGAAGAGAGAAAGAAGCAATAAAGAGCAATAAAGATTGTTCTGGGACTAGTAAAGGGAGAATGGCTGCTAACAACGAAGAAAAGAGGTGGCTCTGTTTCTAGGAATTTCTAGGAATTTAACTGTAAAAGGCAGTAAAAAACCTCCCATAGAAAATTTAAAAATTTCAATTTCATGTTATTTTTCTTTTTTTATTTTTTTTCCATAAGGTGTGTATATTCACCAGAGAGAGAAAGAGTAAGGGAAAATGAGGAATTGCTTCTCTCTGCCCTGGCCAGTGGGGATAACCACATCACAATCCCTTCTCTTCCAGTCTCCTCTCAGAATTTTGGGCATGTAAACATGCCTGGCATGATTTTTTGAGCTGTAGATTTTGGGAACAGCTGTCAGCCCTGTGGGAGGGGAGTCCAGCACCTTAACCACTACAACACCTGCTGGTCGAACCATTTTACTTTTAAAAAAAGTTTATTTATTTCTATGAGATAGAGACAGAGAGATAGACATAAAAGCAAATAGAGGCACGGACCCCTTATTCTAGCCAACCAGGATCACAGGCTATTCATGTGTCTGGTGTGTACAGGGAGACCCTGGGACACAAACCCACGTGGCTTCAGCCTTTGGCTCACTGTGTGGCTGCTGCGCCACTGTGTCTGGCCTCCATTTTACCTACCATTCTCTCCAAAATATCAGGTCAGTCTACGGGGTAGCTGTTTGGCTGGATCATCCCATCTAGTGGTTTAGAGTTGGCTTGTACTGGACCGTAACAGCTGATTTTTAAATATTTCAAAATTGGGGACCAGCAGGTGGTGTAGTGGTTAAGGTGCTGGCATTCCCACATGGCCGACCATGGTTCAAGTCCAGGACCTGGTGGCTTGTTTTCTCACTTTCCCTCCCTCCTTCCCTCCCTCTCTCTCTCTTTTTCTCTGTATCTCTCTCTGGTCAAATTAAAATAGAAGAATGAATACATAAAATTAAATAAATAATTCTTAAGAAATATTTAGAAATTTTGCAACAAAGCCAATTGTCTATTAAAATTAAATAACAAGTTATATTAATAATAAAGTTAAAAAATACTCACATCTCATAACTTCTTACTTAACTACATCTTCCTACTATTTATGCTACTGAGTTTACTTATGTTTATTGTATTTATATGGTGAAAATATTGCAAAATGATGCGCTACCGTGCATTTCTTTCCACCTTCGTGTTCAGTGATGTCACACTGTTAGCTTGAAATCAGCTACTGTGGGAGTATTTACACCTTGGAAATTGGCAAACATTCCAAATCAGGGTTTGATTTCATGCTAAAGCCGAAAAAGTTTTCGGTTTAATGAATATCATTTCTATGAGGACCAGGAGTTTAACACTAGATCACATATCAGATTTAAGAACAATAAAATTACTGTGAAAAAGTCAGCAAACTGAGATGTAACTCTGTAAATTATGGTGAAGTTGCAACCATGGGCTAGCAACACACACATCTAGTGAAAATAAACAAAATCATTCCATTATTGTGGGGCCAGCTGGTGGTGTGGTAGTTAAGGCACTGGATCTCACATGACCAATGCTGGACCTGGCAGCTTTAAAAATATGCTCAGGCAGGGCCAGCAAGAGGTGTGGTGGTTAAGGTGCTGGACTTCATACAGCTGACTGTGGTTCCAAGTTGGCAGCTTGCTCTCTCATTTTCCCTCCCTCTCTCCCTTTCTCTTTCTCTCTCTCTGGTGAGTGTACACACCCTATAGCAAAATTTAAAAAATAATAATAAATAAAATTAAAATAAATAATTCTTAAAAAAAAAAAAAACAAGAATGAAGGAGAGGATGGAGCATGACCAACCCACATGTGGGGGTTTTCTCACAGCCTCTCTTCTCTCTCTCTCCCCAGTGAGTACATGCACCCTCTAGCAAATTAAAAAGACTATTGCTTATTTCATTATTACTTATACATTTTGCACAACACATTTTTTTTTTCCTTTATGGGAAAGAGAGAGGGAAAGGAAGAAGATAAGGGAGGGAGATATAAAGGAAAAGGGAAAGAAATGGGTATTTATTTATTTTTTTAATGAGAGAGAGAGAGACAGTTAGTATGTGCACATGTGCATGAGTATGGGAGGATGAGGGGGAGAGTTAATTTTTTTTTTTTTGAGAGATTTTTGCTATAGAGTGTGTGTCCTTGCTGGAGAGACAGTGTGAGAAAATCCTGCCCCCCCAACCTCTTTGCCTGGGAGGGATGGCCATGGCCATGCTGCAATCCCTTCTCTATTCTCCTCTCAGGATCTTGGGCATTCATGCACAAATGCCTGGCATGAGTTTTAAGCCACCAGGTCTGGGACTCAAACTGCAGTGAACTACATGGGAGGCCAGCGATGTAGCGATTACATCATCTGTTGATCCCGGAGAGTGAAATATTTCTGACAGGGTCTCCCTGAGCAGTTCTCTGCCCTGGCCTTCCAGTTAGCTGGCCTGGCCAGGTTGGTCCAGGATCCCAGCCTGGGCTTCCCATGCAGTTTCCAGCTTCCCAAGCAGTGGTACTACCTATGTGCCACCACAACTGGACCCAACGTATTTTTTATATCAGTAAATTCATAATTAACTGAAGTATGCGGTGTACACACAGATGTACATATATATACACACATACAAATCCCTGCTCCACCCCTCTGCCATTCTCAGGGCCAGTTGTTAAACATTTATTAGCACATTACCATTTCCATGTATTTTCCATTATTATTATCATTAATAAATAAATTAGCAAAAAATACCATTTGTATAGTGTATAACAGTTTACAAAGCACCTTTCATTACAATCATAGCAAAAAATAACTTTTTTTTTCAAAAAATTCATTAGCTTTTCTATACTGATGGGAAATCAAATTTCTAGGAGATTAGGTAAATTGCCCAAAGTCTAGAGCTAAGAAGAAGCAAAGCTGGGATTCAAACCTGGTCCTTTCCCATTCCACATTGTCTAAACATGTGAACTCAGGTCAATAATTAAACTCTCTGAGCCTTAAAGTCATTCTCTATTAAACAGGGGGGAAATATGGAGAGGTGTTGGATTAGATAATTTCTAAGGCCTTTTCCAACCCCCATGTTCTATGTCTGTAATTTTAGGGACCTTACCATTTGAGTACTGGAGTACTTCATAGAGTTTAATCTCCTCACTCCTCAAAGCAGTGACCAAAAAGCTCATATTAATTAGGCTCACAATTTTATAAGAATTCAACCCTTCGTTTCAGGTTCCTAGGTCCTTCAATACATGGTTTGGGAAAAAATCCTATCACCTCCTTCTTACCTCTGTGTAGCCCATGCTGGCTGCGGCAATGAGGGCCTGTTGGATGGCATGGCTCTTCTTAAACACCCCTTGCTGTTGGCCAGCCATTGTCCAGTCACACTGAATCAAAAACTTGACAACCTCCAGATGACCTCGGAGTGCAGCATGAACCAGAGCACACTGCCCATTCTTATCCAAGTGATCCACCTGAGGGGAGAGTACGGAAAAATTAGTGTGAGCAAAAATTTGGGGCTAAACTCCCCATATAGAAACGTTCATCTGCTAGACTACTAAATCTCATCCTTGCCCACCCCTTGAACCAACCTCTGAGTAAATTTGGAAACTATTCTCCACTCAGGTCAGGTCGTTACTAAGCTAGACTCTGCTAGATTCCCTCTGGGAAGAACTTTTTTCCCCAGAAAAGGTCAAGCTTTTGTTTTCACATTAAAAGAAAAACAAAACTCCCAGCTTGAGCTTTCTTTCTCTGAGGTATATTCTCCCTTGTCCTCAAAAAGTCCTTTTGAGACCAGTATTTGAGAGGCTTGTAGTGCTTCTGGCATTAACAAAACAAAACAAAACCCAAAATTTGAAATCATAAAAGGGAGGAAAAACATTTTGTAGCTCCAATATTTTGGTCTTCCAAAAAAGCAAAATATATCACATAATGAATCATTCACTTGACCACCAAGTTTTGGCAAAAATCATTTCTCTCTTCCAATGGGATGGCAGAATCTGGCCAAAATGGCTAGAGGCACTTGGAGCTTATTGCTAGACTAAGCTGCAATAGCAATCCTTGCAATTTCTGTGTCTGTTACAAGTTTAGGCTGAAAAAAGAGACTGATTAAGATCAAGCTACTAGAAGGTCCTTAGATACAACTTTAAATAGATGAGTAGCCTCTCCAGTAGGTAGGGGGTTATCGCTCAGTGGTAGTCAGAGCACTTTGAAAATAAGTTCTACTTCTGGCTCTCCAACTAAGTGCAGTTCCAACCAGGCATCCATGTGACAAATGTTTACTGAATGTCTATGTACAAGATAACATTTAGGATAGAAAGGTGATTAATAATAATACACTGTCAACTGATGGCATGGTGGTTAAGACGGCTAGATCCTTATGTGGCCACCTGTGCAGTTTCAGTCCTGGACCTGGCAGCTTGTAAACACAGCCGGCATGCATGCATGCCCCAAATCCCAAGGAGAATGGAGGAGAAGGGACTGGGGTGTGACTATCCTGTTGGGCATGCTTTCTCACTCTCTCTCTCTCTCATTCTGTTTGTCTATCTCTGGGAAGCTAATATACCCTATAACAAATGAAAAAAAAGAATAATATATAGATTCTGCTCTCAAGGACTTTCAAACAAGGTAGGGGAGATGCAACCTGTTCCACAAAGAAATATATAATTAATGTCATAAGGAAAGTAAAAGCACAATAAAATTTCAGAGTATGGGAAAATTAATGCCCGGTTAGTCTTAGGCATGAACTCAGAGGGAAATGTCTATCTCAATTGGCTGAGATAGGAAATGGTTAGATTATTCTAGGTTTTGGAAGGGTAAGGTATATTAAGGGGAATTTTAACCAAAGTTGAGAGGGTCTTTTGAGATCAGAGCATGGGTATTTTTGAGTACCACGCTAAAAGGTCTGACAGATTAACTGATTTTAATTAATTAATTTTAGATTTTTGCTATAAGGTGCATGTACTCACCAGAGACAAAAAGAGAGAAAAAGTGAGAAATCGGTCTTTAGGGAGATGGCCATGCCACAATCCCTTTTCCTCCACTTTCCTCTCAGAATTTTGGGTAGGCATGCAAATGCACCCAGTGTGTTTTTCCAGCCACCAGGTCCAGGACTTGAACTACAGAAATGGATATGTGAGATCCACTGCTTTAACTACCATGTCACCTGCTGGCCCCCAAGTGGTATAAATTTAAAAAAAAAATTATTCCTTGAGAGAGTGGAGTAGGCACTCCAAAAGGGTCCTGTTACATTGTGATCCTCCCCTCAACTGCACAACCACACCCATGGGAAAGCCCAGCATTCGAGTTTACCTCCTGGGCCTTGCACATGGCTCCAGCATCAGGCGGCAGTGCCCTACTGCCCGCACTGCCACAGCAAGCCATGTGGCCTGAATCCTAGTCAGTAGGTAGTGGGTAGTCACTGGGAGCTTTCAGGCTCAGAACTATATTTTCAAAAACTGGAGTGATGAATAAAAGAAAACATGGCTCTAGGAGAGACAGTTGCTTTAGGGCTGGGGCATAACAGTAAAAGAATCTGGAACATCTTATGGTACCAGAAAGTAAGGAAGTGCTCAAAAAATAATAGGAAAAAGTTGAAAAGGACACAGGAACAAACTTTTATATTTTAATTTTATTTATTCATTCATTTTTTTTTTTTTAATTTGACAGAGGGAGACACAGAGAGGGAGAGAGAAAGAGGGGAAGTAAGAAAGCAAGCCACCAGGTCCAGGACTTGAACCGTGGTCAGCCATGTAGGAGTGTCCAGCACCTTAACCACCATGCCACTGCTGGTCCCTAGGAACAAACTTGAAGGAGACAAATGGCCAGATCTGGACCAATCTGAGCAACTAACTGAGTAATAATATTAATGGATCACTGGTCATTAAATTAAAAACAATCCATGACTCCATGTACAAATAAATAACTGAATAAATAAATAAATACATGGGGGAAAAGAGACAGCTCTTCCTTATAGAGAATTCTAATGAATAAATGTTAAAAGAATGATGGAAATAGAAAATCATCATTAGGCAGGCAAATGCCACAGCAATAACTGTTTCAGCAAGAATCACTGAGAGATCCTAAAACGAGTGGATGCAAGAATGATGAAAAAACAAGTATCTGTTTAGTCTCACAGCATCTCCCCAAAAGCTATTTCTTAATTATGAAGGGGAAATCAGCAATTTCAGACCTGAGAAACCTGGATGACACTAGATTAATCACGGGATCAAAGTCAATACCAACTGTAGTAAGGCATATGAACATCATATACCTCAAATGCTGCATTTTTAATAAGGGCACAGCATTGCTTATGTGGTATCCTTGCCAAAAAATATAAATGCAATCTAATCAAGAGAAACCATCAGAGAAGCTAAAATTGAAAAATACAAAATAACTGGATAGTATTCCTTAATAATGTCAAGATCATGAAAGACTGAAGAACTCACATACTGGAAAAGATATGACAACTAACTGTAATTTGGGATCTTGAATTGGCTCCTGTAATGAAAAAAGATTATTGGTGAGACAACTAGACTAATCTGAATAAGGTGTGTAGAGTAGATAATAGTATTACATATATCAATATTAATTTCCTGGTTTTGAAAATTGAGCTATTGTTACTTAAGCTATCAACATTAGGAGAAGCTGGATGAAGCATATATGGAAACTCTGCCTATTCTTCCAATGTTTTAGAAAGCCTAAAATAATTTCAAAATAAAAAATTAAGGGACCAGGGGACCGGCAGCTAGCATAATGGCTATGTCGCTGAACTCCCATGTAGTCAACCATGGTTCGAGTCCTGGATCTGGTAGCTTAAACTCACGCTGGTTGCGTGTGCGTGCGTGCCCAAGATCCCAAGAGGAGAATGGAGGAAAAGGGATTGCAGCGTGGACATCCCCCCCTGGGGGGGGTGATTTCTCACCTTTTTATCTCCCTGTCTTTCTCTGTCTTTCTGGTGAGCACATGCGCCCTATAGCAAAAACTCCCCCCCCCAAAAAAAATTAAGAGACCAGCAGATGGCATAATGGTGACATTGTTGGACTCCCACGTATATGACTGTGGTTTGAATCCTGAACCCAGCAGCTTAAAACTCACTCTGGGCACATGTGTATGCGTGCCCAAAATTCCATGAGGATAATGGAAGTAAAGGGACTGTGACATGACCATCCCCCGGGGGATAATTTCTCCTCTTCTGTCTCTCTGTCTGGTGTGCACACTCGCCCTATAGCAAAAACCTCTCTTAAAAAAAAAAAAAAAGTTAAGTTGTGCAGTAAGATTAGAATATGAGGGGCCAGCAGGTCGTGTGGTGGTTAAGGCACTGGACTCCCACATGGCCGAATGTGGTTCAAGTCCTGGACCTGGCGGCTTGCCTTTTCACTTTCTCCCTCTCTTTCGCTTTGTCTCTCTCTGGTAAAATTAGAATAAACAAACAAACAAACAAATTAATTAAAATAAAATGATTCTTTAAAAAAGGGATAAGAATCTTAAAAGGAGATACCAAGATACCAAGAATAATTCAGGAGAATGGTGGCAGTTAGGAACAGCTGCCTAAGCTCTTTGGAGGATAAAATTGGAAAAAGTTGGCTACTCAGCAAGCCAATGTGTACAGTGGTAATGAAATGCTCTGAGATGCTGAAGCCACATCGGAAGGTCCTAGGTTTGCACCCCGAGGTCTGTCTGTACATTCTGGGTGTGTGTACATGCCTATCATTCTGGCTAGTTGAGGCTAGGGATAGATTGTGGCAAGACAACACCACACTGGAGGTGCACTGTCTCTCTGTTGTCTGTCTCTTTCCTATAAAAAATAAACGAACTAAAAAAGTAAATTAATAAAAATACTTGGCCATTAAGTGGATTTGGAAGGGTAGAGGAAAGGAATGGGGAAACAGCAGTTAGTGTAATGGCTATGTTGCTGGACTCCCACGTAGTCAACCGCGGTTCGTGTCCCGGACCCGGTGGCTTAGAACTCACACCGGGCACGTGTGCGTGCATGCCCAAGATCCCGAGAGAAGAATGGAGGAGAAGGGATTGCGGCGTGACCATCCCCTCTGGGGGGTGATTTCTCGCTTTCTGTCTCTACGTCTCTCTCTGTCTGTCTGGTGAGCGCACGCGCCCTATAGCAAAAAAAAAAAAAAAAAAAAAGGAATGTATTAAAAATTCCTTAGTTTTAAGAAAAATGAAGGCTCATTAGCAGATTTTAGAAAGTCAGGAAGAGGAGGTAGTTTCAGGGTAAAGATGACGAGTGACTATTATTATAGAAGGCTACATGTGAGATACTGGTAAGGCATCAGGGCATAAGCACGAAACTAAAGCTCAAGAAACTTTTTAGAAATGATCAATTTAGTTAAGGGTCATCCAAATATAGGCAGGAGAACTAGACCCCAGTCATGTCTGACTCCAAAGTCTATGACTCTAATGCTGAAGACATGTGAGAGTGTGAGGATGGAGGGAAGGACCACAGGATGAAATCTCAGGGGGCATTTATATTATGAGAAGAAAGAGAGAAGACAACTAGCAAAAGTGGAGAACTAGTACAATATTAAAAGTCCAGTGCTACTAACACTATAGAGAGGTTTAGAGGGGTGACAAAGGCTGTTTTTTTTTGGTAATTGGCAATTATTAGTGACTGTTTAGAGGTAGTTCAATTGAATGCTAGGAGGCTGTGCTACTTTCTTTTTTTTAGGATACTATTAGGTAATCAGGAAAGTCATAACATATTTTTCTATGCAAACAATGCATCATGATTTTCCTGACAACCCAATATTTAATAGACACCGTATGAGATTAAAAGATAATTTCTTCCTTTTGACTGGAAGTAATAATAATAATACTATTACTATTACTTTAAATTTGTTACAGGGCATATACATTTGATGGAGAGAGACAGAGAAATGAGAAAGCATCCCCCGGGGGATAACCACACTGCAATCCCTTCTTTTCATTTCCTTGGGATTTTGGGCATGCATGCACATGAGCCTGACATATTCTCCAACTCACAGGTCTAGGACTCGAACTGCACAGCTGGCTATTTGGGATCCAGTCATTTCAGCCATCAGGCCACCAGCTGGACTGATTCTGTTACTTTTATAGATTAAAAAAAGCAAGATTGAGGGAGGTCTGAAGACTCATCTAAGCCCTCATATAAGGCACTCAGGACTTGACCCAGTTGTGTTTGAGTCCAAAGCTCACAATTTTAATGACTTGCCTCCTTTCTTACTTATGAGCAACATACTGGGATCAAGAGTAGAGGTAGAAGCAATTTCTTTTGGAAGGCAGGTAAACATTTCCTTCCCTGAGGCAGAAGTAAAGGAGAGTGTGAGTGTACAGAAGTAAGGACTGATAGACTTCTGAGGGGCGCACACTAAGATGAACTCCATCTTAGTAATGTAGGAGGGCAAAAGAGTATGTGCTAGGGTATTGAAGAGAGTACAGATTGCTTCTCTGTTTGCTCTCAGGAAAATAATACAGATGAGTAAAATGATGGCTTGGCAGTGTAAGGGCTGGGCAGCAGAGACTCAGCTGAGATGAGAATATGAAATTACAGTAATAGTAATAAGGCACAGGTATGATTCTGGTTCTAGAGGTGCTCATTCAAATGAATGGGGCACCACTGGTGGCCTGTCACTGTGTACCAAAGGCTCTTAGAATTCACTGAGAGTCTCAGTTCCCAGTGGGATCTCAGAAGTTCCATATTCTGCCCTGGTAAGAGCACTGGATACCTCAGAATGAGAGTCTACACATTGCTGCATCTGACTGGAAAACCACCAAAGGCCTTGGTTTGTTTTCGGGGCTGAGGCAAAATTACTATGAGGCTACAATTTCCCTTAGAGGCTTACATTTGTAAGGCCAGCATTTTTCTTTTAACCAGTATTTTGAAAGTGAGTCTTTTATTCCAGTGGCTCTCATAAAGCAGACACATTTTAGAAATGCTTTCAGAGGATTGAAATATACTGACAGAAACACTTCAAGGTGCCTTTGGTCAGTATGAGCATAAATAGGGAGAATCTCTTCTCTATCTCTAGGGGAGCGATCCTCAAGGACAGGATAAAGGGTTCTGGTCTTATCCTCATCTCCATGACTAGCTTTTCTTGTCTACACCTGAAGGGTGCCATTCAATTCAGAACTTCCACTACAGTCTCCTCGCTCCCCACTTCTCCTTGCTCTCTGTTAGGGGTTTCTGTTGAGATCAGTGGAGAATTTCTGGGTTGTTAGGTAGGGACTTTTTGTGGTTGCTCATGAGTACAGTTTCCTAAGTGCATCTCGAAGGTTTTAGAACTGTGTCCAGCTGCAGTGTGGACTGGCAGTGCTGAGGGGGCAAACACTGGGATATATGCAGAGCCACGTTCCTTCTGATCTGCCACCGGCAGGGTCTGATGCACTCTAGCCAGACTCCAGAGGTAAGAAGGTCTGTACGTGCAGAAACCAAGAAAGAGGCAAAGAGGCAAAAGCCCCAGAGCGGGCAGCCATTACCTTGGCCCGCTTCTTGCACAGCAGCATCACGATGCTCAGGTAGCCTGCTGCTGCAGCATACCCCAGCGGGGTCAGGCCACTCTCAGAAGAGGCGTCCACGTTGGCCCCAAACTCCAATAGCAGAGCTACCATCTCCGTGTAACCGAGATGAGACTGGACACACAGAATTGGAGCATTATTTAAAACCTCTGTCCGGTAATTAATATTGGCACCTCCCAAGATCAGCAGTCGGCTGACCTAGAAATAAATACATAAATAGAAATACTAATCAGATAAACAGATAAACATCAGTTGTAGCTTTTAGTTATCTCCTATGAAATCATCTGGGAGCCTCTAACAGTGTCTAGTAGCATTTAGCAACTGCTTTATCTTATAATCTTTATTTACTCATTTTTTAATACCTCGCCTTTGGAAAGGAATACAACCTGTCTCCTTTACATAAATTTCTCAGTAATTAGAGCAGATGCCACCCCAACCACAGTACTGAACGTAGTCTCTACTGAGAATATTGGTCAGAAAAACTACTACCAGAACGAAGGCTTCTGAGAGCAATTTACTCTCTAGAGCCAGCAGGTCCTGATCTCACTGGTCACGGTCAGCTCATAGATGGTACAAGAACAGCAGGGTTCATCTGCAGTTCATTGACTAAGACGGAACCTTTTAATATATGTTAAATTATCAGTAAAAGGTGAACTACTCAGAGAACGTCTAAGGCAAGTCTAAGATTAAACAGCCACATTTAAATGTCTTTCTAATTTTATTTTTTTGGAGTTAGCCTTTTTATTTCTTTGTAATCTCTTTGTACATACCTTTATATTTGGGGTGTAGAGATTTCGTAAAGATGCCAATGCCATAGAAAGTCCTTCTGTGCTATAGGAGATCCAGAGACCTTGAAGGATGGAAGATGATACGCCAACTTTTTTACTCAGACCCTAAAAATGAAATATGGAAACAATGAAATTATTAGCCCAGTAAATAAGTACTATCAGTAGTGAGTTAGTGGCCTCTACTTTTTTTTTTTTAAGATTATTTTATTTAACTTTATTTATTTATTTATTTATTTACTTATTTAAATTTGATCAGAGAGAAGGGACAGAGTGAGAGTGAGAGACAGAGAGAGAAAGATGGTGTGAGCATGAGAGCAAGCTGCCAGGTCCAGGACTTGAACCATGGTCAGCCATGTGGGAGTCCAGTACCCTTAACCACCATACCATCTGCCAGTCCCTAGGTTTTTGATACTAATAAATGAGTCTCACCATAACAGTACCCAGCAGTCTTTAGCAACAAATCTACTTAATATCTCTCCTTTCTGCTACATCTAAATATAATTTGTTTTTCCATATCTTTTCTTTCTCTTTTCTTTTGGGAGAGGTTTTTGCTATAGGGCATATGCGCTTGCCAGAAAGACAGACAGAGACAGGGAGACAGAAAGCGAGAAATCACCCCTAGGCGGGATGGCCATGCTGCAATCCCTTCTCTTCCATTCTCCTCTTGGGACCTTGGGCATGCATGCACGTGCACCCAGTGTGTGTTTAAGTCAGCAGGTCTGGGACTCGAACTGTGGTCGACTACATGAGAGTACAGGACATAGCCATTACGCCAACTGCTGGTCTCCCGTATCTTTTCTAATAGACTTCTTGAATAAATCCCTTAAATTCAAGTTACTAAGATATACACTGTGGCAGAGATAATGCAATGTGATCATAGATCTCCGTTTCATTTACTCCTTGGTATTTGGGAAAACTGTATTTCCCAACCTCCTTTACAGTTCAGATGGGCCATGTAACTTAATTCTAGTTAATAAAATGTGGGCAGAAGTCATATGTCATGTCCAGGCTTGGCCCCCAACACCTCCTGCATGTTTCTCTAAACTTTCTACTGTTCTCCTTGACTGCGGGCCAGATACTGAGCTTCCAGTGGAGGATTCTGAGGCTCAAGGTGATTTCAGAACTATATGGAAGAAGCTTGTTCAGTGATCTGCACTAAATTGTGAAATAAGTGAGAATAAATCTCTGTTAAGTCACTGAGACTTTACAGGTTTCTTATAGCAGTTAACGATCTTCATCCTGACTAATATACCCCCAAATGAACCATCTGTTCTTCCTTAAGAAAAAAAAAAAAAAAACCAAAACAAAAAACAAAACATAGCCTTGATTGTGGTCAGTACTGATTTCTTCCTAGTATGACTGGCATAGGTCTCATGACACATGCTGTTTGACCCTTTCACAGGGTCCTCTCCAGAATGAAGTTGGAATAATGTAGTCTTTTAATTTCCTGATAGTTAGACATTCTCTGCCAATCATTTTACTTTTCTGCCAGTATCTGGATCAGGTGAGTTAAAACAAGAAATCCTAAGGGCAAGATGATACTAGTAATGGAGTTTGAGACCAAATAAGGGTCCAGGGAGGAATTTTCCTCAAGAACTTATGCTACTTCTATTTGCTTTATTCCTTGAAATGCAGGTTTTCTTGTCTAGAATATCAGTATGTATCCAAATCTGCAAGGTGTGTTTACTTGGCATAGTAGGGAATGGGCATCTATTGGGTTGTTGGAAAAGTCATGATGCATTTTTGCATAGAAAAACATAGAAAAATACATCATGACTTTTCTGACAACCCAATACAAGGGAAGAATGCTAAAGTTATTTATGAGTTATAAATTCATTTAACAAAACTTCATGTCATGGTGTTGGTCATGGTCTTCCTACAGTAGGCATAGGCTTTTAAAATTTTTTTTGATTTTAAAATTTTTGCCACAGGGTGCATGCACTTGCAGGAGAGAGGGAAAGTGAGAAATAATACCCTCCTCCCCAGGGCGCATGGCTAGTCCCTCTTTCTCTGTTCTCCTCTTGGGATTTTGGGCATGTATACACATATGACTAGTGTGTTTCTCAAGCCACTGGATCCAGGTCTTGAGTTGGCCATGTGGGATCCAGCTGCCTTAACTTTCACACCATCTGTAGGCTTTATGTTTCTTTTCCAATTATGAAATTTAAAGTAAAATTGTCAAGCCAGTTGGTGACATGGTGGCAGACTGCGTGGTTTGATTCCTGGACCTAGTGGCTTGAAAAACATGCTGGGCGCATGTGTGCATGTGCCAAAAATCCTGAGAGGAGAATGGAAGAGGAAGGATTACAGCATGGACACCCCCCACCAACCCACCACCACCAGGGGCTGAGTTCTTACTTTCCCTCTCTCTCTCTCCCTCTGGTGAGTGCACACACCCTACAGCAAAAAAAAAAAAAAAAAAAAAAACTGGGAAAAAATATGCCTATAAATCTGTAACAGTCAACTTTCTTATTTATTTATTTTAAAAAATTATTTATTTAATCTTATTTATCATTATTATTTGATTTGCTATAGGGCACATGCACTTGACAGAGAGAGAGAAAAGAAAAGTGAGAAAGCAAGCTGCCAGGTCTGAGACTCAAACTGTGGTTGGCCATGAGGGATTCTAGCATGTCAACCACCACACCACCTGCTGGCCCATCAACTTTCTTTTAAACACTGGCATAAGTAGAATTTTTCTTAGATATTTTCACTTAATCCACAGAATTCCTAGGAATATTATCTTACAGAAGAATACTATAAACTAGTGATTATTAAAATCACACAGTAAATCTCCTTTTGACCAAGGTCTCTAGCATTGTGGGAACTCAGAAATGTTATGTTTAACTTCTCTGAAAGATGAACAAACTCATCCCTATGTTCAGGGCATACAAGTTCGAATTTAGTCTTCTTGAATGTAAATTGCCTCTGTTTTTGATGTAACATCCAGGACAATTTCAGTCATTTACAGGTAACAAAGGAATTTTAAATGAGAAGCCTAAAATGTTTAGAGAAAAGTTGGATGTTCTCAGAGTGCTGAGTCATAATTTTGGCTCAAGTGAACTTGAGAAGATTTACACTTCTGCTAATGTTAGATCTAGGCAATTTGGACAAACACTCCTACTAAGGACAGCTAGTAAAAGCAGAACAAAAATTTAAAACTGGGGGACCAGCAGATGATGTAATGATTACTTTGCTGGACTCCCACGTAGTCAACTGTGGTTTGAGTCCCTGACCCAGTGGCTTAAACTGATGCTGCGCATGAGTGTGTGCATGCCCCAAATCCCGAGAGAACGGAGGAGAAGGGATAGCGGCATGGCCATCCCCCCAGGAGGTGATTTATCGCTTTCTGTCTCGCCAGCAAGTGCATGCACTCTATAGCAAAAATCTCTCTCTAAAAAACAATAAATGAAATAAAAAAAATCCCTCTTGAAGACTAACAAAGTAGAGGAGAATTACTGGTCCAAGATCAAGGAAAAGATAGAGCCCAGATGAGCAGTTTGAAGTTATTTTATTCTGGGGTGTGTCTGTCAGTTCTGTAGAGTTAGTCAGGAGTACTTTTTTTTTTTTCCTTTAAATTTATCAGAAGGCAGGGACAGCAGGTGGCATAGTGGTTAAGGCACTGGACTCTCACATAGACAACCACTGTCTGAGTGCCAGACCTGGGAGCTTGGAACTCATGCTGGGTGGCATGTGTGTGCGTGCCCAAAATCCTGAGGAGAATAGAGGAGAAGAGATTGTGGCATGGCCATTCCCCTGGTGGATGATTTCTCACTTTCTGTCTGTCTCTGTCTTTCTGGAAAGTGCCTACGCTCTATAACAAAAATGTATTTAAAAAAAAAAAAAAGATAAAAAGTTGTCAGAAGGCACACATGCTCACCAGAGAGGGATAAATAAGAAAGGGGAATGGGGACCAGCCCTTGGCGTAATGGCTATGTTGCTGGACTCCCATGTAGTCGACCGCGGTTCGTGTCCCAGACCTGGTGGCTTAAAGTCACGTGTGCGTGCATGCCCAAGATTCTGAGAGGAGAATGGAGGAGAAGGGATTGCGGCGTGGCCATCCCCTCTGGGAGGTGATTTCTCTCTTTCTGTCTCTCTGTCTCTGTCTGTCTGGCGAGTGCACACGCCCTATAACAAAAAACCTCTCCAAAAAAAAAAAAAAAAAAAACCCAAAACAAAAAAAATAAAAACAAGAGAGGGGGAGAGGAAGAAAGCACCTTATAATGGGGTATGGTCACACAGCTATCCCCTCTCCTCCAGTCTCCTGGGATTTTGGGCAAGCATGTACACACATCTACTATGATTTTCAAGCAGCCAGGTCTGGAACTGGAACAGCAGTAGGCCATGTGGGAATCCAACACCTTAACCACCACATGACTTGGTGGCCCAAATATTAACATTTAAAAAATCCAATAGATAATATTGAATTATTCAATGATCTATTTCTATATGTTTGAAATATTTCATAATAAAATAAATGATAATAAAAGGAATGGGGACATCTTTTCTTTTGAAACAAAAAAGGGAGAAAAGAATTGATAATGATACAGATCGATATAACGATATAGATTATTAGTGAGAGGAAGAGAGAAGTAAGAGAAAGTCAAACTTGATGGATTTGATGCTTTCAGTGTCTTGTTGGTTAGGCCGTTTGGTGTTGGTTGACTTGGTTAAGAGCTAGAGAAAGAAGAAATGGGAAAAGGAGCCGAGTAAGAGCAGACCTCAGTAATTTAATCAATTGGTAAATGAACTGGAAAGTAGCATTGAGAGCCCCACTGGGCCTGAAGTGAATACACAAGAAATAAGCCTACAATGTAGAGCCCGAGTCCAGGACAGGGAACATTAGCTTTATCTGTACTATGGACCCCTGATAGCTTCTGCTTGATGGAGTTTAACCTCTGCTCCTGTAAAATAGGGAGGAAAGATTTCAGAAGAAATTTCAACTTAGAAAGAAGACAGGCAGATAAATGAGATCCTATTACCAGCCAGGATATAGCCAAAAATAACCCCTAATTAAATTCTGAGCTGATGGTTTCTTAAAGAGAATTTTCAGTTCAAATAACTTTAAAAAGTGCTTCTTCAGTATCCCTAACTATTGCTCAGTTAAGAGTGTATCTCTTTTTGTCAGCCGTAAATGGTAATGGAGACCTTTCCCAGAATCTAATTTTTTTTTTAAAACACTGTTTACCATCCTATAATAAGCTTGTATAGTATTTTTAAATACTTCAAGAAAACATGAAGAACCAAGAATAATCTCATTGTAGGGATCTTCAGCTAGGTTCAGGTATTTTGAGATTATAGTAAAAACAAACCTTGTCTTAACTAATGAACTTCTTTAAGGAGAATTATTTACAAAGATATCATCGGTTATCCACTTGCAGATAACCAAATGCCTCAAATAGACTATTACTGCTCTTCTCTGACCATTTCACATGGCCATTTTGGGTTACAGTCAAAGGATACCAGTAAACAAAGGCAACGGTTCTTTTCATGGAAGAGAAAGGGTAGGCGAATTATGGCCAGTGGCTACATCCAGTCTTCCCCTTGTTTTGGTAAATCAAATTGTATTGGAATACAGCCATTCATTTTGTATTGTCTCTGGCTGCTTCTGAGCTACAATGGCAGAGTTAAGGGTTGTGACAGCCTATGTGCAAACCATTACTGTAGCGGATGCTAGGAAACCTCTAAATTGACAGTGGTATTACAATCTGGAATTTATGTTCGTTATTGAGTATTATATTCAGGAAAGAGGTAATGACTAATTTTGAGCATAAAAATGTCACATATATGTCTAGCACTTTGCATTTTATAATGAACCTTTTCTTACATATCTTATATCTACAATCCTCATAACAATTCTGAGAATTATTGGTACTACTTTACAGATGAGAAAACTAAGACTGCTTCAGTTAAATGACAGAATTTGCCTTTGAATTCATGCCTTCTGATTGATGCCCAAGGATCTTTTTTCTACTGTGAGTCTAGACACGCACTCCCATGCCCAATCTTTCTTCTAGTTATGGCACTTTTTCTCTTTGCCAATAGTTCTGTTCTGGTAAGAAATGTTATCAGATTAGGGTCAGTGGATGGCATGGTTCGGGTGCTGGACTCCTACATGGCTGACTGCCTGGACCCTGTAGCTTGAAAATCACAATGGACACATGTGCACATGTGCCCAAAATTCCAAGAGGAGAATGGAAGAGAAGGGACTGTGGTGTGGTCATCACTCCCCCCCCACCACACACACAGGGGGGTGATTTCTCATATTCTCTCTCTCTCTCTCTCTCTCTGTCTCTGTCTCTCCCCAGTGATTGCATGTGCCCTATGGCAAAAATTTAAAAAGGAAAAAAAATCAGTTAAAGAATTGACCAAAAAAGAAATTTAGAGGGTAGAATTTAGAGAGTTAATTATGTGAATACTCCAAACTCCTTTCAGTGACTACAGTCAACCAAGTGGAAATAGCATGCATTACAAACTAGATAGAAATATCTCTGGCTATAATTTACAGACATCCTGCTTTCTTAGATTAAAAACAAAACAAAACTAAAAGGCAATTAGAGGATTGCAAAAGAATTACAAGTACTCAAAATGATGTGAGTTACTAGAGAAATGCAAATCGAGACTACAGAGAAACACCATTTTGTATCCACTAAAATGATCAAAATAAAGACAACAGATAATTTCTAACAAGTGGTGGTGAAGGTGTAAAGAAGGAACTCTCACACAATGCTGGTGGGATTGTAAAATGTTATAGCCACTTCAGGAAAAAGATTTGTAACTCCTGAAAATGTTAAAGAGTTACTACATGACCTAGCAATTCTACATCTTGGTAATATAAACCTCAGGGAACTGAAAACATACACCCACACACGAACCTGTATATTAACACTGTGAATGTACTAAATGTTACTAAGTTATTCACTTTAAAGTAGCTAATTTTATTTAAAAAATTAAAAATTGAAAAATCTGCATGCTAATATTCATAGCATTATCCATAATAACCAAAAAGTGGAAACAACCCAAATGTCCAATTGTGAAAGAACAAATAAAATGTGGTATATTCACAAAATGAAAATTTATTTGGCAGTAAAAAGGGGTAAAGAATTTATATATGCTGTATATGCTTTCAAAAAACATTGATATATGAAATCAGTATGAAAGAAGACAAACAAGGGTGGCATGGTGGTTAAGGTGCTAGACTCCCATGTGGCCGACTACGGTTTGAGTCTTAGACCTGGTGGCTTGCTTTCTCACTTTCTCTCTCACTCTCTTTTTCTGTGTGCCCTATACAAAATAAAAAAATAATAATAAAATTAAATAATTCTTAAAAAAAAAAGACACACAGAAGATCACATACATGAATTCATTTACATGGAATGCACAAAGAACTCAAATCTATAAATACAAAAGTAGATTGAAGAATGACTTTAAATGTGCATGAAATTTATTTTTATTAGTTTGCTATAACGCATGAGTGCTTGCCAGAGAGAGAGATATCACTCCCCTCCCCCCAAGAGAATGGTCACACCTCAATCCCTTCACCATTCTCCTCTCGGGATTTTGGGCACACACACATACATGCCCACTTGTTTTTCAAGCTGCCAGTTCTGGGACTCAAACCACACAGTTGACCATGTGGGTTCCAGCAGCCTTATCCTCCATGGCACCTGCTGGCCCTGAAACTTATTTTTTAGGGTGATAGTTATACAACTCTGTAATTAAACTAAAATAATTGACATGTATATCTAAAACAGGTAAATTTTATACAAATTACAGCTCAATAAAGCAGTTAAAAACAAAATAGCCAGCCAAACATCCAGAATTATAGACTTTCAACCTTCTCATAATTTAGAAGTTAATAATATCATATGTAATTTTTCATGAACAAAAGTAAAACAAGGGAAATTTAAAATTAATTGGAAAGAAATATTAATTGGACTGCATGTCACTGCTGATTAGAAGTTATTAGTTACTAGAGAAGTTAATTAGTGGAACTGGCTATAACCATAAAGTCTGTCTTTGTCTTTTCATGACCCTCAGCTGCTGCAGACTAAGAATTTTAGCAGGTGTGGAGAAGCTACAGTCCATCAAAGGGAGTGCACTGCATTTAAGAGATTCTGTTACCTGATGTACCAAGAAAACCATAGTCCAAGTCTTCCTTTTCCTTCTAGTGATTGTGTCATCACCATATACTATACACTCGAGTATTATGGTCTGAATAACACATAGAGCCAGTCTTTTCTCAGGCAAACGTGTCTGCATCAGCATGAGATAAAACTGTGCTCATGATAGGAGGGTATGGTATAAATGCAGATCTCTACATGTTGGACCAACTCACGCTTAGTCAAATGAAGCTTTGTGTTACTTCTGTGTTAATGTAGGGTTTATTTTTTAGTACAGCAAAGACAGGTATCAACTTCATCTTTGCATCTGAACCCAGGCAGATGGTGACACTAAAGCATAAACACTCAAAGTTACTTTTCCATGTAATTGAAGCATAATGGTTTGTGGAAACAGTAGACACTTTCGGTCTGTTTCAAACTGGAAAGAGATACCTTACGTGTTACTCTGCTCCTACTAAGTTAGGTCACTGAGTAAGGTCATTTCTAGTACAGTGATTTATAAGTTATGATTGAAATAAAGAACTTACCACTGTGGGTATCACTTCTGTCTACCTGCTGAACATGCTTCTCCAGCTGTGTGTTTATGTCGTGGGAAGAATTTGCTAGACTCTTAGAGTTGCCCTTAATGCCACCTTTTTTCTCTGAAGACAATTGTTGTATCTTTTAACAGAATCCTTTGGGGGAAGACTAACCCAGAGAACTGTTTAAGATAGCTATACTGGGGGACCAGCAGTTAGCGTAATGGCTATGTCGCTGGACTCCCACGTAGTTGACCGCGGTTCGTGTCCCAGACCTAGTGGCTTAAAACTCATGCCGGGCGCGCGTGCGTGCCCAAGATCCCAAGAGGAGAATGGAGAAAGGATTGTGGCATGGCCATCCCCCCTGGGGGGTGATTTCTTGCTTTCTGTCTCTCTGTCTCTATCTGTCTGTCTGGCGAGCGCACGCGCCCTATAGCAAAAACCTCTTAAAAAAAAAAAAGATAGCTGTACTAGGCCAGCAGGTGTGTGGTGGTGAAGTGGCTACAATCTCACATGGCTGACCAGGGTTAGAATCCTGGACCTGGTGGCTTAAAAATCACAACAAATAAATAATTTTTTATAAAGTTAGCTATATTTATTAATTCTGAGGCAAGAAAATAACTAGAGATACTGGCGGGATTGAAACTATCAGAACCAATCACAAATTCTGGGCTAGAAAAATCAGGGTAAGTTTCCTCCTTTACTTCTGTGTGTTAACTCTTGTTACCTAGACTATAAATTCTAAGATTAGGAACTATATTCTTTTTGCTTTTGTATCCCTAGTACCTAGGACAATGCCACAGTAAGCACTGAATGAACAAACAAAAGTAGATATGCACAGATTAACTATGTGGGTTCTCCTTTCCAGCATTATGAACACTGAGGGGGAGAGGCTGATTCCAGAGTTTTAAAAAGTTTTGAAATTTACTGGGAGAAAAACTGGGGTTAGAGTTTGAAGAGAGATTACAGAAAGGTTGATGTTGGTTCCAGGTAAACAGTTTGAAAAATCACGCTACCAGAAATATTAAAATTTTCACTAAAACAATTTTTTACTATTTTAATTTTTATTTATTCATTCATTTTTTTAATTTGACCAGACACACACACACACACACACACACACAGGCAAAGCAAGCCACCAGGTCCAGGACTTGAACCGTGGCTAGCCATGTGGGAGTGTCCAGCGCCTTAACTACCATACCACCCACTGGTCCCTCACTAAACAATTAAAATAAACTTGAAAGAGTTCTCGGGACCAGCAGTTAGCATAATGGCTATGTCGCTGGATGCCCATATAGTCGACCGTGGTTTGAGTCCCGGACCTGGTGGCTTAAAACTCATGCTAGGTGTGTGTGCGTGCGTGCCCAAGATCCCGAGAGAAGAATGGAGGAGAAGGGATTATGGCGTGGCCATCCCCCCTGGGGGGTGATTTCTCGCTTTCTGTCTCTCTGTCTCTCTCTGTCTGGCGAGCGCACGCGCCCTGTAGCAAAAACCTCTCTTAAAAAAAAAGAAAAAAAGAAAAAAAAAGAAAAAAAGAAAAAAAAAGAAAAAAAGAAAAAAAAAGAAAAAAAAAGAAAACCTGCAACTAATTGCTACAACATGACTATCCTCAAGAGATGACAGGTCATAAATGGTATACATACATGTGTATACGTTTTTCACTTAAATACTTACATGTATACACTTTCTGGAAGCCTAGCAACCATTAAATTGGAGGGTGGCCAATGTATCAAGAGTTTTCTTTTGAACCCCAGTTGGCCATGTGGGAGTGTCCAGTGCCTTAACCACCACGCCACCTGCTGGTCCCTCAAGAGTTCTCTTTCTAAAGGCCTAGCATGGAACAGGCTATACATTTCAAAGGAGATAGATCAACTTTGCAGCAAAATAATTTCAGAAGGCAGGGATTAGACCCGGTAGCTTAATACTCAGGCCAGGT
Organism: Tupaia tana; assembly: GCA_026018925.1. Lineage (NCBI taxonomy): Eukaryota > Metazoa > Chordata > Mammalia > Scandentia > Tupaiidae > Tupaia > Tupaia tana. The sequence goes on along the minus strand of JAKSZU010000011.1, from coordinate 54,788,525 downwards.
GCACGTGCAGGAGTGCTCAAAATCCCAAGAGGAGAGCGGAGAAGGGACTGTGGTGAGACCATCTCCCCTGGGGGTTGATTTCTCACTTTCTGTCACCGTTTCTCTGGTGAGTGCACGTGCCCTATAGAAAAAAATCTCTCAAAAACAAAAATAAATAAATAAAACCAGAAAGCAAGAACAGCCCTGAAATAACAGTAGTTTCATATACAGTATTAAGGAAAGTTTGCTAGAGATGAAGGAAAAAAAGGCTCCAACTTCCCTAGTTACCTTAAATATGTGTGCTTTGAGAATGTGATGTCCCAGTTCAATAGTCTGCTGTCGGTTCAGTTTCCCCTCTTGGCGGGAAAACCAGAAGGCAAGTAACGTGTGACCACTCCTGCAAAGAAAAAGAGATTTATTTTAGAAATTAAAAAAAATTTTCTTTGTTCATGATGATAAAGCATGTACATGTGAGAGAGAGACAGACAGACAGGTATGGGAAGGAGCACCCTCCACAGGAGCAGATCATGCTGCAGTTCCCTTCCTTCAGTTTTCTAGTCTGTGGATTCTGGGCACTTGCTCACATGCGTGGTGTGTTTCGAGCTGTCTGGGCTGGGGAGCTGAACTGTGGTTGCCATGTGGGATCCACCTTCTCTTGAGCAGCACTGTGCCATGGAGCCTGCCCCATTTTAGAAATTTTAATGTCCCAGTTTTGCTTTCAGTGGGGTCTGTTCAGCTCCAGTCATAATCTCTAGCAAAACTCTGTGTCATTCAACTATAACAGGTACTGAAAGGTTCGTAGCTTTTATCAGTCCTTTACCCGAATCACATGTATGAATATGACAGAATGCCATTTCTAGTTGTTTTACACCCATCCTACACACAGATGGCACAAAAAATATTTTCATTTTTAATCTCTCTCAGCAACTGTATTTCACCCATGCTGAAATGTTAGTGTCCCTCAAGATCTCACTGTTGGTACTATTCTATTCTGTCCTGCATCTGAATTAGCTCACCCATCTTCAGAGCCGTGGCCACTACTTATGTACTGCATCTTTTTCTCTCTACCTAGACTTCTCAGCCTTAGACCAGTATACTTCCAACCATCTAGGAGATTATTCCATTTGTAGCTTCTCACAGTACCTCAAACCCAACATGTCCCCAAATGGATTAACAGCCTCTTCTCTAAATGGAGACTTCTCTAATCAACCTCTACTAGGATGCTCTCCTTTCCCTCCAGCTAAGCATGGGGTACTTCCATTTTGGTGCCACCAGTATAGATGGCATATACTTCTAGTTTGGAATTTACTGCACTGTCACATGCTGTCTCTCCTATGAATGAGTTTCTTGACGGCATTTATTCTCCCATTTCCCCTTGCCAACCTGTTCATGAAAGAGAGAGCTCTTTATTCCATCTCGACTATTGACTCATCTGCCCAAGATGCCTAGACCTGCCTGAGCTCAGCCCTCTTGTAAATCATGTGGTTAGCTGGCCTGATTACAAAGCCAACAGGAGGGCAAGGCTGAAAGAACTACAGAGGAGTGGAGCCTGAGTCCTGACTGCATATCATCTGAAGCTGCCCTAAGTTTGGACTTCTTGTGATAGGAAGTAAATTTCTTTCTTGTTTTATCTACTTAATTTGGAGTTTTCTCTTTCTCCCAGTTCAAAGATCCTAACGATAGACTTCTTTAAGTGTTAGTGTATGTATACATATGTGTGTGTGTGTACATAGGGTTGTATTTCTGCTTATATATTTGAAAGAAATCTGAATTACATATATCCTCCACAGTGCCCAACATAGAAAAATGTTCTATAATTTTTTTATATAAGAAAATATTAAAGAAAGGACAGTGGATCACCTTTGGGAATACATCTTAACAAATCTGCTATAGCCTTTGTGAACACTGAGAACTGTCAGTGGTCAGCAGACTTCTTTATGCCACTAGTAACCCAGCTCTTCTACCCCTTTCACTTGGAGTGTCAGAGAAGAGGGAAATGAAACCATCATCTCAGTTTTAAGTCTAAGGAATCAATCAAACAGGAGGGAAGTAGCAAGTGAATTTTTGCTGGTGCTGCTTCTCTGAAAGGAGGCCAAATACCTACTGGCTGATTTTCTATCATATTTGATATTCTTCAGCTACGCTGAATTTGAAGATAACTTACACTAAAGCCTGAGAAACAAACATAGTCTTTATTTCTTCTTCTTCTTTTTTTCTTCTTTTAAGTTTTGGTACAGAACTTGGAGAATAACTTGATGAGATAGTTCTCATTTTACATAGGAATCATCTCAGAGTACACTCCAATAAGATTTTAAGAAGAAATTCTATCTTTGGCTTCACAGAATTTCTAAATTGTAGGGGTACCAGGTCATCTTGTTTAAGTGGATAAGATGAAGCATAATGGAAAGGAAGTTATATAAGTGGGAGAGTGTTGCAGACAAGTGTTGCCTGCATGGAATCGTCAGTAACATCTGAAGGTCTGAGTCCAGGGTTGTCTCACACTCACAAAACCTAGAAATTGCCGCTGAACTTTAATTTATCCTGTGAAAGCTCAGTTCAGTTGACAAGTTATTATATTAAAGCATCTGGGAGGGGCCAGCAGATGGCATGGTGGGTGAAGACGTTGGATTCCCATGTGGCTGCAGTTCGAGTATCAGACCTGGCGGCTTGCTTTCTGACTTTCTCTCTCTCTCTCTTTTTCTCTAGTCAAATTAAAGCAATTAATAATAATAAATAAAGTCAAATAAAAATAATGTTTAAAAAAAGAAAAAATAAAGCATAGGAAAGTTAGATAGTATAAGGAACATTTACAAAATGTTCTATTTTCAATGTCTTAAAATTCTATCTAGCTATTAAGAGTGGAATTATGTTGCCTCCCTGGTGTAAGAATTATTATTTTTAAAAAAGAATTATTTTATTTAGCGTTATTTATTTATTTATTTATTTATTTACTTACTTACTTACTTAATTTGACCAGAGAGGGGCAGAGCGAGAGCAAGAATGAGAGTGGGGCGGGAGCGGGGGAGGGGAGTGAGAAGCGAGCCACCAGGTCTGGGACTCAAACCACGGTCAGCCATGTGGGAGTCCAACACCTTTAACCACTATACCACTTGCTGGTCCCAAGAATTACTTTTTAAGTGACTTATCTATGGCTGCACAATAGCAACCAGAACTCCTGAATATAGTCTCTGATCCACTCTCTATGCTTTAGGCCACTAATGAGAATTCATGTATTTTTCCTTTTGCTTATATCTGATGCTAAGATTACTTAGAAGCAATCTAGAGATGACTAAGCTATACAGGAGGATGTTAGTAAATTATAAGTGAATACATAATTTTATACAAGGGACTTGAGCATATGTAGATTTTGGTATTCATGGAGGGTCCTGGAGCCAATCTCCCTCAGATATGGAGGGATGACTGTACTTACTTCAGTCACCACTTGCTCATTCCTGAACCATATTCCACTCCTATTAGCCTCGCCATTCTCCAAGGTCACCAGGAGCCTCTCAGTTAAGTGTTTCTTTTCTTAGCCTTTGGTCTTTTTTCTTTCCCCTCCAGCATTAACTGCCTCTCTTCTTTAAACTGTCTCCTCACACCTGTGATACTACCATGGTACTTTTCCTCCCATGTCCTTCAGTGATATATTCGGTTGTCGGAAAAGTTATGACACGTTTTTCTAAGTTTTTCTATGCAAAAACATGTTATAACTTTTCCAACAACCCAATAACTTCTTGGCCTATCCCTTATTTATTTACTTTTTTGTCCCAGGTAGCCCTCATCTAGTCTCTGGTTTCCATTTTCCCCTCAGTGTGAATGGTCCCCACAGCGACATCACAAACTGAGATTTAGTTTTGCTTCTCTAACTGCCTGCTGGATCTTTTGACTTCCACCACTGTCAAATGAAACTTACTTTTTGAAGTTGAAGCTTTCTCTTAAAACCAAATATCCTTAAAACCTCTTTATTTTAAATAAATATCTCTAACCACTTAGGCATAAAATCTAAAGGTTTTTCCCTTCTCTTTACATTTTCTAACCTGGATAATTTCAAGAGTGTTATTCTCCCTGTTCTCTGCTCCATTACCTGCTTCCTGAACCATTCCAGTAATCAACATTGTAGAAATGTGATCAAAATTATGCTCAAAATTCTTCAGTGATTTCATATTTCCTTTGATGCACAATCTAAATTCCTTAGCATGGGATTCGAAGGCTCCCCATTATTTGCCCCTTGTCTATTGGTTTGCTTTTACTGCCTTACTTGCATTTTTAATTCTACACAGAGTAATTTATTTTTAGGGTTTCAAACAAGCTTTCCCTTTGCCCAGAATTCTCCTTGCTGTTCAGTTCATCAGGCAAACTATTGCTCATTCTTCAAGTATCAATTCACACTGTTTCGTCTATGCCGCATTCCCTGGCCCCCCTTAATAGACTCAGGAATTCTTTCCCAAGATTCCTGTTTTACTTGGTATACATATCCATTATAGCCAACTTTGTGGTTGGAGTCTTGGATCTGGTGGCTTGAAAATCACACTGGGGAAATGTGTGTGCATGCCCAAAGTCCTAAAAGGGGAATGGAAGAGAAGAAATTGCAGGGTGGCCATCCCTTTTAGGGGATGATTTCTCACTCTACCCACCCCAGCCCTCTCCAGTGAGTGCACATGTCCATTACAACACCCATTGCAGGACACTGTTTTCATGTCAGCCTTCGCAATGGACTCTACTGAAGATAGAAGGCATGTTTTTACAGATGTACTCCTAGGTAACGGAAGTACATATGGATGCATCTTTCCTAGGAGTCGATTCATTACAAACATGTCCAAAATAGGCCTCACCTTCTCCCCATGAGCCTATTTTTCTTCCTCCATTCAGAATATTCCACACTGGTTAAAAGTATCATTATCTTTCATCATTCAAGATAAACTTTGAAATCATTTTTGATCCTTCCATCCTTAATATGCATACACACAAAACGACCAAGTGCTTTTAGGTATCTCAAAACTGTCTCTCACCCACATAGCCAAATTTGTATTCACATTATGGGTCTTGGCATGTCTAACCTGGACAATACTAGAAGTATTGTAGAACTCCTATCTAGTATCCTAACCTACCATCTCTATTCTTCTTCAATCTATATTCCATTTACTACTTGTTAGAGCTATCTTTCACATCATCAGAGTTATCTGATCATGCTTCTTCCTCCTCAAAAAAAAGTTATAGAGGCTCCCTATTATCTACAGAAGAAATTGTAAAGTCTTAAACATGGCATTCAAGGCTCTTTTCCTCATGAAGCCTATCATTCTCTTTCTGTGACCATAAACCTTAATCTCTCATCATAGCTTTTCACCATTCCCCAAAGGCATTTTGCACTTGCACACCCCTCCCTGCTTTTACTCTTGTCATTACCTTGTCTTCTCTGTCCACAGTGCCCTTCTATGTCTACATGTGTAATGGAATTTAGCTCATCCTTTAAGGCTGAACTTGAACATGACCTCTTCTGCTAAGCATTTCCCTCTCTGTCCACTACAATGCTTTGCTCTATGGCACTGTCATTGGTTGCTGTGTGACTGACCTTCTTTTAGAGAGTAATGTTTAGTGTCAGGGGATGTCTCATTCACCTAAGTTTCTCTAGGAGTACAGATTTTGATGTAAAAGAGCAGCAGCTCAATAAATGGGTCATAAATGAGTAAAGCTAAGCAGATGGATATGAGGAAGAGCAATGCAAGGACTTACAGATCTGCTTTTCAATTCACTACTCAATTTAGCCTTGAGATTGCTGGTATTTCTGTTGCCACTTGTAGACTGTGTACTGAGTGTGAATATGACTCAACTATTGTGAATAGATTGGCAATCATGATCTTTCTCACTTCTCATCTTAAAATTTCTGCCTACAGTTAAACTTTGGTGGCTGCTGCCTTACAGTCTGCTTGATGCTATCCATTTTCAGCAAATGATACCCACATATGGCTTTGAAAAAAGTTCTTTTCTCCATCTTTAGCTTATCAGCCAGTAACTGCTTTGCCATATTCTTTTCATGACTTTTCTATGGAAGCGAAATTCAAAATACATTTCTATTCACCTTGTGTTACTATTTCACATACAGTGTGGAAATGCAAAAACCTGATAAGAGTAATTATAAATAAAGTATGCCCAAGATGTACCTCTGTAGAAGAAGTAGAATACTATTTCTTTGTAAACACAGACTATGGACAATAATTTACTTTCTTCCACTCTGCCTCACAGTTTCCTACTGTTTCTTTGTTCTGTTCACATATCACTGGCCCTAGGAAAATGGATACCTCTTCTCTGCTCTGACGAAGTCTTGAGGCAGTTGGAGGGCTTCATGAAGCAGAACTATGACGCTACTAACTGTCGCAGTTTGAAACAGCAGCAGTAGGCATATAAAGATTCATTACTCTTCCTTCTCTGAGTCCCTCTGCTCTTTTTCTGTGCCTCTAGCGTAACACTGCCTTGAATTAAGTTAGTTATAAATGTGTCTGCTAAAAGCACTAACCTGTAAGTCCTGGTGGATAGATCTATTAACATTTGTATTGCTCATAGTTCTAAACATAGAGACTCGACTGTATCACTGAATACATGCTCACAGAATGCTTGCTGAAATGCATGTCTTCCTGAGGCATGGTAGAAGGTACAGGGTGACCAGAGACACAATCAGTTGAGTTGAGAGAGGAATTTCTCAAATATTTTAAGTTAGGAATTTAAAATTAGTAACACTAATCATTCCTTTGTTCGCTTGTTAACTAATCATTTAAAAAATTACTGTGTGCTTACTAATCATTAGGAAGACAAAGATGAGTAAGACAGAAAAAAATTCTTGTCTCCACTGAGCATATTCATATTCCATAAGGAGACATAGACAATAAATAAGTATTCACATATGATACATTAATAAATTGTGATAAATATTAGAAAGGATGTGAAAATGTTAAGAAAGGATTAAGAGAAAAACCTGGAAAGACTTACTTAGATAAGGTGACAAGTAGACATCTCTCTGAGGAGGTGGCATTTAAGCTGAGATCTGAAGGAGAGAGATCTTGCTACATGATGGGTCAAGGAAAGTGAGGACCAGATGGAGGGAATTTGTAAATGCAAAGGCCCAGAGGTGGGAAAGAGCAAATTCTGGTAATTGGCAAGAAATTGTGAATAAGAGGAAGAATAAATGTGCTCAATTGAGAGCAGTGGATAGAAACCATCTCTATAAATCCTAAATCCAGGGCTTTGAAGCATCTAGCTTTGTTTTATACTAATCATAAGAAGAAATCATTGAAGGATTTTCAGGATGAGGTTACATGGTCTGATTTGTGTCTTAAAAAAAAAGTCACTCTGGCTGCTAGTGGAGAAGGAATTGGAAAAGGGCAAGAAGGGAGACCAATTAGGAGGTTAATGGAATCCATGTGAAAACCCAGGCTGTGGTCAACAGAGATGAAATAAATGGATAAAATCTGAGTGGCAGAACCAACTGGATATGTTGATGACTATAGTAAATACATGTCTCACAGCTGTGGATTCTTACAGTTGAGGGGATAGAAGGTTGTTAGTGTTGATTTTACTAACTGTGGAGATCTGTCTGCTTTTGAAAATCTCTAGAGATGGCTGAGTGAATTGTTCTACTCACAAAAAGAAAATGTGTTGTCACGTTCCACTAAGCTGGCAATAACTCCTTCTGATTGCTATGCCATTAATCTTGAGTTGACAACAACCTAGGAAATCCTGTTGTTGAATCCTATCTTTTGATTCAGTCAGCTTTACTTTGGAGACTAATTAATAAGGCAAATTAGCCTCTATTTTCTTTGCTACTTTTGTTTCAAAAATTTCCTTTAATTGTGTGCCCTACATCTTAATTTTATATTTAAGTGAAATGATCTTAACCAGTGTTTGAACATATTCAGCTTTAAAAAAAAAGCTTAAATACATAAGACACTAATATCTTCTTGTAGCAAAATCAAACAATAAAGAATATGAGTTCCTTCTGTGTTTTCATTAGTTGGCTCTTCTGTAAATGCTAAGCATTTTTATGCTTTTTTAAGTCATAAAATGATGCTCTCTCCATTTTATGAACAACATGGTTCCTCTGAATATATATTGGCTAAGCAAATTTCTAGTGAGTTTTTATTACAGTAAGAATAAGTAGTTTTCAGTTTTATCTGAGTTTAGAGAAGAATTCTGATTTCCAGCTTTTTTTTTTTTTTTTTTCAAATTTAGATTTGGATTTAGAAAGGAAAAAGAAAACGTTACAGTCCATCTTCTGACAATCTGACAGTTTTAAAGATACAAATAGTTTGCTTATTTAATGAAAAGGTCTAGATCCTATGATTTATGTTGAGAGAAAACAAATTTGTAAATTTGAAGGACAGTCATGAACAGGCAAACTGGGGATGTGTACTTTAAAAAATGAATTTATTTTGGTGCCAAAAAAATATGAAATCCATGCATAGCATTTCCAGTACATATTTTTCCATGAACTTTTTGAAGCCTACCCTTACCCCCCATGTTCCAAAGTACAAGTTAAATTTCATGTAATTTCTCTCTGGCATCATACCACAAAACCATTATGTTGGGTAACTAACGTAATAATTCAGTGTTGAGTCTCTTATGTATTCTTGATGCCAATGGGAGGAGGGGAGGTTAGAAACAGGATTAGATAATAAGGAAAAAATATTAATTGGCACATAAGATAAATCCTCAATAATACTACATATCAATTAAATCTCTCCCTGGAAACCATGCAACCAAATGACAAAACCAGAAGACTGATTTAGATAGAACAGAATTCAGAGTGACAGAGATCTATACCCTGAAAATAAATGAAAGATACAGAATTTCCAAGAAGGGAAGATCATCTATTATCAGTGATGCATTTGATAAAAGACATCTGGTACACCTACCTTCTCTTCACTTTAACTCTTCCAAATGTCTTAAGGGCTGATTTTGCTCCAAGAGCCATTTTCTTTCTTCCCAAGCTCTATCACTGCTGAATTCTTGTCTAATGCTTTTAGAAAGTAAAACCCATACCCCAGTTAAAGGGTTTGTTATGAGAGCCTGCCATGGCTATCAGCAACAGTGACCTTGAATTTGTGCTTCAATGAGGGTAAAGGTTAAATGTCATTTGGCTTACAGGATGTTTGGATTAAAAAAAAAAGAAAAAAAGAAAAAAAAAAAAAGAATAAACAAAACCACCACAAGCTATAACACCCCATTCAGTGATCATTTGAGAGCCAGACATTTACAAGAAGCTGGAATGTACAGGCCCCTGGCACAGTGATTTGCATTTTGGGAAGGATGCCCTCCAGTTTTCCTTACATGAACTACTTCTTTGACACTATGCTTTATGGTTAGACTTTGGAGCATCAGGTTTGCAATGTATAACTCATCAACTAACATGGCCAAATAAATTAAGAAAAATACCCATAAACCATTTATTTTAAGCAATTAACTCTGGTCACAAAGAATCAAGTCAAGGGATCAGCAGTTAGTGTAATGGCTATGTCGCTGGACTCCCATGTAGTCGACTGTGGTTCGAGTTCTGGACCTGGTGGCTTAAACTCACGCAGGGCACATGTGCGTGCATGCCCAAGATCCCAAGAGGAGAATGGAGAAGGAATTGCGGCATGGCCATCCCCCCCCGGGTGGTGATTTCTCGCTTTCTGTCTCTCTGTCTCTGTCTGTCTGGTGAGCGCATGTGCCCTATAGCAAAAACCTCTCCAAAGAAAAAAAAAGAATCAAGTCAATACTCAATTATCCCCATAGGTATAGATAGGATTTGTGTAGTTTTCCTCCGTTTCCACTCACGATATGATTTGCTATTCTTAGTCTAAGGAAATCAGATCAAATTGAATGAGGTTTCCATATCACAGCCTCATTCTATAATGAACATTAAGTTTGATACTCATATGGAGTTCACAATAAGCTTCCTCTGTTTTAGTCAAACAGTTAAATGGTTAAAAAGAAGGTAGTTGAAGTCTCTTAATTTCTGTCAGTCATATATATGCGGAGGAGGTTTTCAAAGAATTTATGAAAAATACATATTATAAAAATCTATGAATGCATTTCAATTCTTTTTTTCTTAAATCAAAATAAACTGCTTCTTCTTTGTCCCCCACAAACTTTTTGAAGCCTCCTTGTATGTATATATATCAAAATGTTAATTTGAGAGCTATTCCTAAGGGAGTCTAGAGATCATGAAAATTGAGGAAAAGAAACAAAAAAAACAGTGGAGATTTATTCAGGGCTAGCCTAAAGTTGTGGAGAAATAGTAAGCAGCAATTAGACAACACCAGAAGGCTGCATGTCCCAAAGTGGCTACTTGATTAATATCATATTTCAACTCTCGAAGTTATTAATGTGTTTGATAACAAAGGCAAGTGAGGAATTCTTTTAAGTGCTTTATTTAAAATAGACAAGTTGCCTTAAATGGGTTTTCTACCTTGCTACCATTAGCATAACAGCAGGGATTAGTTTATTAAATTAGTGGATAATCTGATATCTCAGCACCCAAGGGACTAAAACACAGGACAGATTAAGATCGGGTATGATGGAAGTATGACAATGATGAATAGCAGGAAACAGAAAGCCACAGCAGGTGGTAAAGACTAAGGTCTGTAAGTGCTTCATGGGGCATGACACAAAAACCAGATGCCTTGGATGCAAATCTTAAAACTTTAGATGTTTTGATGTCTTAAAAGATTGTTCAGTGACTCTTGGCTCACAGTTTGAAACATACACACCCCATTCTGTTACCAAGAAAAGACAGAGATCTAGAACTCTTTTGGAAAAAAAAAAAAAAACAATAGATGCACTCTTTTGGGATTTCTGTGACAATTGTATGTCTATGCCGGGGCCCTGCCCCGCGTGCCTTGGCCGGGGGTCTGTCCCGCGTGCCGTGGCCGGGGCTCTGCCCCGCGTGCCGTGGCCGGGGTCTGTCCCCGCGTGCCGTGGCCGGGGCTCTGTCCCGCGTGCCGTGGCCGGGGCCCTGCCCCGCGTGCCGTGGCCGGGGCCCTGCCCCGCGTGCCGTGGCCGGGGTCTGCCCCCGCGTGCCGTGGCCGGGGTCTGCCCCCGCGTGCCGTGGCCGGGTTCTGCCCCGCGTGCCCCAGCTTTTCTGCTTTCCTGATCTGGTCGTTATCTCTGGGATTGTCCAGCCCTGAGTGCAGTCTTTGTTGGGAACCCAGATTCTAGGGATATTGAATGTTGAAGCAATAGTCTCTGCTGAACATATTTACAATATAAGTAAAATATGTAAGTAATAAAAAATAGATAATAAATTAAAAAAAAAAAACTCTCAGTGGTAGCACTGATCTCTGGCTCTGCTACTTCCTTTTTCAACACTATTTCCTTTTTCAAGTATTATCTTCAGATTATTGACTCCCATCAGCTCAGACAGAGGCTGCACTACCATGTGGCCTATTTCTGATGACGAATAACTACTTTTGGCATGAGTAGAATACTTTCATCCAAGTCTAATTCCCTGATAAGGTCAATAAATTATGGGTGAACAACTGAGTGCTGAAAGCCAGGAAAACAGACTAGAAGAGGTAAGGATGTTGTACTGCTCTCTATACCATGTACACACAGCAGGTACAGGCTTACCTGGTGTGATTTCAGAGGTACTGAGTCGGTCTCCCCTGTTCTATGGAAATGCATTTGATGCTCAAGAGAGAAGGTGGAGAGAGAGGGACATAATGTGTGGAAAGTGAAGGCTGAAGGCCACAAAGACAAACCTTGCCAAGTCCTGCTAATAAGACTTGCCTGAAATGGAAAGCAACCACAGCAGTGTCTGAAAGATGAGCCTATGGCCAGTAGCATTAAATTCTTAGTGAATTTCCATCTCATTGACCCAGGGAGTCACAAGCTGTGAGATCAATACTTTAGTAATAAGGCTGGTGTCAGCCAGTGCTGTGTTGGGGGGCTGAATTTCAACTGAAATGAAATCTAAGAAAGCCTTTTTGATAAGGCCTGGTCCAGTTTACAATTCTACTCTCTCCCTTTAAGTGAAATATAATGATCCTGCAGCATAGTGTTATTCAGTCACTGGGGAACAGACTATACAGCATTTGAGGTTTTAAGTGTTCTCATTTCAGTATATCAGCCTGTTGCTGCAATACTCCTGGTTTATAAACAATGTTAAGAAGGGAAGCCTGTGTAGCCATAATATGGTTGCAAAAAAAACACCATTTTTTCTCCTTTGAGAGTTCCTGAGGATTTTAACTGTTGTAAGGATGATGTTAACTCAGTGTGAATCTGACTGCCTTAGACATTAACTTTCAATCTGAGATGTCCCAGGATAGTAGGCAAGCAGCTCCTAGCAAAGTTTCTTTGGGAACTGATCTTAAAGTATTTACTAGGCAATTCTAGATTAGTCTCTTTTCCTTAAATATGTTTGTTGCCAACTTTTTTGGATTAAGCATTGGCAGTAGTACTAGAGGACTTACAAGAAAAATCTTTTGGGAATGCCATACAATTGGTAGAAGAAGAAACTCAGACTCAGTTTTTCTATGCTCTTTTTGCCCCCACTCCCACCCCCCGAATTAACAGCAGAAGACTGTGGCTGCTCAACCACTTGGCCAGAGGATTTAGTTATAGTACACTGAAGGTCACCTACTGTAAAGGAAGGGGGAGGAAAGAATATCCCTTGAACACGATCTTTACACCCTGTACTCTAGGCATTACAGAACAAGACCTCACTTAATTCTCACCGACTCTTGGAAGATGGCATTATTATTGCTTTTATGTAGATGAGAAAACTAAGTCTCAGAAACATTATATAACTTTTTTCGCAGTCCCTGGAAGAGAGAGATTTATATGCAGACCCAAAAGTTCATATTCTTTCTACTACAGCATGTTTCTTTAAAAAAGTTTCCCTTTCAGGAAAAATACCACAAAATCTACTGCCTGGCTTAATGAATTAATCAGAAGCTGACACAAATTTTCTAATGAATCAGCATGAAGTAGGCTGAGCAGCATGCCTACAAGCACAGTTGCCTCTAATAAGCCTGGTGAACAATCTGGTCCCAAGGGTAATAAAACCCCAGCATGGTCAGAGTTTCATGAGTCATAGTCAAAACTTGCCCATCTTTTTTTCCAGCCAGTATAAGTTCTGCGTTTGCCAGCTATGTTGTTGTTTTCTCTGGTTTCAGGAAATCAGTTTCTTCTCTTGAAAACACCAACTTTATTAAAGGAATAATCCTCTAAAAGGGTAATACTGAGGAGCAGAAAGCACATAGCACTAGGGATGCCAGAGAATGGATTTCTACAACAGAATAGGAAATAGTTTCATATCTAGTATGGTTTGTTGAGTTGGGAAAGATTTTCAAGTCAGGGTCAGACTCGTCAAGAAAGAGTGCTGGGGTGAATCAGTGCTGTCTGCCATGGTGCAGGAGGGGGCGTGGTAGTATACACCGCGTATTTGGGGTCCCTACTTTAGTTTCTCCTCCCTTCTTCCACCTATTAACTTTATGTCTTTGGGCAAGTGATTCAGCACCTTAAGGTCATTAGAGCAAAACTATGATAATGAAGCCTTATTTATATAAAGGCAGAGTGGCTAGAAAGGTTGGTCTGTTAAGTGGTTAAAAAAAAAAAAACAAACTAAAATAAAAACACAAAAAAAGAATGGTTAGTCTCTTCGTCTTTTTCAGCTATAGAGCTTAAGACTTTATTTTCCAATATAAATCTTAGCACTGGCTGGATCTTCATGAGGTTAGTCACTGGTGACTTTACTGATGGTTAAGACTTTTTTTTTTTTTTTTCGTTTTTTTTTGGAGAGGTTTTTGCTATAGGGCGCGTGCGCTCGCCAGACAGACAGAGAGAGACAGAGAGATAGAAAGCAGGAAATCACCCCCCAGGGGGGATGGCCACGCCGCAATCCCTTCTCCTCCATTCTCCTCTCGGGATCTTGAGCACGCACGCACACGCGCCCGGCGTGAGTTTAAGCCGCCGGGTCTGGGACTCGAACCGCGGTCGACTACGTGGGAGTCCAGCGACATAGCCATTATGCTAACTGCTGGTCCCATGGTTAAGACTTTTAAAAGGGCAGTAACAATTTTTAAATGATTCTGCTCTAAGAGGAGAGATGCACAATATATCAATTCTTTCTTCATGTCTGAATAATACTGAGGAAGTCTACTAAATGGCTAAATTAATTATAGCCTGTGACCCTTTGTGGGGTCAGTGAATATTATTTAGGAAAACAGAAATACGAGGCAGTATTCTAAATATCTATGTAGATGTTGATTCTTCCTTTCCTTTCCTTTCCTTTCCTTTCCTTTCCTTTCCTTTCCTTTCCTTTCCTTTTCTTTTCTTTAGGTTTTTGTCATAGGGTGCACACACTTGCCAGAGACAGAGAAAGGGAATGTGAGAAATCATCTCCCCAGGGAGGATGGTCATGCCAAAATCTCTTTTCCTTTGCTCTCCTCTTGGGACTTTTGGGCACGGATGCACACATGCCTGGTGTGATCTTGAAGTTGTTGGGTTTGGGACTTGAACCTCAGTTGGCCATGTGGGAATCTAGCACCTTAACCACCACGCTACCTGTTAGCCCCCAGATGTTGATTCTTTTTATTTTTTTTTAAAGAATCAATTTAATTATTATTATTTTAAAATTTGTTATAGGGCACATGTGCTCACTAGAAAGAGAGAGATAGAGAGAGAAAGAAAGTGAGAAAGCAAGCCACTAGGTCTGGGAATTGAACCACAGTTGGCCATGTGGTAGTCCAGCACCTTAACTGCCATGCTGCCTGCTGGCCCCCAGATGTTGATTCTTAAGGAAATAACATGGTGGGAAAATAAATTAGCTAACTTTATTCTAGTCTTGCCTTGAGAAGAAAGAGTTGATACTTCCTCTATGTGAACTGTTCAATGTTCTCAATACTTTCATGTTGCTCCATGCAATAAATACAAAATAGGTTCAGAATTGCTTATCACACATCTTTTTCTTACCTGGGATCACAGAGAAATTTGGTTTTCTCCCCTTCTTCTCTCCAGATAAGCCATTCTCGAAAAGAAGGATGTACAAACATCCGAGTCATGTCTCTGCGCTTGATTAGGAACATGGAAAGGTTCTCCATTCTCTGCTGAAAATCCTCCCATTCTAGTGTGCCTTCAATGCTCCCAGCATTGATGGCCTGGAAGATATGTTCATCAGTCAGCGGGTGGAGAGAGGCCACTGCCACATTCAGGAGAGGCATCACCCGGTCAAAGGAAGACTGGGTTGGGAACTTCATATTGCACTGGAGTAAGTAAACCTCAGAGAGCGAAACAGGAACTACTTTGTAGCTAGAGCTCTTTAATACTAGATAGCCTTTCTCTATGAGGTCAAATGTGAGTTTCAGGTATAGGTAGGACCCTTGACTGAGGGTCTTGAGATGAGAACTGAGCTTGCCAAATGTAGTATTGTCCATTTTGCCATTAAGTGAAATGTTATTCTGGATCTCTGAGCTGCTGTGTATCCGGTGCAGGATGTAAGCCTGCAGGTCCTGGTCTATGGCTTCATTCTCTTCTAGTCGATCCAGAAAAATCCTATGGAAAGGCAGCAGCTTGGTAATTTCCTAAAACAGGTGGAGAAAGAGAGAGAGAGAGAGACAGAAAGACCTTCAGTTTCCCCTAACTCTGATAAACTATGGGGCCCATAAATTTCTGAGCGACCGAAGAAAGAGGGGAACATGATCGAGTATTAGCACCCATAGATTAAAACAAAGTAGTTGCATAGGAAGAATACAATTTTTCCTAGTACTGAGACAGGATAATTTTTTGAGTCTTCACAAAGCATATTTGTGAAATGATTTAATGGTCAATATTATAAATAACGCTTCTAAATAAATAGGAAATAAAGTACTGTATAATTTTGTTGTAACTTTTCTCAATGTAAACCATGACATAATGTCAAAATATAACTTAGTAAGAAAAATGTATAAAGGTTTAAAGAATGCCATACAAAAACAGGAGCTATGGATTTCTAATCCTGCTGATAAAATGACTACACTTTAACGTGGGACTTCTGGAAATGCCTTAGCTGAAAACACTTCTAATAGTGGGAGCTTGGTACTTTTGCACTCTGCCTGGAAATTATTCTAGGGGAAGACAGCAGGGCTTGTGGTGACTTACAAGCACTGGATTCTCTCCTTTCCAGTTACTGTGAACTTTGCTCCTGTAAGTACCTTCTTTCTCCTGCACTAATTTCTTCGTCTCAGCTAGATAACACATATATCAACCCCACATTCTTCCTTGGAGCCACTATCCTATACTTCTGTTCCCATTTTTAGCAGAACTTCACAGAATTTTCTCTACTTGTTGTTTCTCTCTTCTATTCTCTCCTCCATTGGTTCCAAGCAGGTTTCAATCCCACCCGTGAAGGTTACTGAGAACTGTGTCTTTACTGACGCAGGTTTTGTCAAGGTTATCAGCAACCTTCACTTGGCCAAATCCAGCAGCCGGTTTCAGTTCTCCTCCTCCTCAGTTTCTCCACAGTGACAGACACAGTTGACCACAGTTCTCTGGCCCCCTTTTTTGGGAGTCACTTTCTGCAGCTTGCTTCCACAGCATGTTTCCTTCATTTTCCTCCTAGCATTCTGGCCACTCTAACCTAGCTGGTTTTTTGTTTGTTTGTTTGTTTTTTGGCTCCTCTTTCATTTTCTAGTCCACAAAGGGCTCACATCTCTATGTTTCTCTTTTCTAGTCATTCTTACTTTTTATTTAGTCATCTATACATGGATGATGCCTAACTTTATGTTTCCAGTTTAGTCATCTTCCCTGAGTGCCCATCTTATAGCTCTGTTTACATAACATTTACACGTGGGTGTTTCATTGACAAATTAAATGTAACCAAATCAGAACTACTGAATTCTGTTCCCTACCACAATAAATGGTATTACCGTAAAGCCTACCACCAAAGCTAGAAGGTATCTGTGATCTTTCTCTTTTCCTCAAACCAGCATTCACTCATTTGCTCAACCAAAACTAGGATTTATTCTCGCATCTTCTCTCTTGCTCACACTCACTTTCAGCCCAGCAGCAAATCCTTTGATTCTCCTTCACAGATAGTCCAAGTAGGACCGCTTCACACAGTCTCTTCATTACCACTCTAGTCTAAGCCACCTGCACGTTTGCTTCTATTGTTGATGCTCTGTGTTGTATTATCTACACAGCCAGGAGACAAAGAGATCTTTACAAAGGGCAGATCAGATCTCATTACTTTCTATGGCTCCTTGTTAAGTCCTTCCTATCTAACATACTGAAACAACTTCCATCTCCATTTATCCCTTTATACCATCCTCTTATTTTTCAGAGCAACTAACATTACCTGTAAATTTAGTATACATTTATTTTTCAATTTATTATTTGCTTTCCTATTGTGATAGCAATTTTATCAAGCCTTATCCAGAATAATGAAAATGGGAACCTAAATGTCATATACAGAGCATGCTATTTCTAGATCATATCTTTTACTCTCAAATATGCTCTTTGGGAATTCTGCTAATGTACTAGGATACAGAAGTTTAGAAAGAGTTATCTCTAAAGGAAGAAGGAGCTAGAACTTACTTAGTTTAAGCTCTTTCCTAGGGAAATAATTTATGATTCAAAAGCAAACAAATACATACCTGTAAACTGGTCCTAACTGTTACAATTAACTTGAGCCAAGAAGGAAATTTTCCAATCATTTTACTCAGAAATGATACAATTGTATCCCCATAATCCGGTTTGTGAAATTCTGCTTCATTTAATCCATCAATTAAAATAATGAAATCTTCATCTGGAATTTTTCTCTCTGAGATAGAAATAAACATATTACTTAATAATTACCAGGTGAGTAAATGAATTCTTACTGGGTCTTGGTCACATATCTGTTTGGAAAAAAACATCAGAGAAGGCCTTTCACATGTTACTGACTGCACAGGATGCATAATGTATTATGAAGACATGAACAACTGATTTAGTGAATCCATTTTGTTTTTCACCAGCTGTAAAGACTTTTCTGACATATACAATATGTGAGTGTATGTATTATTATTTTCAGAGACCCCCATATAATCAGTCGTGAGACAGCCTGAGCATTAGAGTATGAGAATTTGAATTTGCACATGGAAATTCTTTTTTCTCTCACACATGGAAAAGCTGAATAAAATGTGTTCTATTTTTTTTTCCTATCTGATAACATTAAAGATAATAGTTACCAAATATTATTTTGGGAATCTCCCATAAAATGTCTAATTTAAAGTCTAAAGCAGTATACAGGACTACATGTGAATATGTAGTGGGAAGAAAGAGATGAAAGAACAGAGAAGAGGAATTCTGGCCAAGCAGGCTGGATCCAAGATCCTAGCAGCTTCCTAGACTATTCCCAAGGTAGCCTCAATGAGACCAAACTCTGTGAACTTACCAGGGGAAGAGGAATCATAAATGGAAGACAAATATCTGCTATGGGAGCCCAATTCCCCCATGGACTCTACATGGTTCTAAATTGACACCAGGATCAGTTTATTTTGGGCTAGGTTGAAGAAGAAGGGTTAGTGTGATTTCAGGCTTCTATTCTCACTAAATGCTTATGAATTCTTGAACAACAAATAATTAGAGATTAAAAAAATCTCCATATTAAATGAACATTTTAATATAAACAGTGAGTAAAAGTTAGTAGAACCTTATAAGTTGCAAAGAGAGTAAAGTAGAGAAAAGAGGGCAAGAAATCACTGGATGCCTGAAGTGAGAAAGGAGTTTCATTTGAGCACGAAAAGATGAAGATGGAGAGAGAGGAGTCTGTGGATTTCCGTACAAGATTGGCTCCTACTGCCTTTGAAGGCCAACTGAAACTATATGTGCTGTTTCAGTTTCATATCTGAAAATACAGATGTTTTGCAATGATTAATAAGTCTTTATATTTTCCCCCTGAAGCACATACTTTGTATTAAAAAACTCAACTTCAATATCCTACTTTTTAGGAGGAGAAATAAACTTACGGATTCTAGCTCTAACTATTAATAATAATGATGAGGGGCCAGCAGGTGGTATGATGGGTAAGGTGTTGGACTGCTACATAGCCAACTGCAGTTCAAGTTCTGGACTTGGCAGCTTGAAACTCATACCAAGCTTATGTGTGTGCATCCCAAGGTCTCAGGAGGAGAATGGAGGAGAAGGAATTGCTGTGTGGCCGTCCTCCCTAGAGGGTTATTTCTCACTCTTCCTCTCACTGTCTCTTTCTGTCTCTCTCTAGGGAGCACAGGCACCCTATGGCAAAAACCTAAACCCCCTCCCCCCAAAAAAAAGGTAGCGATTTTGAATGTAATGGCATTCTAGATAATGTAGCACTAAGAAAACCTGATATTCCTTGAGGAAGTCCAAAGAATTAAGAAAGAGATCAACTGTTTTAGAACTAACTAGAATTTACCCAAATAGATAGGGGCTGTTACGTATTTGATTTGAGGTCTCTGGCTCTCTTAAAGCTCAATTACGTTTTGGGCTGGCAGGTAGTATGGTGGTTAAAGTGTGCTGGACTTCCACATGGCCAACTGTAGTTCAAGTCCCGGACCTGGCGGCTTGCTTTCCTACTTTCCCTCTCTCTCTCTCACTGTGTCACTCTCTGGTCAAATTTAAATAAATAAATAAATAAAAACAAAACTTTATTCTAAAAAAAAATAGCTAAATTACAACTTTAATTTCCATAGAAAAACTGCCTAATTGCATTCTGCGTGGCTGGACACCATCACCTCCATCCACTCGGTGTTGTGCTGGATTTGTTCTGTACTAGTGCAGGAGAGTCCACTGTCCATATCTTCAAAAGGCTGTTGTTAAGCAGTTGGGTAGCCTGAAATTGGCTATAGTGAGAATACTTACACTATGAAAATTAGCAAATGTTACAAATCAGTCTTTCCTCCTCCAGGTAGCTTTAAAAATTTACTTCCATACCACTGTCTCCACCCTTTAATTATACCTCCTTTAACTACACCCAAAGAAAGTCATGATCTTCAAGTGGAGAAAAGGTTGATAATAATTCATCTATTGAGGGGCCAGCAGGTGGCATGGTGGTTAAGGATGCTGGACTCTCACATGGCTGACCATGGTTTGAGTCCCAGACCTGGTGGCTTGCTTTCTTGCTTTCCTTCATCATCTCTCTCTCTTGCTCTGTCCCTCTCTGGTCAAATTAAAATAAATAAATAAATAAATAAATAAATAAATAAATAAAGTTAATAAAATAATTCTTTAAAAATATAATTCATCTATTGAGATTTTCTTTGGGAAAACATTTCAAATACATTTATGATCTTAAAGATTACAAATATGCTTTAAATGATTATATAGACATTTTAATGAATTAAATAACTTATCTGCTAATAAAATTAAAATTTCATTTGCATAAATTCCCAGATTATATTATTCATCCCACAAGTAGAACACATATCATTTCTTTTTTACAAAAGGAAATATTTGCCCCTCTTAATCAAGATAATTATATTTTTCAGGACTAGCAAGTAGCGTGGTGGTTAAGGCATTAGACTCCCAGATGGCTGACCACAGTTGGAGTACTAAACCTGGTGGCTTGCTTTCTCATTTTCTCTTTCTCTCTGTCTCTGTCTCTCTCAGGTGAGTGAAAATGCCTTGTAGCAAAATTTTAAAATATGGTAAATAAAAAGAAATCATTCTTAAAAAAAGATAATTATATTTTTCTAAATTCTAGCTTTTTATTTTTTGAGATTCCTCCCCTTTGAAGGAATTACTTATATGTCATCTATGAATGTAGGTGATTTTAAGTGTCAGTCAGCTCACCTTCATCTGTTAAGAAGAATGGCATGTTTATCTATGAACATAACCTTTTTTTAGCATTCTGAGTATAAATGTAAAGAAAGAATTTCCTAATGCTACTAATATTGTAAAACATTAAGAAGTGTTCCTAAAACTATTCCTTTTCCTTTGTTAAATGATGAGGTTTCTCAGTTACACCAAGAGGTGAGACCTTAACATTTAGACTTTGCTTTTCAAATGCAACTGGCCTTACAAGTTTGCTTGTCCATGCTAATTTTCAAACTTTTTTTCCTAAAGAGAGATTTTTGCTATAGGGTGCAAGCGCTCACCAAAATCAACGGCCCTCCCCTGAAGGGGTGCGGGGGATGGCTACGCCATAATTCCTTCTTCTCCATTCTCCTCTCGAGATTTTGGGCATGTGTGCACAAGCGACTGGGGTGAGTCTAAGCTGCCAGCCAGATCTGGGACTCAAACCACAGTTGCCTATGTGGGAGCCCAGCAATGCAACCATTATGCCATCTGCTGGTTCCTTATTTTCGAACTTTATTTAAATAAGACTAACTCAGTAACTTTTAAAGGATTTTACAAATGAAAACTAAAAAAAAAAATTGGAGACTTACAAAGGATTGCTGCTTCTTATCTTGCCACATAAGAACATTTAAAATTTTAACTACTATCCACTATCAATATTACCTTACAGAATTAAAAATATTTTAACAGTAAAAAAGTAGGAGGGACATTATCTAACTTTTATGTACATATATATGTAAAACTACATTATATCTACAGCCACAAAGATTGTAGGCTGTTCCTACTTTGTCACTGACTGACTGAAAACTTTAAATAAACTGGGGCTTAGAAACCATTGGTCTATCAAATCACTAAAAAGGTTATATAAGCTCTTTGACCCTTATTTATATTTTTATATTTTTAATTTTTAAAGATAGTTTTAAGTTTATTTTTTCAGGGAGACAAAGAGAGAGAGACAGGCACCCTGACAGTGTCTTTACACAGTGACCCACTCCTAGATTCAGCCAGCCCATATTACAAGCATGTATGCATGTGCCAGGCATTCTCAGAGCGGTCCTGGGATACAAACCCAAGTCCTTCCCATTTGGATTCATTTATGTTATTGCTGTGCCACTGCCTGGCCCAACCCTTGGTTTCTTTTTGAAGAGAGATTTTTGTTATAACACGTACGTGCTAGCCAGAGGGACAGAGAAAGAGGAAGAGAGAAACCACCTCTCAGAGGGAATAGCCATGCTGAAATCCCTTCTCCTCCATTCTCCTCTCGAGATTTTAGGCATGCATACACACATACTTGGCATGAGTTTTAAGCCTCAGTCTGGGACCCAAACCATGGTTGGCCATGTGGAAGCCCAGCACCTGAACCACTATGCCACCTGCTGGTCCTCCAACCCTTGTTTTTAATCCTTTGTAAATATAATTCTCTAGAGATTTCCCATTGCCTCTATTTACATATACATTTAACAGATAACTGAACCATCTTTAAGACTCTACCAAAGTGTCTGAGTAGCTAGTATTAATGTCAGAATTACATTTTAGTGTGTGAAGTTACTAGCATATTGTATAGTCACTATTAAAAATGAAAAGAAGGTATCTTTTGTTGAACAGACATTTTAAATTATGATAAAGTCTAACTTACCATTTTTTTCTTATATGATTAGTGATTTTTATAGCCTAAGAAGTCTTTCTCTACTCCAAGGTTGTGAATATAGTCCCCTAGGTGCTTTCTACTAGCTTTAGGGATTAAGGCTTTCTATTTAGGTCCATGATGCACCTCAAATAATTTTTGTGTATAGTGTGAGATAAGGATTTTTTTCCCTATACATTTATATATTTATCCAGTTGTTCTAGCACCATTTGATGACAAAAGTTTTAATTATTTTTATGTGTATGAATATACACATACATATATACACATGTATACAATATACATACATTTATATATATATATTTTTTTTTCCTAAGAGAGATTTTTGCTATTGGGCGTGTGCACTCACTGGAGAGAGAGACAGACAGAAAACAAGAAATCACCTTCCGGGGGATGGCCATGACACAATCCCTTCTCTATTCCCCTCTCGGGATCTTGGGCATGCACGCACATGTGCTTGTCATGAGTTTCAAGCCAGTGGGGCTAGGACTTGAGCCACGGCTGGTCATGTGGGATCTTGCTCCCTTGGCTACTAGACTATGGGGCTGGCCTGACAAAGATTTTCTTTCCCAAATTGTCTTAGTGCCTTTGAGAAGCTCAACTGACTTCATATGTGTGGGTCTATTTATGGTTGTTCTATTTTGTTCCACTGATAACATTCTACCCTTATGTAAATACCACCCACACAGTGGAGTGTTAGAGCTGACTTAAGCTAGCTCATGAGAGCTGAGTTGCCGCTGAGCTGGTTGGTAAACCTTTACGAGCACATCATTGCCTGTCATGATTACTGTAATAACCTGAAAACTAGAAGTCTGGAAACTAGATACTGTCAGCATTGCAACATTTTTCTTTTTCAGGATTGTTTTGTCTATTCTTGGCTCTTTTGAATTTTCTTTTTTGGAGAGGTTTTTGCTATAGGGCGTGTATACTTGCCAGAGAGACACAGAGAGACAGACAGAAAGCAAGAAATCACCCCCCCCCCCCCCCCCAGGAGGGATGGACACGCTGCAATCCCTTCTCCATTCTCCTCTCGGGATCTTGGCCACGCACACACACACGCCCGGCGTGAGTTCAAGCCACAGGGTCCGGAACTGTAGTCGACTACACATGGGAGTCCAGTGACATAGCCATTACGCCAACTGCTGGTCCCATGGCTCTTTTGAATTTTTAGAAGTTGTCAATTTTTAGAGAAATCTGTTGAAATCTGATTAGAATTATGTTGAATCTATTGAACAGTTTGGAGAAAATACTTGACATCCTTCAATCCACATGTGTGGTATATCTCTTCCATTTATTAATTTCTTTAACTTTAGTCTGCAATATTTTCACTGTGCTTTTACTGTGATGGTCCTGCATATCTTTGTTGAATTTAAGTATTACATGTTTTATTGTTTTTTTTTTTTAATGCTGGTGAAAATAGTATTTGTTCTAGTTATCTACTACAACATCAAACAACTAGGGGTTACTTCTGAATGGCTGGGACTGGAAGATGAGGGCTAGAATAATTTAGAGGCTTCTTTACTCCTATGTTTGATGTCAGGGCTAGAATGACTTCTAACCACAGAAACTAGAATTGGAAGCTCTACTATCTTTAGTACAAGAAAATTGTATTACATTTGGAAATGAGAATGAGAATTTTTTTTTTTTTAAGAGAGATTTTTGCTATAGGGTGTGTGCACTTTCCAGAGAGACAGAGAGACTGAAAGCAAGAAATCACCACTTGGGGGGATGGCCATGCCACTATCCCTTCTCCTCCCAGAATCTTGGGCATGCATGCACACACTCCTTGAGTTTTAAGTTGCCAAATCCAGGACTCGAACCGCAGATGACTAATTGGGAATCTAGCAATGTAACCATTATGCCATCTGCTGGTCCCAAGAATGAAAATTTTTACAAAGAAAGGAAGCAGTATTAATTACCTGCATTATTATATATATTTTTTAAGTAAAATCTTTTATCTGCTAACTATCCTGTAGGATTATGAAACATTTAGTTTTGGCAAAGTGATTAAACTAATCATTTATATAGTATGACTCAGGTGACCCTGGGTTCTAAAGCCTCCACCTTTCCCCTCCTTTGGACCTTATCTGTACCTTTGTGAAGGTTCTCCAGGGGCTCCAGGACTCCCCTCCGAAAAGAGGCCATGGGGTCTTGAACACAAGATCGAAGGCTCAGCATGCTTTGTAGGTGAGGCTCCCGAAGAAGTTGTTCCCGGTAGGCTGTTAGCTGAGGTGAGCGACAGAGCAGGGCAGCAACATTGTGGACAAATTCTGGCACCAGGCAGGTGTAGGCATTATCTGCTTGACAATAGTGATAGGCAACCACCTATGAAAAGATGAAAATGCAAACAGGCTTGTCAGCAGCAAGAGAAATAGCTATAATTATTATATATTCTTTAACAGCATCTTCTGTCTTTCCATTCCTCAGTCTTTTCAAGTAAAAATAAAAGCTGTGAACAAAGAAATGGTCTGATTTACACATGGTCAAAAATTTGATATAATATTTCTATTGTAGACATATTATATCATAACCCACAATTAAAATACACACATAAAAATCGAGTTTTCCTCTGGATTATAATAGGAAATGAGCCTGAGAATAAAGATATAAATTAATATCACTGGGGCCAGCAGGTGGCGTAGTGGTTAAGGTGCTGGACTCCCACATGGCTGACCATGGTTTGAATTCCAGACCTGGTGACTTGCTTTCTTGCTTTCTCTTTCTCTCTCTCACTCTGTCCCTCTCTGGTCAAATAAAAATAACTAACTAACTAACTTAAATAAAGTTAAATAAAATAATTCTAAAAAATCCTTTAAAAATAAATAAAAATAGGGAACCAGCAGTTAGCGTAAGGGCTATGTCGCTGGACTCCCATGTAGTTGACCGCGGTTCGCATCCCGGATCCGGTGGCTTAAAACTCACGCCGGACGCGTGTGCATGCATGCCCAAGATCCCGAGAGGAGAACGGAGGAGAAGGGATTGCGACGTGACCATCCCCCCTGGGGGGTGATTTCTCACTTTCTGTCTCTATGTCTCTGTCTGTCTGGTGAGTGCAAGCGCCCTATAGCGAAAACCTCTCCAAAAATAAATAAATAAATAAAAATAATAAATATCACTAACATTTATTTATTTAGCATACACTATATAGAAAAAAATATAATCTTCTAATGATGCATTAGGAATAAAACAAAGAAAAATCATGTTAGTGTGACAAATGTATATACTTACACAACTTCTTTGATTACAGTTGTGCTATAAACTAAGTCTTATAGAAAATATTTTGATTTAGAAATTATTGAATATTTTCTGAGCATTCAGATAGAGACAGAAAAATAGTATCAGAATTAGATAAAAGAAAGAAGAAAAGGGGTGGTATTTTCATTAGATACAGATTTTAAATTCAAAGAAATTAGAACATGTATGAGTCTTAATATTATCAAGGATGGGGCCAGCAGCTGGCCTGGTGGCTGAGGTACTCTCACATGGTCGACTGTGGTTTGAGTCCTGGATCTAGGGGCTTGCTTTCCCACTTTCCCTCTCTCTCTGGTTAAATTAAAAATAAATAAGTAAAAATAATAATGATATAAATAAAAAATTAAATAAATTTTTTTTTGTTTTGTTTTGGAGAGGATTTTGCTATAGGGCGCATGTGCTCGCCAGTAAGACAGAGAAAGAGAGACAGAAAGAGAGAAATCACCCCCCAGGGGGGATGGCCACGCCGCAATCCCTTCTCCTCCATTCTCCTCTCAGGATCTTGGACACACATGCACATGCACTCAGCGTGAGTTTAAGCCACCGGGTCCGGGACTTGAATCGCGGTCGACTACATGGGAGTCCAGTGACATAGCCATTACACTAACTGCTGGTCCCCAAAAATTAAATAATTCTTTTTTTTTTTTTTTTTTTTTTTTGAGAGGTTTTTGCTATAGGGCGAGTGCACTCGCCAGACAGAGACAGAGACAGAAAGTGAGAAATCACCCCCCCGGGGGGATGGCCACGCTGCAATCCCTTCTCCTCCATTCTCCTCTTGGAATCTTGGGCATGCATGCACACGTGCCCGGTGTGAGTTTTAAGCCACCGGGTCCGGGACTCGTACGGCAGTTGACAACATGGGAGTCCAGTGACATAGCCATTACACTAATTGCTGGTCCCAAAATTAAATAATTCTTAAAAAAATATTATCAAGGATCTGGGCTGCCTGGTTATAACCTGGACTTTTAGTTCCTGGTTTGTTGTTTGAAGTTGCAGGGCCTCATTCCATACTTCTGGTCTCTGCCTCAAGAGTGAGCACAGAGGGTGGTTTTAATTTAGATCACTCTTCTGGCTCAGTACTGCCCAGAGAAATGATGGGGTTACATAGAAAATACAAAACTGGCAGGGGCGAGTCAGCCTGAATGTGTGGAAAGCACTTGGTATGGTGTTGGCACAGAGTGTGTGTGTACAGGACCCTTAGCCGATGTCTCTATCACCACCATCTCGAGCCTCCTCTTCCTTACCCCACCATCACATTACCATCACAGAGGTTCTACAGACTCTTTTTCAGCAACTAGCCTTGTACCTATACCTAGTTAAAATCTGTCCCAGGGGCATTCATGTCTATACTACCGGGATTCTAGCTTTTTAATAATCTCTCAGAGAATAATCATCCCCTAAAGAGCTCTGTTTGAAGACTTTTGAGGATGGTTCTGTGGTGGGGTGATCAGGGCAGGCTGCAGGCCTCATTGACTGCGTGGTTTGAGTCCCAGACCTGGTGACTTGAGAAAATCCTGGGAGCATGTCGGTGAATGCTCAAAATCTTGAAAGGAGGGAGATATGAAGAAGAGATTGAGACATGACCATTGCCACTAGGGGGTTGCTTTTTCTCTCCCTCTCTGTCTCTTTGTTTCTTTCTGGCAAGCACAGGAGCCCTCTAAAAAAAGAAAAAAAAGACTCTTGATCTATGGATATGGTCACTCTTAGTATGTGCTACAAACGGCATTTTTTTTCCTAACACCTGAAATCTTTCTCCCTAAACTAAGACAACAAAAGGCATGCAACATAGGAACTGTTACCACACATGTTGTGGGATGGCTTTGGTGATATCCAGGTTCTTGGTGTTTCTGACAAAGAATTGAACAAAGCACACCAACAGCGAAAGCAAAGGATAGTCTACTTGAGTAAAAGTGAAAGTATACTCCTGAGAGGCAGGAGCAGCCCGACTACGAGGAAGAGTGGCTCAAGGACCTCAGCAGTTATATTCTGTGAGGTTTATAATTTTTCTTTTTTTTTGAGAAATTTTTGCTATCAGATGTATGCACTCACAGGAGAGATGGAGAGATAGAAAGCAAGAAATCATCCCCTGGGGGGATGGCCATGCCACAATCCCTTCTTCCCCATTATCCTCTTGGGATTTTGGGCGCACACACATGCCCATTAAGAGTTTCAAGCTGCCAGGTCCAGAATTGTGGTTGACCATATGGGAGTCCAGAACCTTAACCACTGCGCCACTTGTTGGTCCCGAGGTTTATAATTTTTTAAATCTAGGTAGTGTCAGTTAATCATTGGCTGGGCCCTCTGATCTGATCTCAAAGGTTCTAAACAAACGTGGCTAGGCCCACTGATTTACCTCATTGACTGCATCAAATCTGGCTGGGCCCACTGATCCATCTCACTGGCTATATTGAACACGGCTTAATTAGCTAGATGTCCCCCACTGGAACTCTCCTGCCTGCATTACCTTGGGTGGGATATTTTCTGTCATGATTGACTCCCAGACCTGGTAGCCACACAGGCAGATGCTCCAGCCCCCTTTCCCACTTTTTTTTCCTAGTTTTCTCCTGCCTCACAAATATAAAGCCGAAGATGGAATTGCTTGTGGATGAAGCAGCAAAGACTGAGCACAACATGGAAACTGGAAATCAGAGGTTGTAATTAAAAAATCTCCACTGTTTTCTTTAGATAGATCGGTCATTGCTTTACTACCTGTTTTAAACACAATGTATGGACTCCATAAAATGTGGCAACAATTGATCTGTCCTTTCAATGAATAGCATTAGAGGTTATGTCTACATGGAAACAAATCTCTACCTGACAAAAAAAAACCAACAGCAAACCTCTGAATCAATATGAACTTTCATCACATTTTACTTGGATTGATTCTACAAGTCAAAGCTAAGCACAGCTGTGCAGATCAGCTATAACTTACCCTTTAGCTAAAATAATGGGATATCATTGAAAGATAAAAATTCTAAAAGGCAGAAAAAGGGTCTTTTATCAATTTTATTAAAAAATCATCTGCTGGGACCAGTGGATGGCATAATGGTTACCTTGCTGGACTCCTATGTAGTTGACTGCAGTTCAAGTCCTTCACCTGGTGGCTTAAAACTCACTCCAGGTTTGTGTGTGTGTGTGTGTGTGTGTGTGTGTGTATGTAGGTTCGCGTGAGCATGCATGTGCCCAAAATCCCAAGAGGAGAATGGAGAAGAGATTGCGGAATGGCCATCTCCCCTGGGGGGTGATTTCTTGCTTTCTGTCTCTGTGTCTCTGTCTTTCCAAGGAGCGTACACACCTTATATCGAAAATCTCTCAAAAAAAAAAATTATCACTTGCTGGGTGAGGCTTCATCTAACAAAGATAAGTGCTAAAAAGCTATACTTTCTATGGTTGCCTCTCCTTTAATATTGAATATTTCTTTGGCATATCAAATGGAAAGTCTTAATTCTTTTACAAGATTTAGGCAGAAAAAATATTCAACATGTTCATGAGATGCTGTTCTGTGGCTCAAAATAGGTTATTAACAAGACATTTTGAAACAGCTGTGCAGAGTATGTGTACACACACACACACACGAACTCAAAATGTGTGTAGTATCCCTGAGTTGGCTATTGATATATATACAATTTTTCCTATGTATAAAAATAGAAAGCCAGCCTGGAAATGTAGGTTCCTCCCCCAACCCCGCAGTCTCTCATTGTACCAGTACTCAGTGAGAGATACTACTGGGTAGTTAGGAAAGTCCTAGCATATTTTTGCATAGAAAAACACAGAAAAAGACATCATGACTTTCCCAACAACCTAATAGATGACTCTGCAACTCAGGGGAAGCCACCATGTTTACCCATTCATAGTCACTATTGTTAGAACTTCTTGGACAGGGTACAGAATTAGTTCCCCCCTCCCCGCCCTCCCCCCCACTAATAAGCCAGCAGGTAAAAACCTTTCTTCTTGGTGAATTCTCATCTCTCAAAATGATTCATCTAAATTTCATTTTTAACTTTATCTTTCTTATGTGATTAATTTTTTCCATCTGAAGTTTTCCTTATGTTATTAATAAATCCCTAAACTTTTATTTAAAAAGTTCTATTCAATTGCTTCTTGACTGATTGGGTAAGATCAAGCATAAAACAATTCTATTCAAACTATGTCTTGTATGACCAGACTTGCATTAATTCTTTGGAAGGAAAAGGTAAGCAAATTTTAGATTATTCTTATGAGATTAGAAAGAAAAGGGCATATGCTATATAGACAAGAAAAGACTGGAGGTCAGTACAGCCTTGTGTATAATACCTTTCTGCTGTACTCAGGAAATGATAAAACAAATCATAAAACTCATCAAAGGGACTGAGTAGCAGCAAGTCTGTCAGGCTTGTGTTAGAAGTCTCAGGCCCTCAGCCTCTCAAGACCATTTTCTATCTTAAGTGAATAATATGTGACAGGATTAAACTAGTCTGACATAAAGAAAAGGCAGCTTTGAATATCTGGAATTCATGTGGATATAAAAATCCAATTTACATAATGACTGGCATTTGTATCATTTAAATTCTAATGGTGTAATTGCTCTTCCCTCAGGTCTACTCCTACTCTTACAGCCTGTCTCCTTTTCTTCACTTCCTTTGTGAACTTCTCCCTCACTAAAACCTGGTTGGTTTCCTAATCGGCAAGATCCTTCTAATTCTTAAGATAAAGTTTGATTCTTAATATCTCTAGCAATCTTGAAGCTCACTGTAAATAACTGTTTTCTCTTCCCCTTCTCTTGTCCCTCAATTCTGACTCTAATCCTCATTCTGGGACTAGAAGCTAAGAATAGCTCCCAAACTTGGGTTCTGCCTCAGTAATTTTCCAGCTTGAAGTCCTACCATTTTTTTTTTTTGGCAGTAGGACTTCATTTTTTAGCTTTTTACTTTGAACTAAATTTAGACTTACAGAAATGTTGCAAAAGTAGTACACAGAATTTCCATTTATCCCTCACCCAGCTTTCCTTATTATTAATGTCTTATATAATCATAGCATAATTATCAGAACCAGGAAATTAACATTGGCAAAATACAGTTACCTAAAGACATTATTCAAATTTTACAGTTTTTCTGCTATGCCTGTCTCCTGTTGGAGGATTCTATCTAGGACTCCATATTGCATTTTTCTTTTTTCTTTATTAATGATAGAGTGTATGTGGATGCGCAAAAGAATGATAGTGAGGGAGAGGAAGAGAGGGATGAACACCTTCTACAGGGTCTGTGATCCCTTTTCTGGACCTTTGGCTCTTGCACACTTGCACACATGCCTGGTATGTTTCAGGCTGACAGCAGGGATTTGAACTGTGGTTGTCATGTGGGATCTGGCTTCTCTTGAGCAGCACATTACCATCACATTATGGAGCTGGTCCCATATTGCATTCAGTTATTTATCTGTAGTGTCTTCTGGTCTATAAGAACATAAATTTTACACTTTTGAATGGTACTTATCAATTATTTTGTTGAATGTCTCTCAATTTGGGTGTGTCTGATGTCTCATGATCTGTCTGAGGCTTTTGGGCAAGAATACCACAATAACAATATGTGTCCTTCTTAGTGGAGCCTATCATGGAGGTTCGTGATATTGGCATGTCTTGTTACTTGTAAAGCTGACCTCAATCGCTTTATTAATGTTAAGGTTTTACCAGGTTTCTCCACTATAAAATCACTGCCTTGCCCTTTGTAGTTAATAAGTATCTTGCTATTGAGCTGTTTATATATAAATTCTTTAACTATTTTGATTATTAGCTTCTTAATTAGATATATGATTTTCAAATATTTTCTCCCATTCTGTGGACCATCTCTTCACTTTGCTGTTTCTTTTACTATACAGAAGCTTTATAGTTTGATGACATCCTGTTTATCTATTTTTACTTTTGTCACCTATGCTTTTGGGGATATGTTGTGAATTTTTTTCTGTCTGTCAGTTTTTAAATTTTGTTTCTGATGTTTCTGGCATAGAGCATTTTAAAAATTTTTATGTAGTCAAATTTATTGGTCTTTTTGTCTATTCCTGTGTATTTAGATCTTAGAAAGCCTTTCCCTTAACCGAGGTTAAAGAGGAAGTCATCTACATTTTCTTTTATTATCTGTACAGTTTCATTTTATATAATTAGTTCACTAATCCATTTGGAGTTTATTCTTTTGCATGCTCTGTGACATATTAATTTATCTATATGTCTCCCTCTGGTGAGTGCATGTGCCCTATAGCAAACTTTTAAAAGTAGTAATAATAAATAAACTAATTCTTTAAAAAATTCCATTTTTACCCCAGCGATCTGACGTGCTTTTTTTTTTTTTCATACACATGTCAATACATGCATCTATATGTTTTTAGGTCTAATTATGAATTTTCTGTCATTTCCACCAGTCTATTAGTCTATTCACATACTAGTACCACATTGTTTTGAACACAAAGGCTTTATAGTATGTTTCAGCCTCTGTTAGTCAGAGCCCTGTTGTTTAATTAGCTGTAGCAGAGCTCTGGGTAATGTTTAGCTTTGTTATAATTCCAGACCTAAATAGCTGTACCTGTAGATTATTACTATTCAATTACAGACTACTGATTACTTGAGCCAAAGGAGGTTAGAGTCAATACAAAATACAAATTTTAAAGAAAAGTGACTAATTTACTCAAGTTCATCTGGAATTCCTAGAGAAGTAGCTCTGGCACATGATTAGCCTAAATACATTTAATCCACAGTTTATGAAACTCTCTCAGAGGACTGGTGGAATTGCAGACTTTCTACCCACATTAATTCCTGGGGCACACAAATCTGATTTGGACTTAACTTAATTAAGCTTGTTGGAGTCATTAGTATGAATAAAAACCCAATGAAATACCCCAAGATTTCCTAATGAAAAATAGTGATATTTACATTAATTTACAAATATTAATTGAATTTTCAATGTATGCCAGCCATTGTGCTAGGTTCTGGAGATATGATGATGAATAATACAGGTTTTACTCCTATCTGTCTTTCATAGTTTAGCGGAAATAGGCAATTAAACAAGTAGTAACAGTGTGATAAGTACTTTGAGAGAGAAAATATGGGATACTGGGGTAACACACAGCCAGGGCTGTGTAACTTGAGAGAACTAGAGAAGATTTCTTAGAAGAATCAGCACTTGGGACCATCAGGTGGTGTGGTGGTTAAAGGCACTGGATTCCCACATGGCCAATTGTGGTTGGAATCCTGGACCTAGTGGTTTGCTTTTTCCTTTCCCTTTCTCTCTCTGTTTCTCTCTGGTCAAATTAAAAAGTAATAATAACAAATTGAATTAAATAAATAAATAAATAAATCTTAAAAAAAAAAAAAAAAAGAAAAAAGCAGCAGCAGCACTTAAGCTGAGGTAAGGAGGATAAGGAATAATAAAACAGAGTGTGGCAGCATCCCAGGCAGAGTAAAACAGTATGTGCAAAGGCGTGTGGCAAGATACAACTTTGCACTTTCAAGGCATTGAAATCAATTTTAGTGTGTCTAGAGTTTCAGTAAGTGGGCAATAGTGGGACATAGGCAGAGTAGAGGCTTTCATTGAGAGGTGGTTTTGCTCCCTGGGGAACAATTGGCAATGTCTGGAGATGTATTTGGTTGTCATAACTGGGGGCTGAGGGAATACAACTGATAGTGGATAGAGGCCAAGGATACTTGTAAACATCCTTCAATATACAGAACCATTGTCCTCCCACTCCCAAACAAAGAATTATCTGGCTCTTGGGGCCAGCAGGGGGCACAGTGGTTAAGGTGCTAGGACTCCCACATGGCTGACCACAGTTTGAGCCCCAGACCTGGCAGCTTCAACTCATGCCAGGTGCATGTGTGAGTGTAACCAAAATCCTAAGAGACATGACTATCCTCCCTGGGGGGAAGGGGTAATTTCTCACTTTCTCTTTTTCTCTCTCTCTCATGAGTGCACATCCCTAGAGCAAACATTTCTCAAATAAATAAATAAATAAATAAATAAATAAGAACTGAAAGAACTGTCTGGTCTAAAATAACCCTTGACTAGATACATAAAAGCAAAGGCCTTTCATTACAGATCATGAGATGTTTTAAGAAGAGAGTCTAGATCTCTTTCAAAGACAAAAAGAAGCCATTTGTTGGTTTTAAGTAATAAAACAAAATGTATGTTTCAGGAAGACTTCTTAGGCTTCAGCATAGAAAGCAGATTAGAGTTTTTTCATTAAACAAATATTTGTGTGCCAGTCATGGATGGTGCTAGAAGGCAGTGGTGAACACTGTTTTAAAATTTTCTTTCTTTCTTTCTTTCACGAGAGAAAAGAGGGAGGGAGAGACAGAGAGAAAGACGAGCACTCTCAATAGGGTCTCACACTGTGGTCCTCCTCCAGCCTTCCCAGCCTGCCAGGATCACAGGGGAATGCCCTACTGGAGTGTACGGTTCAATCTGGGAACCCGACCTTGACCTACCTATGGCTTCCAGCATTACCGAGCACTGTGCCACTGCTATGCACCACAGCCGGGCCACTACGGTGAACATTTAAACACTGACCCATTCCGTGGAAGAGGAAGACAAAAAATCACAAAGACCGAGAACCAAGGTTGTTTGTCCTATATTCAATATCCTGAATATAGATAAAAATCAGTCTGACTATAAAACTTCAGTGTTAATTTTTGGAGGAGAAAAGTCCTAGATAAATTTTATAAAACATCATCTATAGGATATTTGTTGTTTAGTTTGTATCTCACTTCTCCTAAATATAAATCTTTTTAAAAATTGCCACTATAGCATACACCAGATCTTATAATTAATTGTTTTTTGTTCTTTTGCCCACTCTGTGTGTGTCTGGTTTACAATTCCATATTATGTTTTACATCTTTGATATTACCGGACTGCCAAAATGATTACTTCTTTGGCTGATACTTTTAATAATTTCAAAAACTATGACCATTTGATATCCCCTTGATATGGTATAGAATTAGTCTCTTGGCAAGGATAACATTTGGCCTTTTTCTTATATAGACTTCCTTAGAAGAAAATTTTGCACTTAAAACTTTTTTTTTTTTTTTAAGGTTATGTGGGTGTGTTCACTCGCCAGAGAGAGTGAGTATGCACCTCCTCCTGGAGCCTGGCCACAGTTCAATCCTTTCTCTTCTATTTCGCTATTCATTTGGGATTCCTTTGGCATATGTATATATATGCCCAGTGTGTTTTCCAAGTAATCAGAGTCTAGATTCTATACCAAGTGGGCTCTGGCTCCCTATGCACAGTACTTAGCCACTGCATTCTAGGGCTGGCTTGAACACTGCGTTTTGTGCCTCTGTGGTATTTCTTAAAGTTAACTGATTTTGGGGCCAGCAGGTGGCATGGTGGTTAAGGCACTGGACTACAGTTCGAGTTCTGGACATGGCAGCTTGCCTTCTCACTTTCCCTTTTTTTCTCTCTCTGGCCAAATTAAAAAATAGTAAAAGTAGGGGTCAGCAGGTAGCATAGTGGTTAAGATGCTGGACTCCCATGTAGTTGACCATGGTTTGAGTCCCGGACCCCACAGCTTGCAATTCACACAGGTGGCTTGGGACTCACACTGGGCATGTATGCATGTAGATGCCCAAAATCCTGAGAGGAGGATGGAGAGGGGATTGTGGCGTGACCGTCCCCAGGGCCATTCTCTGGGGGATGATTTCTCGCTGTTTCTCTCTTTCTTTCTGCATGCACTCTATAGCGAAAATATCTCTACAAACCTCCCCCCCAAAAAAACCAAAACAAAACAAAAAACAAATCTCATACCTACATTCAGAAAAATTTATATATATTTTGTTTAAGGAAGACACAATCATGAAACTAAAAACGTGATCATGTCTCAAGTAAGTGGAAATAGTACTTTCTTACAGTATTTAACATTTTACAAATATTGAACATAAACGTCTTGGAACTACTTATCTTGATGAGAGCGGGACTAAGATGTAATAAAGTAGGGAGACTTAAGAAGACACTGTAATCTTAGTAATTATCATTATCTGACATATATTTGATGATTGTTATTGTCTTGAATGTGGATAAAACAGACTGTTTCTGTTTTGTTCACAAACTTATCTTCAATCCTGGATTATGAATGCTCAAACTGTAAAATCTAAGTGAATAACTGAATGACTCTGATACTGGAAACTCTTCGGCATTTGTATATTTCTAAGTTGATATTTATTCTAACCTATTTTTTTTTTTAGAAAGATTTTTTGCTATGGGACACATGCACTCACTGGAGAGACAGAGAGAGAAATCACCCCCTGAGGGGGATGGCCACACTGGAATCTCTTCTCCAGTCTCTTCTTGGGATTTTGGGCACTCACGTATATGCACTTAGCTTGAGTTTTATGTTGCTGGGTCCAGGACTCGAACCATGGTCAACTACGTGGGAGTCCAGCAATGTAGCCATTACACCATGTGCTGGTCCCTATTCTATCTGCTCTTAAGAGCAGGATAGAGGGCAGTTGGCATGTTGGTTAAAGACGCTGAACTCCCACATGGCCGATTTCAAGTCCTGGACGTGGTGGCTTGCTTTCTCACTTTTTCTCTGTCTCTGTCTCTCTCTGATTGAACTGAAAAATAATGGCAATAATAAATAAAGTTAAATAAAATAATTCTTAAAAAATAAAAAAAAGGAATAGGATAGAGATCATGTATTCAGGGAATATTCAAGAGAAAACAGTTAAAAAATTTAAAAAAAAAATTTTTTTGCCATAGGGGGTGTGTTCTCACCAGAGAGACACAGTGAGAGGGAACATGAGAAATCACCCTCAGGGGGGATGACCACAACACAATTCCTTCTCTTCCTGGGATTTTGGGCATGATTTTCAAGGCGCCAGATCTGGGACTCAATCCATGGTTGACCATGTGAGAGTCTAGTGCCTTAACCACCAGGCTGCCTGCTGGCCCCCCAGAGATATTTTTAAAAGTTATAATGAGTTAACAATGAAAACGAGGGAAATCTTACTGTTTTCAGAAGTCCATTTACAAATGGATGTATACTAAAGGGTAGAAACAATTAATGATGTAGGTAAGAGAAACATGCTGCTTCTTGCTTTACTGGTCTGGATATCTATGAGAAAATCAGATCCTTACAATATTATAGACTATCTATAAAACTCTAGAAA
The DNA here is from genome assembly GCA_026018925.1 of Tupaia tana. Lineage (NCBI taxonomy): Eukaryota > Metazoa > Chordata > Mammalia > Scandentia > Tupaiidae > Tupaia > Tupaia tana. The sequence continues at coordinate 54,751,755 of JAKSZU010000011.1, read as the reverse complement.
AGCATAGGAATTAGAAGATGAAGATGAGGAAGAGAGCTAAAAACAGAGTTTATTTGATGTCTATGTAAGGAAAAGTTAGATCCCCTGATCCCTATCCCCACCCTGCCCTGCCAGGTGACTACGTCCCTAACACCCACAGGAAAGAGAATTGTATTGATTACTGAAAGTAAACAAGAGAGAATCTAGCTTTAGGGACATCATACACAGAGCGAGGTAGGGAACTAATGCAGGATTGAAAACAAGAAGTTTAAGTAAATTCTGCATACTGAACAGTGACTCCCCAGTCCTCCTCTGCCCAGCTGCAGAATAATGCTGGCACCCAGGAGATGTACTCTCCAGGCAGAAGACTGCAGGATTCTTTGCTAAAGAATATACACGGTGGAGCCAGCAGGTGGAGTGGTGGCTAAGACACTTGACTCCCACATGGCCAAATTTGAGTACCAGATTCGGTGGATTGAAAATCATGCTGGGTGTGTGTGCATGCCCGAAATTCTGAGAGAGATGGAGGAGAAGGGATTCTGGCTTGGCCATCACCCCTGGGGGTGATTTCTTATTTTCCCTCTCACTGTTTCTATTTTTCTCTGTTGAGCACACTTGCTCTATGGCAGAAAACCTAAAAGAAAAAAAAAAAAAAAAAAAAAGAAAAAAAAAAAAAGAAAGAAAGAAAGAATATAAACAGCATGGACCAGCAGGTGGCATGAAGGTTAAGGAGGGTGGACCCTACATGGCTGTTTACATGGTTCAGGTTTGGATACTAATGGCTTGAAAAACACATCAGGCATGTGTGCGTGTATGCACCAAATACCATAAGAATGGAGGAGAAGTAATTTCAGCATGGCAATGTTGGAAGCTTAAATCACTTCACTGGGGAGTGATTCCTCACTTTCTCTCTCTCTCATGGGCACACTCACCCTACAGCAAAAACTAAAATAATTAAAATAAAAAAAGAATATAAACAGAATAAGAAAACTTATGAACACTGACTTCCTTAAGGAATTATTTTCTTTAACTTTATTTATTTAAATTTGACCAGAGAAGGACAGAGTGAGTGAATGAGTGAGTGAGGAAGTGAGAAAGCAAGCCTCCAGGTCCAGAACTCAAACCATGATTGGCTATGTGGGAGTCCCGTGCCCTTAACCACCAATGCTTCCTGCCAGCCCCTGGATACTGACTTCTTGACTTCTGGGTATTTCCAATAAAGAACAAATCATCTTAATGTTCTATAGTTAAGCTCTTTACAAATACACAGCTTCCAAGAAGTTTTTCAGTGCCTGTTTATTAAAGAAAAGAGAATACATCGCATTCATAAACCAAAAATAGGATACTGTTAAAACAAGTGGACGAGGGTTGGCAGGTGGTGTGGTGGTTAAGGCACTGGACTCCCACATGGCCAACCGCAGTTTGCGTCTTGAACTTGGCAGCTTGCTTTTTCCCTCTTCTTCTCTCTCTCTGATCAAACTGAATAAATAAATAAATAAATAAATAAATAGTTTTTTTTTTTTTTTTTTTTTTTTTTTTTTTTTTTTAAAGTGGGCAATTGGAGAAAAAGAAAGAGCTATTTGAAATTAAAACTATGCACAGACATAGAAAGTAGGGCTGGTGGGTAATGAAGTGGTTAGGTGTCCTGCACTGAGAGCTGGACCCCACGTGGCCACTTAAGCTCGAGGAACATGCTGGGTATTCATACTAGGTGCATGACCAAACTCCTGGTGGGATGGAGAAGTAGAGGAAGAGGGACTTGGCGTGGATATGTTCTGCTGGGAGTGCTCTTTCTTTCTCTGGCAAGCACATGTATCTTCTGGCAATGGAAGAAAAAAGGAAAAAAAAAGAATGGAGTAATAGTACTTTTTAGAAGCTGCATGGGAGAGGGGTATGGGATTTTTAATGAACATAGGACACAAAAATGCAGGTAAAGGGACCAGCTTTTAACGTAATGGCTATGTCACTGAACTCCCATGCAGTCGACCATGATTCGAGTCCCGAATCCGGTGGCTTAAACTCACGCCAGGTGCGCGTGCATGCATGCCCAAGATCCCGAGAGAAGAATGGAGGAGAAGGGATTGCGGCGTGGCCATGCCCCCTAGGGGGTGATTTCTTACTTTCTGTCTGTCTCTCTCTATCCCTCTGATGAGCGTACGTGCCCTGTAGCAAAAACCTCTCCAAAAAAGAAAAAAAAAGAAATAAAAAAGAATGCAGGTAAATAAGGGGAAGAGGTTATGGGTTGATGCACCATAGCAGAGTTAAAAAAATGGACAATACATAATTTTTTTAGATTTTTAAAAACTTTTTAATTATTTATTTATTATTATTATTTTTAAACTTCCTATAGTCATCAGAGTGAGATAGAGGGAGAAAAGTGAAAAAATAAGCCTCCAGGTTTGGGACTCAAACAATGGTTGGCCATGTGGGAGTCTAGCGCCTTAACCACCATGCCACCTACTGGCCCCTTTTTGAGAGATTTTTGTTATAGGGAGTGTGTGCTTGCAAGAGAGACAGAAAGTGAGAACCCCCCCCCCCCAGGGGGGATTACAAATCACCCCCACCACCACCCAGGCAGATTGGTCATGCTGTAATCCCTTCTCCTCCATTCTCCTCTTGAGATTTTTGGCACACGTGTACACATGCTTGGCGTGAATTCCAAGATTGGGTCTGGGACTCAAACTGCAGTCAACTACATTAGGAGTCCAGCCATGTATTATGTACTATGCCATCTGCAGGCTCCTTAATACATGTTTGAAGAAAACTAGAACTATTATCAAATTTACACAACTTGATGTTCAATGCTGAAGATGAATATGTGTATATTCTTGATTTATTATATACTGTATGCACACTTTAAAAAACCATATTGTACTAAACAAAGACACTGAATATATATGTCAAATAATAATTTAAAAGATTAATTATTCAAAGAAACTATGATAGTCAAAATAAATATTTTTGTAAAAAAACTGGAGAGCAATGATGAGAAAAATCTCTCAAGACAAAAACCTCTCTAAAAAAAACAAAACACAGGAGTCAGCGGTGGCATAACGGTAACATTGTTGGACTTCCACATGGCTGAGTTCTGGACCTGGTGGCTTAAAAATCACACCAGGCACTGTGCATGTCCACGATCCCAAGAAGAAATAGAGGAAAAGGGACTGTGGAGAGGTCATCTCCCTGGGGGCGGGGGTGATTTATTTTTATTTTTTAAAATTTTTTGAGAGTTTTGTTTTTTGCTATAGGGTGCGTGCGCTCACCGGAAAAACAGAGACTGAGTCTCCTCTCAGGATCTTGGGCACACATGCATATGCACCCGGTGTGAGTTTAAGCTACCGGGTCCAGGACTCGAACCACGGTCAACTACATGAGAGTCCAGCGACATAGCCATTATGCCAACTGCTGGTCCCTTGGGGGTGATTTCTCATTTTCCATCTTACTGTCTGTCTCTCCATGATGAAAACCTCTTTAAAAAAAAAAAAGCTAATGGGAACCAGCAGTTAGCGTAATGGCTATGTCACTGGACTCCCACGTAGTTGACCGCGGTTCGAGTCCCGGACCCGGTGGCTTAAAACTCATGCCGGGCGCGTGTGCATGTGTGCCCAAGATCCCGGAAGGAGAATGGAAGAGAAGGGATTGCAGCGTGACCATCCCCCCTGGGGGGTGATTTCTCACTTTCTATCTCCCTGTCTCTGTCTGTCTGGCGGGCGCACGTGCCCTATAGCGAAAACCTCTCCAAAAAAAAAAAAAAAAAAAAACTAAAACAAAAGTATAGAAAACAGGAGAGGAAAGTTAAGAAAACTAGAGAATTAGTTTAAGAAATGTAATTTTTGAGTAATATGAATTGTAGAAGGAGAGAATAGAGAAAATAGTAATGAGGAAGCTATCAAATTAAATAATATGAAGAATTCCCTGAATTAAATTCCAGTGCTTGCTATGTGCCAGCAGAATTAAAAAAAAAGAATAAAACAAACCAAGAACAATGGTGATAAAAAAGAGAAACTAAGACCCAGAGAGCAAAAAGATACATACACACATGCATAAATAATATATAATTATTTAATAGCAATATTGGAAGCTTAAAACAACAAATGTCTTCAAAGTTCTAAGGGAAAACAATTCTTAATCTAGAATGATATACCACGCCAAACAAGTGGTAAAGTATGAGCATAGAATACAGATGTTTTTAGAAACATGAAGTCTCAAAAAATTTATGTCTTATTATCCTTTTTTTTTTGGAAAGGTTTTTGCTATAGGGTGCATGCGCTTGCCAGAAAGACAGGGAGAAACAGAGAGAAAGTGAGAAATCACCCCCCAGGGGGGATGGCCACGCTGCAATCCCTTCTCTTCCATTCTCCTCTCAGGATCTTGGGCACGCACGCACACGTGCCTGGCCTGAGTTTAAACCACTGGGTCTGGGACTCGAACTGCGGTTGGCTACATGGGAGTTCAGTGACATAGCCATTACGCTAACTGCTGGTCCCTTATTATCCTTTTTATAGGATAACTAGAGGGTATGTTCTTCCAAAATGAGGAATAAAATCAAGAAAAAAAGATGATATGGGATCAAATACAGAAGAGAAGTGATAGAAATGTCCAGGAAAATGAGGTGGCAAGCCTTGACAATATCCTGTGTCCACACTGTATATAATAGAGGGCTTTGGGATGTATACCTCTAGGGAAAAAAAAAAAAGTAACCAATAAGGGTGGGAAAGCACATTGAGACATATTCTACAAAGCTTGCTTTATTTGTATGTATGTATGTATGTATTTATTTATTGCTATAGGGCACATGTACTTGCCGGAGGGAGACACACACAGAGAGAGAAGGAAAGTGAGAAAGCACTCCTGAAAGAATCCTTTCTCCATTCTCCTCTTGGGATTTTGGGCACACAGACACATGCACCAGGCATGTTTTTCAAGCTGCAGGGTCTGGGATTCAAACCGCACAGCCAGCCATGTGGATCCAGCTGCCTTAACTACCATGCCACCAGCTGGCCTCATTTTACAAAACTTTACCAGGAGTTATGAAATAGCTAAAGATTTGAAGAAAAATAAGCTAATTTTAAAATGAGGCATTTCATGAATCCCAGGAAAAACAAAATCGATCAAGAAGGAAATGCTATCTTTGGGTCCAGAGTGAGCCATGTTCACATAGTATTAATACTGAAAATACCATAAGGTGGACTCAGTCAAAAATTATGATATAACTGTATTGAGGTGATAGTAGACGGAAAGAAAGTAAAAGAAGTATAATTATCTTCATTCATAATAAAAAGCAATAGACGTTGTATAAACTAATGAAAAAAGTTACAGCAGAATATGACAATTATTTATCAGGTTGTCAGAAAAGTCATGACACATTTCTGCACAGAAAAACATGTCATGACTTTTCTGATAACCTAATAGAAATAAGGAGGTAAAAACTGGAGAAACTGTCCTAAGAGATGAAAGTAGCTACCACTGGGGAGAGGAGAGGTTGAGTAGAAGAATACTGGTTTTGAGCATTATCTGATTTCCAATATGCTTGTATCCTTTCTGGAAAAAAAATAGAAATTTCAGACCTAAACATAAAAAGTATTATACGCAGTATACTACAGCAGCAGGTTTTGAAGTAGAAATGAAAATTGAAAACTAGTGATTATTATATTATGATTTTGGGTAAACCATATAACAACTTCTTTTTTTTTTAAAGTGGGCATCTCACAGTCTTTATTCTCCTTAGTGTTCCTTTTAACTCATTTTATCAACCAGTAGAAAATGTGAATGTCACAATGAACTGAAATGTCCACCTCTTCTCAGTGCTGGGCATAATATTCAGCAAAGTACTTTATTTCTGATATCCAAAGATCTCATGGGCAAATGCAATCTTCTTTCAAGTGTTTTGCTTCATCACATACAATGGATCACCATGTTTGGTCCTTTAGATTCTTCAGCCTTTTCTACGCTATTATGTGTGGTACAATTTCCACTTTCTGAAAAACAATTCCTTGCAGAAGCTATACTATGTCTTTCTGTTTGGGAACCAGCATCCTGACCAACCGGAGGCTCCCGAAATTCTCCTTGTGTGTCAGAAGCGAGGTTTTGATATACGTGGCTAATGTTTCAACAGGACTCTAGCAGCCATTAGGGAATTATATGAATGTCAACAGGTGAGCTTCCACTGCTCTTCAGCTCAAACCTTTTTGCACACTCCTTGGGTGTTAATCCAGGCACGAACCTTGCGATGGTTTCCCAGTTGATGGTCTGAGGGATGCCAATTAGTGGATAAAGGCTCCTGTCCAGCACCATTTGGTCATTATTGTTGAGGAAATTGTTGTTTCCTAAATATCCATGAATCATCTTTTAGAACTTATTGAAGAGCCAGTATAGTGTAGAGGTTAAGAGTGTGGACTCTGGAGCCATATTGTCCAAGTTTGCACTCTGGTTCTATTACTTAAGGTGTTATCTGGTTCAGATTAGTTAATCTCTGTGCCTTAATTTTCTCATCTTCCCTGGGCTGCGGCAACCCTTGCAGAGCCTCTGTCACCTGCAGCAGCCGGCACCACCTGTGCTTGCGCCATGAAGCTCTGGAGACCCGGCCTGCACTCCTGGTCATAGTGCCCTCACATGCCCCCTCCCCCAGCTAGTAGGCAGCGGCCTGTGGTCAGCACCAGAGGCAGGAGAGTGCCAAACCATATAAGGTCTAAGTCACCTTTATCTTATCTATTCAAGATCATACTTTACTTTCAATTTGAAAGTGTTGATCTCATTGTAACAGTATTTTTCTAGGAAGAGCAAAAGAGAAACTTTTTGCTCTCACAGAACACTTTTTATTTTAAAAAAAGAATTATTTAATTTTATTTATCATTATTATTTTTAAATTTGCTATACGGCATGTGCTTTCACCAGAAAGAGAGACAGAGAGAGAAAGAGAAAGTAAGAAAGCAAGCCGTCAGGTCTGGGACTCGAACCATAGCAGGCATGTGGGAGTTAAGCATCTTTACCACCACACTACCTGCTAGCCCTCTCACAGCAGACTTTTAAGTATTTTTGTTCACGTTGCCAAGTTTCGCCTACCTTTGCCTTCTTGATGTTAAAATGGAACTGGCATGCCCCAACTGGAGTTCTACTGTACCTGTGAGGCCAGTCTTCGCATAGCCTCCTCCTGCCGCCTGCGCATTTCCGGAGTTCCTGGGCAGCTTCCACTGGTGATAGATGAATGGGCTGAGGGTGGCTGTGTGAGTGGCAGCTCTCTGTTGGCATCCACATCTGGATTAAAAGGATGAGATGTTTACATCAGATAATCATAAAACTCTAAAGGCAGATGAGTTGAATCTTTTTCAGAAGAACAAATTCCATTTGTTCTATTACTCAGCAATTCTACTCCTAAGTATGTATCCAAGAGAAAGAAAAACATGCGTTCACACAAATATTTGGGCACAAATGTTCACAGAAACATGATTCATAATAGCCAAACAACCCAAATATCCATCAAGTTATGAGTGGATATATTGTGGCATATCCTCACAGTGGACTATTATTAGACAATCAAGTTAATCTCACTATCCATACAATTATAATGTTCCTTCTCAGCAAGGTAAAAAACAAAACAAAAAACCAAAGATGTAGTCCTGCTGTATACCACAGATTCTTTATATTATAGAAGTTCAGATTAAAATATCACTGCTATAGTCTTCAAAGAGAGAAGAGAACTGGTCGATCTCAGCATGAGGATAACTCAAGACCAGCTGGGCAAAAACTGATGGCAAGGACCATAGCCCTCCTACCAAAATGTTCAACATTTTAAATGGGCAAATTGTAAGGTATGTGAGCTATAGCTCAATGAAGCTGCTTTCAAATATTTAAGAAACTGCATTTGTTCTTACTGCTTTAGAAGATGTATTCTTGGGACCAGCAGTTAGCGTAATGGCTATGTCGCTGGACTCCCACGTAGTCGACCGTGGTTCGAGTCCCGGACCCGGCGGCTTAAACTCACGCCGGGCGCGTGTGCGTGCGTGCCCAAGATCCCGAGAGGAGAATGGAGGAGAAGGAATTGCAGCGTGGCCATCCCCCCTGGGGGGTGATTTCCTGCTTCCTATCTCTCCGTCTCTCTCTGTCTGTCTGGCGAGCGCACGCGCCCTATAGCAAAAACCTCTCCAAAAAAAAGAAAAAAGAAAAAAAAAAAAAAAGAAGATGTATTCTTACCTATTAGAAATTATAGACTGAAAATTATTAATAAGATTATACTTTAAAAATGAGTACCAAAATAAATATTTAATATTGTTATTTGATGGCCAACAGCTATTGAAAAGGAGGAGGAATAGAGAAAGGTAGTCCTTATTTAACTCCTTACTCATAGGAGTGAACGTAAACTTCTTCCATCCAACTGGTGGAGTAAACTCCTGGGTCACTGGATACCGTTCTGAAAAACTACAGAATGTTGGGGGATGATAGATGGTGGTGAAAAAAACCTAAGGAAACGTGTGACAGTCTGAGCTGAGGTGAAGGTCAGTTATAGATTATCACTGTATTATTTCTGTTGTTTGCTTTCTCCCCCTTCATCTGGTATTTGATTTTCTGTGTAATTATAGTCCGAATATTCTTTATCTTCTAGCTTTCCCTTTTGGAGATGCTCTCCTTTTTGTCTGAGTGTCTTAATTTCTGTTTGGTATTCAGAGAACAGTAGAACTAAAAGTTAATAGGTAGAACAGGTAAAAAGTTAATAGCAGAAGTCAGTTTGCACAGCAAACAGACAAAACACACTTCTGAAATGAGCAGAGAGGGCAGGCAGAGGTTACTAACTTCACAGCTGTTTAGGGGCTTGGCAGCTGTTGGCAAATGTCAAATCCAAATAATAACTATATTGAACTTTCAGTGATAAGAAAATGCAGTCTTGAATTAGACAGGGCTTCCCTAACTACTGTAGTGAGTGTATCTACAGCTAATGTAATAATATCTGAATCACACAACAGGTCTATTTCACAAAATGTTTTTGTTCTTTGTGTGTGTTGGGGTGGGTAGATGATGATGGTGGTGGAGGAGACTGGTGGGGAAGTTGGGTTAGAAAAAGTAGGCAGAAAGCAAGATGACAGGCTATTGCCTGCCTTGACAGCTTTTTGGTACCTTCCCAGGGAAATGACAAGCAGGGGGCGGGCACGGGGGCTGAGTGTCTTGTGGGGGAAGGAGAGCCAGGCAATGTGGCACTTCAGGCTAAATTGCTCATATCTACCACAGCAATACTGGGAGGTGTGGAGGAGGCAAGGGCAAGAGACCACACACAGATGGTAGAGATGGAGGTCAGGAGTGTCCCTAATTTTCTATTTATTTCATTATTACTACAACTACATTATTGGTAGCACTAACCTAGGATTAGAAAAGCCATTGAGATGCCAAATACATCTATCCAATTTTTTTTTTTTTAAATTGCCAGAGGACATGCATGCACACTTGTCAGAGAGAGACAGAGTGAAGGGAGGGAGAAAATACCACTTAAGAGGGGGTGGTCATGCCCTACTCCCTTCTCTCCATTTCTCTATCCTGTCAGGATTTTGAGCATTCACAAACACATGCCCAGTGTGTCTTTTAAGCCACTGGGACTGGGACTCACACCCGTCAGCCATGTGGGATCTGACTCCCTTAACTGCTAGGTCTGGGAGACCAGTCCTATCCAAGCCTAATGTAAGTTAAATTCCATAAACAATGAAGCCAAAACCTTCTATGTCCTGACATTATTCTTATTCATTAACAAATGTTACTGCTGCTTCCAGCAACATTTTCACTGCCAGCTCATACAGTAACAGATTTATGCCCAAAATAGCTTGTGTTGTATCAGGTACTTACTCTTGACCCTTCTTTAAGGACAACTGGTTCTGTTAAGATAGTAGAGGTAGAACATAGCTTGAATATCAACAGATCACAACAAAAATTATTTTGTATGGGGCAAGGCTGGTTCTGAGTAATTCTGAAACATACATAACCACATACTCTCTCTCCTTGACTCCTTTTCAAGTTTTGAAAGTTAACCATCAGACCAAATCCACAGTCTCAACTATAAATGTTAATAGGAAGTGTCCCATTATTTTTGGAGATCCTCACAAGGTAAGATGTTAGAGAATAACTTAATAAAATACCTTTTAAAGAAATCTCTGCTTTGGGGAGCATTTGGGCTGTTTTCTATTCACTCTTGCTCTCCCAGATTTATGGGGTACCCCCAGGAACCTTTGCTTTCTGAAAGTGGCTCTTCTTGCCCTTGAGATTTATAGTATCTTCTGTCATGCATGATTTTACCACTCTGTTATCTGCAATAGTGATATACAGAGGAGTCAGAGAGACTATTAGCTATCTGGTTTTCTTTCTGACACACTCAAATAGCTAACCTCTTGGACTACTCAGGTAAGCAGTAGTTTGGTGTGATAGATATTTAAACAGTCAAAGGAAAATGCTGGACTAGGTGTGGAAAGTTACTTTCAAACAACGATGTCCTTAGAATCAACACTGTAGCACAGAAACAGTTCTTAAAGACAACTGACTCATAGTTCTTCCTTTTATAGATAAGAAACCTGAAGTGTAAAGAATTAAAGTAAGGGGTTGGCCAGTGGCATGGTAGTTAAGGTAGCGAAATCCCATATGGTCTACTTAGTGATTAAAGTCCTGGACCCAGCAGCTTGAAAAACATGCTGGGTGCATATGCGTGCATGCTTGCATAAAATCCCCAAAGGAGAAATAGAGAAGAGATTGTGGCATGACCATCTCCGTTACCCTCCCGGGGGGGTGCTTTCTCATTTTCTTGCTCTCTTACTCTCTCTACTCAGTGAGCACACATGCCCTCTAGCAAATTAAAAAAAAAAAATTATTAAAGTAAAACCCTCAAGGTCACCAAGTGTAGTTAACTGGAGTGCTGGGTACAAATCCTGGGCTCTTGACTTCCACAATATTGTGCCAGATATATACTGTGTCAGAACAGTTTCTTCTAAAAACTAAGCATTCCACTAGTATTCCTATTAAGAAAAGAATTCTGGGACCAGCAGTTAGCATAATGGCTATGTCACTGAACTCCCATGTAGTTGACTGTGGTTCGAGTCCTGGACCTGGTGGTTTAAACTCATGCCAGGTGCGTGTGTGTGTGTGCCCAAGATCCTGAGAAGAGAATGGAGGAGAAGGGAACCATCCCCCTTGGGGGGGTGATTTCTCACTTTCTGTCTGTCTTCTGGCAAGCACATGTGCCCTATGGTAGAAACCTCTCAAAAAAAATTCTTCCAGGAACAGCAGGTAGCATGGTGGTTGGGATGTTGGACTCCCACATGGCCTGACTGCGGTTCGAGTCCCAGACCTGACAGCTTGCTTTCTCACTTTCCCTTTTTCTCTCTCTCTGGTCAAATTAAAAAATGAACAATAATAACAAAAAATAAATAACTCTTTAAAAAATAAAAGAGAGAAGGAAAGAATCCTTCCATACCAATTCCTACACTATTCTGGGGTAAAGAGCATATTTGATTTAACCAGTTTTCTTCCTAGACACCAGTTCTTCCAAACTTATGGATGTCAGCCATCGGAGGCAATTTGCCTACTTCATGATGTAATGATGCAAATTAATTTCAGTAGGAAGCTAAGATGTTTGCAGGGTAATTAGTGAATTCTTGTTATATTTCTAGCACTGTGTTAGACCCTGTAACTAGTATAATCTCAAATGAACCATTTCTAATTGTTGTAATCTGAAAGTTTCTGGTGGGCTACCTTTTTGGTTTGGACTAGTAGAGCAACGGATTCCTTTTCTGTTCTCTTACAGCTAACAGAATAGGCACACTAGTTCGACACATACAGTGTGTACAGAAAGAACATTTATATGCTTCCATTTTTTCCTTTACTCAATAAGGAGAGGCAGCACAGTAAAATGGATAAAAGAATGGCCTCTGACAGCAGACTGCCTAGTTTCACCATTTACTGTGTGTAAAACCTGGGCAGCTTATTTAACCTTTCTGAGCCTCAGATTACTTACCTGTGAAATGAAGATAACAGGAACTACCTCACTGAAGTGACAAGAGGATTAGATGAAATATATCTGTAAAGCACTTAGAGAGTGTCTGGCACATAGTAAGTACTATCTGAGTGCTTCAAAAGTAAAGTAACAGAGCCCAGCTGCAGTGCTGCAGGCAGCAGAGTGCTCCTGTGTAACACTGGAGCTCTGGGGGAGGCCGGGGTCAGACCCTGGGTTGATCTGAATGGGCTCCGCATACCCTTGATCCTGACTGGCTTGGAGGCTGGAGGAAGGCTTGTGGCAAGACAAGATTCTGTGGAGGGTGTTTGTCTATGTCTTACCCACATGGAAAAAAAAAAAAAGTAAAAATAAAAATAGGATTCTTGTAGTGATCATTAAGCTGTGTTATGCTTATGATGAAAGAAGCCTGAATATATATGAAAGCCCGATATCCTTTCACAAGGAAGCAGGAGAAGCCCTTCAAGACATAATGAAGTTCGAGTTCAAGAAAGCAATACTGATGTCAACAGGAAAGAAATGCAGGCTGCAAACAGACTGTGCTGGCACGTAACAGGAAGAAACAGGCATAGGCTAAGCAAATCTGACAGTGATAGATGCAAATGGCTCTACAGGCAATCGCTGTAGTCATTATCCAAAGGACAGACTAGCCACACAGTCGGCAGGGAAGAAGAATCATAAATTTATTCCAAGAAAGGTTTTTTCCAGTCACGCTTAGATGACTGTTGGATATGTGAGTTATATGTAAACAGAGCGTTCATCCCTTCTCTCAACTCTAAGTGAATGGTCCTCATGTGCAAGTTTGGCTTTACAGATCAGAAAAGGATATATAACCTAATATAAATATGTCTAAAAATATTGCAGAACTAAGGAAGTACCAAGTTTTTTTTTTTTTCTTCTTTATTTTTAAAGAAATACGTACGTTTTGGGGAAGCATGTGGGCTGTCTGAGGCGATCTGTCTCATCCTTGTGCCATGGCAGCTGAGGGCCACCAGTCTGGAGATGATGGCAGTTTTGCCGAACCCAATGTTTCCCACAATTACTACTCCTTGGTTCACGCTGGCATTTGAACTCTGAAGTTGAGCATCTATTTCGTGGAAAACCCAATCCCGGCCAACAAATACTGACTCTGTAGTAATGCTGGGCACTTCAAAGAGCAGGGGCTTCAGGGAGATATCTGGAGGCCTATAAGGTGCAAAGCGAACTGAAAGGAACAATAAGAGAACACAGAACTTAGGTCAAACTGTTGACATTGAGAGAAATAGAGGAAAATGTGGTTTAGGAAACTTAGGAGTTATAGTATGATGGTGTTCTGGGTTTATTCAGGAAAAAAACACTCTAAACATTGGTTCTATACAGATTAGCAATACAGGTGAGCTAGAGTCATTTGGAACTCTAGATGGAGGGACACAAACATTAATAAAACTGTAATTATTTCCTCTGAATAGTTGGCGGGTTATTCATAAAGTATTACATAATGAGGATAGTCCAGGAACCAGGAAGGCAGAGAGGACTGAGAGGCAGGGAACTCCACCCTGGCTGGGGGAGTATGAAGGTGGAAAGGACACCTGGACTTTGTTATCAAGAAAGCCAAGATGGGCACAGTACCACAAACTTCACTCTCCATGGGAATTTCATTTTAGTGTTGAAGTTAAACAAAATGTCTTGATAGTTCCCTTATTTCGCTAGATAGATACTAGCTATCTGAATCAGAGTCCTGCCAAATTAATTATTGCTCACATCAGCCTCAATAACCTTTGGAGATCCTGAGGAATTTGGCAGTTCATTCTAATTTAAATGGAATTACCTGGAATATGTGACTCATACTGCTTTTGCATACATCTAGATGACAAAATGAAACACATTGTGCAAACCTACCTATGCGGTCCTAGAGAATTTTGTTGTTGCTTTGCTAAGAAAATATGGAAGTTTGTCATTTTTTTCCCTTGTTACCAATGCTTGCTTCGTGTATAATATAGTAGTTCCCTTTTATCCATGGTTTTGCTTTTAGCAGCTTCATTTACTCATGGTCATTTGCAGTATGGAAAAATTAATAGAAGATTACAGAAACAATTTGTTAGCTTCGGAAAGAAAAATGGTACTTAAAGGCCTCCTGCTATGTCTGGAGATAACTTTAAAAAAATGAATTCAATTTATTATTATTATTATTTAATTTGACCAGAGAGAGAAGCAAAGTGAGGAAAGCAAGCCACCAGGTCTGGGACTCAAATCGTCTTCGGTCATGTGGGAGACCAGTGCCTTAACTACCATGCCACCTGCCAGCCTGAGATAACTTTTAATTGTTGGATTGTGGGGTGGAGAGGTGGAGTTCCTGGGGAAGAGGCCAGGCTAGGGTGGCACATCGGAACAGCTTAAAACGGCAACTCTTTACCAATCAGTGAGTATATTCCAACACATTACAGAAAACCTTAAGAATCTGGGGCCTTTGTCTCTCTCTCTCTCTGTGTGTGAGTGTGTCTGTCTGCTTGTCTCTAAGTAAGTAATAAATGAACACTTTTTAAAAGGACAGGGCCAGAGAGTGACACAGCTGTTAACACAAACAGAAAGAGAGAGAAAGCACCCCACAATGGGGCGTGATCATGATGGGATTTTTTTCCCTTCATTCCTCCTTCCTGTCAGGATTTTGGACAGGCATGCACATGTGCCTGGCATGTTTTTCAAGCCTTTGGGGGCTCAGACTGCAGTTAGCTATGTGAGATCTGGCTCGCTTAACTAGTATATTAGGGGTTTGGCCCAAAAAGTAAATTTATTGAAATAACCTCACATCTTCAACCAGAGATAGATAATTATTCCATTTTAGCAGACACAAATCACACATTTAAAAATAATGATTAAGATTTAATGTTATAGTTAAAAAAAAAAAACAGGTTAATTCGCATACAAATTTAGAAAGTGGGCCAACAGATGGTGTGGTAGTTAAGGTGCTAGATCTCTTGTGGTTCAAGTACCAGACTTGGCACCAGGTACGTGTGCGAGTATGCGCAACAATCCTGAGAGGAAAATGGAGGAGAAAGGATTGCGGCATGGCCATCCCCCTGGAGGTGATTTCTCACTTTCTCTGTTGAGCCCATCTTGTAGCAAAAACTAAAAAGACTTAGAAAGTAAACATTTAAGGTTTCTCTCTGAAAGAACCAAAGAAATACAAATTAAAACAAACTATATTCACCATTAGAGGAAACAGGTTTTTTTTTTTTTTTTTTTTTTTTTTTTTTTTCTTTTTTTGGAGAGGTTTTTGCTATAGGGCGCGTGCGCTCGCCAGACAGACAGAGAGAGACAGAGAGACAGAAAGCAGGAAATCACCCCCCAGGGGGGATGGCCACGCCGCAATCCCTTCTCCTCCATTCTCCTCTCGGGATCTTGGGCACGCACGCACACGCGCCCGGCGTGAGTTTAAGCCTCCGGGTCCGGGACTCGAACCGCGGTCGACTATGTGGGAGTCCAGCGACATAGCCATTACGCTAACTGCTGGTCCCAGGAAACAGGTTTTTTTTTTTGGTATATAATAAAACATCTTTTGGGAACATTAGTTTTCTCAGTTGTTACGGGTGGCACTGTAAATTTTATGTCCAAAATTTAGGGAAATAGAGAGTATTCAGTAAATGCTACTTTGACCTTAACATTTTGCTTCTAGGAATTTATTCCAAGTAAATGGTTCAAAAGAAACAAACATATCCAGACTCAAGAAATACAAAAGACTCCACATAGAATTAAACCCAAGATCTTCTCCAAGGCACATCATAGCCAGATTAATCAAAATCACAGACAGAGACAAGATCCTAAAATTAGCAAGAGAGAAACATCAAGTTACTTTCAAAGAATATCACATCAATATAACATTGGGCCTCTCATTGAAAACAGTGCAAGCAAGGAAAGAACGAGAAAATATATTAAAAGTGTTGAGTGAAAAACAATTTCAACCAAGAATATTATACCAGCAAGATTACCCTTCAAATGGGAAAAAAGACAAAAATATTCTCAGATAAACAAAACCTGAAAGAATTTACCAATAACAGACCAGCTCTCCAAGAAGTATTGAAGGGAGTGCTATACCAGGAAAACGAAAGCCAGACACACAGAAATAAAAGAGTACAAAAAACAACCAAGAAAATGGCCAGCCACATGGTGGAGACGAGTCTGGAGTTGAATGTTAACTTCCAGAGTTTAAATGGAAAGATCACACCACAGTAACACTGCAAATTCAATAGAAGGGAGATTAATGACATGGGACTGAACTGGTGAAATAGAATTATATGACATTTTCTTTTCTTTTTTTTTTTTTTTTTTTAAACTATGCTTGGATTTCCAATGTTCTTTTTTTTTATCTCTTTTTTTAATTTTTTTTTTTTTTTGGAGAGGTTTTTGCTATAGGGCGCGTGCGCTTGCCAGACAGGCAGAGAGAGACAGAGAGACATAAAGCGAGAAATCACCCCCCAGGGGGGATGGTCACACCGCAATCCCTTCTCCTCCATTCTCCTCTCGGGATCTTGGGCACACACGCGCCCGGCGTGAGTTTTAAGCCACCGGGTCCGGGACGCGAACCGCGGTCGACTACGTGGGAGTCCAGCGACATAGCCATTACACTAACTGCTGGTTCCCAGAATTATATGACTTTTGACGAAAACATTATTTTCTTTTATGTTTTGTTTTCCAGATTTAAGGATTTTTGTCTTCTCTTGAACTGTTGATAGTTTCATCTACCTATTGTTTAAACTGAATCCTAACCTTTTTCCTGGCTTTAAGTCTTAAGCAAATTTCTCTTAACATTTTTAAATTTTGATTTATTAAAACTAAAACCGTTTTCCTTGAAGCTACAAAATTTCATTTAAAAATACTTATTTAGGGACCAGTAGTTGGCAGAATGGCTATGTTGCTGGACTCCCATGTAGGCAACCACGGTTCGAGTTCTGAACCCGGTGGCTTAAACTCACACTGGGCACGTGTGTGTTTGTTCCCAAGATCCCAAGAGGAGAATGGAGGAGAAGGGATCGTGGCAAGGCCATCCCCCTGGGTGGTGATTTCGTGCTTTCTGTTTCTTTGTCTTTCAGGCGAGCACACGTGCCCTACGGCAAAACCCCTGCCTCCCCAAAACAAAATCTATTTAAAGACTGCAGTTAGTTACATAACCCCAGTTAGGTGCTACTTTATAGTATGTTCATTCTACTCACTGAGGTTTATGCCTAAAGTCAGACATGTGTTCATAGATATGTATATATCAGCTGTGCTTGCTGAAACTTTTTAGATTAATTAAGATCTTTAGTGAATCAATAAAATATGGGGGGAAAAAGGCATAGAAAACAACTGTAAATACCAGAGACAGTGTGGGAGGAGGGAGGGAACTGGCAGAGGGTGAGAGGTAGAGAATCAAGGGGGGGAAAAAAGCAAAATATATAGGAAACAAGAAATGGAAAATTATGTGTTGACAATAACATGTATGGCAATATCCTTGATTGAGCCAATATACCGTATATTCTGGATGGGAAATCTCCTTTTGTATACTGTAATGATGTATGAATGAAAGTAAATTAATTAATTTTAAAAAAAGAAACACGGATGCATACACACACACACACACACACACACACATTTTCTTTGTAGCATGTATGGAGTTAGGATAATTTAATACACTGTGGTATACCTACTGAAGATTACACAGATAAAAATATATAAAATAATGAAAAGTTTTCAGAGTCATGGAAATATGTTAATATTTATTATATTGGATCATTGGAAAAGTCATGATGTATTTTTCTATGTAAAAATGTGTCATGACTTTTCTGACAACCCAATATAAAATCCAGTAAAATAGCAAAATACAATAGAGTATATGATTACAACTTAAGTACATACAGATAGAAGGTAATATGCAAAAATAAGAGTAGTAAAGAGATTGCATGATTAATATCTTGCCAGCAATAACAAAATAAAACTGAAAAACTAATTCATTACTTTTCATCAAAAATGAAAGAAGAAAATACTTCCATCACAATTATGGATTATTTTGGCATAGAATGTCTGTGACTACTATCAAACCCAATAACTAAGAGAACTACATTAGTTAACTGAAATGAACAAGAATATAATATATTCTGGTTACTTTCCTCCCATAATCACTATGTATACATTTTTTTTTTTTTTTTTTGAGAGGTTTTTGCTACAGGGCGCGTGCGCTTGCCAGGAAGACAGAGATAGACAGAGAGACAGAAAGTGAGAAATCACCCCCAGGGGTGATGGCCACATCGCAACCCCTTCTCCTCCATTCTCTTCTTGGGATCTTGGGCATGCCTGCACACGTGCCCAGCATAAGTTTAACCCACCAGGTCCGGGACTCGAACTGCGGTTGACTACATGGGAGTCCAGCGACATAGCCATTATGCCAACTGCTGGTACCTGTATACATTTTTTTTTTCTTTTTTTTGGAGAGGTTTTTGCTTTAGGGCGCATGCGCTCGCCAGACAGACAGAGAGAAACAGAGAGAGAGAAAGCAGGAAATCACCCCCCAGGGGGGATGGCCACGCCGCAATTCCTTCTCCTCCATCTTCCTCTCAGGATCTTGGGCACGCACGCACACGCGCCCGGTGTGAGTTTAAGCCACCGGGTCCGGGACTCGAACCACGGTCGACTACGTGGGAGTCCAGCGACATAGCCATTACGCTAACTGCTGGTCCCTGTATACATATTTTTAAAAGCAAAAAAAACCCTGTATATTTAGTATAAAATTTTAACTATTTTAGCTATCCTATAATGATTTAAAAATATTAAAAAAATAGAATTGACTATTTCTGCCAGGTGGTTTCAATGTTAGGCTGAATAGGTGTTTTATATTTCTTTTTTAAGGAATTATTCATTTTATTTATTATTATTTTTTAAAAAATCTGTTACAGGGCATATACATTCACCAAAGAGAAAGCTGCCAGGTCTGGGACTTGAACTGCAGTTGGCCATGTGGGAGTCCAGTGCCTTAACCATCATGCCACCTGCTGGTCCCAACATTTCATTCAATAGCAGTGATGACCCACTTAAGTGGATCTAACACTAGAGTAGGGTTTCTGGAGAAGGAAGACTCAGAATAGACACACCTTAAAAACTACTCATTGCAATAGGCCTGGAAAATGTAATGAAGGCCTGAATCAGGGAGATACCAGTGAAAAATTTTAGAAGTGTAGAGATGTATGGGACCTGTCAAAAGATTAGATTTAGCCGGGTAGGGAGGGGAAGAAGTCAAAGATTTCCTCATGGTTTTGAGTCTGAGAGATTACAAAGCTAAGGAGCAAAAATCTCTCAAAAATATCAAGAGATTTATGTTAGATATAAAGAGCTTTCTCACTTTCTTTCTGTTATATAAAGGTCTTCCCCTGTAAATTAGAGACAAAGGCAAAACATCTGAGAGAAAGGAATAAAGTTTAGATACATCAGTGTTTGCTCTATTGGAAATTTCAACTAAGGCAAACAAAATGGTCCACTGAGTTAACTAATACAAAGCCGAAGAATTGTACTAATATTCTTCCGTGATTATGTGATGGTGCTATACTTATCCAAGCTCTGAACCCTGAGTTTGGATTCTATAGAACATAAAAACCTAGCAGCAATCCTTTGTTGTTTATTTTATGTAGGTCACTGAGATGAGGAATATGTGTAGAGGAAGGGCTGAATGACCTAGACGAGTTAGCTTATGATTATTTGTGTATTACGTGAAGGGCAAAGAAATTTATATGAGTTGATATAAGTGCTTGCTCACACAGGAAAGGGCAGTTGGCTGGGAAATTAAGGAGCTCAAAAGATAAGCACCAACAAAGCAGAGGTTGTTTAAAAAAAAAAAAAAAAAAAGGAAGAAGAAGAAGAAGAAGAAGAGGAGGAGGAGGAGGGGGAGGAGGAGGAGGAGGAGGAGGAGGAGGAGGAGGAGGAGGAAGAGGAGGAGGAGGAGGAGGAGGAGGAGGAGGAGGAGGGGAGGAGGAGGAGGAGGAGGAGGAGGAGGAGGAGGAAGAAGAGGAAGAAGAGGAAGAAGAGGAAGAAGAGGAAGAAGAGGAAGAAGAGGAAGAAGAGGAAGAAGAGGAAGAAGAGGAAGAAGAGGAAGAAGAGGAAGAAGAGGAAGAAGAGGAAGAAGAAGAAGAAGAAGAAGAAGAAGAAGAAGAAGAAGAAGAAGAAGAAGAAAAGGACTTTACTTATTATTCCTATCAGTAGCCCTGACTGAGATAGGAATGACCAGAACTGGCGATGGACCTTGTCTAGCTTTTTTGATGGCAAAAAGGACCCTGCCATTCTCCCACAAAGACCACTCCCCTCAGTGGTTCTCTACTGTATTCAGAATAAAATCAAAGCTCCTTCTATGGCCGGCCTTCAAGGCTCTGGATGATCTGGAGGCTGCCTACCACTGCAGGAATGTCACATCACCTCCCCATCACCCTGCCCCAGCTATTCTGGTCTTTCAGTTTCTTGAGCAGTTTCTTTCCCACCTACTGTTTTGACTGCTTGTGATGCTCCTTCCTTGGCTGCTCATGTGGCAGGTTTTCGTTCTTCATGTTTCAGCTTAAATGCTACTATTTCAGATAGGATTCCCATTACCTTTTAAAAATTGGTTCCCCTACTCCCACTATCTTTTTTATTTTCTTTTCCATTAAAAGAAAAAGGTTATTTATTGATTACTTCCATGAGTGAGAGAGGGAGTGAAAGAGACACCATCTCCCAATAGGGTTTCAACATGGCGAACCACCCCCAGCTAGTCCTGGATCATGGGCACACATGCCTAGCCTAGTCAGGGAGGTCTGTGGATGAAAACCTAAAACCTTTCCATGCAGGTCAGCCTCACAGAGTGTCATGTTCTACTGTGGTATCACCATTTGGCTCCCTGTTACTGCCCCCCCCCCCATTTTTAGTAAAACGGCTTATTTCTCTCAGAGACACAAAGGATTATTTGTTTCTCTCAAGAGATTTTATTAAAAATAGTAATTATTCTATTTTGTTATCACATATTAAATTGATCCAATATTATTTATTCTTTTGTTTTCTTGTTTATTCCTGTCTCCTGAACTAGAATGCAAGCTCTGTGAAGAAAGGAACCATCCTTACAGCAGGCATATAATCTAGGGTACATAGCAAAGGCTCAATAAATACTTGTTGAATGAATAAATACACCCAAGAAAGGAATCGAGACAGTTTTGTAAACATAACTTTTATGTATTAGAAGAGAGGGAGAGTGAAGTGTTCTGTCATATCAGAGCCCACACACATCTTCGGCATATAGTTAAAATGAAAGTTCCTATTACTTAAGCATTAAACTTGCTCTAGCAATCCAGTCTATTTCTAAGTCTTGTGGATTTTTCCTTTGAAAGATCTCTCACAGTGTCACCTCTGTTCACTTTTAACAGTTCACTTCCAAAACCTCCCACCTTGCACAGGTTTTCTCTGTTACTCTTCTGGCTTCCCTTATTTCGCTTCCTGCCTCAGCCATTTCATATATTCTACCAGACCAGTTCTTTATTACCATGATTGCGTTCTATCATTTCCTTCCCCAAATTCCCAATTATGCAGTTTTCTGCCATATCAAATCTAACTTCTTCCCCAGATTCTAAAGGTTCTCTGTAATATAACTCAAACTCATCATCTCTACTCCTCACAGTAGACCTGGCAGCCTCCTGAAGTAGACCTGGCAGCCTCCTCAGAGTATCTTTTATGTATTGTGCTTCATTCCAGTCCCTGCGCCTTAGTGCAGGTTGTTCCTCTTACCTGCAATACTTTCTTCTATTCAAACCCAGTTCATATTTTATGGTCCAGGTTAATTTTCATCTTCTTTATAAATATCTCCTCTTATTAATCTAGTACTCGTTAATTTTTCTCTTCCAAAACTAAGGTTATACTATGTAATTCAGTGCTTAGTTATATACTGACTTATACTGCTTATTTAAATCTTGTTTTTCCAATCAGACTGCAAGCTCTTTGAAGGAAAGGATAATATCTAACAGCTTTAAGTACATACTAGGGGTGAAGAAGAGGGGAAAGAAGAAATCATATTATCTTCTTTATTTCTGGCATGGTATAGGTTTTTGTATATATTCTTCATAAAAAATGCTTTTGTTTTTCTTGAGGTGAAATTCACACAACATAAAATTAAATAATTTTAAAGTATACAATTCAATGACATCTGGTACATTCACAATGTTGTGAAATTACTATCACAAACTAGTTCTAAAACATTTTGTCATTCCAAAAGAAAATCCTCTACTTATAGTCATTCTCTACTCCTCCTACCCTGAGTCTATGAAAAAAAATCTGCTTTCTGTTTCTATGAATTTACCTATTTGGATACTTTTTTTTTTTTCCGAGAGATTTTTGCTATAGGGCATGTGCGTTCACCAGAAAGACAGAGAGAGAGACAGAAAGCGAGAAATCATCCCCAAGTGGGGGAAGGCCACGCTGCAATCCCTTCTCCTCCATTCTCCTTTCAGGATCTTGTGCACACACACACATGCAACCAGCATGAGTTTAAGTCACTGGGTCTGGGACTTGAACCGCGGTCAGCTACATGGGAGTCCAGTGACACAGCCATTACACCAACTGCTGGTCCCACCTATTTGGAAACTTTATAAACTATGTGTGTTAAGGTTCACCCATGCTATGAAGCTTGTATTGGAACCTTGTTCCTTTATCTGGCAGAATAACATACACTGAATAGTACTACTATAAGCATACTTTTACATGCATTTGAGCAACTATTTTCCATTTATTTGAGTATATACCTTGAAATGGTATTACTGGATTGTATAGCAATTCTATGTTTAACTTTTTGAGGAATCACTAAACTGTTTTGCACAGTGGCTGCTCTACTTACATTCCCACCAGAAATATACAAAAATTCCTTTTTGTTCACATACTAACACTTGTTAGTACATTTGTTTTTATGATTATTTTCAACCTAATACATTTAAAATAGTATCTGTTGTTTTAATCTGCATTTCCTAATGACTGATTATACTTAACATCTTTTCATGAGGTAGTTGCCATTTGTATATCTTCTTTAGAGAATTACTCAAGGTTTTTGTCTAATTTTTAATTGGATTGTCTTTTTGTTGTTGAGTTGTAGGAATCCTTTATATATTCTAGATGTGAGACCCTTATCAAATACATGATTTGCAAGTATTTTTTTCCCATTCTGTAGGTTTGTCTTTTCATTTACCAGTGTCCTTTGATGCACAATGGTTGCTGATTTTCTTTTTATTTTTAGAGAATTGTTTTATTTAACTTTATTTAATCACTTATTTTCATTTGACCAGAGAGGGACAGAGAGAGAGAGAGAGAAGGAAAGTGAGAAAGCCAGCCACCAGGTCTGGGACTGGAACCATGGTTGGCCATGTGGGAGTCCAGCACCCTTAACCACCACACCACTTGCCGGCCTCAAAGGTTGCTGATTTTGAGGAAGTCTGATTTGTCTTTTTTTTTGGTTGTTGTTATTTGTGCTAAGAATCTATTGGCCAATTTAAGGTCATGAGGATTTACTCCTATGCTTTCTTCTAAAAGTCTCATAGTTTTATTAGCTCTTATATTTAGGTTATGTTGTTGATTCATTTTGAGTTAATTTTCGTATATGGTCAGAGGATAGATCCAACTTCTTTCTTTTGCATGTAGATATCCAGCTGTCCTAACACTATTTGTTGACGAGACTATTCTTCCCGCATTGAATAGACTGGGCACCCTTGTTGAAAGCAACTGGCCATAGATATATATGGGTTCAATTTTGGACTTTAATTGTGTTATATTGGTCAATATGTGTAATAGTTGCTTCAGTGAAGGAATTGATTTTTAGAACTCCTTACTCTGTCATTTTCTATGATGCCTTTTTTTTTTAAAAGAAGTTTTATTTATTTACTTATTCCATGAATGAGAGAGAAGGAGAGAGGGAGAGGGAGAGGGGGAGGGGGAGAGAGAGAGGAGAGAGAGAATGAATGAATGAATGAATGAATGAATATCCCTAACAGGATCTTTGATGCTGCTATCAATCTTAGCCTCCGGCCAGCCCTGAATCAGGGCTGGTTTCCAGGAGATTTGCTAAGGCAGAAACCACTGAAATAATAATAATACACATGGATGACATATTCAGGGAGGTCTCTGGATGAGAACCCAGAACCTTTTCATGTGGGTTGGCCTTGCAGAGCACTGCATTTTGCTGCTGTGTCACTGTCCATCCTCCTGTGATATCTTTTGGTGGTAGGTGGTTTCTTGGGTACTTGAGAGCCCTTGATGGAGGAGTCACTCAGAAAGCATTGAGTTCTGGCTGCGCGTCTTTTAAGACTCTTATAGTTGGAGGAGGAAATAGACAGGTCAGCTAGCATAGTCCAGATCCTCAAGCCTTGGGGAGGTAAAAAGGAACATAAAGTAAGCCTCTCCCAGCCTTGCTGCAGGTGTTGGCTCTACTGACCAGAGGAAGAAGCATGAGCCTCACAAAATTCTTGTAGCATTTTTAAAAAAAATTAGTTTTTAGAATTATTTTTAAATTTAATTTTATTCAGTCATTATTTTTTATATATTTTTTTTTTTGAAGGTGACCAGAGAGAGAGAGAGAGAGACAGTGAGAGAGCAGGAAAGTGAGAAACCAAGCTCCCAGGTCTGGGACTTGAACAGTGGTCAGCCCTGTGGGAGTCCAGCCACCTCAATCACCATGCCACTTGCTGGCCCCTCTTGTAGTATTTTTATAGATGAGTCTAACTAAGCCTAGAGGGACCAAAGATCATATGGCTAGTTTCAAAACCTACTTCTGACTCTAAAATCCAGGCTTAAAAAAAATTCTATTTGTTGCATATAGTCTATAGAATGTGAATATTTAATCTGAATGTAACATGAGTTACCCCAGTCATAACCAAAATTGATTAGACACATATGACTGGCTAAGCCAGCCTCTTTTTCTCTTACATCACTTTGTGCTTCTATTTAGGAACTGTGTGCTTCGTTAGAGATGACCTTTCAAGAAAGAAGAGCTACTGAGAGACTAAGTTCCTTTCTAAATAGACTTATCTTTTAGGTCCAAGATTATTTATCATGTTGTTTCAAAGGAGGCATTCATGAAAATCATTAATGGCAATTTATCACATGGAATGAGGACAGACTCAAAGGCTTCAGTTTTTGAGAAAACTTCTCTTATGATAAAGTGTTCTCATGTTGACATAATGCCTCATCCTATTTTATTCTACTGAGAAAGTTTTGACATTTTAAAAAGTTATTTTAAAATTTTTCTAAAAATGTAATTAATTCACAAAAACTTCAAGAGAAGAACACAGATAAAATTAGCCCAGTACCATATGGTAAAACAACTGTAGACATCAAGAACAGTTCAGAAAGTTTTTGTGCCTCAGAACCTAGGGCTTTTGTCAGATCAATATGATAAACAAAAACCATACACTTTTTATTTACCCAACTATAAATTTAGGACATAAGAACAAGAAAGCACTGTTGGCTTGCACTGTAGAACATAAAGAGGTAATAAATATTCTTTGTGGGGACTCACATTCCTAAATAAATATTTCTTTGTTTTGTATATTGGCTGGTTTCCAGGAGATTTGCTAAGGCAGAAACCACTGAAATAATAATCCACTGAATACTTGCAACTACAGCTAAGCTAAAGGACGAAGATGACCTAATTCATAACATTTATTATTAAAATATGACTTTCTTACCGCTGGCTGTCAGAAGATGGCAGTGTCAGGGAAGCAACACAGCAGAAAGACCATCCCGCCCCTCTCAAAACATTCCACTAACATATACTGATATCTGCAATTTACTTTGAGACTTAGAAAAAATGATGAGTGGCTGAAGAGATAGGTAAATAGATGAGTGATAAAATAAGATAGAACAGTGTTAATGAAAACTTAAGGTGGCGAATATACCACTTCTTTCAATTTGGTTGTATATTTAAAATTTTTCCCAATAAAATGTGGCAGAGAAAAACGCAAAAAGGAAAAACATTCCAGTGAGGGTACATAAGTAAGACAAGCTTTGGAAAGCAGTTTGTTTACGGGACTTAAGAACCACTTCGGACTCCAACCCGTGTGTATACCTCTTCAATGTAAATTAGGTTTGTGGCAGACAAATGAATTCTTTCTAGGAAACAGTTTTGGTGAGACCATTGACAATTGTGATTATATATCTAGGCACATAGAGAGAACTTGGCCTTTTCTTTAAGGCAAAGAATAACCCTTTAGAAAACAAAGAAAGATGTGTTAAGGCTAACAGACCTGCCTGCCCAAATGCAAATATAAACAGCTGCAGCAAGGGGAAAGAAGGGAAGGGGAAGTGGGAGCAGACAAGCTCTAAGTGAATTTTGACTACAGCACATTTATTCATGGACAACAACCATGACTCATTTTAAAAGAAGTCAGTCACAGGACTGGCAGAAGAAAGGGTGTGTGTAACACAGCCAAGGTCTGGTGCAAATCAAAGCAGAGCTGCACTTCCTCACATTCTTTCATAATGACTATAAAGTCTAGCCTGGAAGCACCTCTGTTCCTTTGAGTAACAGATAATTTCAGACTAATTCTTAGGGACCATGTTGAATGCTATTTTCTACACAAAACAGAGAAAAAACTCGTGCTTAAGACAAAACTGTATCATGAGCACCAAATATAAGACAAAAACATGCTATTTCTTAAGAAATCCTTAAACTGAGGAGAGGCTCATTTGTCCACTGAGTCTCTAGAAGGGCTCATTCTTGCATTTAAGTCGAATCTGTTATTTATTCTTGGTGCTCAGTAATAGGATTAAAGTAGGCAGCTATTTCTAGCTCAGGAAGTGAGCTTTTGAAGAATGTAAAACAATTTGAATCAGGTCCTAAAAACAGTCTAAAGATAATGGTTGTCCCAGATAAATCCTGATTTTAAAAAATAAATAAAGCAGAATCAATTTTCAGGTGAGCAGGGAAACGAAGCAAGGTAGATAAAATTGGGGACTCAGAGCAGGCTGCCTCAGTTTGTATGCACTTACTATTAGGTCATTAGGAAAGTCATGATATGTTTTTCTATGCAAAAACGTATCATGACTTTCTCAATAATCCAATAGTTTGCAACCTTGTGCTATCAATATCTCTGCTTCTTCAACTTCGAAATAGGGTAAATGCTACTGTTTTTTGTTTTTTTTTTGGAGAGGTTTTTTCGCTATAGGGCGCGCGCTCGACAGACAGACAGAGACATAGAGACAGAAAGCGAGAAATCACCCCCCCCAGGGGGAATGGTCACGCCGCAATCCCTTCTCCTCCATTCTCCTCTTGGGATCTTGGGCACACACGCACACGCGCCCAGTGTGAATTTTAAGCCACCGGGTCCGGGACGCAAACCGCGGTCGACTACGTGGGAGTCCAGCGACATAGCCATTATGCTAACTGCTGGTTCCCGTGAATGCTACTGTGAGGGTTAAATGAGTTAATATACACAATGTGCTTAGTTAGGACAGTGTCTAGCTATTATCTGTTATAATTGCTACCACTACCAACATCATCAAGCCAAAAGAGACATTCAGTGTAACTATTATCACTCCACTCCCACACAGTACTGATTTAAACAAAACACAACAAAAAGGATACTTTGAACATATTGACTCTTTATGAGCCCTCTTCCCTTCTGATGCGTCTGCCTTGTATTTCCCTTCTTTCTGTGAACACTCACCTTCTTGAGAGAGCTGCCTGAAATCTTTATTTTCATAGCAGGAACTCAGCCTGGCTTCTACTCATATCATATTTCTCTGCTAATATTGCTTTGGTTTAACTTACTAAAAACTTTTCAACTGTTAAATCAAATGATTTATTTTCAGTCTTTATGTCTCTCAATCAAGTTGTAGTATTTCACTCAGCCAATCTTCCCCCTTTTGAAATACTCCTCAAATGCTTAACATCACAACACTTTCCTATAACTTTTTTGTCTTCTTCTCTTGATATATATTTAATGATCCCTCCTTTCTTTTCATCCCTAAAATATTGCTAATCCTAGGTCATACATTTTATTTATTTTCTCAATTTTAATCTCAAAGGAATAGACTAATGGCTTTCACAAATACCTAAGTGGTGATGACTTAAGTTTATATTTCTTTTCCAGACCTCATTCCTAAACTCCTGTACAGGAGTTTACAAATTATCTACTTGGATGTCCAATAGAAGTCTCAAACTGAAAATGCTTAAAACAAATATTTAATTTCCACATTTAATATCTTATTCTTCTTTATTTATTATTTCTCTTCTATTTGTCACTGTTATTGAAATATCACCATCTGTCTGGTCTTCCAAGATAGAAACTTGGGCCTTACCCAGGATTTCTTCTTCCTTAGTCATTACAACTAATTTGTCACAGATCCTATCAATGATTCTTGGAGAATATCTCTCAGATGTCCCTTATTTCTTTTCCCATTCTATGGCTATGTATAGAACTGTAACCTTGGAGGAATTTCTGGAACACTCTTAGGCTCAGTTTTATCATCTATACAATGAGGATAATAAGAACACCTCTTTCATGAGGTTAAATGAAAAAAATATATGTTAAGTCCTTAACTTAGAGACTAGTAAATGCTCATGAATGACAGTCATATAATTTAGGTTCTCAATACCTCTTGCTTTTACTATGTACTTAAACAGGATTTTAATGAATAATCTTTATCTCTCTCATCCCTTCTGAATATAGCCACTTGTGTATGTGTGTGTATGGATAAATTAATGTATATATCTGACATGATCATCTCAACTCCTACATATCAACTTTCATATCTCATCAACCCACTAACAAAATCTTCTTCCAACCTAGTTACTTGTCATTTTATTTCTTGTCATAGAGTAATAACATTCAATAAGGTTTTATAAATGAATTCATAAATGAAAAACTTAGTATAAATTTTCCATTCTCAACTACAGAGAAGTTTGTATGGATTTGGTTTTAGGTGAACAGGAAGGCTAGAAGAAGACAGTCAGAAGAGTTAAACCAAGGTCTTTGAAAATTACTGCTCTCAGGACCAGCAGATGGCATAATGGCTATGTGGCTGGACTCCCATGTAGTCGATCACAGTTCGAGTCCCAGACCCGGTGGCTTAAACTCATGCTGGGTGCATGTGCGTATGTGCCCAAGATCCTAAGAGGAGAAGGGATTGTGGCGTGGCTATCCCCCATAGGAGGTGATTTCTCACTTTCTGTCTATCTCTGTCTTTCTGGCGAGTGACCGCATTCCCTATAGCAAAAACCTTTCAAGAGAAAAAAAAAGAAAATTACTGCTCTGTACTACGATAATAAAAGGATATGACTCATTTGTTGCCACTTTTCAGAGATACATTCCTGTTTAAAGACTGGTGTCATAAACAAGAAGGCTATTAAAATAACAAATAGAGAAGAAAAACTTATTTTCCAAGCTCTGTGTGTATCACAGGCAAGGCCTGGATGCTGGCCATGGCAGTAAAAAAATCAATGAATAGTATTTCCCACAGGAAGCTGGGTAAGGAAAAATGTATTTCAAAGTTAGTATCCAGGGAGTAAGTATGTTTTTTTTTTTTTTTTTTAGATAATTTTTTTCCTTCATTTAAAAAAGTTACTGAGAAGGCTGAATTCACATTCATCCATTTAATAACTAATGTCTTACTAACACTACACATGAGGTTTATTGTGCAAATAATGACCCTATTTTTCATTATTATAGGTGCAATATGCATTTTAGTTTACAAATTGACAATGGATAATTAGAAATTAAGATAAAAACAATGCCATTTACAATAGCATAAGGAATATGAAACACTGGTGGATATATATGAAAAAAGCTTTTCAATATCTTTATAACAAACTAGAAAATGCTGCTAACAAATTAAGTAATAGTTAAATGACTGGAGAGCTATACTATTCTTGTGGGCTAGATGATTTAATATTGATGAGATCAATTTTCCCCTAAGTGATCTATATCCAATACAGACTCCATCAAAATTCTAGAGTTTTTTGGACCAGCAGTTAGCGTAATGGCTATGTCGCTGGACTCCCACGTAGTCGACCGCGGTTCGAGTCCCGGACCCGGCGGCTTAAACTCACGCCGGGCGCGTGTGCGTGCGTGCCCAAGATCCCGAGAGGAGAATGGAGGAGAAGGGATTGCGGCGTGGCCATCCCCCCTGGGGGGTGATTTCCTGCTTTCTATCTCTCTGTCTCTCTCTGTCTGTCTGGCGAGCGCACGCGCCCTATAGCAAAAACCTCTCCAAAAAAAAAGAAAAAAAAAATTCTAGAGTTTTTTTTTGGTAGAAAATGTACATGTTTCATATGGAAATACAAAGGAAAAAAATATATATAAAAATTTAAATTATTAGAGGGGTGCGTGTTCACCATGAAGAGAGCACTAACAAGAGAGACAAAAAGCATTCCTCAACAGGGCTTGGTCACATTGCAATCCTTTCTCCTCTCTTTCTCCTTCTGGTCAGGATTAGGGGCATGTACACACATGCGCTTAGCATGCTTTTCAAGTCATTGAGGCACGGACCTGAAATGTGGTTGGCCATGTGGGATTTGGCTTTCTATGCACAACACTTACTGTGTTGTTACAGGGTCATCCCTGGAAATGTGAAGAGTCTACAATAGCCAATACAACTTTCAAAGGGAACAACAACATTGGAGATTAACTCTATCTAATTTCCAAGATTTATTATAAGTTTTTAATAATCAAGTGTGGTATTAACATCAAGGTAACAAATGGATAAATGGGACAAAGTCCAGAAACATACATTATTTATGTATATCACTGATTTTTGACAAAGATGCTAATGGAATTAAGTAGATGAAAAATAGTCTTCATAATAAATGGTGCTAGAATTATTGGATATCCATTACTTCCCTCCTCTACCCTCAAAAAAGGGAAAAGAAATTTGATAAATATCTTGTATCATATGCAAAATTTTACTCAAAATCAACCATAGACCTAAGTGTAAGACCTAAAACTATAAAATTTCTACAAGAAACAAATGTGTGACTTTTGACATTTTTTTTTTTTTTTTTTTTTTGGAGAGGTTTTTTTTTTGCTATAGGGCGCGTGCGCTCGCCAGACAGACAGAGAGAGACAGAGAGATAGAAAGCAGGAAATCACCCCCCCAGGGGGGATGGCCACGCCGCAATCCCTTCTCCTCCATTCTCCTCTTCGGGATCTTGGGCACGCACGCACACGTGCCCGGCGTGAGTTTAAGCCGCCGGGTCCGGGACTCGAACCGCGGTCGACTACGTGGGAGTCCAGCGAAATAGCCATTACGCTAACTGCTGGTCCCGTGACTTTTCAATTAGTCAAAGAAATCTGAAATATATGTAAAAAAAAAAACCTAAGACATAAATTCATATATTGAACTTCTAAAAAACTCTGTTCTTCAACAGATATTGTTAAGAGAATGAAAGGACAAGCCAAAATTAGGGTATATAAAGTACATATCTGAGAAAAGACTTGTATCTAAAGTATAGAACAAAACTCTTAACAACCTAGCAAAAAAGGACAAAATATCAGACACCTTATTAAAGATATTCAGATGGCAAATGGACACACAAGTTATCTACATTAGTCATTAGTGAAACTCAAATCAAAATCACAATTAGCTATCCCTATATACATATTAGAAAGTCTAAAATGAAAAAGACTGATCATATTATGTGTTTGTAAGAATGTGGAGGAACTAGAACTCTCGTACATGGATACTAAGAATGTAAATGCTACAACCATGTTGGATACCAGTTTTTTTTTTTTTTTAAGAGACAGAGATTTTGCTATAGGGTGTGTGCATTTGCCAGAGAGACAGAGACAGAGAGAAAGAGAGTGAGAAATCACCCCCCAAGGGGGATGGCCATGTCTTAATGCCTTCTCCTCCATTCTCATCTCAGGATTTTGGACACACACGCACATGTGCCCCATATGAGTTTGAAGCCACCAGCTCCGGGACTTGAACCATAGTCAACCGTGTGGGAATCCAATGATGTGACATTATGCCATCTGCTGGATACCAGTTTTGCAGTTAATTAAGAATCAAATATACACCTATCAAATGTTAAATGTTTGGAAGAAGTCAAGAGATAGAAACCATTGATCATGAAGTTTTCCTTGTTGGGTAGTTTTTGATAGGGAGTTCAATTTCTTAAAGGAAACAGAGCCCCTCAGATATTTTATTTCCGCTTTTGTTTTGGTAATTTTTTTTTTAAGGTTTTTGCCACAGGGCATGTGCACTCACTGAAGAGTCACAGAGAGAGGGAAAGTGAAAAATTACCCCTTGGAGGGGGGATGACCATGCCACAATCCCTTCTCTATTCTCTCAGGACTTTTGGGGGGGCATGTATGCACATGTGTCCAGCATGATTCTTAAACCAATGGGTCTGGGACCTGAACCATGGCTGGCCATGTGGGAATCCAGCACCTTAATCACTATATCACCTGCTGGCCCTGGTAAGTTGTACTTTTTAAGAAATTCATGATTTTCATTTTGGATGTTGAAATTATTGTCACTTTTCTTTATATTTTCATATTATCCTTGATGTCTGTAGAATGTGCACTGATACCTCTTTTTTCTTCTGTGATACTACTGAATAGCAGTTTGTGTTTCCTCTCATTTTTCTTAGGCAGTCTCAGTAGGGGTTTATAAACTTTGTTTTTTCAAATAACCAATTTTTGGCTTTGTTAATTAATGTTTGTCTATTTCCTATTCCATTGATCTCTGCTCTTTATTATTTTTTTTCCTTTTCCTCTATTAACATTCCTGGGTATGTTAGTTTCCTAGGACTGCTATATAACAAATCATCACAAATTTTTTGGCTCAAAACGATGGAAATGTACTTTCTCCCAGTTCTGGAGACTAGAAGTCAAAATCAAAGTGTTCTCAGGAGCATGCTCCCTCTGAGGCTCTAGGTAAGAATTTATCTTTGCTTCTTAGCTTCTGTTAGCTCCCAACAATTCATGGTGTTCCTTGATTTACACTCCTATGTGGGTTATCTTTTTAAAAGAACAACTATTATTGGATTTAGGGCCCATCCTTTCCAGTATAAACTTACCTTAATTATATCTGCAAAGACTATATTTCTTTTCCTTCTGAAGTTTTTTTTTCTTTCCTTTCCTTTATTTTTTCCCCATAGGGCGTGTATGCTCACTGGAGACACAGACAGTGAAAGTGATAAATCACCCCCCAGGGCAGAGGGCCATACCATAATTCCTTCTCCATTCTCCTCTTGGGATTTTGGACACGTGAGTACATGTGCCAGTGGGTATTTTAAGCCACTAAGTTTAGGACTTGAACTGCAACATTGGCCATGTGGGATCCAGGTGCCTTAACCACCATGTCACCATCTGGCACCCTAGTCATAAGTCTTACTCAACCTACTACACTAGGTCTAATAGTTAGATTTTAGAGACTCTGGGTTTTGTTATGTTCGTATCAAGTATGCAGATTTTTGTTTGAGCAGGTAGCTAACTTGGCTGAGCTCAAACTCCCTCCTGGGGTAAAAACCAACTGAAATCTCTGAGTTCTTTCAGTTCCTGGCTGCTGCTGCGTTTTTAATTTTTGCCAAACTTATTAGAATTTCTTCTGTGTGTATATGATTTAGTAGTCAGTCAAAGATTTGAGCAGAGTTTATACGCAGATTTTTGGATCTACTTTCTTTGTAGTTCCCTTTCTCCTAGGATTTCCTTGTTAACTTTTCAATATTTTTCCAGCCGTGGGATTTTGTTCTTTGATACTTTACTCAAGCAAAGCTGTGGCTTTATGCCACCTGGAGCCATCCATGGACTGGAAAGAGCCCTCAAGCAAGAGACATAAATTTGAAAATGCACTGGTTTGATCCCTACATTTCAAATGCAAACTCACTTCCTATTTCCCTCTGCTTTTTGCCACTCTCCAGTGCCTTCGAATAGTTATTTTCATATATTTAGTTCATATTTTATAATTGTTATCCATGGGAGGCTTCAACTAGCCAAGCAATTCCATCATTAACAAAAGCTGGAAAACAAACTTTTTTTAAAAAATCGTTTTAAATGCTTTTATAAAGTGCTCATTAATTTGTCCAGTATAAGGTGCCAAATGCTGATTTCACCTCATTAACTCTGATAGAAGTATTTCCAGCTGAATTTATTATTTTAAATCTCAGAAACTAATTCTTACAGCACAACCAGTATACGTACCTACTTACAGATACTAACTGAAGTAGAGAGCTACTAACGTCTCACAAGCACTCAGCCCATCCGGTGAGCTCCACATGTCTCTGCATATCTGCATTATATACAACCTACCCAATTGTTTTAACCCTTTTTATCTGCTAGTGAATAGTATATCTGCATTACATACACTCTATCCAGTTGTTGTAATCCCCCCCTTTTTTTTCTGCTAGTGAATAGTAACAGAAGTATTTAAACAAGTATTTTTTACTGAAAGGAAAAAGGGGAGTAAATGGGAACAAAAGCAAGTATGCAAGAAGACAAATATTCGTTGTATCTTAGATAATACTTTGTTACTGCAGAGGACAGTGGGAAGGACTCTTGAAAGAAGCAATTCTTAAAGAATTGAAGAGAAACCATCAACCTTCATAATTAAGAGATGTCTTCCAATAATTAAGAAGATAAGATATTTACTTGGCAAGCTATGTAAGTTTTCAATCTATATCTAAAAAGAATTCCAAAATAAAACTAGGTTTTACTTTTTTACCCAATAACTTAAAAACTTATCTGGGGTTTAGCTTTTATTTTAACTAATTAGATTGTAAAGTACATTTCATCCTGAGGAGATCTGGCAAATCTTTAGAATCTGAGAGTATAATAGGGAATCATGGAGATAAGTAAAAGGAAGAGAAATGAATGAAGATCTGGATTTAACAGTTCAGAGTATATTAATTACGGTATTATCCTGGGCAAGTGAACTTTCCTTTTGGAGGCAATTTCATTGAATATAAAATAGAAGAATTAGGTGAGAGCTTTAAGATTTTCTCTTAGGGCTAAACAAACAAACTATGTGAGTCAGATTTTGAACAAATGAGAACTGAACTATATTGACTAGGAACTAAAGATGACTCAGATATGTTACGTCTCTTGCTCCCACACACAACCCTTTTGCCACTTCATTTCCCCACACTTTTCCATAATCTTTTGCAAAAAATAGGGTCCAGTGAGGTCAGGTATACCTCTGGAAAAAAAAATAATCTCCAGAATTTAAAGTTCTCAATCTCAAACCTTTCCAGAAGTCAATCTAAAACCTTTATATTACTATAAGACATAGGAAACAAAAATAAGAGTTAAAAAAAGGTTTTAGTGTTTTTTAATAAATAATGTATCAGTTTCCTTTTAAAAGTACAACATCCCTTGTCCAGGTATTCCTTGTCTGTATCATGTTCACAAATGAGGATGTTGTATGTCTCTAATACTTTTAGTCCTTTGAAAACAGCAAGACTGCCCAGTGGCCGTGGTACGGATCTGCAGTGCTGGATGCCACGTGGCCAGCTGGGGATTTAGATCCCATGTTGACCTGAAACATAGCAGGTGCATACATGCCCAAGATTCTGACTAGCTGGAGGGCTGGGAGAAGGGGATCATGGTCTGATGACTCTTGGGGGTAACTGTCTCTCATGCATGCTCTCTCACACTCTGTCTTGTGCTTTCTCATGGAAGAAAATAAAGAAAAGAAGAAAGAAAAAAGAAAACAAGAGGTAACATGACATGAGCTACATAAAGCTTCATGAGTTTAATATTTCCTAAAATGGGACTTAGTACTTTTCCCTTAAACTAGAGTAGCTATACTCTACACATAATTTAACTTATTGACTCTTCTTTGGGTCACAATACTCTGTTCCTAATTAATAGTCACTAAGGTCACTTAACCACAGGTGTGATAATCATGGTGGGTTATGTGCTCAGGTGTAACTGTGTGACTTTGCACAAATTACTTAACTCCTCTCTCCATTTCAGTCTTCTCCTCTACACCTCATGGGGCTGCCATGAGAACTGAAATGATGAAAAGGTTGTAGCATGAAACTTGGTACATAGTAAACGTTCAATAAATGCTAGCAATTTTCATGATCTGAACACAGATAAACATAGGTTGCTTTACTCCTGTCTTCTTTGTCCTTCCACTCCTGAAGCCAACTCTCTTGAACTCTTTTCATTTCTCACATTTCTCATTTATTTTCAGAAACCCTGGCAGCATCATGGACTTCCCATCACCTTCACACTTCAGTGCCATCTGTTGCCTACTCTTGCTGTTTCTTCTTCAAGATGATGATAAGCTAACCTAAACATGAATTGTCAATATATGTCTATTTCTTTTCTCACTTTACCTTGGTTAGAGCTTTGCCATCCCTGACTCCCTTTTTTTTTTGGAGAGGTTTTTGCTATACGGCGCGTGCACTCGCCAGACAGACAGAGAGAGACAGAGAGACAGAAAGTGAGAAATCACCCCCCAGGGAGATGGCCACGCCGCAATCCCTTCTCCTCCATTCTCCTCTTGGGATCTTGGGCACGCACGCACATGCTCCCGGCATGAGTTTTAAGCCACCGGGTCCGGGACGCGAACCACGTTTGACTACATGGGAGTCCAGCGACATAGCCATTAATTACGCTCACTGCTGGTTCCCTCTCTGTCTTTTTTAAAATTTCCTTTTGATTATGGTTAAATTAAAACAAGAACATGAAACCTACTCTCGGAACAATCTCTAAGAGAGTTGCACTTTCTTTTTGCTGTTGTTGCTAACTAAAAACACAATGTTGTACAGCATATCTCTAGATTTTGCTTGACTGATAACAGTTCATACCCATTATGCACAAACTCTCCACTCACCCCGCCCCCCCCCCAGCTTCTGAAAACCACCATTCTACTTTCTACTTCAGTGACTGCTTTAGATGCTCATATGACACATGCAGTGCAATAATACAGTATTTGTCCTTTTGTTACTGGTTTATTTTGCTTATGATAATGGCCTCAATGTTCATTCACACTGCAGCATATATAGAACCTCTTTTTTAGAGCTGAATACCATTTCATTTTATACACATACCACATTTAAAAAAAATCCATTTGTCCTTTTATGGACATTTAGGCTACCTCTTGATCATTATGAGTAACGTTACAATCAACATGAGAGTACAAATATCTCTTTGAGATGGAGATTTCAATTCTTTTACATAAATGCCCAGGTGAATTTCTGGATCATATGTAGTTTCATTTTAAATCTTTGATGAACCTTCATATTGTTTTCCATAATGGCTGCACTATTTTAGATTTCCACTAATGGTGTATAAGAGTTCCAATTTTTCTGCATCCTTACCAACACTAGTTATTCTCTTTTTGTTTTAAATATGGCCATCCTAACAGGTATGAGGTGGTATCTCACTGTGATTTGATTTGATTTGCATTTCCCTGATTAGTGATATTGAGTACTTTTTTTCTTTATCTGTTAGTCATCTGTATGTTTTACTTGGAGAAAGGTCTGTTTAAGACCTTTGCCCATTTTTAATCAGGTTAGGCTTTCTCTCTCTCTTTTTGTTGTTGTTGTAGGAGTTTCTTATATATTCTGGGTATTAACCCTTATTAGATATATGGTTTGCAGATATTTTCTCCATAGGTTGCCTTTTCACTCTATTACTTCTGCCTTTTTTTCCCCTTCACATTTTGATTTTTATTTGGAGTCTTTCTCCTATTTTATTTTAAAGGTAATAATAAAGTGTAACTTGTCTTCTCCAAAGCTGCTTTTTGACTTTTCTAGTTTCTATTCCTGCATATTAATGGACAAAAATTATGGCAATGATAACTATAAGAGAGAGAAGTGACATGATTTTAGGCTTCATGTAAGAAAGATTTATTAGGCACCCAAGCATTAGATTAGAATATAAAAAGACCAGAGGAAGTAGACATTAGCAATATTAGAGATAGAGGCTACTGAAAAATGTGAGAAGCTGAGAATTAAACCTTCAGAATGTTGTAACTGGATATTAGGAATAACAAAGATGTCAATTCAAAGTTGGCTCCAAGATTTATAACCTGAATAAGAGGAAAAATGAGGTGCTATTAGCAGAAATAAGGAAGAGAGGGGTAGGAGCTGATTTGGGCTAATAAATTACAATGGTGTCCTCTTTGACCACTGTGCCTGTTGAAAAGACAGACATTGGGTAATTATTATTATTTTTTTATTTATTCATTCTTTTTTTTTTTTTTTTTGAAATTTGACCAGAAAGACATAGAGAGAGAGAGAGAGAGTGAGAGAGGAAAAGTGAGGAAAGCAAGCCACCAGGTCTGAGACTCGAACTGTGGTCAGCCATATGGGAATCCAGTGCCCTTATGCACCACACCACTTGCCAGCCCCGGGTAATTATTTTTATATGCAACACTACTTCCCTTCTCCAACACCCCAGAGTACTGAGTACCTACGATATGCCAATATATTGTGATTACAACATTATCTGCTGCTGTATATATTCCATCATCTATGATACAGTTAGCATGGTTGGTAAGAGTACAGGTTCTGGAGTCTGCTAGATTCGAACTGTATCTTGGTACCGCCAACTACTAGATATGAAACCATAAGCAAGTTATTAAACTTTCAGAGTCTCAGTTCTTACCACCACTACTTAATCAGAGTTATAAGGATTAAATAAAGACTTGTTTTATATATTTATTTTTTGGAGATTTTTGCTATAGGGGACATGCGCTTGCCAGAGACAGAAAGCAAGAAATCACCCCCTCGAGGGCATGGCCATGCTGCAATCCCTTCTCTATTCTCCTCTCAGCATTTGGGCACACACGCACAAGTTCCTGGCATGAGTTTTAAGCCACCAGGTCTGGGACACAAATTGTGGTTGACTATGTGGGAGTCCAGTAATGTATCCATTATGCCAACGGCTGGCCCAAGGAGTTTGTTTGTTTTTTTTTTTTTTTTTTTTTTTTTTTAGAGATTTTTGCTATAGGGCATGTGTGCTAGCCAGAGAGACAGAAAGTGAGAAATCACCCCCCAGGGGGGATGGCCACGCCGCAATCCCTTCTCCTCCATTCTCCTCTCAGGATCATGGGCACGCATGTACATGCTCCAGGCATGAGTTTAAGCTACTGGGTCCGGGACTCGAACCATGTTCGACTACGTGGGAGTCCAGTGACATTGCCATTATGCCAACTGCTGGTCCCTAGATGTATTTTTTTTAAAGAGAGAGATTTTTGCTATAGGGTGTGTATGCTTGCTGGAGAGAAAGAGAGAGAGAGAGAAAGTGAGAAATCACCCCCTGGGAGGGTAGCCACACTGTGATTCTGTCTCCTTCAGTCTCGTCTTGGGGTCTTGGCACACATGCCCATGTGCCCGACATGAGTTTTAAGTTGCCTGGTCCAGGAGTCGAACAGCGGTTGACTACCTGGGAGTCCAGCGACATAACTATTATGCCATCTGCTGGCCCACCAAGGACTTATATTAAAATCTTTCATTATTGTGGCTCCAGAGAGTAAGGATTCCATTAAATGCTCTCATTTTCATGTTAGTTTAAGTGTCTTATTCTCAACATTTGTCTTTAAGTATTTTAAGAAGTTCGTTGTAGTTTAGTAATGTAGGAATTTTAAAAGGAAAAGGGTTTATTGTATGTATTTGTGTTTGTGTGTGTATTTCTTTTTTTTTTAAATATCCAGAGGGTATGTGTGCTCCCCAGAGGGATAGAGAGAGAACCCCCCACAATAGGCGATGGTCATGCCACAACCCCTTCTCTTCCATTTCTCCTTCTTCCATTCTCTACTTCTGCCACTTTATGAGTGCCTGGGAGAAGTTATTTTATTCAAAAAACAAACCTTCATACACTATAAGAATTGGAAAACAGATAATTTTACCAAGTTAAAAAATATTTTGCCAAGTGTTATCTAAGTAAATTAATTGGCATTGTGATTACTTTAATAGATTTAGACACTTTTGGAGAAAATAATGATAAAAAATTAATAGGGAAGCTGATGCTTTAAATCTAATTTAGATTAAAACATCAATATGGCTTACTGGTACAGTATTTGTCTTTACTACAATTAGGCATTTAAACATATTTTCAGTGATTTATGTTGTAGAGTTAGATGTCTTGATTAGAATTTCTTTTATTCTATAGTCTTTCTTTAAAGACTGCATTATTTAATGTCAATAAGTGCTTATTAGATTATGGGGCTTGTAGATTCTTCTCTTTCTCAAAATCATTTTTCTCTTGCAGGTATTGTGGGAAACTTATGTGTTAGCTTCTGTTTGGATTTTCAAACTTTAAGATGCAATTTACCAAATAAGTCTGGTTTATATAAAACCAGGTCTGTGCACCTATTTGCAGCTACTTTAACAAGCAGTGAGTTAAAAAAAAAAAATTACCAACCAAACTAGTCTAAAAAGCTTAGACTAGTTTATAGCAGATATGCAAAGACAATCAGTTTGAGTACTGCATTTTCAATTTTTCAGGAACTCTGAAAAGAGCTAGCTGAGGGTGAAGGAGACAACCTCACAAAGCTGGAACTTAGCCACCCATCTAATGTCTATGTAGGTGGTTATTGGATGCAATCTTATCTCTGGATTTTCAATTTACCTAAGAAGAAGGAAATTTAATCTCACTTGTAAAAATAAAATGAACAATGAGATGGACAAGACGGAAACTTTCCCTTGTAAACGCGAGACCAGTCAGGCCATGATCAAGATGACTAAGCAACCCCAGGGATGTGTGACTCAGTGGGCTAATGCAGGGGCATTTAGCTTCATGACATGCAGCTTAGTCATTTTAATAAAGCATTCATTGTTTCAGAAAAGAGACTCATAAAAGGTATGAAGCACTGATTTTATTTGGTAAAAATCAAATTCATTGCTTTGACAAAGCCCAGAGAGTTGGGGCAGGACCAACTTCACATCAATTCTGCCAATGAATTGGACTATCACTTGTATATACCCTCCAACCTAGTGCCTATTAAAGCAGCTATTAACTAAACATAAAGCCTATGAACAGCCTTTTATGTACTGGGATTTACCCAAAGTCCTAAGGAAATCAACATATATCGAGAAGTGAAGTTTTAATTAGTAATATGTAATGCCTTCAAGCAGAGCAGTGTGATTATAATTTAACACCAGACAGGTTAGGATCCTGTCATTAATAATTTGTTGTTCATTTATCTCAAGTTGCTACTATTTGAAGTTACTATGCTACAATTTCCTTTGTGAATTTTAACTCCCATTGGTTTCGTTATATATTCTGTCATAAGATTTACTACATTTATCCAGAGACAGCAAGTACCTCTTCTTTCCCTTTAATAGGCAGCAAACTTAATTTCTGTCTTTCTCTGTGGAGATAGTGATTTCATTAAGATGGTCAGAAAGAGTGAGAGGTTTCAGGTATATACTTTCTAACATAACTCCACATTAATATAGTGGTGATTAAATTTAAAAATATGAACTGCAAGGGACCAGCAGATGGCATAATGGTTATGTCACTGGACTCTCATGTAGTCGACTGTGGTTTGAGTCTCAGACCTGGTGGCTTAAAATTCATGCTGGGTGCATGTGCGTGTGCATGCATGCCCAAAATCCCGAGAGCAGAATGGAGGAGAAGGGACTGTGCTGTGGCCACGCATCCTGGGGAGTGATTTCTTGCTTTCTATTTCTCTGTCTCTCTGGCGAGCGCACATGCCCTATCGCAAAAATCTCTCTTAAAACAAACAAACAAACAAAAAACCCAAATAATGAAAAAAAAACCTTTAGTTAAAAACATTAATAAGGTTAAATTAATTCAAATTATATCCACCAAAGACATTAGGCTGTAGGACCAGAAAAGGCACTTGTGGTAGGTTAGGCAGCTACACACTCTGCACTAGTACATGACCTTCTGTAACTGTTTTATCAGAGCTCAAGTTCTTAGATGGCTGGCAGCTAGGAATCTATTAACTTGCCACAGTGAGATCCTGGACAGTGCACTGATGTGACCTTCTCCCCACTGCAGGGTTGTGTTTCTGGAAACATCAATTTTAGTAGAACAGTTGTTCAAAACAGCTGTCGTGAAAGTCAGAAAGGGGACTTTTTAATTCACGAAGCAAATGTTAATATTAATACCCTATTCAAAGATCCAAATTCTAGCTCTGATGTTAACCCAATGATTTCTCCTCCAGCAGTAAAAAATCTACCAAGAAGATCAAATATCTGCAGTTACTATTATGGCAATTGTTTAGTGATTTATTTTTTTTCTTTTTCTGCTCTAGAGACAGGGTCTTGCTATGTTGCTCGAACTGGACTGGAACTCCTGATCCCTCTGCCTCAGCCTCCCTAGTAACTGGGATTACAGGTGTGAGCTACTGAGCCCAGCAAACTGTTACATCATCTGTGCCAGTAGTCTTAAACCAAGTTCATGGACAATTTCCAACCAGCTCTTAAACTATGCTTTTTTGCATTTCTATAAACAGAGTATGGTCCTGAGGCAAAAAATTTTATCTTCAAGTACAATGATGTTCTCTGAACCTGTGGTTTAAAGTGTAGTCTGGGGAAACCTGGGGGTTCTTAGGATCATGAGAATCCACAAAGTCCTAACTATTTCTATAATACTAAGAGGTCCTTTTGACTTTACCCACTCTTATTCTTTCCTAAATGTTTAGTGAAATTTTCCATAGCTTGCATGAATCTACTATTGTTTATAAAACTAAATAAATGGCTATTTTAATAATCACAATTCACCATTTTTTTTTTTTTGGAGAGATTTTTGCTATAGGGCGCGTGCGCTCGCCAGACAGACAGAGACATAGAGACAGAAAGCGAGAAATCACCTCCCAGGGGGGATGGTCACGCCGCAATCCCTTCTCCTCTATTCTCCTCTCGGGATCTTGGGCACGCACGCACACGCGCCCAGCGTGAGTTTTAAGTCACTGGGTCTGGGACGCGAACCGCGGTCGACTACGTGGGAATCCAGCGACATAGCCATTACGCTAACTGCTGGTTCCCACAATTCACCATTTTTAAAACAAAAACTATTTTAAAAACAATTTAAAACTAATATTTTAATTTCAAATATGGTAATATCAATTTAACTCATATAAAGAAAAGCTTTTTAGGGTCTTCAACTCTGTTGATAGTTTAACATCTATAATTCAATAACCTGCAAAGCAGAAAATAAAATCGACAATGTCAGCTATGTTTTCCAGTAATGAGGTGCAAGGTGATTTTCAACAAATCTAAAGGCCCACACAGATCAGTAGTTCTGTCCTATCTTCTTTGCCGTGACTCTGGCCTTGACACATCAATTAATTGATCTTTTGATTCAATTTATTCAGGTTCAGATATAATCAATCTAAAGCAGTACTTAGCATATTTCCATTTCCCGGTCTGGAAATGCATTGTTACATAGACCAAGCAACTGAAATTTGGCAAACTGAAGAAATGGCAAGCAGGATGAACGAAAGGACTGGGAACTAAAACTCTGACTAAGGTTATCAACTATTGTTGGCGGAGCTATGGTAATTGTAGCAATAGGATAAATGATTATTATTGGGTCATCGGGGAAGTCATGACACATTTTTGCATAGAAAAACATAGGAAAAATATGTCATGACATTTCTGACAACCCAATATATTTTAATTTGCTAAAGGGTACATGTGCTAGGGACAGAAAGAGAAAGACAGAGTGGGAGAAAGGACCCTCAAAGGGGTTTGGTCGTAAAGAAAATTTTTCTCCTCCAATTCTCCATCCTGCGGGGATTTGGGGCATGCATGTAAATATGCCTGGAGTGTTTTTTATGCTGTCAGGTCTGGGACGCAAACTGTGTGGTTGGCCATGTGGAATCTGACTCCCTTTACCATCATGCCATGGGGCCAGTCCTATAATCAAATATTTTATGCTCTTATTTGTTTAGCCATCATAGAAAAAACCATTAGCACAATGACTTCAGAATGAACACAAGGCATGTATAAATTCTGTCTTGCAGACATATAAAGAGCTTAGAGTAGGACATAGCTCAAGGGGGGAAGAGGAGAGCAAAAGAAAGGTGAGAAGAATCTACCTGATACATTTTAGATAAAGCACAGCTTGAACTGCTGGATACTAGAGAAAGCATACTATGATCTGTTCAAGATATAAGGACAGTATGATTCATTTGAGCAAATGAGAAACACAGAGATACTAACAGGCTCCTCACTAGTCTGCCATAATAAAATGAAAGTCTGAAAAGATTAAGATCCTGCTTATATTGTAAAAGTATATAGCATGCTACAAAGAAGGTAAAGAAATAGATACTTGAGCAGAAAAAGGATAAACTGTTTAAATGTTGCCAGAACAGGATTAGAAGCCTGTTAGCC
Organism: Tupaia tana; assembly: GCA_026018925.1. Lineage (NCBI taxonomy): Eukaryota > Metazoa > Chordata > Mammalia > Scandentia > Tupaiidae > Tupaia > Tupaia tana. The sequence continues at coordinate 54,707,539 of JAKSZU010000011.1, read as the reverse complement.
ATGTCTAAAATTCCAAGGAAGAAGTACAACGTGTTAATAGAAATGGCTGCTAAAATGAAAATCAAAGAAATTCCCAAAGTACATGATTATCAGTACAAGTTCACCTGTAATATGGCTAGGGCTGAAGTTAATCAACAATCACTTCTGAAATTCAGAATCTTAAAAAGATAATTTCCCTCACCCCACTACCAGCCCTTTACATTTATTTTTCTTTCAGAATTTCAAGAAATCAGTGCTTCTAACTGTTGGTGATTATAATGCCTTTCTCTGATGAATATGATATATTTGTGCTTATCTTTCTCCTTTAGAATTAGGAGAAGTAAGTTGGTTACATGCTAAAATAGATCTCACTTCTCAGGGAGGACTTAAACAAGTCTAGAAAACAAAGGAACTTTCTGGCTTTTGCTCATTTCTGTTTGTTCTAAGGCACCCCTACCCCTGCAGCCCTCCTGTGGTGCTAACCTCTTAAATCCTGCTGTGTGCGAGCACCAGCCATACTCTGTCTTGGCATTCGAAGAGACGTTCTCAAAGGTGTATGTCTCTGCTCATCCAAGTAAGCAAGGTCCTCCAAGTGGGCAGAGCTGGTGGCTGATGAGACAGAAAAGTGGAGTTAGAATGTGTGAGTTTAGAAAATTTTTTTGGCTAGTCTGTATCTCCCACCTATAGAATCAGGACTTACTGCAGCACAAAATACATAAAGTATAATATATAATACATTTATTTTATATCATTAGAAAAACCAAGTAGTTTTTTTAAAAAAAATTAAACCTTCATTTCACTTGTTACCTTAAGACAGCATATCAAAATTCTGTACTTGGTAAAAGGTACTATAACCTTAAACAGAAGAATATAATTATTTCCTTTTCAAATAGGGAAAAAGAGAAACAAACAAACTGAATGAGTAAACATAAAAACCTTACATTATAAAGTGATAAATAATGGTAAAGATGATTTGAGATCTAAAACGAAGAACAAATCAACTGCCAGTCGAACAGCGTAAAATACCATTTTCTTCTGAATGGCTGAATTGTGAAAGAGCAGTCAGAGCTGCAAAAGGGAAGTTTCTTTATGTTACCAAAAGAAACAATAGATGGGATCCTACTGAAAATTAAGAGTGAAATGGAAAGTTCATTCTCCATGAATGTTTCAAATTATATAAGTAATACTACACTATCTAGTTTATTGCTTGAAAATATTAGTTAACAACTTATCACTAGTGACTGGCTTAAGTAAGGGAGAGAGAAAAGAACGCCAAAATTATCTGTTAATGATGCTTGATCACAAATACTTTGCCACCAAATACCTGGAGGGTAGTTCTGTATGTGAAAAATAGCATTGCATGTTGAGATTTGCAGAGGATGACATGCTCACTTGCCTCAAAGACTTTATAATTCAATTTTGCCACCTATGATAGATTGTATATTATCTTACTTAATAGCTGATTATAAATGAGCTCTTTTATAAAAATTAAGAAGCAAAAGAGGATGAGGAGGGGCCAGTGGGTAGCATAGTGGTTAAGGCACTGGACACCCACATGACCAACCGCAGTATGAGCTCTGGATCTGGCAGCTTGAGAATCTCACTGGGCGTCTGTGTGCCTGAAATCCCAAAAGGGAATGGAAGAGAAGGGATTATGGTGTGGCCATCTCCTCCTCCTCCCCCCACTCCCCTCCACCCCCGGTTGGGTGATTTCTCATTTTCCCTCTCACTGTCTCTCTCTGCGAGCATACATGCCCTATGGCAAAAACCTGGGGGCGGGGGGGGGGGAGAGGAATTGGCCTAAAAATCACTCAGCAACAGGATATTAGCAGAAAGATTAAAAATCACATCATCATTTCAATCAATGCGCAATGCAGAAAAAGTATTTGACAAAATACAACATCCCTTTATGATTAACTCTCAGCAAAATTGGCACAAAAGGATCATTTCTCAGCATAATAAAAGCCATCTATGGAAAACCTATAGCTAACGTTATACTGAATGGAGGAAAGCTGAAAGTGTTTCCACTAAAAACTGATACAAGACATGGCTGCATAGTTTCTCCGCTCCTTTTCAACACAGTGCTGGAAGTCCTAGCCAAAGCAATCAGACAAAATTATAAAATAAAAGGCATTCAAATAGAGAAATAAGAGTTAAAATTATCTCTATTTGTAGATGACATGATTGTATACATAGAAGACCCAAAGGTATTCACAAAAAAACTTGAAGTAATAAATGAATACAGTAAAGTGGTAGGATATAAAATCAGCTTACAAAAATCTATATCATTTCTATATACAAACAACAAGCAGAAAGAGGTAGACATAAAGGAGGTAATCCCACTTACCATAGCCACCTAAAGTATAAGATACCTAAGAATAAATCTAACCAAGTAAGTCAAAGACCTCTACGAGGAAAATTATGAAAATCCTACTTAATATAATCAAAATGGTAATTCTACCCAGATTAAACTACATATTTAATACAATCCCCAGATCTAGAAAAAAAAATCATAGAATTTGTGTGGACTCATAAAAGACTCCATATTGCCAAAGCAATCCTGTATAAGAAGAGTGGAAGTGGGCAGCATCTCACTCTCTGACCAAAAAATATATTACAAAGCTGTGATAATCAAAACAGCACCTTAACCACAACACCACCTCTGGCCTCTGTTTCTACTTTTTTGATCAAATAAAGTCAGTGCCATCTCACAGGTTATAGAGTAAGAAAGAATTTTCTTCTGCTTGTCTAGCTGCAATACAAAAGAAAATCAGCTACCATATTCTTAAAACCGTACTTAACAAAGCTGCCTGCCAAACAACTCTTGGACCTCTTTCAGCAAATTAATAAGCATTTTTTAAAGAATTATTTTATTTAATGGTACTTTTTATCATTTAAAAAAAATTTGTTATAGAGTATATGCACGCACTATGGGGGCTGGCCACCTTGGTGGAAAGTGAGAGAGCAAATGATCAGATCTGGGACCCAAACTGTGGGGTGGTCAGCCATGTGGGAGTTCAGAGCCTTAACTACCACACCACCTGCAGGCCCTGATAAGCATTTTTACACACCTGTTTTATGCCAGATGTAGTGCAGTGACTGAGAATGGAATGTAAATACGATATGGCCCCTCTATTTTTCTCTGTGCACAAACACATCATGACTTTTCCAGTGGCCCAGTATTATCCTCCTTAGACCAGTGGGTTATCTGGACATAATGACAGAAGCCAAAAAGACAAGTCCAAATACATGAGCATGGTTTAAACCTCTCCTTGTATAACGTGTACTAATGTGCTTCTGTTCAAAGCAAGTCAAGCAGCTAAACCCAAAGGCAAGTCAGGGAAGTATACCACACCTCTAAACTTCAGAGTGGAACAGGCAGAACTCCAAAGGTAGATGACAAAGAGCCTAGATGCAGGGAGGACCGAAGAATTGGGCCAATATTTCCGTTTTCCATAGGCATGTCTTGGAGAGCAGCAGATGCAGAGATACTCTCTAGCTTCCCTCCACCTTCTTTATGGAGCCATCATGACCAGGTCAAAGGCCTGAGTCACCAGTGAGTGCTTCACCTTGCCTTTGCAAGAAACTGGGCTATTAATGTGTCTGGAAAACATGGGTGTGAATACCGTACTTCGCCGTAACGTTAAAGTTTTTTAATTGAGTAATTTGGGGAAGATGCTGTAAATTTTGTTCATTTCCTAAATTTTTGTGGTGAGACACTAGTTACTTTATAGTGTGTATGTTGAGGGTGAGCTGATTATAGTTCTCATGGTTTGTTGGCATTGGAGAGGTAGGAGGAGGATATGTATATATATATACTCATCACTTCCAGAATTACCATACCTCTGCTATGAAGATATGCAGAGTTTATACTCTGGGAAGATTCTGTTCCAGCAGTTCCTGAACTATGTGTAATCTCTGTGCCATGGCAACAAAGGAAGGGTTTTTGTGAAGGCTTCTACTTAGAATCAATTATCAGTTTTCTTCATCAACTGACTTATCTCAGAGGGCCCGCTGGTGGAGCCTCTATTCAGGATTAATGACTATTTTAAGAGCTACTGTGGAATACATATAGATCAGAATCTTTATTATTAATAAAACTACCCTAACACAAAAAATTCATATAATGACTAATATTTGTAACTAGTAAACTACAGGAAATAAATGTGCTCAAAATAGGAAGGGAAGAGAGATGATACTTTATTATCCTAATATAGGAGAGGCTGAAAATTGGCAATCCATAGGGATTTTTGACAAGAAAATTGGCATCTTCTAAGCATCTCTTCAGGCAAAAGTCCACGATTTTCTCTGACAGAACAGATAGGATTTCCTCATTGTTATATTTAGTATTCTTGTTCCACTTTAAAATAAGAGACATAATTCAAGAAAAGTAGGTTGCATGCTATTTGGCACATTATGTGTGTTTAGTAAATAAATGTCCAGGCCCAGCCACAGTGGCACAGAGAGAGCCCTTAAGTACAGTGGCTGAGGTCACATGGGAGCCCCAGTCTCAGCTCCTGATCCAACTAAGCAGCTGAGCTTGGTAGCGTGTACCTGTGGTCCTAGCTGACTAGGAGGATTGCCAGGAGGATCACAATGTGGTGCGACTCTCTCAAAAAACTTTCCTCGGGACCAGGGGCATGATGGCACCTGCTCTATGGCAAAAAAAAAAAAAAAAAAAAAAAAAAAAAAAGACCTTCCTCAGGACCAGCAGATGGCAAAATGGTTATGTGGCTGGACTCCCACATAGTTGACCGCGGTTCGAATCCTGGACCCCATGGCTTAAACTCATGCTGGGCGCATGTGCCTGTGTGCCCAAGATCCCAAGAGGAGAATGGAGGAGAAGTGGAATGTGAGCTTTAACCAAAATGCATTTTCTTTTGATTCTTTATTTATATACATGTTACTACTGAAATAAAAGAGAGGACTACTAGGGATTCAAACTCTTCAAGAATGAAGGTTTGTGGCATCCTAGCCGGTAGAGAATACTGACTAGATAGATGTGGTCTTGGCTGAGCGCAAAGAGAAAATGAAAGTAGGTAGTAAAGAAAGTTAAAAATATCACCCCCTGCTCCATAATTAGCTACAAAATGAGGATTATAACAGTTACATATTTTTTCCTTTCTTCCTTTTACTGCAATCTTCAAAAAGTTTATGGAAAATGTGTATTATGAAAAAACTGCACAGATTTCTGAACCCCAAATAAACTCATACTTTAATTCCATTTTTCTACAAACTTTCTGAAGTCCCCTTACATGTATGTGTATACCTATATACACATAACATAAACACTCATTTCTTCTCACCTCCTTTTCCTTATTTTTTGCAACTTTTGTTGGAAGTTAGCTTTAGTCTTGTCTTTTACCTTTTTTTTTGGGGGGGAGGGTAATTACCAGAGAGCTTGTGTGCTCACCAGAGAGAGACAAAGAGCAGCAGGGAGAGGGAGAAAGCACCCCCAATGAGGTGTAGTCATGACACAATTCCTTCTCCATTCCTATCCTGTCAGGATTTTGGCCATACACTCACACATACCCAGTGTGATTTTCAAGCTGCCAGGGCCAGAGTTTGAACCACAGTTGGGCATCTGGGCTTCTACTTCCTATGCACAGCACTAAACCACTGTGCTACAAAGCTGGCACCTAAAATCATTTTGTGTTGACTTTATTTTTATTTTATTAAATAATTATTCTCCTTAGTCCTATTTTCAGTTTCACTCTGTTTTGTCATTTTCAAAATTCATATCCCTTCAAGTACAAAAAGGCTTATAAGACAAATATTGGGAAGATCAGCCAGGAGAGCACAATTGTTAGCTGTTGCCCTTTGCTCTACTGATTGGACCTAGATGTACTCTTCCTCATAGTCACTTGAAAATTTTTCCAGTTGCAAGTCAGTTTTTTAGAAAAAGTCTTTGTCATAATAGGTGAAACTTCTCTGCCTTTGTCAGAATTTTTGCTGAGGCTACACTTTCTCTGATTGATCTCCCAGTCAGAATTAGTTGTTTTTCCCTTTCGGCAACAACATGTATAAACTGCAATTTAGAACCTGTGTCATTCGGCTACTTGTTTCACATGTCAATCTCCTCTCACTAATTGGAATAGGTTCTGGAAGGCAAGAGGCAACGTCTGATTCATCTGTTTCTCCTATCCTTTCAGAGTAAATCAGAGTGCCCTGCACATAATGCTGGGTGTGCTGATACTTCTACTTTGACTTAATAATCTGGTTCTATCCCCATACTCTTCACTGCTTTGCTTTCTTAAGTTTAATAAATATCACTGCAACAATTTACCTGACTTCAACAATGCTTTGTATTATCTTCTTCAGATACTGCTGACCCCTCTTTTTCTTTTTTCCATTGCACATGTCACCTTCTAGCATACGCATAAACTATTTACTATGTTTATTTTACTCCCTCCAACTAAAATATAAGCTCCTCAAAGGTGGAATCTTTCATTTATTGGTGATACATAATCATTTCAAACCGTGCCTGGCATATAGTACATACTCAACAAGCACTTGTCCAGTGAGTGAATAATTGTATTATATGTACACTTTGTGTTTTAGTTACACTTAAATCATTAATAATTATCAAATGAACTCATGCCTCACAGGGTTATTTTGAAGGAGATGGCTATATCAACAATCCTTGTATATCATCATCTCATTCAACACTGAAGACAGTTCTATGGGGACACATACATTCCTACCTCATAATGAAACTCTTACTGCAAAAGTGCTCTGGCCAAGTTTTTTGAGAATTCTGTCAGATTAAATTAATTCTCTTATATTTAATGAACATATTTCAGAGATAAATATAAGAGACAACATGGCAAGTTCAAATCAATTGAGAAAATAGAAAAACAAATCTCCAACAAAATTTTTATTTAAAAAGAAAAAGTTTTAAAAAGTAAATTCATAAAATCTGTCATTAAAAAGACTTTTAGAGGAGAAAGGAGCAGGAAAAAAGTAGCCCATAATTTTTTGAGATTTCATCAAATTGGAAAATTCTAAGGACTCACAAAGCATTTAACTGACATACTTTTTTAAAGTTCAAATAATTTAAACATACCCACAAGTGGACAGAAAAAAAATTCAGCAGAGGCACCAGGAGGTGGCTGGGTGGTTGGGGTGCTGGATTCCCACATAGCCGACTACGGTTTGAGTCCCAGACTTGGTGGCTTGCCTTCTCACTTTCTCTCTCTCTCTCTCTGGTAAGCACACATGCCCTATAGCAAACTTAAAAAAATACATAATAATAATAAATAAAATAAAAAATTTCTTTAAATCCAGCAGATAACATTTGATATAAAACATTTCTGACACAATTCTATATTGAGTTTGGAAGCCAGTTTGAATTGTTTCTTCTTATATTGGTTGCCACTAATGCACACAGATCATAGAAGCATAATCACCATTCTGGCTGAGGTGAGCAAGAGGCCTAGAATGACACTTTATGTTTGCTACTGCCTGGGCAAGAAGCCACCCTTACACCCTTGATTAATAAAGCCAACATTCTGACTTCTGAAAAGCTCGTTTTTAAACTTTTTGTAAAATCTGCATTACAGGTTTGGACTGGATTAATTTAAATCCCCCTAGATTCCCATTCTGCATTTACCTGATTCTTAAGATCCTTTTCTTAGGAAAACGTGCAGCTCTCCAAGCACTAACAAGTAAACTAATTTAACTGACTTCTGTTTGTACGTTCCCCTGATAGATCCCTCATTCTCACACAAAGCAGTGATGACAGCTGTTGCAAGCAAACATTTCCTGTTTCCCACATCCTTCCAGTTCACTGCCAATCTCATTTTAAGACAACAGAGATGACCACATGCAGCCTAATCTCTGATAATCAATTTCTGCCATGCAACCACAAGTCCACAGTCTTCTGCTTTCTTTCTAGCACACATTCTTAAAACAAATATGCAGCAGCGATTTACATTTTGAAGACAATAAAATACAGCTTAAACTGCCTTATATTTTAGAATTTTAATTTAACATTGTCTGTATATGTAAATTTATACAGAAAACTGAATTACTCCAGGAAAAATCCAAGCCTTGATGTTGCAGAATGCCAAATTCATCTTGAATCATTGTAGCATTTAAGAAATTTTGTTGGGACTAGCAGCTGGCGTAATGGCTATGTCGCTGGACTCCCATGTAGTGGACAGTGATTCGAGTCCTGGACCTGGTGGCTTAAACTCACGCTGGGTGTGTGTGCGTGCATGCCCAAGATCCCAAGAGGAGAATGGAGGAGAAGGGACTGCGGCGTGGCCAGCCCCCTTGGGGCTGGGGGGGAGTGATTTCTCACTTTCTGTCTCTCTGTCTCTTTCTGGTGAGTGCATGTGCCCGATAGCAAAAACCTCTCAAAAAAAAAAAAAATTGTTTTTAGCAAATAGTAATATCTTCATATGTGGAACATAGGACTTTTAGTTGGTACATCTAATTATACACTTCACTTATTTGAGCTTTTATTTTTTACAAGTAATTATTATTTTTAATATGCCAGAGGGTGTGAGCATTGGTCAGAGAGAGAGAGAGAGAGAGAGAGAGAGAAGGAAGAAAAGCAAGAAAGAATCCTCCTGTGGGGATATTTTGGGCACCCACACAAACATGCCCAGTATATTTTTCAAGCCACTCTGTCTTGGACTTGAACCACATGATCGGTAATGTGGTGGAATCCAGCCACCTTAACCACCACATGGCACTGGCTGGTCCAAGTGTTTATGTTTCTCAAAGTATTAATATATAGCTGCATTGATCTGATCTATAAATATATGTATGTTATATACATTTATATGCAATCAGACCTCTATTTTAATACAGCTAATACAAAGTATCACTTATATATTTTTTCATTTGTTTAAAGCACAAAACATTTTAAAAAAATAATTCATCGAACACCAGCAGTTAGCGTAATGGCTATGTTGCTGGACTCCCACGTAGTCGACCGCGGTTCACGTCCCGGACCCGGTGGCTTAAAACTCACGCCGGGTGCGTGTGCGTGCGTGCCCAAGATCCCGAGAGGAGAATGGAGGAGAAGGGACTGTGGCGTGACCATTCCCCCTGGGGGGGTGATTTCTCACTTTTTATCTCTATGTCTTTCTCTGTCTGCCTGGCGAGCGCACGTGCCCTATAGCGAAAACCTCTCAAAAAAAAAATCATCATAAACATTATGTATGTGCTGACTCCATTTTCCCTACAAATAAAAGCATTACAAAAGCTGTAAATCCTTCTATTCTTTTCAAAAATCAAAGATATTTGTCTTTGGAGTAATGTAGTTTTATTCCTTAGAGTTCAATCTGCCATCATCTTTCAGGATTTTAAATAACTCCTTGACAATTTCCTGGTCATGCCAGATGTGGCCCTGAAGAACCAAAGAGCTCAAGCAGAAGGTGAGTCTCTTACCAAAGTTTATTATGTAGAGAAATCTATTAACATGGCAAGGGCCATTTAAACAATTATTCCTCCAGGTTTTCTAAAGTGATGAAAATAATAGATACATTTTTAAAGAGGTTATTTTTTTAAGTTCATGTCTTCCATGAGAGAGAGAGAGAGAGACAGACAGACAGATGCAGAGAGATCAGCATCAACAGGGCTTTTGTCCTGCAATTCCCCCAAGTCCTGGCTGACCCAGATCACAGGAACCCATGCCTGACCTCCGTGTGCCCTGTGTGCTCAGGAAGGTTCCAGGATGTGAACCCAGAACTTCTCCCATATAGGTACAGCTGCAGTATTCTGTGCCACGCCTGGCCATGCAGGGCCATCATGACATTATTCAACATTACTTGACCACTAAAATAAACAATTACATTAACCACATAGACAGTAAGTTTAAAAAAAAAAAAGGAGGAGGCCCAGGTTGGTGACGTAGTCCATAGCAAACTGAACTGCAGTCGGGAAGTTGCATGGTTGACCATGGTTTTGTATCCTTGGATGGCCTGAAAACATGCTGGGCATATGTACACGTGCCCAGCATCCTAAAGAGCTGGAGGGCTGGGAAAGTGGGATGAGAATCTACCCAGGATGCTTCTCTCAGTCTGTCTCTCACTCTTATAGGCATGCAGGCACAGTTCTCTATCATAAATTAAAAAAAATAACTGACACACACACAGGGCTGGGCACAGTGGTATGTGCCTGTAATCCAAGTTACTGGGGAGGCTGAGGCAGGAAGATCACAACACAGCAAGACCCTGTCTTAAAAACAGGGAAATTTGAAAACTGATTTTGAACAAGGCCTTTTATTACAGGCATTCATCACCCTCCCCACCTATCCCGATTGATGTTCATATGCTTAGAACAATTCAATAAGCATAAATATACTGAATTATTTTTGCCTAATTCATGCTCATTTCATATTTAAAATCCTCATCAAGGAGATTTGAGTATTTGTCTCCAGCTTGAAAAACTACTTCTACGGGGAACCAGCAGTTAGCGTAATGGCTATGTTGCTGGACTCCCACGTAGTCGACCGCGGTTTGCGTCTCGGACCCGGTGGCTTACAACTCACGCCGGGCGCATGTGCGTGCGTGCCCAAGATCCCGAGAGGAGAATGGAGGAGAAGGGATTGCGGCGTGACCATCCCCCCTGGGGGGTGATTTCTCGCTTTCTGTCTCTCTGTCTCTGTCTGTCTGTCTGGTGAGCGCACGCGCCCTATAGCAAAAAACCTCTCCAAAAAAAAAAAGAAAAAAAAAAAAACTACTTCTATGTATACGTTGGAAAATAAAGGAAAATATCTGTATGTAGAGCTAAAATGAGAAGACCCTCCTGAACTAAAAAAAATTAATATAAAAAGTGATTTAGAGGGGCCAGTGTAGTGGTTAAGGCATTGGATTTCCACATGGCCAACCACAGTTTGAGTCCTGGACCCAGCAGCTTGAAATTTACGCCAGGTGTGTTCCCAAAACCCTGAAAGGAGAATGGGGGTGGAGGGATTGTAGTGTGGGCACCCTTCCCAGAGAGTGATTTCTCACTTTCTGTCTCTCTCTGTCTCTCCAGGGAGCACATAAGCCCTACAGCAAAAATCTCTTACAAATAATGATTTAGAGAACTAATTATTTAAACTATTAGAAGTTGTGGTTTAATCAAATATTTACATCCGTTAATAAATTTACTAGGGTAACTTCTCAAGGGAGTCAGTTAATTTTTATCTGAGAACATTTTTAACATATAATCTATTACACTTTGAAAATAATTAAATTATTTGGTTTATAGTTTACTTTCCTGCCTCTTTGTGAACATACAGAAAGCATGGCTTCCAGATACAGAAAACAATCTAATATGAACTATTCTCTGATCTGTAACGTGTCCTGTAGGTAACAGTAGATCTGCTTGTACTATGTTCAAAACTGACAATGGTATATTTTACTTAACAGTCAACATGTCCTATTCCAATAGTATAAATCCCTATTCTCTAGGACAGAGCTTCCTGGCCTATGGCAGCCAGATTTACCTTTTATCCTTCCTCTACCAAACCAAAGCATGGTCAGCATTGCTGAAGAATCTAACGAGTTATACTAGCCAGAAAGTCTAAGATGGATTATAACTGTGGTAGTGAAAAATCATCAATAATTCAGATCTACTGGCATAAAAATTTAAGAAATGGTTACTTCAAATTTTAACATGGGGTAGGTGCAGGAAAGGGAAAAGAGGGAGAAAGTATTTCAGTGTGTGCGGGAAATATTTTCCAATACTTGAATTAAGCAAACTGTAATAACATACAGAAGTTGGTTTTTAAATAATTGATAGAAATAGCATACTTTCTACTAAATGTATAATAAGATGATACCAAAAGCATGGTCCATAAAAGTGTTGATAAAGTGGCGGCAAGTGAAGGCACAGTCGTGCAGGCAGTAGGGTGCCACTGCACTGAAACCATACAGGAAGCCCAAGGTTTGGACCCTGGCTTGACCTGAACAGGCTGGGTGGGCCTGTGATCCTGCTGGCTGGCATCATGGTGAGATCCTGTCAGGGGTATCTGTTTCTGTGGCCATCAAAAGAAATGAATATACTTAACTAAAACTCGCCACATCAAAATTCAGAACTTTTGGCCAATCATGACACAGCAGTAATGCAGCACTTTGTGATAAGAGACCACATGGGAGGTCCTGGCTTTGCATCCTGAGATGTCACTGCATATGCTGGTCAAACACACACAGGCCTCTCATCCTGGCTGACTGAGGCTGGGGGTGGATAGAGTCATGAAGACTGACCCTATCAGAGATAGCCTGTTTCTATTTCTCATAGAAGACATTAAAAAAAAAAATTCAGAATTTTTGTGCTTCAAAATACACCCACAAGAAAACAAAAAGAAGTAAAAGACTAGGAGAAAGTATTTGTAAACATGTATCGAATATGACTTGCATCCAGAATATATAACAAATATGTACAATTCAATAAGACAACTCAGTCAAAAATATGTAAAAGATTTGGTCAGATATTTCACTAAGGAAGATACATGAATAGCTAACACATACACAAAACAAGCTCAAAATTATTAGTCATTAGGAAAATGTAAATTAAAATCACAGTGAGTTAGCATTTCATACTTGCTAGGATAACTATAATAAAAAAGCAACAACAGATGATGGAGGGGATGTGGAGAAATGGGAACCTTTGTATACAGCAGGTGGGAATGTAATATGGTGCAGCCGCTTTGGAAAAGTTTGGTGGTTTCTGAAAAAAATTAAACCTAAATCTATCATATAATTCAGTGATGCTACTCCTAGGTTCAGAAAAACATATGTCTATCCAAAGGCTTGTACACAAATGTTCACAACAGCTCTGCTCACAGTAGCCCCAAACTGGAAACAACTTAAATGGCCGTTAACTGCTGAATGGGTAGATAAAATGTGGCAGAGCCACATAAAGGAACAGCACTTGTAATCAAAAGGGAACAAACTACTGATACTTGCTATGACTAGAGGAACCTCAAAAACATATTAACTGAAAGAAGTCAGACATAAGAGACATAATATATGGCTCCATCTACATGAAATGTCCAGGAAATGCAGATCTAAAGAGTCAGACAGTACGTCAGTGGCTGCCCAGTGCTGACGGTGAGAATGGGACTAACATTAAAATAGAAATAGAGATCTTGTTGGGATAATGAAACTGTTTTAAATGTGAATTGGCATATTTCCTAACTTACTGTACTGTACATTTGAAATGGGTGGATTTTATGATATGTAAAAATATGACTCAATATATCTTTTTTTTTTTTAATATCTAAGGTTTGGTTCTTCCATTCTCTTTTCTCACAGTCTACTCAGTCTGGCACTGCTCTGAAAGTGCAGGAGTGTGTGTTTGGCTAATACAGAGGGAGGACAGCTTTCCTTTTTCTTTTCTTTCCTTTCCTTTCTTTTCTTTTCTTTTCTTTTCTTTTCTTTTCTTTTCTTTTCTTTTCTTTTCTCTCTCCCTATCTATCTATCTGTCTGTCTATTTATTTATTTATTAGGGAGGATTTTTTTTTTTTTTTTTTTTGCTATAGGACATGAGGACTCGCCAGAGAGACAGAGAAAGTGACAAAGATAAAAAGCGTGAACTCTCCCTCCCCCATCAAAGGATAGGATGGCCATGCTGCAATCCCTTTTCCTCCATTCTGCTCTCAGGATTTTGGGCACACACGCATATATGCATGGTGTGACTTTTAAGCTGCTGTGTCTGGGACCTAAACTACGGTCAACTACATGGGAGTCCAGCCACATGACCATTAAGCCATGTGCTCGTCTCAGAGGGAGAATCGTTTTGAGGTATGCTTGGGGCTAAGGGAAGCCTGAGAAAGGCTGAATAGGTTTTAAGCAAATGAGAAAGGGTCCTTAATTAATATGCTAAAATGAGGCTAAAATATAATCAGGAACAATAAGAAAGAAGGGAGTTTTACAGAATGTTATCACTATGTTAATGTCGTTAAGAAGTTATTGAGACTCAAGGCCCTGAATTAACACAGTTCATCAAGAATGACTGCATAGTTCACCTCAGTGAAATAAAGCTTCTATCTCTGTCTCCAACTAAGTGCTCAGTGCCTTTCTGAAATAATAAAGCCGGAATTTTCGTGGGTATCATTCTAGGTTAGTTAGGAAGTAAACTGAGGTGTGCTATTGAGGCTGGTAGCTGTATTCTCTATTTGCATACAGGCAAGGATTTATATGTTTATCTTCTGGAAAGACTTAATTTGCTTGGTGCTTTCTGTAGAATATTAACATGATAGGAATCAACATATTCAGAAGGATCTAGAAGAGAAAGTTGGCTGTCACTATATAAAAATGAATAATCTTTAAGCATTAATATTAAAATCTTATACAGTTACTGATCTTCCAGTTGAGCCATCCCCCTATAATCACACCTGATGACAGATGCCAATTGTCTACCAGCAGTTAAGAATAAAGAGTAATAGTTTAGTACAGGTAGGAAAGGGAAATGGGAATGCCAAGAAGCATAACACCATCACCTGCACACCAAACAATTACATCTGGGGAATTAGAGCTCTTGGTTCCAATGAATGTTTTATTAACCTGCATCACTGAGATAAATCTATCCAAACATTCATCAGGAAAGTAAGAAGGTTTGGACAAAATCCAGATAATGATGCATTTTGAAAATGTCAGAATGCCCAATTATTCTGCAGAAGTTTCTGGTTTGAATTATTAAATAGCAACTTAGCTATATTAAAACGATCTCTTGACATCAGTTCTGAGTAGCTGTTAAAGAATAATGATTCCATATTTCAGCCATCAGAACTGTAGGCCAAATAAACCTCTATTCTTTTTTTTTTTAAATAATTATTTATTTAATTTTTATTTATTCATTTGCTTTATTTATTTATTTTTTAAATTTGACCAGAAAGACAGAGAGAGAGAGAGAGAGAGGGGGGGGGGGGGGGGAGGAAAGTGAGAAAGCAAGCCACCAGGTCCGAGACTTGAACCGTGGTCGGCCATGTGGGAGTCCAGCACCCTTATCCACCACGCCACCTGCCAGCCCCAACCTCTATTCTTTATAAATTGGCCAGTCTCAGGTAATTCTGTTTAGCAACACAATAATGGATTCAAACACTCTAAATCATGATTTCTGATTATACAAATTATATTAAAATATGCTTCAATCTAATAATTTTTTTTAAAAACTAAAGTTCTGGGCCAGTACTGTAGCCTACTAGTTAAGGGAGCTGGAGCCACATAGCTGACTGCAGTTCAAATCCTGGACCTAGCAGCTTGAAAAATATATTTGGTGCATGCATGTGTGTCTCAAGTTCTGATAAGATGGAAAATGGGGGAGAAGAGATTGCAGTTTAATCACGTCCCACTGGAGGGGTGCTTTCTCTCTCTACCCCACCCCAGTCTCTCTGGCAAGCACACACATCCACTAACAATTAAAAAAAAAAATGAATAAAACTAATTAAAAAAAAAAAACCTCTAGATCCTCAAACTAAAATTCTTTTAAAGACTTTTGATACGAGGAAAAGACTTCTAGCAGTTTAGTAACATATTTTATAGGCTCTGTTTCTGATTCTAATTATGTGTTCATGGATTTTGAGAGACCTAAGTGATCACTTGAGGAAGATAAAATTTCCCCGGATTCAAAAAATAAACACAGGTATATTACCCAAACATCCCTCCCTCCCCGAAAAAAAAGGGTTAATAAAAGATGAGAGGAAAATTTAAGTATTGTTAGAGTAGGGTTTATTTTCATTTTAATATATCTTCCAGGAAAATGGCTTTTTTTTTTTTTTTTTTTTTTTAAATTCTTACCTGCTACTGAGTTTGGCCGTGGCATAAGATACAAAGGAATAGACTGTACTGATTGAGATAAGACCGTTTCCAAATTCCTCTCTGGGATCTTATTCAGACTGTAGGTGGAGGCAGTCATGTTTTCATCTACTCGATACAAACAGGAGTCCATGCTGGATTTTTGAGACTGCCAAGGTTTTAGGTTTCCTCCAGATCCTAATTCTTTACTGCTTTCTCCGACATATTTTGTGCGTTCCATGTTTTCAGAGTAGCTTGTCAATGTAGCTGGAGGCAAAAAGAGAAAATTAATCTAAAGTGGGGATTGATCTGTTTATGATTATCAAAATTTATGACTAAAGACAACATTAGTAACACTATTTTGAAAAGTTACTGATGACCACTTTATTTCAATGATGAAGTTTAAATAATTAAAACCAAAACAACTATTTACGATATATTTAACAATTCTATTTAAACAAACTAAAAAACAAATATTAGTAGTTAAGGACCCAGAGCTAGGGCCTCTTAGTGCTAAAAGCTTTTAGAGTTTCATCAAAAGGCAATATATATAATTGTCATGGGTTACTGGAGAGCTTCAGAGGTCCCCAAAAGAGCTCTGTATTCTCTTTAGTATCTACCCCACTTAAGTCTACTTCCTGGCCTGTTCTATATGACAAAGAATTAGAATAAACTATACAGTTCCTAGAGAATAATAAAGAAGAACCCGCCCTAACAAGAAAGCAGTTTGGGCTGTCTTGCACATCTCCTTTTCGTATAGCCGGGCACTACGTGAGATTTTGGTCAACAACAATGCACACAGATGACAGTGGTCCCATAAGGCTGTGACAGGCTACAGTATATGGCTTAAGTGTGTGGTGGGCTATACCAACTATTAGTAGATTTGTGTTAAATACATTCTTTAGAGTCATCGGAAAAGTCATGATGCATTATTGCATAGAAAAACATGTCATGACCTTCCCGATGACCTATTATGTCCACACAATAAAATCTTCTAATGACACATTTCTTCAAAAGTATCTTCATCATTAGGTGATGCTTGACTACATATGTTAAGTCTCTTAATTAAATAAAAACCTGAAAGGTCTTCTAGAATTTTTTTTTTTTTTTTTGAGAGGGCACGTGCGCTTGCCAGACAGAGAGAGACATAGAGACAGAAAGCGAGAAATCACCCCCCAGGGGGGGATGGTCACGCCGCAATCCCTTCTCCTCCATTCTCCTCTCGGGATCTTGGGCACGCACGCACACGCGCCTGGCGTGAGTTGTAAGCCACCGGGTCCGAGACGTGAACCGCGGTCGACTATGTGGGAGTCCAGCAACATAGCCGTTACACTAACTGCTGGTTCCCAAGACAGAATACTTTTTAAAGTGAATCTTAAAAGATAATCAAATGTAGGGGAGAGAGAGAGATTATAGGCAGAATCATAAACATTACCAAAAATATAGAAATGGAAAAACTGGAATGTGTCAGGCAAGAATAAAATTAAATGCTGCTAGAACAACAAATACAAAGGTAGAAGAAGTAGAGGAGAAGGCTGGAGAAATTAGCTATCAACCAATCCTAAGGGCTTATGCTTTATCTTATAGGTAAATGGGAACCAAAGGAGTGATATGGTCAGACTTAACTGTCAGGTATTTTACTTTATCGTTTAAATAACTGAGAATCAAAGGAATAATCAACCTTTAATTAATTTATTTTGAAGGCTGTGAAAAACAAGCTTAGGAAGGAAAAGATGAAAAGAAGAACAGATTTATACTAATCTCAGTCTCACTTAATGAGGACTACCAAAGAATCCTAAGAAGGATGAAAATAAATGACAAGGATTCACTTAATGAGGACTACCAAAGAATCCTAAGAAGGATGAAAATAAATGACAAGGATTAGAAATAGAGGGAGGTAGGTACAAGGACTACTTTTAGATTTCCATATTGGGTTCCTGGGTTGGTAGTGATAGAATTATAAAGGAATATTTCTGACAACTTTATGCCAATAAATTTTACCATGAAAACTGAGTCAAGAAGAAAAAGAAAACTTAAGTAGTCCTGTGGTATTAAATATGATGAAGTAGTAAAAACAAAAACAAAACAAAACAAACAAAAAAACAAGACATTTCCATTATTTGCTTGAAGACAGTATCAGGTCCAGATTATTATAACAGAGGTCCAACTAAACCTCAAGGAACAAAGCCCGGCTGTGGTGGTACAGTTGCAACACAATGTTATGCAATGCTAGAAGCATATGGAAGATTAGGGTTCAGTTCTTGAGTCAACCTATGCATCAGATATGCACATGAGTGTCTGTGATCCTGACTGACTGAAAGGCTAGAGTGGTCAGCAGAGGGAAAAGGGGTTTGTGGCATGAGATCAGTTGAGAGTGTTAGTCTTCCTTTCTATTTCTCTCCAAAAACAAATTTATCAATCAATAAATTCAAGAAACACAATTTTAATTGTCTCAATTTTTTCAGGGGCTAGGAAAAAAAAGGCTACTCTTTTTTTTTTTTTGGAGAGGTTTTCGCTTATAGGGCGCGTGCGCTCGCCAGACAGACAGAGAGAGACAGAGAGATAGAAAGCGAGAAATCACCCCCCAGGGGGGATGGTCACGCCGCAATCCCTTCTCCTCCATTCTCCTCTCGGGATCTTGGGCACGTACGCACACGCGCCCGGCGTGAGTTCTAAGCCACCGGGTCCGGGACGCGAACCGCGGTCGACTACGTGGGAGTCCAGCGACATAGCCATTACGCTAACTGCTGGTTCCCAAAAAAGGCTACTCTTCAACACATTCTGTTTCTATGGTCTTAGTTGATATGTTTAGTTATTTAATTATTATGTCTTTGTAAAGACTACTCATATAAATAAATCACAAATTAGAAATTATTATGCTAAATCCTGAGGGTAAATAAAAATTATGAGACATGAATCCTGCCATTAATAAGCATGAAAAGAAAATCAATGTATGACTATAAGTAACAATATTAGTTACTGGCAGTAGGTCTCAAAAGTGTAGAGGAGGGGGACCAGCAGTTAGCATAATGGCTATGTTGCTGAACTCCCATGTAGCTGACCACGGTTTGAGTCCCAGACCTGGTGGCTTAAACTCATGCCAGGTGTGTGTGTGTGCGTGCCCAAGATCCCAAGAGGAGAATGGAAGAGAAGGGATTGCAGCATGGCCATCCCCCCAGGGGGTGATTTCTCGCTTTCTATCTCTCTGTCTCTCTCTTTCTGGTGAGCACACACACCCTATAGCAAAAACCTCTCTAAAAATAAATAAATAAATAAAAAAGTGTAGAGGAGGTAGGTAGTACAGAAATCTAGAAAAGGGAGGGACAGTCAGCTTGACGAGGATGTGTATGGTGGTCTAACTGGGCTGGACTGAGGTGTATATCATGATACGTAAAGTCTCTTCACAATCTAAATAATGTATAGTGATTTAATGTATAAATAATAAAAAATACATAAATTAAAAAAAGAAGGAAGCAAGATTTGGGATGACATGCATGATTCTTTTTTTTCTTTTTTAAGAGAGATTTTTGCTATAGGGTATGTGTGCTCACTGGAGAGAGACAGAAAGCGAGAAATCACCCCCTCAATGGGGATGGACACGCCGCAATCCCTTCTTCTCCTCTTGGGATTTTGGGCACACATGCACATGTACCTGGAGTGAGTTTCAAGCCTCCAGGTCTGAGATTCAAATTGCAACTGGCCATATTATAGTCCAGAGATGTAATAAATATTCATTATGCCATCTGCTGTGCCCAACAGGTGTGATTATTCTTGAACATATGTTCATGATGAAAAGAGTGGTGATAAACAATGAGATAGTAGAACCAAAGATCAGAGCTGGTGTTATGAAATGGGAGTCACAGAATAGACAGGATTGTTACAACAGTGAAAGTAGAGGCTTATATTGAGAAAGAAAAAATCAGATTAAAGGTGAACCTTGGGCGACATTTATATTTGGACAAGCCCAACCTACCTTATGAGCTAAAAACCCTGATAACCAAAACCTGATGCTGACAAAACAAAAAGGAGAATTTTAAGCTAATCTCACTCAGGTACAAAGATGTAAAAATCCTAAACAAAATATTAGAAAATTGATTGATTTATTAAAAAAATACATCATGATCAAATGTGATCCTGGGAATAAAAGATTAGTCTAACATTTCAAAATAAATTAATGTAGCTTATTCCGTTAACAGAATAAAGAAGAAAAATTATTTCATAACCTAAATATGTGCAGAAAAAGCATTTGAAACAAATTAATATCCATTAATTATTAAAAATACATAGCAAACTAGACATAGAAAAGGAACTGTCTAAATCTGATAAAGATGTCTATGAATACTTATAGGAACCATGGTACTTAATGGTGAAATATTGAAGGTTTTTCTTTTAAAATTATGAATAAGATAAAGAGGCTTGCTACCACCATTGTATTTCAATGTGCTGGAAGACTAGCTAGTATAACAAAGAAAAAAATACATAAATAATATATGATGTAAGAATAGGTAAGAAAATATAAAACTGTCATTATTTGCAAATAGTATATGTAAAAATTATAAATGTTCATAGGTAAATTATTTAATAGCAAGAGTTTGCTACAGTTGCTGGACACAATAAATATACACAAATTGCTATGTATTTCTATGCCACAGGTTTAAAAGTAAAATGCAAAAGAGAAAACACTGAAAATAACATAAAAATTATAAAGTATTTAGGGAAAAATCTTACAAAAGGTACCAGATCTTTATGGAAAAAATCAGAACATTTTATTGAAAGACATTAAAGAAGATCTAAATGAAGCAAATATGAAAACATTCCTGTATTAGAAGATTTAATATCAGAAAGTTGTCATTCATTACTGATTGATCTACAGATTCAATGCAATTCTTAAAAAAAAAAACCCTCATAAAGGGTCCCTCAAGGAATTTGACAAACTGACTCTTAAATTTATTTTGAAGAAAAGGCTCAGCATAGCCAAGAATCCTCCTTAAGATGATGGTCAAGATGGAACTTTGTGAAATATGAAGAGTTATAACTGTTAAAGTTAAGACAATGTGATCTTTATGTAAGGAGACATTTATTTACTAACAGAATTAGGTAAAGAGCTCAGAAAAAGACTAGACATTTATGGAAACTTGCTCTGGGCAGCAATACACTGCATACAGCATGTGTAAATGGAATGACTTCTAATCTGCATGGAAAATGTTAATCTATACTCTTATATCAATTCAAGGTGATTTAAAGATTTTTAAATGACAGAGCAAAGTTTCACAAAAAATACCAAACATAAACAATAAAAATGAGAGATTTAACCAAATTAAAATGAAGGCTTTGGGACCAGCAGTTAGCGTAATGGGTATGTCGCTGGACTCCCACGTAGTTGACTGCGGTTCGCGTCCCGGACCCGGTGGCTTAAAACTCACGCCGGGCGCGTGTGCGTGTGTGCCCAAGATCCCGAGAGGAGAATGGAGGAGAAGGGATTGCGGCGTGGCCATCCCCCCTGGGGGGTGATTTCTCGCTTTCTGTCTCTCTGTCTCTCTCTGTCTGTCTGGAGAGCACACGCGCCCTATAATGAAAACCTCTCCAAAAAAAAAAAAAAAAAAAAAAAAAAAGAAGGCTTCATTTTACCAATATATAAAGATTTCCTTAAGAACCAGCAGTTAGCGTAATGGCTATGTGGCTGGACTCCCATGTAGTCGACCGCGGTTTGCGTCCCAGACCCGGTGGCTTAAAACTCAGGCCGGGCGCGTGTGCGTGCGTGCCCAAGATCTGGAGGAGAGAGGATTGTGGTGTGACCATCCCACCTGGGGGGTGATTTCTCGCTTTCTGTCTCTATGTGTCTGTCTGGTGAGCGCACGCACCCTATAGCGAAAAAACCTCTCCAAAAAAAAAGAAAAAAAAAAAAAAGATTTCCTTCAAATTTGTAAGGAAAAGACAAACATTGCAACAGGAAAAGAGCAGGAAAATTGAACAGGCCTTTCACACAAGAGAAGCTCTAAGTTGCTAAGAAATACGTTTAAAGATAATTCAACCTTATCAGCAGTAAAGGAAATACAAATTAAAGTTACAATGAAATAACTTTAATGTCTTCCAGATTGTCAAAATGAAGTCAACATCAAGCGCAGCAAGACTTGATTGCAAATGCATACTATGTTATGCTGGCAGCAATATAAGCTGGCAAAGTTTCACGAAATATAAAATTATTTTGTGGGACTAGCAGTTAGCGTAATGGCTATGTCGCTGGACTCCCATGTAGCCGGCCGTGTTTATAGTCCCGGATCCGGTGGCTTAAACTCACACCGAGCGCGTGGGCGTGCGTGCCCAAGATCCCGAGAGGAGAATGGAGGAGAAGGGATTGTGGAGTGGTCATCCCCCAGGAGGCATCCCCCAGGAGGGTAATTTCTCGCTTTCTCTCTCTCTGTCTCTCTCTGTCTGTCTGGCAAGCGCATGTGCCCTATAGAAAAAAACCTCTCCAAAAAAAAATTATTTTGTAAAGTTGAAAGATGTACATTTCCTGAAACTTACAAATCACTTCTATATAGACTTTCTGACTCTGCATATGACTAGGACAAATGTTTGAGAATAATCACAGCAGCACTATTTGTAATAGCAGAAATCTGGAAACAACTTTCTATTAACAGAATGGATAAGTAAATTGAGGTATATTCCTCTAGTGGATTACTACACAGCAATAAAAATGAATAGATTACAGTTAAATGCAACAACATGGACATATTTTAGGTATATAATATTAAGCCCAAGAGGAAATCTGCATACATATACTTTTGGTAAAATCCTAGTTATATAAAGTTAAAAACATGGAATCTAAATAATGTGTTATTTAGAGATATAAATGTGGTAAAAGAAAGTATGGAATGATAATTTAAAAATTCGGAATATCTCTGAGGGTAGGGTAATGATAGAGCAATGAGAAGGTAATAGATAAGGTCATTTCTGTTATTAGGGAAGAGGGGGTCAGGTGTTCATTAGTATTGTCTATTTCAAATACATACTTAATAGGTATTCTTTTTTTTTTTTTACTGTGGTAAAATATACATAACAGAAACTTACTATTTTAGCCATTGTTAAATGTACAATTCAGCAGTACTTATTCACAAAATTGTGCAAGTATTGACACTATACATCACTAAAACTTTTCATCAGCCCCCACTGAAACTCTGAACAATGACTTCCTTCCCACCGCACTGCTCCCTCCCTTTCCTCTCTAAGACGCCCTCCCTTTCCTCTCTAAGACGCTGGTAACCTCTATTCTACTTTCTCTACTTTTTCCTCCTCCTCCTCCTCCTCTTCTTCTTCTTCTTCTTCTTCTTTTTTTTTTTTTTTTTAAAGACGGAGTGTCTCACTGTTATGATCCTTCTGTTTCAGCCTCCCTGGAGCTGGGATCACAAGTAGGACCCATCGTGCCCGGCTCTTTTGCAGGTAGCTTCACTTTGTTGCCTAGGCCAACCTTGAGCTTATCATCCTCCTGCATCAGCTTTCCTGAATCACTGGGTTACAGGTGCATGCTACTATGCCTAGTCTTTATGTTAGACTAAGGATCAAACCCAGGCCTTCCATATGGTACCAGCCTGCAGAACACAGCATCTTGGTAGTGTGACCACTGTGGCTAGGCCGTCTCTATTCTACTTTCTTCTATGGATTTTCTATTCCAGGTACCTCATATGACAGGAATCATATATTATTTGTACTTTTGTATCTGGCTTACTTCATTTAGCATAAGGTTTTCAAGGTTATCCATGTTGTAGCATGTATCAGAATTTCATTCTTTTTTAAGGTGAACAATATTTGTTATGTGTACATAACACATTTTGTTTACCCATTCATCTGTCAATGTACATTTCTATTGTTTCTACCTTTTTTCTACTGTGAATAATGCTGCTATAAATACTGGTATAGAAATATCTGCACAAATCCCTGCTTTAATACTTTTGGTGTACAAGAGGAATTGCTGGATCACATGGTAATTTTATGTTTAACTTTTTGAGGAACTGCCATACTGTTTCCCATAGTGGCTATACCATTTTACATCTTACCAACAAGGTATGAGCATTCCAACTTCTCCATATCCTTGCTAACACTTGCTATTTTCCAGTTTCTTTTTATAACAGTTATCCTGATGGGTATGAAGTAGTATCCTATTATGGTTTTGGTTTATATTCCCTAATGGCTAATGATGATGATGATGTTGAGCACCTTTTCATGCATTTATTAGCTAGTTGCTTATCTTCTTCAGAGAAATGACTATTCGAGAGATAGCAGATGACATAGAGGTTAGGGTACTAGATCCCACATGGCCAACTGCATGGTTCGAGTCCTATACCTGGCAACTTGAAAATTATATTAGGCACATGTATGTGTGTGCCCAAAACCCTGAGAGGAGAGTGGCCTTGCCATCATCACTGGGAAAGTGATTTATCACTCTTCCATCTCTCTGCAAGTGCACATGTCCTATAGCAAAAAATAAACATAAAATCAAAACTATAAGGAAAGAAGAGGTGAAACTTTCTCTATTTGCAGATGACATGATTGTATACATAGACGACCCAATGGTCTCCATGGAAAAATTACTGGAAGTAATACATGATTACAGTAAAGTTGCAGGATATAAAATTAATATACAGAAGTCCATAGCATTTCTATATACGAATAACAGGCAGACTGAGATAGAACTGAAAAAAGTTATTCCATTTACCATAGCCACCAAAAGTATTCGATATTTAGGAATAAATCTAACCAAAGAAGTTAAAGATCTCCACAAGGAAAACTATGAGAAGCTAAAAAAAGAAATTGAAAATGACACCAAAAAATGGAAGGACATCCCATGTTCATGGATTGGAAGAATTAATATAATCAAAATGGCAATTCTACCCAAATTGCTCTACATATTTAATGCAATGCCAATCAAAGCACCAGACACATTCTTCACAGACCTAGAAAAGACAATCATAAAATTTGTCTGGAATCATAAAAGACGCTCTATTGCCAAAGCGATTCTACACAAGAAGAATGGAGTGGGTGGGATCTCACTCCCTGACCCAAAAATATACTACAAAGCTGTGGTAATCAAAACAGTATGGTACTGGCACAGAAACAGGTGGAACAATGGAACAGAATAGAGTCTCCAGAAATAAATACCCAAACATACAGTCAACTGATCTTTGACAAGGGGTACCAGTCAATCCAGTGGGAAAAGGAAAGCCTCTTCAGCAAGTGGTGCTGGAAAAACTGGATTTCCACTTGCAGAAAGATGAATCTGAACCCCTACCTCTCACCTTTGACAAAAATCAAGTCAAGGTGGATCAAGGATCTAAATCTAAGACCTCAAACTATGGAGCTTCTCCTGGGAAACACTGGGGAAACTCTGGGAGACATTGGTGTGGGGAAAGACTTCTTAAATAAGACCTTCAAAGCACAGTTGATCATCCCCAAAATAGACAAGTGGGATTACATCAGACTAAGAAGTTTCTGCATGGCCAAAGACACAGTAATTAGTGTGAATCGACAGCCCTCAGATTGGGAAAATATTTTTGTAAATTTTGCATCAGATAAGAGACTGATAACCAGAATACACAAGGAACTAAAGAAGCTGTTTGGAAAAAAGATGATCAATCCCATTAAAAGATGGGAGAAGGAGTTGAATAAAACACTCTCTAAAGATGACATACGAATAGCCAAAAGGCATATGAAAAAATGTTCAACATCCCTCATCGTAAGGGAAATGCAGATAAAAACAACAATGAGGTACCACCTAACCCCAGTCAAAATGTCTAAGATTAAAAAAAAACAAAAAATGATAAATGTTGGCGGGGGTGTGGTGAAAGGGGAACTCTTTTACACTGCTGGTGGGAATGTAAATTGGTCCAACCACTGTGGAGAATAATTTGGA
Organism: Tupaia tana; assembly: GCA_026018925.1. Classification (NCBI taxonomy): domain Eukaryota; kingdom Metazoa; phylum Chordata; class Mammalia; order Scandentia; family Tupaiidae; genus Tupaia; species Tupaia tana. Next base: position 54,681,916 of record JAKSZU010000011.1, on the reverse strand, counting down.
GATTCCTCAAAAATCTGCAAATAGATCTACCATATGATCCAGTAATCCCATTCCTTGGTATCTACCCAAAGGACAGAAGAATTATTCATTGGAAAGGTGCTTGCTCATCTATGTTTATTGCAGCACTATTCACGATTGCAAAGTCATGGAACCAACCCAAATGCCCTCATATAGAGGAATGGATTGAAAAACTGTGGCACATATACTCTATGGAATACTACTCAGCCATAAAAACCAACAAAACCCTGGCTTTTGACAGAAAGTGGAAAAACATGGAAGATTTACTGCTGAGTGAGGCAAGCCAGGCTATGAAGGAGAGACATTGTATGTCCCCACTAAACATATACCAAATGTCTGCACTCTATGACTGAAACTGATTGACTAACGGCACTACAAACACAAGAGATGGGTGTGACTGTCAGATGAGGTGTATGTGGAGGAGTGGGGCCTAACGAAGGACGTTTGGAGAAGGGATACGGAGGTAGATCATTGACGGGATGCGGAAGTGCGGTGTTATCAGTTGAAGATATTTTGATCAACGGGACTGGGGAGAAATGTTCACATATTGAAATGCTCACATTGTAAGCTAAACAATGCGATTGAATGTATATACAAAAAAGAAATAAAATTTAAAAAATGGAAAAAAATTGTTTTTATTTATTTATTTATTTGTTGTCATTTTCGAGCCACCTGGTCCAGAACTTGAACCACGGTCAGCAATGTGGGAATCCAGAATTTAGCCACTACTGCTGGATTATGGTTTTTATATTACAGTGTCATTGTCTATTCTGTTTTTTTAATTTTCTTTGCTGTTCAGAAATATTTTATCTTATGTAATCAAGTTTCTCTATTTTTGGTGGTTTTCTCCATGCCTCATGGGTCTTATTTAAGTAGTCTTTGCCCACTCCAACATGTTGTTCGTGTATATTTTCCTTAATAGGTTTATAAATTTGTCCATTATATTGAATTATTTAATCCACTTTGAGTTAATAGTAACTGGTAAGAGATGATCTAGTTTTACTCGAATGTTGGTGGATACTGAGTTCTCCTAGAACCATTTATTGAAAACTCTTTTTTCCCACAGGCTTGATCTGTGGCCTTTGTCAAAAATCAGTTGGCTGTATGTTAAGTTTTTTTCTGTTTATTCTATTCAATTGGACCGTCGTTTGTCTGTGTCTGTGCCAGTACCCTGCTGTTTTAGTGATTAAGGATTTACAATACATTTAGGAGTCAGGAAATAAGATGCTTCTAACTGTATTCCTTTTGTACACAATTGGTCTGATTATACGGGTCTTTTGTGATTCTGAATAAATTTTATAATTATTTCAAAAAAAAACTATAAGGAAAAAAAGAAATGTCTATTTGAGTCCATTGCCCATTTTTGAATCAAGTCTTTGTTGTTGTTAAGATGTAGCTTTTTATATATTTTGGATATAAATCTCTTTTCAGATATATGATTTCCATTATCTGTGGGTTACTGTTTACTCTTGATAGTATCCTTTGACACACCAAAAATTTCAAATTTTGATTAAGTCCAATTTATCTATTTTTTTTCCTTGTGTTACCTGTGTTTTTGGTTCAGATACAAGAAATCACTGCATAATCCAATGCCCAAAGATTTTCTCCTACATTTTTCTAAGGATTTTTGTAGTTTCAAATGATTATATTTAGGTTTTGTTTTGAGCTAATATTTGCATATGGTATATAGTAAGTGTCCAACTTTATTCTTTTGCATGTCAATACCCAGTTTTCCCAGTACTAATATTTGAACCAACTGCCTTTTCCCCCACTGAATGGTCTTAGTACTGCTGTCAAAAATAATTTGACTATATATGTAAGGGTTTATTTCTGGTGTCTCTATTTTATTCCACTGGTATATATAGCTAACCTTATGCCAGGAAAGAAGTGCAACTTCTTTTACTGGAGAGAGAGATTATCCTATCCTTTCACAGAGTATAAATATACTGTATAGATTTATACTAGTGTTCTTACCTTTGACTAAAAATGTACACAGACTATTTGTCAAAAGAAGTCTACCTGGTAACCTCATAATTAAAGGAAATAAATTTGTAAGCATTTTGTAAATATCAATGTATAGAATGACATATAGTATCTGAACCAGTATATAGTTAACTTTATAACCTTGGAAGCTGAGAGATCCAGAACTGTACTTCTCACTTGTTCTTACTGTCTCCATACCTAACTATATTTAAACCAGTTAGAGCAGAGAGTGCCTTGAGAAGTAATCGTGTTACCATAATATATTCTCTCTAGGTAAATCAAAAAGCATTAGTTGGACATACTATTCTAGAAAGAGAAAGATCATTCAACATTTTGAATATGAATGATTTCCTGAGGTAGAAATATCCTATATGATTTTTGTAGCACTAAGGGTTGACTCACAACATACATATAAATGATGACGGCCTAGTCCCTAAACATAAATAAGCCTACAGCAGTAGGCTCTGAGGAATTATTTATCAAGAGTCTACTGGAGATAAACTACATAATTTCCCATGAGCATTGCCTTTATCAGAGTTGTTTTTGTATCTACTGTAAACCACTGATAACTGAGTTGAAGATAATTTAGGTACATTTCTATGACCAAGCAGTTGACTAGAATCTTCTGTAAAGAACAGCATGAGAAAATTTATAAGAGAAAAACAAAATGATAAATTTCTTTGCTCAGATACTTTCAAGCTTTCTTTACAGCCAATCTTATCAGTAAAAACATACTAGTCTAAGGTTCCTGGATCATAGCAAAGGGACAGCATTTTTCTACTTTGCAGAAGGCAAAAAAGCAGGTTTTTTTTTTTTTTTTTCCCCATTGAAAAGAAGAAAAGTAAAGTTTAGGAGTTTCTAAAACTTACCAAAAGGAAGATATACAGGAGGGGCAAAGATCTCAGAACAATTCATACTGGAGGTCTTTAACCATTTAAGTTTAAACTTTCCTTTTTGTTTTCACAAGATTCTCTACTATACCAGTAAGAAATACACTTTTTGTGAACCAACTTCAGTTGGTACATTGACAGTGTATAGGAAGAAACGGACAAAAAAAGTTTTTATCTGCTCCTTATCAGAGAATAGCCTGATAAGGAGTGGTTAAGCAGAAAGTAATATCTTTAATTTTGTTTACTTTTATTTCTCTCTCCAGCATCATTAAAAAAAAAATCAGGACACATTTTTTTTTTTTTTATATATAGCTCAACAACTTAAAAGTTGAATTTTTGAAAATCTTTAACTTGTGAATTTGAAAAGAGGACACAAAATGATTAATATAAACATCAACTCACCAATGATGCCACTATCTCTGCTTTCAAGGGTGGAGGTTGGACTAGTAACAGCTCCATAGCTGCAATCCTTGGCAGTTGCACTTGTACTGACTGGTGGGAGGGTGGAGCAGGGGCTACTGGCTGGTGGAGAGGCAGTGCTGCTAGTCAGGGTGGAACAGGGACTTATCCGCTGGGTGATTGCTGAGGTCTGAAAAATTAGAATCAAGAATAGTAAGATAACTGACCAGCTGTTAAAGTAAAGTATATCTTCTGGTAGAATAAATGCCTTCATGAAAAAAAAAAAAAAAGAAGAAATAATCTATAAGCACAGCTTTTACACCTATTAGGCTCTGTTTGTTTTTGGTTTCTGAGATAAGAGATTTAGGATTCTACAATTAAAGTGAAATGATGAATTTAACAGGAGCAGAGACAGTGGCCACTTTTTCTGCCTAGAGTTGATAAGTACTTTATTTCCGCTATTCACTAACAGAATAGGGATTTTTTTTTTTTTTTTTTTTTTTTTTTTTTTTTTTTTTTTTTTTTTTTTACCAAGCACAAGCCTTGCTATTTCAAATCAATAAAACTTTTCAGAAGGTTTGGAACTTTGTCTTATTAATAATTTTCTCAGGGCCAGAGATCCCACTCCTCGGTATCTACCCAAAAGACAGAAGAATCCTTCATTGGAAAAGTGCTTGCACATCGATGTTTATTGCGGCACTATTCACAATTGCTAAGTCATGGAACCAACCCAGATGCTCCCGTATGGAGGAATGGATTGAAAAACTGTGGCACATATACTCTATGGAATACTACTCAGCCATAAAAACCAACAGAGCCCTGGCTTTTGACAGAAAGTGGAAGAATATGGAAGATGTACTGCTGAGTGAGGCAAGCCAGGCTATGAAGGAGAGACATTGTATGTCCCCACTTAACATATACCGTTTGTCTGCATTCTATGTCTGAAACTGATTGACCAACAGTTGAACAAACACAAGAGATGGGTGTGAATGTCAGATGAGGTGTATGTGGAGGAGTGGGGCCCAACGAAAGACATTTGGAGAAGGGATACAGAGGAAGAGCATTGACGGGATGGGGAGGTGTGGTGTTATCTGTTGAAGATATTTCGATCAATGGGTCTGGGGAGAAATGTTCACATATCGAAATGGTCTCATTGTAAGCCAAACAATATGATTGAAAGTATATACAATAATAAATAAAGTAATTAAAAAAAACCAAACAAACAAAAAAAAAAAACAAAAAAAACAAACAACAGGACCCTGGCTTTTGACAGAAAGTGGATGAATATTGAAAATTTACTGCTCAGTGAAGCAAGCCAGGCTATGAAGAAGAGACATTGTATGTCTCCATTTAATATATACCAATTATCCACACTCTGTGGCCAAAACTGAATTACTAGAGGATATAGAAACATAGAAAATGGTTATAGATACCAGGTACAGTGTGGGAAGAGGGTGGGAGAAAGAGGGGTGTCTGAGGAAAGACATTAAGGAGAAAAATAGAGAGGCAAGACATTTATGGGTCAAAGAAATGGGTTATTATCTGTTAAAGATAATGTGTATAGTATTCCCAGCTGGACTGGTGAGAAATGTATTCATGTTGGAATATTCACTTTACAAGCTAAATGACATATGTGATTAAATGTATACAAGAAATTGAAATGAAAAAACAAAAAAAATTTTAAATGAGAATAAAATATAATCTGAAAAAAAAAATAATTTTCTCAGGGCTAGCAAGTGGCATAGTGGTTAAAGTGCTAGACTCCCACATAGTTGTCCACAGTTTAAGTCCTGGACTTGGTGGCTTGCTTTCTCACCCTCTCCCTCTCTCTTTCTTTAATCAAATTTTAAAAATATATAATAATAATAAATAAATAAAATTAAATTAATTAAAAAATAATTTTCTTTGAATACAGAAAGAAGTAATACCCCTGTGGCCAAGGAGCAATAAAGTGTTTTGTTTTTACTCCTTTTTAAGACAAGGTTTTACTATGTTGCAATCTTTCTGTCTTAACCTCTCAAGTAGTTGAAACAATAGGTGCTTGCCATGCAGCTGGCCTTCAGGTTGAGCCAGGTATTGAACCTAGGTCTCCCACGTGGCCTTAGCCTATGGAGCAGCAGTCTTACCAGTGTGTGTTACTATGGCTAAGTCAAAATATTAAGTTCTTAATGTAAAGAAGTATCTTTTTGGTACACAAGCAGTTGTCCAAAGACAGTAAATGAATGCAGGAAAAAAAAATACCTTATTCTAAAAGTTGGTCTAATAGAACAGATAAAACAATGTTAATTTAATATAAAACTAAATAATTCCTCTGTAGAAACTGCTTATAGAGTGAGATTACTTTGTATCCTGAATGATTCTTATACCTGAAATTACTCTTTGTTAAGTTTTTGATGCAAAGGAATAACTACCAAAAAGGTTGGTGCATTAAACTCTGGTTTACTTAATTCAATGACAATTTACTTTTATTCACCTCTTCTTACTCAAAGTGCTGAAATAGTTAATAAACATACATTTTTTCAAACTTTAAAGAAATTTTACTTTTTTAAAATGTTAATGATCAGTGACAAAATGACTTAAAGAAGCATTAATGATAAATATAACATGTTTAAATGTTAAATTTTAAAGCTATTCAACTTCTTTACATACAGGGTCTCTATATTCATATTCTCTCAGCTAAAATTGAGGATTTGTATTTAATAGCTTAACTGGAGAATGTGTTGATGACTAGCTATGATAATATTAAGGCTTGACTCATCCTAAGAGGATATCCAGGTACAAATCCCTTGTGCTTAATCATCTCTGTTGAATCTAGGTTTAGATTTTATTGTAACTACTACAACCAGGTCATAAAAGATAACATTCAACTCAACTGAACATCTTTTTAACTAGATCAATAACATTAGGAACTGGGCCAGCTGTGGTGGTACAGGTGGTAGGATGCCATTGAGCAACAGAGGAGTCACAGGAGAGGCCTTGATTCAGACCCCGAGTTATCCTGGACATGGTCAGAATGCCATGCACACCTGTAATCCTAGCTGCCTGGGGCACCGGAGGAGCGATTGCAGTATAGCAAGATCCTGTCAGGGGTACCTGTGTCCATGTTTCTCCTTCCCGCTCTTTCATGAAAAAAATAAAACACAATAAAAAAAAGAAGAAAAACTTTTTTAAAAGTCACAGGCAAAAAATTTATATCATTTATGAAAAATAAATCATCAAAATCTATCCAAATTTTTCTTCCACTATATGATATCTTAGTAATCTCTATTTTTTTTGAGAGAGAGATTTTCTTGCTATAGGGTACATGCTCTCGCTGGAGAGACAGAGGGAAATAGAGAGATAGAAAAGGAGTAATCATCCCCTAGGGGGATGGCCACAATGTAATCCCTTCTCCATTCTCCTCCCAGGATCTTGGGCATGTATGCATGCACACACGCCCAGTATGAATTTTAAGCCAACGGGTCTGGGACTTGAAACACAAACAACCATGTGGGAGCTCAGCGATGTAATCATTATACCATCTGCAGGTCCCATGTTTTTATAAAATGATATTGTTCTACCAGAGCAATGATTCTTAGCCATCAGTAGAATCGCTTGTGAAATGTAAAAACAAACTACCTGTTTTATAAAATTGACAGTTTTTGTTCTCTAAAACTGTTATTTTATTATCATTATATTTTACAACTTCCAGTGTAAGGTACCTAACAATCTTGATATTTACTCACTCTTTAGAGAATTTGAGGACGCAAAAGCATTGCAGGTCAGAGTAAGAAGTTACCTTGGAGACTGCATAATCAAAAAAAATTTTTTTTAACATATAAAGAAATTAAGCCCCAAGTTGAGAAATTACTCTTTCCAAAAGTCAATGGCAGAAATCCTTGGAAGAATGGTACCCACTAGTAAGTGGGACCAGTGCAAAAGTGCTGAACCCTCAGTGCCCATCATCTTAAATTCTTTTTTTTTTTTGAGAGGTTTTTTTGCTATAGGACGCGTGCGCTTGCCAGACAGACAAAGAGAGAAGAAAGACAGAAAGCGAGAAATCACCCCCCAGGGGGGATGGCTATGCCGCAATCCATTCTCCTCCATTCTCTTCTTGGGATCTTGGGCACACACGCACACGCGCCCGGCGTGAGTTTTAAGCCACTGGGTCCGAGACGCGAACTGCGGTCGACTACGTGGGAGTCCAGCGACATAGCCATTACACTAACTGCTGGTCCCATCTTAAATTCTTTTGATCTGTATCAGTAACAACCTCTCTTTTTACCTGGATATCTTTCTCTCTCTTATAAGGTGAAACACCCACAGCTCTGTTATAGCAAATGCCATATATTGAGCCCCATTCTGGACTTAATAAATTAGAACCATCCAGGTTAGAAATTTGGTGTGCACATATTTTTTCAAAGTTTCTTTCTTTCATGAGAGAGAGAGAGAGAGATAGAGATAGGAACCTTGGGCTCTTATGCTGCAATCCTCCCCATAGTCCTTTAGTTAGCCAGGGTCATGTGTTCAGAGATCTAAACACTGGCCTTCGCATATGGCTCCAGTATGACATAGCAGTGCCCATAATTTGTGCCACTGTGGCTGGGCCTCAACACGCAATTTTTAAACTCTCCACCCCTAGTTTAAGAATACGTAGTAGATGAACTGTACTCAGGTCTTTTACATTAGATATATTTACTTTCATTTCACATTGAAGAAGTTTTATTATGGCATGAATCTATTACTTTTAATAACAATCTACCAATATTTATGTTCTTAGACAAGATTCTCATTCTATAGTTTGTGAGAGAAAACTGTGTTATATATACAATAAAGCCAATATAAGGTTAAGCCCAAACAAAACTTACTATTTTTACTACAAATTATTTTCTAAAAAATAAAGCATATATCACAAAAAGTGTACTTTTTATTTTCTGCTATAGGGCGCGTGCGCTTGCCAGAAAGACAGAGAGAGACAGAGATAGAAAGCGAGAAATCAGTCCCCAGGGGGGATGGCCGTGCCGCAATCTCTTCTCCTCCATTCTCCTCTCCGGATCTTGGGCACGCACGCACATGCACCCGGCAGGAGTTTAAGCCACCGGGTCCAGGACTCGAACTGTGGTTAGCTACATGGGAGTTCAGCGACATAGCCATTACGCTAACTGCTGGTCCCAAGAAAGTGTACTTTAAAAGCTTTAGGTATAAAAGCCAAGTTAAAGATTAAGCCATTGAGAAAACACAAAATTATTCATGACTATTATCTATTCCCCATATTGTATTCTAAAATGAACATCTGATTAAGCCATTCCAAAATCTTTCAGGGGATTTTCCATTGTTCCTAATGTTCTCCAGAAGGATCCTAAGAAAGCTCTCAGTCTGAATCTCTTAAAAGTTCTACAAACACACAAGCTAAGAACCTAATGATGGAATTCGGAAGGTTCATCCTTACACCCTAGAAACTGAGAGGAGAAAATTAAGTAGTCAGTTGAATACCACTTTCAATACTTTCTCTTCTACAGAAACATGACATATGTTGACTTGCTTATGTTAGATCTGTCATCACTGACACTGTTCGGAGGACATTATCACTGCAGGGGCTTTCTAAACATGCCAGCCTATCTTTGTTCATATACTGTTTAGCTGTAAAGAAAGTCACCAAATGAACATGACCTCCTAAGTTCTTAATAATCTCTCTAAGACTAGAAATCCCCATAACCACTTCAGCCACTTTATTGTATAGTTCCAAGATAGTTCCAGGGTATATTACACTCCAAGAAAGCTATCATTTAGCTTTATTATTAACATTTTACATTTGAATAATGCGTAACAGTTTAAAACTATTTTTAACTATTATTTCATTTACTCCTTATCGACCCAGCATGAGAGGCATAATAAATGTTATTTGCCACACTTCAGAAGTGTGAAAATGAAATCACCGTAAGTATGAAAGTTTTGAATTTCCCCCAAATCAGAGATCTCACATGTACTTATATACTCATTATATGTACATTATCTTATATCTTTTATTTAATATGAGAATTTACAGCTTATAACATAGTGTCATAGTCACAATTTAAGTTGATTGCTCTGGAACAGTATGCTGTAGCTGTTAAGAACACACATCATAAAAGCAGACTGCTTGGATATGAACACCACACCATCACTTTTTGGTGGTATGTTTCCATTTTCTTATCTGAAAACTACAATATGAATTGGATCTGCCCTATTATTGGGTGGTCGAGAAAGTCATGGCGCATTTTTGCATAGAAAAATGTAGAAAAATACGTCATGACTTTTCCAACAACCTAGTGGATTACAAGGAAGCTTCAACAAAATAGTGCATGTAAAGCTATCAATACAATAATTGATACACAGTAAACATTTAATAAATGTTAATTATTATTACCCATTAAAAAATGTAAAACTCAGAGAAGGTTAAGTGGCATATCTGAATTTACAAAATGGCAGTGGTAGAACTGGATATGGAGGACAAGTTTCCACTGCCTTGCTTAAGGACTATTTTATTCCACATATTGCTTAATTATGTAAATCAATGATGCTACTCATTTACTTGAGATTATTTTATTCAGCAAACAGTAAGGTGCACTCCACAGACTTAGGACTTTATTCATAAGTCACTTGGACATGCTGTGACATGAAGAATCTCAAAGGCAACAAGTATAACTGTTATCACTTGAAGAAATGAAGCTTTGGGCCTGCCCCTTGTCCTGATGGTTGAGGTAGTGAGATCCCACACAGTCAACTATGACTTGAGTCCTGGACCTGGTGGTTTGAAAAACGTGCCAGGTACGTGTGCACACATGCCCCAAATCCTGACAGAATGGAGAAGATGGAGCGTGACTGTGCCCCACTGGGAGGTGCTATCACGCCTCTCACGTACACTTTCACATTCTCTCTTTCTCTCACTATCTCTTTCTGGCAAATCCCAAAACTAAATCTGTAATATCAGTTAATGATAAGAGATATGAAGAAAATAAAGTAGTGGGATAAAGGAATACAGTGATGAGCAATGCTATTAGATAAAGTCATTAAAGAAGACTTCTCTAGATGAAAGAGGACCTCACTAGACTGTGGTCTGGTGGTTAAGGTAGCTGGGTCCCACATGGCCCACTGCATAGTTTGAATCCTGGACCTGGTGGCTTGAAAAATGTACTGGATGTGTATTGAGTGTGTGTGTGTGTGTGTGTGTGTGTGTGTGTGTGTGTGTGTGTGTATGTGCCCAAAATCCTAAAAGGAGGGAGAAATGAAGGAGAGGGAATTACAGTGTGACCATACCCCATGAGTACAGAAAGAGCAGGTTCTAGGGGAAAATGTAAGGGTCTAGTTTTTAAATTTTGCTTTGGTATGTCTTTCTTTTATAAGAGGAGATATAAAGGTAGGCAAGCACTCTTAACAGGGTTTCATGCCAGGAATTGTCTTCACTCCCCCCCTGCCCCCGACTCCCTGTCTTTTAGCCAGTCAGGATCACAGACATGTGCATACCCAGTGTGTACAGGTCAACCTGGGTACAGAACCCTAATCTTCCATATAGCTTCTGGCATCTCAGGCCACTGCATTACCATTATGTCACTGCATCTATGCCAAAAGTTCTATTTTTGACATGTTAAGTTTGAGCTGTATCTTAAGCACAGAGGTAGAAAAAACAATGTGGGCAGCTGACCATACAGATCTAAAATTATGGGGAAAAGGCAGGGCTACAGATAATTCACGAGTTACTATAGTATTTTAAAAAGTAAGAACAAAGGAGAATCAGTAAGATTGGAGTCACTAGGCATGTGAATTTTATCAAAACTGTCCAGGTGATAATCCGGAGCCAGCATAAACGAGGCGTATAGATCAAGACAAGCCTGATGGGGGAACCAGCAGTTAGCGTAATGGCTATGTCGCTGGACTCCCACGTAGTCGACCGCGGTTCGCGTCTCGGACCCGGTGGCTTACAACTCACGCCGGGCGCGTGTGCGTGCGTGCCCAAGATCCCGAGAGGAGAATGGAGGAGAAGGGATTGCGGCGTGACCATCCCCCCTGGGGGGTGATTTCTCGCTTTCTGTCTCTATGTCTTTCTCTGTCTGTCTGGCGAGCGCACGCGCCCTATAGTGAAAAACCTCTCAAAAAAAAAAAAAAAAAAAAAAAAAAAAAAAAAGACAAGCCTGAGAGAGACCTAGAACACTAAAACATTATCCTCAAATAATCCTTATATACTTTTTTTGTGACAAAACAAATCCATCACAGATTCTTCAGTAGTATTTATTAATAACAAATTACTTTTTGTCATCTTCTGAATAAAATGTTTCAATACACTAGATTCAGGTTAAAGACCACATAGGTCAATCTCACTCTAATACTTCCTTAGCTACATTTAAACTGTAAATAATGACTAGATAAAAGTATGAATAATTTCTTTAAAAACTGCTGGTATTTTTAAACTTTCTAAGATGGATACTTAGATCACTAATTTTTTAGATTTTATCTACTTTTCTAGGGACCAGCAATTGGCGTAATGCTATGTTGCTGGACTCCCATGTGGTTGACCACAGTATGAGTCCCAGACCCAGTGGCTTGGACTCACATCCGGCGCATGTGCGTGCGTGCCCAAGATCCTGAGAGGAGAGGAGAGGAAAAGGGATTGTGGTATGGCCATCTCCCCAGAGGGTGATTTCTCGCTTTCTGTCTGTCTCTCTCTGTCTTTCTGGTGAGCACCCTACAGCAAAAACCTCTCAAAGAAAAAAAAAAAAAGATTTTATCTTCTTTTCTAATACATGCATTCTAAACTACTATCGTGGGGCCAGCAGGTGGCAAAGTGGTTAAGACACTAGACTCCCATAGTCTCTAACTGCAGTTCGGTCCTGGACCTGGCAGCTTGCTTTCTCACATCTCTCTCTTCTCTCGCTTGCTTGCTTACTGGTCAAATTAGAATACTCCTACTACTACAAAATAAAATTAAATAAACAATTCTTAAAAAAAATAGAACTATTATTTCTTTTTGAGCATGTCCTCAGGTATACCCTATGTTATTATACTTCATTTTCATTATTTCTAAACAGTTTGGGGACTTTCTAAGTTATCTTTTAGCTCTTATTTTTTAATCTATCACTTGGTAATTGATTAATTCCACTGTGGTCATAGTTACTAGAATCTCTCGAAATTGTGGAGACCTGTTCTATGGCTCAGTGTATCACTAGGTTGGTAAACAATCTATGTGCACTTGAAAACAAGGCATGTTCTGCATGTTCTGCGGGCAGAGCTCACATATATGTCTACTTAGTAGGCTAGCTGGCTGACTGATTTACTTATTTATGTACACATTCATTTAGATACATGAATTAAAAATTAAATTAACTTTTTAGGTTTTCAATTTAATGACAAAACTAAAAGACATTTCATAAACTGAAAAAAAAATAGTGATTATGGAAATTAAGTTATATTTCAGGCCTCAAAAGGCAATCAATATTGGGGATTAATTCTCTCAGCAATAATACACACACGCGTACACACATTTTTCTTTTTGGGACTAATAAGCTGATTCACACCTATTTTTCATAGAGGATAACAAGTAGTTCACCTGACTTTCATCCTGTACTTCCATGCTGTATTGGTCACCTGGCTGAACTTCCGCGACTTTCTCTCCAAGGAGGAAACCCAGACGAGTCATGAGTGTGTTTGCTGCCTCATCTACAGACGGAGGGGGCCCAAGTTCCTGTTCAGCATCACCTATAACAAGAAGACATTAAAAAACATGAATCTTTTAAAATAAAATGGGCTAGCTCTGCAACTATTGTTATATTCAGTTTGATCGTTTCTTTGGTTTTCACATTCTAAATTCAAAATTACAAAGTTCCTGTCTATAAGCTGGTTTCTCACTTTTAAAGATTATAATCGAGATCCAGCCAAGGTGGTACACAGGTGGGTGAGTGGAAGCCATATGAAGCATGGATTCAGTTCCTGGCCTACCCTCAAAACTGGGCACAGTTGCACATGCCTTTAGTCCCAGCTACTCAGGAGGCTGAGGAGGGAGGATCGGAACGTAGGGAGATCCTGTCTTAAAAAAAAAAAAAAAAAAAAAAAAAAAAAAAGAAAGAAAATAAAGGATTTCTATTTCTTGGTCTGTTAACCTTTCAATATAGTCCTAGTCTTGGGATCTAGATTCTCAGTAACAATTACTACTTCATTTAGATTTTCTTTTTTAAAGTTTAATTCCTTTATGAAAGTGAGACACTCAGAAACGAGCATCCTCAGCAGAGTCCCATGCTCCATCTCCACCCCCTTCAACAATTCTCTCCACTCTAGGCAGCCAGGATCTGGGCACGTGCACCAAGCATGTACAGGTGCATGGGGTAACAAAATCCACAATTTCCTATATGGATCTAGCTTTGCTTGAGTATGTTACTGTTGAGCCAACTAAGCTATCACTCAGGTTCTTTTTATCTTTCTCTTTCTCTTTTTAAAAACAATTTGTAGAAATATTCTATTTTGAAATAATTTTGAACTTTCAAAAAAGCCTTAAGAATAGTATAAAGAACATTTTTTTCCCCAAAACCATTTAAAAGTTGCAGGCATAATGTTGCATCATCATAATAGTATGTATTTCCTATAAACAAGGGCCGTCCTCTTACATAACCACAGTTCCAGCACAGAAATCAGGGACTAACATTTTACATTATCATGATCTCATTCACAGACACCATTTAAGTTTTAACAGTTATCTCAGTAATACCCTTTATAGCAAAGAGATGCAGCTGAGGATTATGTTATGCATTTAGATATTGGTTCTCTTTTCTCTCTTTTAACCCAGAACTGTTCTTTAGTCCTTAACATTATGACTTTGATACTTGAGGATTACAGACCAGTTATTATTATTATTTTTTTAGAGAGGTTTCTGCTATAGGGCGCATGCGCTCGCCAGACAGGCAGAGAGAGACTGAGAGAAAGAAAGCGAGAAATCACCCCCCAGGGGGAATGGTCACACCGCAATCCCTTCTCCTCCATTCTCCTCTCGGGATCTTGGGCATGCACGCACACGCGCCCGGCGTGAGTTTAAGCCGCTGGGTCCGGGACTCGAACTGCAGTCGACTACATGGGAGTCCAGCAACATAGCCATTATACTAACTGTTGGCCTCCAGATCAGTTATTTTGTACAAAATCCCTCAACAGGAATTTATCTGGTGTTATCTTTATATTTGACTCAGGTTATATATCTCTGACAGGAATATCACAAAGGTCATGTTGTGTTAACTTTGAATACTTGACATGGTAGTGTCTACCAGATTTTTCCTTTAGAAAATTATACTTTTTCCCTTTGTAATGATTAAGCATTTTGTGTGTGTGTATTGGGGGGAATATGTTGTAAATATCTCATTCTTCAAGAAACTTTTAAATTAAAGAAAATTTTGTGGTAAAATATATGTAACAAATTTGCCATTTTAACCATTTTTAGGTGTATAATTCATTGGCATTAAGTACATTCACAATATTATACGACCTTTTCCAGAACTTTGTCATCCCCAAAAGAAACTCTGTACCTACTGAACAATAACTTTCCATGTCCCCCTCTCATCAGTCCATGCTTACCTCTATTCTACTTTCTGTCTATGAATTGTCTATTCTAGGTAACTTGTAAGTAGAATCACACAGTATTTGTCCTTTCATGTCTGGCTTACCTCCCTTAGCTTAATGCTTTTGAGGTTCAACCATGTTACAACACATATCAGCATTCTATTCCTTTTTAGGAATAGGTTGAGTATTTCATGGTGCATATATATTACACTTATTTTATCCATTCACCTCTTGTTGGACACGTGGTAGTTGTTTCCAGCTTTTAGCTATTGTAATTAATGACAGAATAAACACTGGTGTACAGGTATATGTTTGCATCCTTCTTCAACAAATTTTTACCCACTAAAATGGATGCCATTTTTGCATCCATTAATGCCCCGTGGTTGAATTATTATCATAATCATCAAAAATAGCAATTTTTCTAAATTCATTTTTGTTACTTCATCTACTTATCTATCTACATCAGCATAAGCTCATTGATTCTGGGTTTTTTTTTTTTTTTTTTTTTTTTTTTTAGAGGTTGTTGCTATAGGGTGTGGGCGTTCGCCAGAAAGACAGAGACAGAGAAATAGAAAGTGAGAAATCACTTCCCAGGGGGGATGGCCATGCCACAATCCCTTCTCCTCCATTCTCCTCTTGGGATCTTGGGAACGCACGCACACGCGCCCGGTGTGAGTTCAAGCCACCAGGCCCGGGACTTGAACCATGGTCGACTACACGGGAGTCCAGCGACGTAGCCATTACGTCAACTGCTGGTCTCCACTGATTCTGATTTTATTCGGTGGATTATAATCTGTTACTTTGTTTTGGCTCAAATGTTCTAGATTTCGCCAGAATAAATCCCGTGACTTTTTGACATATTCTTGACATTTTCTAAGAACTTCTTTGTTTTCTGGCACAAGATGTTCGAAGGTAATTTTGAACTTTCTCTACTTCACGCATGGAGTCATTCATTGTTTTAAGAAGCTCTGGTTCTTCTTAGTGGAGAAAGGTCACTTCGGATGTCGAGAGCTGTGCACTAGGTATCCTCGTTGCTACTGCGGTGTCGCTGTTTCCAGGTGCACTCACTGGACAGTTATGCAGGATTTGCATACACACATGTCAACGTAAACACATGCACACACACATTCATCTTTTATTATTATTTTTTTTGGAGATGTTTTTGCTATAGGGCGCGTGTGCTCACCAGACAGACAGAGAAAGACAGAGAGACAGAAAGCGAGAAATCACCCCCCAGGGGGTATGGCCATGCCGCAATCCCTTCTCCTCCCGGGATCTTGGGCACGCATGCACACGTGCCCGGTGTGAGCTTAAGCCACTGGGTCTGGGACTTGAACTGCAGTCAACTACGTGGGAGTCCAGTGACATAGCCATTACGCTAACTGCTGGTCCCCACACACATTCATCTTTATGTCCATTATTACTTGTAAGTTTATACCTACACACACTCCAAAAGTTCACAGTGATTTCTTTAATTCCAATTTAGTACCACACAGTTAATTACAGTTTTTCCTTCCTGAAGTTGTAAATTGGCTCTACGACAGTGAGAAACCAGGTTTCCATTACCCTTACTTAATTTGTTCTTCCTACATGTAACCTATTTCATTTCTCCCATTCCCATCATGCACATGGGTCATCTCCTTAATTAAATTGGAGTCCTATTCCCCATGCTAGAAAGGCCTCAGCTGCCATTTTCCTTAAAACAGGTTCTTCTTTAAAAAAAACAAAACAAAACAAAAAAAAAACAAAACTCAGTTATAATTCACATACCATAAATTTCATCCCCTTAAAGCATACAGTTTGGCTACTTTTAGCATATTCCTAAGTTTATGCAACTATCACCACCATCTAATTCCAGAACATTTTCATCACTGTGAAAAGAAACCCTGGAACAGTTCTCACCCTGAAATGCAGACCCTGAAGGTTATTTTAACCCTCTATTTACAGATTGTTACACTCTTTCCAGACAACTAGCTTTTCAGGTTCTCTTTCTAGATAAGGCTATTTTTTCTTGTTTTAAGAAATTGTCAGAGGGTGCATGTGCTTACCAAGAGACCAGAGCTATGCTGCAATTGCTTTTCTTCCATTTCTCCATTCTGTCAATATTTTGGCCATGTTTTTCAAGCCACTGGGGCTAGCATTTCAATTGTGGTGAGCAATGTGGGAATCCAGCTCCCTTAGCCACTAGAATACAGTCCAGTCTAAGACTATTTTTCAACAGTTACCAAATATGGGAATTGCTCTTTTTAAAATTTTTCCTGAGGTATGCAGAGGACTTCGCACTCTCAAGATAAACTAATTTCCAAATTAGAATTTACAGAGCCCCAACCAGGGTGGCACAATGTCCAACACTGTGCTTCACAAACTGGGACTGAATGGGAGGCCTGGGTTTGAGTCCTGGTCCAACCTAAAGGGCAGAGGCAATGGCATGCGCTGCACGCACAGCTCATTATCTAAGATATTTAGTATTACAAACATTAAACAACTCCACAGGCCAGAAAAGTAAGAGCTGCACTGCTACTGCAGTCACAAGCTGGGGGTCAGAAGAAGGGTATATGGGGACCAGCAGATGGTGTAATGGCTACGTCACTGGACTCCCATGTAGTTGACTGTGGTTCAAGTCCCAGACCTGGTGGCTTAAACTCATGCCGGGCACGTGTGCATGCATGCCCAAAATCCTGAGAGGAGAATGGAGGAGAAGAGATTGCGGTGTGGTCATCACCCCTGGGGGGCGGGGGTGATTTCTTGCTTTCTATCTCTCTTTCTGGTGAGTTTAAGTGCCTTATAGAAAAAAAATTCTCAGGAAAAAAAAAAAGAAGGGTATATGTATAATTTTTATACTGATATTGAATTCAAGTGTTCCATCTCTGGAAAACCTATATAGAACTCCTACTGAAATTATATCTGAGTAGAAAAACAGGCTCTCTTTTTCCTCCCCCATTTCTTCTCTAAGAGGCAACATAAATAGATTTCTCTGTCACAGAACAGAAATAAGAGAATCAGCATGGTTATTTTTAATTATAAAATATTTAGATTCACAAAGTTTCTTTTCCTTAAGAATTACTAAAAGCATGTTATACTTGATTAAATGAAAAGGTAAAACTGCTGTCTTTAAATTAATGAATAACACTTTCCCCTCTCCTATAGGTTAAACTAACTAACCTTTTCTAAAGTTATTCTATCACAGATACCAGACCACTAGATATTCTAGGACCCCATTTCACATTCCCTTAGAAAGTTTTCTGATAATAGTTTCTATGTACAAATAACATAAAGGAGATATACTCATTGACTTTGAACAGTTTATATTCTATATGGAAAATCAGACATAGTCTTATTATATGATCTATTTATTTAGCATACACCTATGTAATACTATATACAAGTCACTAATCTAAATACTTTATAAATATTAACTTACTTAATCTTCATAACTTTATGAAGTATTACCACCCTCACTTCACAGATGAGAAAACTGAGGCAGAGAGAAATTAAGCTACCTGCTCAAAGCCACACAACCACTAAATGATGGAGCCAGGATTAGAATCCAGGCTCCCTGACTCCAGAATCCATGCTCCCAATCAGCATGATATAGTGCCTCCCTCTCTCCGGAAAGAAATATTGCAAATGGTGAAAATGTTGAATAAGAGGCAATTTAGTAACAGGCATATTGCATAAAGTATTTTAATCTCAGTAATCCTAGCAAAGTATGTTGTAAATGTTGAGTATAATAACCAGTGGAAATTTCGTAAGGGGCGAATAACTCCGACTTTTTCTACATTACTACTTTCGTACTTTCAAGTACTAATGCAGCAAGAAGTTAAATAATTCATGTGTAGATAGGGATGTTAGATACCTCCACCATACTTAGTTTTTTCATTTGGCTTAATTGGTATTTTTTGCTCCTTGCTAAATCTAAATTTTTTTTTCAATTTTGCCACCGGGCAAGTGTACTCAGGGCAAAGAGTAGGTTGGGGGAGTGAGAAAGCATCCCCTTTGGAGGATGGTCATGCCGTGATCAGATCCCTTCATTTTCTGTCAGGATTTTGGGTGTGCATGCACACATGCTTGGCATGTTTCTCCAGCTGCCAGATCCAGGACTTGAACTGCACAATTTGCCATGTAGGATCCAGCTGCCTTAACCACTATACCACCAGCTGGCCCAAATCTAATTCTTGTGTTCCTATTTACATACCAGGTCTCAAAATATCACTTGACAATTACATTAATAGGATATTATCTGTCACGTACTGTATAACAAAAGCCATCTGACAGCACATTCTGATGTGAACAAACTGCCTTTGGCTAGTTTATCTGTTTCTTCTATTTTATTTTATTTTTAGAGGTTTTTGCTACAGGGTGTGTGCGCTCGCCAGAAAGACGGAGAGAGAAAGAGAGGCAGAAAGCAAGAAATCACCCACCGGGGGGATGGCTGCTGCAATCCCTTCTCCTCCATTCTCCTCTTGGGATCTTGGGCACGCATGCACACGTGCCCGGGGTGAGTTTAAGCCACCAGGTCCGGGACTCGAACCGCAGTCGACTACATGAGAGTCCAGTGACATAGCCATTACGCTGACTGCTGGTCCCATTCCCCCTATTTCTATATCTTCCTCCCTCCCTCTTTTTTCCTTTCCTTTCCTTTCCTTTCTGTTTCCTTTTTCTCTTCTTTTATTCTTTTTCCCTTTCCCCTCTTCCCTTCCCTTCTTTGCTCTCTGCCTTCCTTTCTTAAGGTTTTTGCCATAGGATGTGTGCACTAGCCAGAGAGAAAGATCACCCCCATCCCGGGTAGGGATGGCCACACTACAATTCCTTCTCCATTCTCCTTTGGGATTTTGGGCATGTACACACACATGCCTGAAGTGATTTTTTCTTTCTTTTTTAAAAAAATGTATTTATTTGCACATTTTCCCACATTTACTTTACATATCAAAAAAATTTTGCTCACACTCCATAGTTCTTGACAGTTAATAAACAACTTTCAAAATTTCAAAAAACTGAAATTTAAAGATAATGTTCAAAATATTTGTTATGAATTTTGTTTGTGACTCTATAACAATGGAGACAATATGGTTTTAAATATTTTTGAGAAAATGTTTACATGTCAACTACTCAAACTGTTGAAAAGCAAATGCCCAGCACACAAGTCACACATAAACCTTCTCAATTCAGCCCTGCCTACCAAGTATTCTGTGATATACCATCTGCTAGCAAAGATCAGTCTCTTTTTCTTCCTTCAAGGTCTTCCTCAAATTAATTCTTTCGTTGTGGTTGCTCTTTTGCAATCTCTATTGATTACAATGCTGGGCTGGAAAAGTCCAGGTTATTTTATGGTATGAATTCTTTCACAGAAAGAATTCTAATAGCTTCTCTTATGGTGCCAGACCATCTTTCTAAGAGCTTCTGTTGGCTTACTTGATATCTGCCTTAGTTCCATAGCTTTCTGATATATCTTTAGGTATGACATTCCAGTCAAAGCCCTGTCCACTAATGTGTATTTCTAATTTCTGACTCAATGCAACAGTTATTACTGAACTTGTGCAAATAACTCTTCTGCCACAAAATAAAAATACTCCCAAATATTTTCCAATTCCAAAGGGGTCAGAAAGGAAGAAAAGTTTGTTTCCATTTAAAGAAACAAACATACAAGAAGAAAAAATATTTTAACAAATTGCTGAACCTATCAATAGCTCCAAAGAAAGCAAAATCCTTAAATTGGGAAAACAAAGCATAGTAAACAAACAAAAAAAAGAATCAGTAATGTTTTACTCAAAAGTCATAAAATTCTATTTCATCGGTTCAGCCTTATGTTCAATCTCTCTTCTATAGAATTTGCAGTGTTACTGTGGTCCAATCTTTCTGTTTAAATCCTGGAAGGTAACATTCAATGTTACTATTGATATTTTTTGTCCCTAGCATTAAGTTGGTCATTTTCTTGGTTGCGTTTTGTTCTCTTATTTCTGTATGTGTGTCTTTAGTTTTTCTGGTAGAGAACTCCTTTCAGAACTTCTTGAAGAGTGGATCTGGTATTGGCAAATTCTTTCAGGTCTTGTTTATCTGAGAATGGTTTTATCCTTTTTTTCCACATGAAGGATAATATTGCCAGGTACAGTATTCTTGGTTGAAACTGTTTTTCACTTAACACTTTGAATATATTTTCCCATTCTTTTCTTGCTCGCATTGTATCTGATGAGAGGTCTGATGTTAGCCTGATGGGATAAACTTTATAAGTAACCTAATGGAACTCCTCTTCTCTTGCCAATTTTAGTATCTTGTCTTTGTCTGTGGATTTTGCCAATCTGGTTATGATGTGTCTTGGAGAAGATCTTCTTGGGCTGATTCTATTAGGGGTCCTTTGTATTTCTTGGGTCTGGATATTTGAATGCCTCTCTAGATTTGTGAAGTTGTATTCCGAGGTTTCATGGAATAGATTATCAATGTCCTTATTAGTTTCTTTACCTTCTGGGATACCAGTTATCTGGATGTTTGGGCACTTAATGGTGCCTAGTATTCCTTGTATAGTATGCTCATTTTGGGGGGTTATTTTCTCAGTTTTTTTGGTTGTTTTTTCTAGATCAGAGGTTTTGCCTTCAATATCTGAGATTCGATCTTCTGCATGAACTAATCTGCTTTTAATACTTATAAGGGAGGTTTTGATTTTCTGAATGGCAGCCTTCATCTCTAATAGCTCCATTTGATTCTTTCTTATGGTGGGTATTTCCTTTTTCAGGTCATGCGAGAACTTCTTCACCTCCTGGAACATGTTCTCTCTTTTCTCCTTCATCTTCTGGAGTCCACTGTCTCTCAGATCCTGGATCTCATTTAGTTTTGTCACTATGAATATTCTGACTTCTCTATGGGACATTTCCACGAGTTCTACTGTATTGTCTGTGGATGATGAAGGACTGTTCTTTTCCCTTAGGGGAGAGATATTTTCTTAGTTTCTCATATTTCTTGTGCCTTTGTGGTGGCTTCTGGTCATTCTGTGACAAAAATCTCCCCTTTACTGTGCTTGTCTATTTCGGGAGTCTAAAAGATAGAGTTTAGAGCATAGCTTCCCTAAACACACCAGGACACACCTCAGAATTAAAATGGCTTCTTGTCTGAGTATTTCGGGAGTCTACCCTGAAGTGATTTTCAAGTTGCCAGTTCCAAAGTTTGAACTGTGGCTGGCTATGTGGGAATACAGTGCCGTAACCATCACACCATAAACTGGCCCCTTCTTTCTCCTTTTAAAAGAAATTTAAGGGACCAGCAGTTAGAGTAATGGCTATGTCGCTAGACTCCCATGTAGTTGACCGTGGTTTGAGTCCCGAACCCAGTGAGTTAAATTCATGCGAGGCGTGTGTGCCCAATATCCCAAGAGGAGAATGGAGGAGAAGGGATTGCAGCATGGCCATCCCCCTTCTGTCTCTCTGTCTCTCTCTGTCTTTCTGGCGAGCGCACGCACCCTATAGCAAAAACCTCTCAAAAAAAAAAAAAGAAGAAATTTAAAATAGTTTGTTCTATTAAAGCAAGGTAGAGGTATCTGAAATATATTTTAAACTTGCTCTGTAGGACCACATGAATAGCTTGTTGGAGCTTAATGTATTCACATATATTAAAGTACAAGTAAGATCAAATAACTAAAATGATTCCTCCCTCCAAGCCACTTCATTTAAAATATACTTAAAATCTCACCAGATCATACATTTTTATTTTTTCTTCTTAGTGTACATCGATATTGCATTTTCTCTTAAATGCCATCAGTATTCCTCCCTGCCCATTTTATTTCTACTTTCCACATAGAGTAGCTACTATCATAAAACCTATGCCTGTAAAATAAAGTTTATCCATAGAATAAAGACTGGGCTTTCCCAGTATTTTCCCTCACCACCCTCTGCTTCCACATTATAATTAACAATAGGTCATCTAATGACCACTAATAGGGAGAATTTTATGAACATAGATGTAGCTCAAGGGAGAAAAATCTGTGCATAACCATCAGGATTACTGGGTTCTTGATATCTAAGAAAAGAGAGAGGCCTCTTCAAAAAAAATTTTAGGGCCAGCAGATGGAGTGGAGATTAAGGCACTGAATTCCCACATAGCCACCCGTGGTTTGAGTCCTGGACCTGGTGGCTTGCTTTCTCGGTTTCCCTCTTTCTCTGTCTCTATGTCTCTCTTTGGTCAAATTAAATAAAATAATTCTTAAAAAGATTTTATTAACAAATTTTCTTTGACATAATTTGGAGGCTGTCCAGTTGTTTCTAGACAGGGAGGACTATATATAATACAATTGGTTTCACTCATGTTGTATGTATCGAGTTCTTTGGGCATTTTTTTAAAAATGGTTTTTGCCATAGGGTGTGTGCACTAGCCAGAGAGAGACAAGTAAATTCTGTCCCTACCCCATATCATACACAAAATGAATCCCAGATGGATTATAGACTGAAATGTGAAAAATAAAACAACACAGCTCTGGAAGCCTACTAGAATATCTTTATGACCTAGAACTAGGCAAAAATTTCTTAAACAGGATACCAAAGGCACTAGCAAATAAAGAAAAGACTGGTAAAGTGAGGTTCACCAAAGACACTAATTAGAGGGTAAAAAGACTAGTCATTGAGTGGTAACAGATATCCACAATTCATATAATCAACAATAGTCAAGAATATATAAAAAATATTCTACAAATAAGTAAGAAAAAGAAATACAATGCAATGTAAAAAGCAGATGAAAGAACTTCATAGAATTTACCAAAATGGCCAACAGCATATGAAAAAGTGTTCAACAGTTTTGAGAAATCCAAATCCAAACCACAATAAAATACCACTACACATGTGTAGTGCAGAATGGCACACAAAACAAAACAAAAAAACAAGCATCTGATGAGATGGGATAAAGGAACATTTAAAACACTGCTGTGCTGGGGAAATATAAATTGGTAGCATTAAATTTAGAAAAATGTTTAGAATTTTAAGATGGACATACTGAAACCCTGTAATTTAGCAAGTCCACTATAAGTTATATATCAGGAAGTATAATTAGATAAATCAAAACACATGTAACAGATGTGCATAGTGTTCACAATAGCCGAAATTGAAAATGTCCAATAGTAGACATGCAATGAAAGGTAAAAGCAATAAAAAAGAATCTTACAAACACAATATTGAACAAAAGAAGACAGATTTAAAATAACATAATAAATGATTTTCACTGTCAAGACAAATAATTGACGATGGCAATCAGAACAGTTTTGTAAAGGCCAGCAAGTGGCATGGAGGTTAAGGTGGCTGGATTCCCACATGGCCAACCTTGGTTCAAATCCTGGACCTGGTTGCTTGAAAATCACTCTGTGTGTGTGTGTGTGTGTGTGTGTGTGTGTGTGTGTGTATGTATATGCGTACATGCCCAAAATGCTGAGAAGAGAAGGGATTGTGGTATTGCCATTCCCTCTGGGGAGTGATTTCTCACCTTTCCTCTCTCTAGTGAACACATGCACCCTATGGCAAAAAACACAAAAAACCAAAAGACAGAGAGAGAATAGGAGTTTTAATTGTGGGTGTGGATAATGACACACAAACAGCATGAAGGAAGTTTCTGAAGAGTTGATAATATTTTGACCAAGGTAGTGGCTATTTGGATGTCTTCATAAAATTTCATAGAGGGGCATAATTATTATTTGGACACCTTTTTATATTTATATTTCAATTTTTAAAAATTACAGAAAACATATTAAGGACACAGGACCCTGGCCTTGAGAATGAAACAATATTTACAATATTTGTTTTTTCCTTTTTACTCCAAAAAGACTGGAATTTTGAAAAAAAAAATAATGCTATCTGTATTTACATTTTTAGCATAAAACAAAAACATACTATTTAAGTTGCTCAAATGAGTGTTATTAATTGAACCCCAGCAAATAATACTCTAAAGTTCAGATCTTCCACTTAAGGTGCATATTCTAATTAAAGACATAATTTTAGAAATACAGAAATTTCAAGGAAATTATCTATGAGATATGTAATAGTTTAAATAGATGATATCCAGTGAATATTTAATATACTTCAAGTAATACACCACTATGGATACAGTGGTAAGTATAAGGGAGAAGGTGTATTAAATTGTCCAGATCAATATCTTAGAAGAGTTTATTTTTTTTTTGTTCTTGTTTGTAGATTTAATAAGAAATGACAGAGGGATAATTATTAATCAAAAGCTTTCATTGGAAAAATGCTGTTGATGATTCAGCAATAGCTTAATTCTTTCTTTTCTCCAGGGAAGACAGCATATCATCGATGTCATTATAAAAAATGTTACTTAGTTATGACCAGACAAGGCATCTGTTGTACCAGAGCATTCACTGTGTGGAATAAATATTACTCAAGAAAATAAAATATCATTGCTCTGGTAAGGTACCAGAAAACAGCATTCATATTTTATGCCCTTCACTATAATAGACATTTTGTTTGTATATAAATGAATTCTATCCAGTGTTTTTTTTCACTGTAAGACTTACAAACAGAAAAACTATTAATATGAAACAATACCTTTAGATTTAAGGGCAGTCTTTTGTACTACAGTATCAAAGATGATTTGTACAAATTAATAGAAGAGTCTTAAATTTGATGTGTCACAAAAATGTATTATGTGCTTTTTTTTTTTTTTAAAGACAGAGAGTCTTGCTATGTTGCCCACATTGGCCCACTGGCCTGAAGCTTGAGATCCTCCATCTCAGCCTGCACAGTAACTGAGCTCACAGGCATACGCCGCCATGCCTGGCCTGTGGCTTTTGATACTCAGTGTTTTAGTAAAACATTAACCATCAGACAGGACCATCCCTTTTAAAATTGGTTTGGAACAAGCACTAGAAAGCCAAATTGTATTCAACTTGTGGTTCATGATCCTCTTTAAAAACTAAAAGAAATTCTCTAGTCATTATACATGATAATGCCTATCTCTATATTAAAATATTTTTTCTGACAGCAATATAAACATCAGGTTCACCTACTTATAATCTAACCATTAGGGCTACTACAGAAGGTAAAAGCGTAAAACATAACAGTGTTGAACTTAGACCAATGATATACAATATGAAATATATTTGAGATTTGTGGGTGGAGGAAGACATCCTCCACTACCACACGTAATGGCAATAGATCAAGTAACATCAGATAGAGGTCAGAAACAGAAAGGCAAGTCTTAATAACAGTATCATGGGTAGTATCATAACCATAATATATAAAACCTGGCAGAATCTGGATGTGAGGCCAGAGGTGGAGTAGTGGTTAAGGTGCTAGACTCCCACATGGCCGACTATGGTTCAAGTCCTGGACCTGGTGGCTTGAATCTCTTACTGGACACGTGTGTGTGCATGCCCAAAATCCTGACAGGACAATGGAGAAGGAATTGCAGCATTGCCACCCCCCGGTGCCCCCAAGGGGAGAGAAATGTTTCTCTTTCTTTCTCTCTCTGTCCCTGACTGTCTCTTTGGAGAGTACCCTGTGCCCTGTAACAAAAATCTCTCTCTCTCAATAAACAAAACAAAACAAAAAACTAGATGCAAAATACTAATTCCTTTGAAATTAGTCCTGCATCCAAATAAGAGACAAACTGTTTAAAGAGTTGGACCCCAAACTAATCCTAAAAGTCTGCTTACAATGGAACTTTCTTTATACTTCAAGTGATCAACTGGTCAATTTCAATTTCTTTTTTTTTTTCTTCTTTTTTTTTTTGGAGAGGTTTTTTTCGCTATAGGGCGCGTGCGCTCGCCAGACAGACAGAGAGAGACATAGAGACAGAAAGCGAGAAATCACCCCCCAGGGGGGATGGTCACGCCGCAATCCCTTCTCCTCCATTCTCCTCTCGGGATCTTGGGCACGCACGCACACGCGCCCGGCGTGAGTTGTAAGCCACCGGGTCCGAGACGCGAATCGCGGTCGACTACGTGGGAGTCCAGCGACATAGCCATTACGCTAACTGCTGGTTCCCAATTTCTTTTTTTTTTTTTAAGAATTTTTTAAATTTAATTTTATTTATTGTCATAAAAAAATTTTTTTTTTTTTGAGGTCGACCAGAGAGAGACAGAGAAGGAAAGAAAGCAAGCTGCCAGATCCTGGACTTGAACCAGGGTCAGTCATGTGGGAGTCCAGCCACCTTAACCACCACACCACCTGCTGGCCCCTCAATTTCAATTCCTTAACACACAACTCTCAGAGTTTAAGGGGAGGAGGCTGTCCGAATAGGTAGCTTTTGAGACTGTTCTGGAGTATAGTTGGCTCCCATCCAGTTTCATTGTGAGTATAAAATAGAAAATAAGGATGATCCTTTTACATACTTTAGGATGTATGCATAATCTAAAAACATAAATGCTAGATTTTTTTTTCCCCCAAAAGGAAATAATGATGGCAGGGACTTTTTAGTTATTAGAGACTATCTAGCTGAGCATAACTAATAAAAACTAAACAAAATATATCTAAAAAGTATTTCTGAAAGCATCAGAGAACTAACACAATAATGATGAATCACTAAGACAAAATGAAGGGAGAAGAAAGAATTTAAGAATAAAGACACTGTCTATGGTGGGCCAGTTTAGCACTGGGGGCATTTATTAAAGGAGGAAATCACTGACCTGCTGAGCTGTGTTTTGGGTACCTCCTAAATTGGGGTCTAGGATATACCAAGAGTGGGAACTCAATGAAAACACGCTGAGAGTCTTAAAGCAATAGCCTAACAATAAAAATGAACCAGAAATAAGCCCCAACTGAGCAAAAATATGCATGATAGTTCTGATAATCATCCTCAAACCCTGAACTTTGATGGAAATGTACCAGGTAACAGAAGCAAATGAAAACCTTGGAGAAAAAAAAAATCACTATCCTAGTTTTAGATGTTTTTTACTACTGTATTCAAATAGGGATCCCAGCATGCACAAATAATTGTCTTTTCATGTAAGAGAACTAACAGAGACAACAGGCAACGGAAATAGTAAAGGTGCGATTAAAGGTGAAGGTTGAAGGACTGTAGTTAATCTCACAAGATTATCCTTAGTACAGTTCTATAAACATGTGATGGAAAAAACACTAAAGTCTCTGGGAGGTTGAGTGGTGGAGACAGAAGGAGAGCAATCCAAGAGTTACTTGAACAGGAGCCATCTGATGAGCACAGTGTTGGAGAGGGTGAAGGCTTCTACACCACCACTAGATTACTGGTTCAGAAAATTCTCCCTTAGTTCTTTCTCTTTCAAAGTAATTTCACATTTAAATTATTTGATCATGTATAATGTTTCTTCCAGGTACAGCTAAAAAGGTAGTTAAGAACAAATGTTATTCCAAATAGTAGCATATAAAAGTTTACAAAGGATTTAAACCAGGAACTTTTGTTCTCAACCCCCTATGATAAACACTATGTTGGAAGTCTGCAAATGCCTTGAGATTATACATCTTAATAAGCCGAAAGGGAAAATTTCATTCTCCCATTCTCCAGTCCTCTCCTACCACCTCCTATAAAACGTGAAGAGTCTCACTGAGCCATAGTAGAGGTTATGAACAAATACTTCAAGATCAAGCAGTTTTAATGTATCTGGCATGGCTCGGGGAAGTGGAAATAGGAAATGATAAAGTATGTGTTGATTTGCGCAGCACACATTGAGCCTAAAGTGAAGGTATTCTAACTCTAATTTTTACCACTGCCTGCTTTACAAGCAGAGGGAACTGTCCAGATGCCAAGCTGTAGGTTATGGAACCGGAGTTGGCAATAAAGCAATCTGTTTAGGAGACTCTAGCCTTTGATTCATATTAATTTTGATTTGTTCAACTAATTTTCAGATAAAACTATCATACAAGGCAAACAAACCTAAATGTTCCATTAAGTTTTTGTGGAAAATCTGACAGTATGTAATTTTTTTTATGTAACCGCAGCTTTCTGTGGTACAAAAATTTCATCAGTTTTTAGAGGCCTATGTAACCTTAACAATTCAGAACCACTGGTCTAACAATAAATTAAAAAATAAGCAAACCAAGTTTAAAAACTAAATAAACCAGGTTAAAAAAAAAAAACAAATAGGATATGCACTGTCATGGAAATGCCACCAACCAACCCTCATTTCCTAAAATTTTATATTTGTAAGAATGCACAATATGTTTTTCTTATTTTCATTAATCTATCATTTTTGAGTATTTATTATGTACCAAGCCCTTTATCTACTTAGCTTTTTTTTTTTTAAAGAGAGATTTTTGCTATAGGGCGTATATGATCACCAGAGAGAGAAGGGGAAAGTGAGAAATCACCCTCTTCCCCCCCATAAATGGCCACATCACAATCCTTTCTCCTTCATTCTTCTCTCAGGATTTTGGGTACACATGCTCATTCACCCAGCATCGAGTTTCAAGTTTGGGTCAGGACTCAAACCATGGTTGGCCAGTACCCCAGTCACCACTTCACCTGCTGGCCCTTACTTAGCTCATTTTTCATGCTCATGATAGTACTACAAGGTGGGTATTATTATCTCTATTTCAAAGATGAGAAACCTAGGGATCTGAGCAGTAAAGTAGCTTGTATAAATTTACTTAGAGCTCAGAATAAGGTTAAAGCTACTTTGTAAACATTAATCAGTGGTTCTTGACCTAAGGTTAATTTATTAAAGAAAAATTTAAATAAATTTAGTGTAGCATAAGTGTACTCTATAAAGTCTACAGCAGTGTTAAGTGCTAGGCTTTCCTATTCGCTCACCACTCACTCACTGAGGCACTCAGAGCAACCTCCAGTCCTGAAAGCTCCATTCAGAAAAAGTTACCTATAAAAGTATACCATTTATGAATCCTTTTGCTTTCTCTTATTGCCAGAGGGCACATGTGCCTATCACAGAGACAGAAAGAGAAAGCGCCTCTCATCACACAATCCCTTTCAGCCATTTCTCCTTCCTGCCAGGATTTTGGGCCTGTATACACACATATGCCCAAGCATTTCTTTCTTTCTTTTTTAAAGATTTATTTATTCAATCTTATTTGTTATTATTCTTTTTAAATTTGACCAGAGAGAGACAGACAGAGAGAAAGGGTAAGTGAGAAAGCAAGCTGCCAGTTTCAAGACTAGAACTGGGGTCAGCCAAATGGGAGTCCAGCACCTAAACAAGCACACCACCTCTACCCCCCACCCCCAGCATGTTTTTCAAGCCACCGGGGCCAGGATCCAAACCATAGCAGGCCATGTGGTACCCAGCATCCAATGTGCAGCTCTTAACCACTGTGCTATAATGCACACATGTAAAATGACTGTTCGAGTGTAACACAAAGTATTAACAATGCCTTCCTAGATAATGCAATTATAGGGTGATATATATTTTCTTCTTTTAATAGATAACAAATTTTATGGTTATTTGTTACATAGCAATAGGTAATATAAGAACCTACTTTCAAGGGCACTCAATAACAATAAATAGGATTTAACTGATATTCCCCACAAGTCCTATAAATTTAAATATTATAGGAATAACTAATACATAAGATAAAACAAGAAGATAAAGAGGATTTTAAGTGACTTGGAAAGAATGGGAGTGGAACATCAGATACAGTATTTGAAATTGCCAGCTCTAGTGTGTCAAAAATACCTTTCTGTGACTTCCTTGCCCAGAACTGTTCATTAACATTGGGCTGCAGAAACATATATACTGCTTGGGGTGGGGGGGGGACTCATAAAATAAATTTCCAATAGCATACATATGTGAGAGACAAGTTATTTGTTTTGGTAATGTTTCAGGCATTCTGCTAAGAAAAAATTTATTTAATTTCTTAAGAGAGATTTTTGCTCAGGACCAGCAGATGGCATAATGGTTACATCACTGGACTTCCATGTAGTCGACCGCGGTTCAAGTCCCACACCACACTGGGTGCATGTGCGTGTGCCCAAGATCCTGAGAGGAAAATGGAGGAGAAGGAATTGTGGCGTGGCCATTCCCCCCGGGAGTGATTTCTCACTTTCTATCTTTCTGGCAAGCGCATGTGCCCTATAGCAAAAACTTCTCCAAAAAAAAAAAAAAAAAAAAGAGAGAGATTTTTGCTACAGGGCACAAGCATTCACCACAAGCACTCACCAGAGAGAAAGAGAGAGAGAGAGAGAGAGAGACCGAGATACAGAAAGTGAGAAATCACCCCCACCCCCGGGGGGATGTCCATGTTGCAATCCCTTCTCCTCCATTCTCCTCTTGGGATTTTAGGCACACATGCACAAGTGCCTGGTGTGAGTTTTAAGTCACTAGGTCTGGGAGTCAATCCACGGTCGACTACATGGGAGTCCAGTGACATAACCATTATGCCATCTACTGGTCCCAGTAAATAATATATTTTTAAATAATGTATTTTATTTTATTTAATCATCACAAACACCTATGGAATGAATGATTTTTACTACCTTAATTTTACAGATAAGGAACCAGAGGGTTAGAGAGATTATATATCAGAAGTTGGAGTTAGTGGGTGGTGGTGGTGTAGTAAAGGAGTTGGACTCCCATGTGGCCACTTGCAGTTCAAGTCCCAGACCAAGTGGCCTGAAACATAATGGGTACGTGTGCGTGTGTATCACAAATCCTGAGAGGAGAATGGAGGGGAAGTGATTGTGACATGGGCATTTCCCATAGGGGTGATATCTTGCTTTCTGTTTTTCTGACTCTGGTGAGTGCAAGTGCCCTGCAGCAAAAGAGCTCTCAAAAAAATAAATAAATAAACAAACAAACAAACAAACAAATAAATAAATAAAAATTAGAAGTCATACAGCTAGTAAGTGGCCTGTCAGAACTGAACTCAAACTCGTCTGATCCCAGAGCCTAGTTACTCGCCTCTGAAAAATTGACCACCAAAAAGCCAAAATATTAACACAAGTTAGTACTTATGTGTGCATACACACCACTTGTACAACAAGCCAGCGACTATAGGTTACAGGTATAATTTTATCTTTTTTCACGAAGCAATCATAAAAAAGGATAGGATAACTTTACCCATAACATTCCTAGGTAAAAGGCAGTAAAAGGGGCAACATAAAACACTATAGTAACTGTAGCTAAGATTTACATAGTACTAATTATATACCAGGTAATTGGTTTTATTACTTCACATATTTTAATGTAGTATAGCTTCACAACATTCATTTTATAGATAAGGAAATAAGGTAATTAGTGAGTCTTTTCGATTTGCCCAAGCAATTGCTCAAAGTCACAAAAGCAGTAAAGTGATTGAGATGGCACATGAACACGGGCAGTCTGGCTTTGCTGTCTGTGATCTAAACCAGTACATCTCACTCTAAACAGTGCATTTCATTTTCTCAACAATTGAAAGTAAAGATGATTTTTCACAGTTAATGGGAAAACTGTCCATTCTGATATTTAACTAGATTATAGATCTAAATATAACATTTATAGACCAAGTCTTTAGGTGATGCAAAACATCTTGAGAAAGGTTCATTTAAAGTTAGTGTGATGAGGTTAACCTTTTACACAATGCTGAATTATTTATCAGTAAGACAACTAAAAGCATTCAAAGTTAAAAGTTTTATTCATCAAAGCATCTGGCTACTCAGATAAACTTATTGTCAGAAGGTGTGTGAGCTCACCAGAGAGACAGAAATAGGGAGAGGAAAGAGTAAGAAAGAACCTCACAATGGGGTGAGGTCACACTGTAGTATCTCCCGTATTTCTCCCTTCTGGTGGGATTTTGGGGACACATGCAAGTGCTCCCAGCGTGCGTTTTCTTTTCCTTGTGCATTTGTCAGGCAGAGCAAGAGACAGAGACAGAGAGAGAAAAAGAGAAAGAAATCACCTCCCAGGGGAGATCACCATTCTCCTCTTAGAATTCTGGGCACACACAAAAATGAATATTGTTGGGAACCAGCAGTTAGCGTAATGGCTATGTTGCTGGACTCCCATGTAGTTGACCACAGTTCAAATCCCGGACCCGGTGGCTTAAAACTCACGCCGGGCGCGTGTGCGTGCGTGCCCAAGATCCCGAGAGGAGAATGGAGGAGAAGGGATTGCTGCGTGACCATCCCCCCTGGGGGGTGATTTCTCGCTTTCTGTCTCTTTGTCTCTGTCTGTCTGGCGAGCGCACGCACCCTATAGCGAAAAAACCTCTCCAAAAAAAAAAAAAAAAAAAGATATTGCTCAAGTTGCCAGGTCTAGGACTCAAACCACATAGCTGGCTATGTGGGATCCAGCACCTTTACCACTATGTCACCTGCTCACCCCCAGCATGTGTTGTTTGTTTGTTTGTTTGCTTGTTTATTTTATTTTATTTTATTTTTTTTTTTTAAGAGAGATTTTTGCTATAGGGCACATATGCTCGCTAGAGAGACAGAGAGACAGAAAGTGAGAAATCACCTCCCTGGGGATGTCGTGCTGTAATCCTTTCTCCTCTAGTCTCCTCTTGGGATATTGGGCATACATGTACATGTGTCTAGCGTGAGTTTTAAGTTGCTGGATCCGAGACTTGAACTGTGGTCAACTATGTGGGAGTCCAGCAACATAACCATTTCGCAATCTGCTGGTCCTCCAGCATGTGTTTTTTAAGCCACTGGGACCAGGTTTTAAACTGTGAACAGCCATGTGGGATCAGCTCCCTTAACCAGTAGACCATGGGGTCAGCCTGTGCTCAAATAACTTTCTAACATGTTAAGAACTGACGTGAACAGGGAAATGTGAAGAAGAAAAGTTATTCATATTTGTTTTAGTTGTTTGGTTTGCTTATTTTCATAACCAGTAACCAGGCAGTATCTCTCATATCACAAAAGAGCTGAAATTATTTTTATTTATCCCTGTCTTCAATCTCTATTTCTTTTTAAAATTTTCAAAACATTTATTTTGAGAGAAAGAGAGAGACTGACACCCTTGATAGGCCTTGTCATGCCATGATCCTCCCCTCAGCCTCTCAGCCAGCCAGGACCACAGACATGCTCAATGTGTGTTCAGGTCAACCGAGGATCCAAACTCAGTCCTCATATGTGGTTTCAGTATTTTACTGTGGTGCCTATCACATCTGTTGCAGGAGCTTGACCTAACAATCTCTACTTTCTATATGGACTTTCATATCATGATTAGGCACTGTAGTTCATTTATTAAGTCATCAGGAAAGTCATGACATATTTTTCTGTTTTTCTATGCAAAAATGTGCCTTGATGTTCCTGACAACCCAACATTTCCTTCTTCATGCTACTTTCAAGTGCATCCACTATCCAATTATGAGCTTTTTGTTGTCATTGTTCTAACAACCTTTGCTTCATTTTAACTTTTACAATGATATTTCTTTTTTTGATGGTGGTGTGGAATTTACATAAAGTTTTGCAAACCTGTTATAGAAACAGTATATATGGTGTGAGTATATACACATAGAAAGTTCTTGTATATAATTTTATGGAGCACAGAGATGCCCAAAAATGCACAAATTTAATTCAGGTGAAAAATTCCACTTTGCACGTACTGTATTTACAACACAGTAGAACATAAGCACAATGTAGGATAAGATACAAAGTAGCAGAAAAAAGACCTTAGTCCTATAGGCCAGTGCAAAGTCATATAGAGAGAAGAAAATGAAAGAACAAATCATCCTTCTCTTTTAATTGAAATGAGCACAAATTTATAGGAATTAATTAAAGAGAGTTTAAGGTACCACTCACTTTATATAAAACATTTGTATATGGTGATTTGTTATTTGTACTATAGAAGGTACAATACTGATGAAAAAATACAAATGAAAAATCCTTTGTAAATGTAAAATATTTATAAGAATATGTACCAAATAGCTATCATAAAACTCTCTTCCCTGAGGTTTAAATATATCCTAATTTTGCTATCTCCTTAAATAGCACTGTTCTTTGAAAGACATTACCAGTTTTAAAGAGATTTAAAAGGACCCATATAAAAAGATTAATCTTAAATTCCTCTGAAAATATCTAGTATGGATAAAATTCTATTTTCAGAAGACAGGTCTGGACTTCGACCCTTCACTTCACACTAGTAGTCAAAAATCCTATAAAAGTGTCAACTTGGCCTGCCATCTGTGTCAAGGTTCATTTCCACAGTTGAAATTTCATATTATTATAATGTGTAATGTAAACACTTAAAAAATAAATTACCATCCTTCAGTAGTTTCTGATTACTGAGAAGTTTTGACTTGAGTTTATTGTAGAAATTTGAGAAAACACAGAAGTTTATCCATGATGATGATGAGCAATAATAACAGGAAGGGTACTAATTTTTCTTATTGTTTATTTTCCCTGAGTTTGAGCATGTGGTATATACATTATTTCACTTAATCTTAGTCACAATCTTATGACACAGATCTGTTATTTATTTATTTTTAAACAAGTCCTTTTCGTTACCATTTTACAAAGAATGTAAGGCTATGAAAGTTATATAGTCGCATAACTAGTAGACAGAAACATTAAAAATTAAACCCAGATCTAACTACAGAACCAGAGCTCTTATTCACCAATACATGTTGCCCTAGGAAGAAAATTAAAACCACCTGTAACCTTGCTAACCAGCTACAACCTCTGTTAACATGAGCATCATGTGACTTCCCAACAATCCCAATTCTTTTCCTCCTGAGGCAACCCTCAGGTTGGTGTGTTCGTCTAGATTTTTTTCTATAAATAAACATTCACGTATCCATACAAACATATAATTTGTTAAATTTCAAGTATTTGACATATATGCACACACACATATATGTGTACATGTACACATATATACACAGCGTGTTATTTTGACAGAAAACTGAGGTACAGAGAAATTATATGACATTTTATAGATCACAAAACTAGTAATGGAAAAATCATGACTGAAATACAGTAAAATATTTTTAAGTAAAAACTTACCCTAAATCTTTAAACATTTTTTTCCTGATTACTTAGAAAACACTTAAAGATCGTATAGACTATCTCAGGAATATCACAATACTACTACTACTATTGGTTAGCATTTATGAACATTTACTATCAGACAAGAATTCTAAGTGCTTTATATATATTAATCTGATTTAAAATTATTATCCCCATTTTTATGGAGGTAGCAGAGGCTTAGAAAGGTTAAATGACTTGCCCCAAATCACAGAGCTAATAAGTAATACTGTAGGCAGAAAAGTTATACAGTGTAGAATGGATCTATTTTCTTGGAAATTGTTTTACTGAAATCACTGATGCCAGTTGCTTACTCTTTTTAATAAAAATAGAATACAGCCCTGTCTTATAAAGTGAATTTTATGCTTTATGAACCTAAGGGTAATAGGAATGCTCATGGAATTTACACAGTAATAGTATTAGAGAGCCATGTATTTCTGGAATATATTGTGTCCACTTCAGGAGTTCAATAATAAATCTCACTTGTGGGCCTAGACAAATCACTTAAATTCTCTGGGTCTTAAGTTTCCCCATTGTGAGACAATGATCAAACACAATTTATTGAACATCCCCTACTCTGGTAGTTTAGTTGTGTCAACACCATCAATCATCTCGATGATTGCAGTTGCAGAGTTAAAACATACTTGTTTACTTGTGTTTTTCCCACATTTTCTGCATATAACAAATTTGACTTGAGGAATAATAAAATTTAAATTAGATGTCCTTGAATCTAATGGTATGTAGACTGAATCAACCAATTTATTTGACAAACAGCTGGATCAACAGCTAGATCTTGAGTAGCTTTCCGTATACCCTGCAGACTAAACATCAATGACTCAGTCTGGTTTGATCACAATTTTGTTTTACATGCTGGACAACATGGAAAAGTTAGACATGGGTACACAGATGCCAGGTACAGACAGACAAACGAAGAGTGAACAAACACAGACATCCATTTCTCAGACTCAAAAGTTTTTTCTTCCAACTAAAATATGGGCAACAAAAAATTTAAGTTTTGATAATGCAGAAACAACACTGTCAAATACTTCCCAGAAGTCAACGGTATCAGAATAAGCCCTACAGACTTCCAACACTGTTCACTATACTATAAACAGCCTCGAGCAATCCTATAATCCAGTTGGTTTTCAAAGTGGAGAACCTCAACTATTAGCTTTGGTATTATCTGAAAATTTGTTACAAATTTTCTACTCATCCCAGACTTAATAAATCAGAAGTTTTTGGAGTGGGCTTAGAAATTTGCATTTGGACAAATCCTCTAGGTAATTCCAAAGTATGCCAACGGTTGGGAAAACCATTGCTCTAAATTTTACTTAATGATTATTGCCCCTGTGAGATATAATACTTACCTAAATTTGCAGGTGATATAAAGTAAAGGAGATGAGCAAGAAGATACAACACTAGGCTTAACTATTATATATTATTTTATATGAGCATACAATAAAATATGGCCACTGCTCTACTGGCATGTCCTATGTAAAATAAATTGGAAAAAAAGCATGGGTTGCTATTTGCTTACAGGTACACTCATTAATTCATTTGCTCGTTGTTAATTTTTGGTACTACATTGGATACTACTAATCCAAGAGGAAACATTTGCCGAGAGTCCAATAATTTTATTACAAAAAAGCAAATCAGTACTAAATTTCTGTGCTTTATACCTGTTTGTGAGGAAAGAATGGAAAGATAACTAATATAATTTGCCCTTTGGCATCATGTTTTAGTTTCTTCCTGGATTTCTAAAACTCTTAACTGGGATTTAATCTGGTTTAATTCTAATTCAGCAAAGAATTCATGCTTATAAAAATATATATGTATACAAATCACTAAATAAGATTTTTCGTAATGACTCAGCACTGGCATTCCAACAAACAGCAGCTACTTTATTTCATGACAGTCGCAATAGCAATAGCTAGATTAGAATAACAATGTCAAATGGGCAATCAGAATGTAAAAGATTAGACTCTCCTGACAGTCATTCCGACTTGCAAATCAGAAAAGAAAATGCCTTCAAATGATTTATTTTCCAAACCTCAAGGAAGGGGGAATTTGCACATTTATTTATTTTATTTTATAACACTAAATTTGCATGAAGAAATACAAAGCACAATATTTCATTACCCAAGAACTGTGAGGATATCTAAAAACATGAAAAGATTCTTCTAACCATGTGGCACAGTGCTAATTAAAAAGCTATTTGTTCCTTTTGGAAACAGAAAAGCTGGTTTCTAATACATAACTGTAATACAGAAAAAGAGTAGTCATATACAACACTGGATGAAGTCCAGGGTTCAAAGTCTTTAAAGTAAAATTCCCAAGGTCTTTCAATATTCACTATTGATTCATAAAATCAAACGTCTCTTATTAGGTTTGGCCCAAGTTTTCTCCTACTGTTTGTCTGGTTTTTATATTCACATGCCTTATCTTGTTTCGGAGAATAATACACTGACATTTCAGATCAGAGGTACTTACATCTACACTAGAACCAGGAATCATTTTCCTCTGCTGACCACTAATAATATAAATGTGCAGTGGTTGCACTCAGTGTGATGTAATATTAATTTTAATGAGCAGAAATAAGTAAGAGGCCTAAAACCAAGTTTTCTAAGGTCCATTACTGGTGTTCTGATCTGTATACTCAATAAAAGCGGTGAACACTTCTGACACAGCTCTATAGACTCACTGTACAGAGAGTGCAAAGGATGTTGCCAGGCAACTTATAGAAGTTTGAAAGAATCTAAGCATTGATAATGAGTCTGTCTCAGTTTGGCTCCTTCACAAGACAGGTTTTAGTGAACTCACACACGTGTTCACAGGCCACTCACAAGAAGATGTATTTCTAAAAGTGAGTGGCTAAAGAGAGTCCAACTCAGGAACCTATCATTTTCTTTTTAAATTCAAGTTTAATGTTCCCAATATCACTAGTGTTTTCTACAATTATCCAGAAATTCAACAGGAATTCACATGCCAGCTCATAGGCAAAAGGTCCAGTGCTGAATGAACATTTTTTATTCATAGCTTCAACATTCCTGTGTACACACGGCCACAGCAACATTTCTTCAATTATCTCAAATCCCAAAAGTAACTCTGAAAATCATTTATCTACCACAATTATTTTAATTCTTCTGAAGATTAACTTTGAAATTGTTTTCAGCATTCTCTCTCTTTATTATATCAGTAGTCAAAACAGGATGTTCTAGTAAGAAGAATATGCAATCACTTGCAAAAGATGTAACATGTTTTTATGAGTAGTATACATGCAAAATACTGCTCTGCTGGATGGGCCTGATCCAGTCTTCCCTCTTTCAAAGCAGACACTTTGCATGCATGCTTACCAGGGCAGTATGCATCCACGTCCAGTTTCTGAGCTGAGGTGAGGGTTGGTGAGCCAAGCTCGGATTCTGGAATTCGTGGGCTCTCAACAAACTTTGCTTTCCTCAGAGGGGCTAAGGACAAAAAAAGAGAGAGAGGAGGAGGGAGGGAGAGGAAAATAAAAAGGAAAGAAGAGGAAAAAAGGAAAGAAACAGGGAAAGAGAAGGGAAAAGGGAAAGAGAGAAACATAGAGGGGTCATGAGTAAGGGGAACAGCAGGCAACAGATGGAAGCACTTAAATGAACGACACTCTGTCAGACTCAGATCAGGTTACCCTGCTTTTTGTGCCAGAAAAAAAAAAAAAATCAACTGCATTCTTCATAGAAGAGATGGGTCTTTTAAAAAGTCACTGAAAACTGAAGAACTAACATCTTATAATCAAACCTAGGAGCACAAATTGTGATTGCCAATTACCTTTAGCTATCTTCTCTTTTTAAAAGCAAAGACCTTCTTATCTTGACTTCCTTTGCCATTAAATACAGATATTAACGAAAGGAAGTACAGGACTAAGTTTTAAGGTTTTGTTTATAATAACTGTAACCAAAAGGCTTGCTTTATTCAGAAACAACTATCCTAATACTCAGTCACAATAAACACCATAAGTAGGATTAAATATAAGCCATCAGGCCTAATCTACATAGCTTAATGAAGAAATCAATCACCTCACTGCTCATTAATGTAAGAAGTCAAAAATGCTAGAGGACTAAAATATTAACTAGGCCATGCCAGTTTGACACTGGATATGGAAAAGATGTGATTTAGACACAAATTTAGTCACAAGGTCTATGGAACACTAGTATTACAAGTCATGGGATCCATTTATTTCTGTAAGGAATAAAGTATAATTCATGAATTAGAAGTGCTATTGGTCAGCTCATGGTGTGGTGTTAAGACGACGAAATCTCACATTGCTGACTGCACAGTTTAAGTCCTGGACCTGGTGGCCTGAGAGACTCATGTGCTGGGCGCATGTGCATGTGTGTCCAACGTCTCCCTCTGAGAGGAGAGAGAGATGAAGGAGAACGGACTGTAGCATGACCATTCCCCATGGGGGATGCTCTCTTCCTCTCCCCAATACATGCACTCTCTGGCATCTGTAAATTTTATTTACTCATCTTTAGGGGAAAAATTAAGGAACACTATTGATATACATTAAAATAATCAGTTAAATATCTTTTAACTTTTAAAAGTTAAAATCATGAAAACTGCTTAGGTACTTTCAAACTGAATTCTTTTAAATAAATTATAATATGGCAAATAGCACAGCACTGAGAGGGAAATATCAGATCATTCTGAAAATTAATTTGTATGCACTATATTTTAGTGTCATAACTATCTGTGCCTAAGATAGCAGTTTCTCAAAAGTTTCTACATATTCTTCAAAATCCTCATCCTTTGTAGATCCAAAGGGGATTCTTAGTTATTTCTAAAAGATCCTGTAAAAATTAATATGAAACTTTGTCATTATAACAATGAGAATTCTCCTTTATTTTCTTTAGACAATGAAAATAATAAAAGTATTTAAAGAATATAAAAATATTTTTGAAATATGCCAATATTCAAAACCTACACAAACTAAATCAATCACGCTTTAAACCTTTAGGTGTGTATGTATAGTTTAAGTGTACGGTAAAATATAATAATAAAAAAAATTCTACTATCATCTCCAAGACAACAAGGCCTAATGATAAGAGTGCTAACATATGGGGACCAGCAGTTGGCGTAATGGCTATGTCGCTGGACTCTCATGTAGTTGACTGCAGTTTGAGTCCCAGAACTGGTGGTTTAAACTCACGCTGGGTATACGTGCATGCATGCCCAAGATTTTGTGTGGAGAACAGAGAAGAAGGGATTTCCGCTTGGCCACCCCCCACAGGGGGGTCCTGGGGGGTGATTTCTCGCTTTCTGTCTCTGTCTCTCTCTGTGTTTCCGGTGAGCGCATGCGCCCTATAGCAAAACCTCTCAAAAAAATAAATAAATAAAGAAGAGTGCTAACATATGATTGATTTTCCATGGAAGGCTTTAGAACAGAACTCTCACCTCTGCTAACAGTGTAATACTTGAGCCTTGTGTGTGTGTGTGGTATTCACTGTATTTGCTTTTTATTTGAATATTGCTTCAGAGTTTAAACTGCCTTTTTAAAATATATATTCAATCACTGTATATCATTACAGCATGCAAAATGAATTTTTTAAAATCACAAATGAAGGTCTTAAATAATGTACTTGCATTATTTGCAGGCTACTAATAGGCAATTGGAATATACATACATGCAGGCTACTAATAGCCAGTATTAGAATCACCTTCACTATAATCACATCAATTGATTAAAAAATAATGAAATGGCTTATTTATTCAATCTTGCTTAATATAGGAAAAAATGGTTATAATTTAAAGCACTTAATCTTTTACTAGAATTTTATTAAAGCATTGTCATGGAATCATAATAACTATTTTACCTGCTGAGTTTTTACAAAGGACTCTATATATCTAAAAGTTGCAACAGCTTTTTATAATAAAATTTGGGGCTAGGAGACAGAAACCAGCAACTTAAAGGAGAGATGAAAGAAACTGAAGGTCATAGGAGAACTGGAAGGAGGTATGAAGAGTGTACAAGAGGTGTAAGACAGAGTCAAGGGGAAAGGTCAGGGTCTTAGAGATCATGAAGAAAAAAAGGAAATAACTGAAGACTATGAAGGGAGTGTGGGCTATATGGTGTTAATCAGAAGTTGAGTAGATTCTGGCAAAGAAAAAAATGAAACATCTTGTGAAAATATATTATTTCCCAGCAAAGAGGGTTATTTTAGATCTGTGAAGCTCAATGTCATACTGACTTCTTTATTTTCTCTCCTTAGAGAATGCCAACTGCTGATATCTTTATAGCTCACAGTGGATATTTAATTATTTTTTCCATCTACCTTCACCTCTACCTTCACCCACAAGGTACTATGTATATGTAATAAAGAAGCGAAATTATTTCACAAGGTAAATGATAATAGCACTCTTATCCAAGTTATAGAAAACTAGTGTTTCTTGTAAATTAATGAAATATAGGACATACAATCACAGAAATGACAGGTTTTCCATTAGTCGTAATACTGCTCAGTGGAGAACAGAAAGGGGCAAGCTGGAAGATGAGAAGGAAGGTATTTTGCCTGGATGCCTAGAATTTTAAAATACTTCATTGTAAAAAATGACATATAAGATGATTACAATGGGCAAGAAAATTCTACATCAAAAAGATTAACTTGATAGAAAAAAAGTAGTTAAGATGAGATGGACAGAAAGAAGGTAGAAGTAAAACCATATTTTATTGTGAAGTAAGAGATAATAGGAAACTATTGTTCTGAGAAGTGCTCTGAACCAATCAATACCAGGAACATGATTCTCATGTTATAATAGAATCTAGCAGAGGTTGAGTGGAAAAATGCAATCTGGTTTAAAAGATGGGCATAGTGATTTGAAAGATTAAGTCTTAGATTTTGCACATATTAGTACAGGTTGAGCATTCCTAATCTGAAAACTGAAATCCTCCAAAATCTTTAACTTTTTGAATACCAACATAACATGATGAATAGAAAATGCCACACCTGCCCTCATGTGATGGGTTTCATATAAAATCTCCGCAATACAAAAGTATTACATAAAATTATCTTCAAACTATGTGTATAAGATATATAAAACATAACTGAATTTTGTGCTTAAACTTGAGTCCCAGACCCATAATACCTCATTATGTATATGCAAATTTGAAAAATCTGAAATTCAAAACACTTCTAGTTCCAAGAATTTTGAATAAAGGATACTCAATTTGTACTGACATAATGGACTGGTTGTGAGGATTATATTAAATAAAATCCCAGAACAGTGACTAGCAAAGAACAAATGCTCTCTAAACACTAACATTTTTGCTGCTGTAATTATCATCACAGACACAGTATGATGTGGAAAGTCTGAATTAAGCATGTATTTGGGGCAGGGTGGTGGCAGTGGTAAAGAGATGTCTAAGATGCCCTAGGGAATAATATTACAGAAAATATGCACGCTTTTAAAGTAGCAGAATACAAATTAAAATGTCTAGGTTAGACAATAAAAAATACATAGGTACAGAAGGAAAGTTAACATTACGGCTTAGACCACTGGGTATTTGGATCAGCAGCATAGTACTTGGGAATTTGTTAGAAAGGCAAATGATCGAATCCCATCCCGGAACAGCTGAATTGTAAATTGTAGAGGAGGGGGGTTTTCAGCAAGCCCTGCAGGTGATTCTGAATACACTCTAAAGTTTATGAACACTGGATGAGACTATACAGAAATTACATGCATAGCTGCTCACTTATAAGAACTTTTTTAGAGAAAGAATCTTTAGCAAAATATAAATCAGGACTAATCTCTGAGAATATTAACATGTGTGGTCTAAGTCAGGATTTGGCTTTGATCATTCTGTTAGCCATATTATTGTCATATGTATGTGTTTTCTTTTTCCAAAAAGAGTCTCAAATTATAAAGTATTCATCATTTCGGGCCTGTTTTGAAGAAAGTCTAATGCTAATGGAAAATTGTTTGTTGACGATAACACATATATTGATGTGTTTGATTGAGCCAATATACAGTGTATTCTGGATGGGAAATCTCATTTTGTTTGCTGTGATGATGTATATTGAATGAATGTAAATAAATAAATTGAAAAAAAAAAGAAAGAAAGAGACAGAAAGCGAGAAATCAAGTGGGGGTGGGGTGCGGAGGGAGGGCAGGCCATGCCGCAATTCCTTCTCCTCCATTCTCCTCTTGGGATCTTGGGCATGCGCACACGCATCCGGCGTGAATTTAGGCCATTGAGTCCAGGACTCAAGCTGTGGTTGACTACATGGGAGTCCAGTGACATAGCTATTATGCCAACTGTTGGTTCTGAAAGTCCAATATTTCTATATTCACTAATTTTTCTCAAGATTGGGGCAGGGGAGCAATTGGCTGTATCACACAGAAATGTTTACGGACAAAAGGAAAATCTACCTATAGAAGTTTGTCTATAAACTGGAATATTATAGGTGATGTTGAAGCCTACCTAATCCAAACAAATATAAAGACATTAAAATAAGATTTAAAAATAACTATTGAGGTATTTATCCTTAATAAAGATTTCATAGCAAAAGGAAATTTTTAGGAAGAAACTAGTACAAAACTCAGACAATTAAGAAAAATGTAAAAAGATGGACCAAATTAATGCAAAAATCATGTGAAAATGAGAAATGAAGAATGGACATAAAGATGAGCAGAACAGCATAAGGTGTCAACAAAATATTTCACAGAGTTAAAAAGTATATTTAGTATGGTTAATTTAAAAATAATTGTCAAATGTGATAGGAGGATAA
This sequence comes from Tupaia tana, assembly GCA_026018925.1. Lineage (NCBI taxonomy): Eukaryota > Metazoa > Chordata > Mammalia > Scandentia > Tupaiidae > Tupaia > Tupaia tana. The sequence continues at coordinate 54,637,455 of JAKSZU010000011.1, read as the reverse complement.
AAATATTTTAGCTTAAGTGAGAAACAGAAAAATAAGGCATCCACATTAGAAAGAAGTAAAATTGTAAACAATGTAACATTTTATGTAGAAAACTATGAAGATTCCACAAAAAAGCCTGCTAGAATTAAGAAATAAATTCAGCAAAGTTGCAGCATACAAAAACAACTTATAAAAATCAGGTGCAGTTTTGCACACTGAAAATGAACAATATGAGAAGGAATCTAAGACAATTCAACTTAAAATAGCAACAAAAATAATAAAAAGAATATGCTGCCAGTCTGGGACTCGAACCATGGTTGACTATATAAGAGTCCAGTGATGTAACAATTATGCCATTTGTTGGCACTGGTTAAATAATTTTTGACAAGGGTACCATTATCATTAAATGGGGGAAAGGACAGTCTTTCCAATAAATGGTTTTGAGAAAACAGAATATCCTCATGCGAAAGAATAAAGCTAGACTTGTATCATGCATCATATAAAAATGAACTCAAAATAGAGTAAAGGCCTAAATGTAGAGCTACTCTCAGGACTGTCAAGGAAACAGGAGAAACAGTGGGGATTTAATCTGAAAAAAGAAAACTATGTTTTTAAAAGTTTTAACAGAGCTTTCATAGGGCGGTCTTATAACATTCACAGTATTTTAGTTCTTAAACATGTACAAGAAAGTAAACCTAAAGGTACAATGAAGTTACTGGAGTGGGGATAGGAAAGAAGGGTACAAGAGATACTATTTGCCTCTCTCTTTATTTCCTCTTTTTCCTCCAATCTCTGTGAAGTTAAAATCTGGAAATAGGTGGTAATGGCATCCTTCCAACCTACCCAATGTGCTAACTAACTGTTCCTCATGATTGCTTAAATGGTGACATAAAGAACATCTTGAAGCAAGAGAGAAAACCAGGGAGCCCTGAAAGTTATGCACTTTCCACAAAATAGGAAGATTAAAAAGTGAGAGAGGGAGGGCTACCCTACAGATCCCAGAGCCAGTCAGGATAGAAATCCTCCAGAGACCTCCACCTCTGTCTGGGTTGGGCCTGGGCCTCTGGGTTCAGCTTCAGGGCTGCGAAGTACTCCCCAAGCCAGGACTCCCCAGCAGAGCTCAGTGCCAGTCAGGTACACAAGTGTCTCCCTCTTGTTCTGCTCTGTACCTTCTAATTAAAAAAAAAAAAAAAAAAAAAAAAAAAAAAAAAAAACACCAAAAAATCCAAAAAAAAAAAAAAAACAAAACCAGAAAACAAAAACAAAAACCAAAAATCAAACAAACAGCTTTTTTGCCTTGTTTAAGCCTTTCTCGGGTTAATTGATCTCTTCTTCCTACACCTACGACAGAAAGCCTCCAGGGTCCTCTACCTCTGTCTGGGTTGCAGGCTGCACGTTTTTCCATTTTTAAACCAATTTCATTTTCTGTGATGTAATTTTTATTTTATTTTTCTCTTTTTCTTGTAGTACTTTTCTTCTTTTTTCTTTGCTTTCTCTTCCTCTATTTCCTACTCTTTTTCTTTTTCTTTTTTTTTGGAGAGGTTTTTGCTATAGGGCGCATGTGATCACCAGAAATCACCCCCCGGGGGGGGGGGGGGTGGCCATGCTGCAATCCCTTCTCCTACATTCTCCTCTTGGGATCTTGGGCACACACGCACATGCGCCCGGCGTGAGCTTAAGCCACCAGGTCTGGGATTCAAACGGTGGTCGACTACATGGGAGTTCAGCGATATAGCCATTAAGCTAACTGCTAGTCCCCCTACTCTTTTTCTTGTACCTTACACTTCTGTTTTACTGCTTAGCCCTTACCCACTGACTAGAGATTACTAGGTACATAGTAAATAAATTCTGAACATTGTGAATTTTAGGGAATTCTTTGTTCCTCGCTGCAGTGGTTGCAAAAATAGTGAAATTCCCCTTATAAATTAAATTGCAAAACTCCTGTTTTTTTCCGCACTGGAGAACACAGTAGAAGGGAGAAAATAGCACTGAATTATTTCACAGTAAGGAAACACAGGGGCTCACAGTTTCACAATCCTTTTCTAACAAGTTAAGCAGAAGTTAATACATTACCAAATGACTAAGAATCAGAAAACCCTCGAGGATGAGAGAATCAAGTAATACATCTCCAGTAAGGGAACACTGTACCTTGTCTCCACGCAGGAAACTATTAGAGGATATTGCCAAAATGTCAGAGTAAGAATTTAGAATATTTATGGTAACAAAATTCTATGAGATGCAAGAGAAAACAGATATTGAGCTCCAAGAGATGAGGAAGTCCTTTCACGACATGAAAGAAGAATTGGATACCATAAAAAAGAACCAAACAGAACTGTTAGATATGAAGGCTATAATACAGAAAATTAAAATCTCCCTTGAAAGTATTAAAAGCAGGTTAGACCATGCAGAAGATCGAATTTCAGAAATAAAAGACAAAAATTCTCACTTAGAAAAAAATATCAAAAATATTCAAAAAACAGACAAGAAAACTGAGCATCATATATGAGAAATACTAGATATCATGAAACACCCAAATATCCAAATAATTGGTATCCTAGAAGGTGAAGAATTTAATAAGGGCATGGATAATCTATTCCACGAAATCCTGGAGGAAAACTTTCCAAGTCTAGAGAGGCATTCAAACATACATACCCAAGAAATACAAAGAACCCCAGGTAGAATCAATCCAAGAAGATCCTCTCCATGGCACATTATAGCTAGATTGACCAAAAACGACCAAGACAAGATAAGACTGGCAAGAGAGAAATGTCAAATCACCTACAAAGGCTATTCCATCAGGCTAACATCGGATCTTTCATGGGATACAATCAAGCAAGGAAAGAATGGGCAAATATATACAAAGTGTTAAATGAAAAACAATTTCAAGCAAGAATACTTTACCTGGCAAGATTATCCTTCATATGGGAAATGAAAATAAAAATGTTCTCAGATAAACAAAACCTGAAAGAATTTACCAACTCCAAACCAGCTCTACAAGAAATTCTGAAAGGAGTACTATACCAAGAAAACAAAAGAGACAGACAGCAACAAGAGAACAAAAAACAACCAAGAATACAGTCAACTTAATTTTAGGGACAAGTCTGGAAATATCAATAATAACATTGTATGTTAATGGATTAAATTCTCTTATCAAGAGACATAGGCTGGCAGACTGGATTAAGAATCAGAAACTCTCCATCTGCTGCCTACAAGAAACCCATCTCACAGATAAAGACATACATAGACCAAAAGTGAAGGGTTGGAAAAAGGTATTCCATGTAAATGGAAACCAGAAAAGAGCCAGAGTCGCTATACTGATTTCGGACAAAATAGACTTTAAGACAAAAGCCGTAAAAAGAGACAAAGAAGGGCGTTATATAGTAGTAAAAGGACTAATTTGCCAAGAAGATATAACACTTATAAATATCTATGCACCAAGTTTAGTAGCACCCAAACATGTAAAGGAAAGACTGCAAGATCTAAAAGGAGAGATAGGTTTTAACACAATAATTGTTGGAAATCTCAACACCCCATTATCTCCTTTAGACAGGTCAATGAGACAAAAAATAAGCGAAGAGATCCAGGACCTAAATGATAGCATAAATCAAATGGCGCACACACTCTATAGCAAAAAATATCTCTCTCAAAACAACAACAACAACAAAAAAACCACAACGAGATACCACCTGACCCCAGTCAGAATGGTGAAGATTAAAAAAACAAAAAATGATAAGTGCTGAAGGGGATGTGGTGAAAGGGGAACACTCCTACACTGTTAGTGGGATTGTAAATTGGTCCAGCCACTGTGGAGAACAATATGGATGTTCCTCAAAGACCTTCAAATAGAACTACCATATGACCCAGCAACTCCACTCCTGTCCCAAAGGACAGGAGAATGCTCAATCGGAAAAGCGCTTGCACATCTGTATACATTGCAGCCTTATTCACAATTGCTAAGACATGGAACCAATCCAAATGTCCACAAATGGATGAATGGATTGAAAAAGTGTGGCACATATACTCCATGAAATATTATTCAGCCATAAAAAACAAGGCCCTGGAATTTGGTAGAAACTGGACAAATATGGAAGATCTGTTGCTGTGTAAAGTGTCAGACTATGAAAGAGAGACATTGTATGTCTTCTCTTAACATATACCAACTGCCAGCACTCAATGGCAGAGACTGAAAGACTGCAGGATATACAAGCATTAAAAACTGTTATGGACACTAGAGCCAAAGTGGAAAGAGTGGGGGAGGGGAAGGGTGTAGGAAAGGAAATTTGGGGAAAAAATGGAGAGTTAAAGCATTTGTGGGATGCGGATATGGTTTATTATTTGTTGATGAGGACGTGCGTATGTTCTCAACTGGGCTGGACTGAGATGTGTGTCATGCTGGGTCTAAAGTCTCTTTAAAATCTAACTGCTGTATAGTGATTAAATGTATAAATAATAATTAAAATTAATAAATAAAAATTATAAAATAAAGTGAGAGAGGAAGAAAAACAGAATTGGACAATTTGGTATAGGCTAGATTTAAGTGAAAACTACTGAAGAAAAAGAACAATTATTCATATTTCCTGATTTTTGTAGGGAAAAAGTACTATTGAAAAAAAAAAAGAAAGTATCCAGATATAATGCAAGAAAAACAAAATCAAAAGTTGGGCTGACTCTGTGGATAAGCTGCAGTGTGCTGTTCAAGAGAAGCTGGATCCCACATGGCAATCACTGTTTGAATCTCTGGGCAGGTTAGCCTGAAATATGCTGGGCATGCTCACATGTAGCCAAGATCAAACAAGGCTGGAGGATGGGGACTGCAGCAAGACCAGACTCTGAGGAGGATGTTCATCTCTTTCTCATTCTCACATATCCACACATCATGAATAATAACAATAAATTTAAAAAGGAAAAAGAAAAATCACAATTTGAAATGACAAACTATAAGATAAAGGCTGGTCTGCTGTAGAGCAAGTTTCTGACTCATCATAATGTAAATAAAGCTGTGTTTCTCTAAAACCAATTATAAAATGAATATATAGCTGCAAAATCTTTCTAGTTTCTACCTTCTACTAGGGATGCTACTATGTACTAAAAACAGAGGCATCAGGATACATTTTAAGGATTACCGTAATCTTCTGTCAGTATCACAACAGATCATGAAATTTCTACGTGAAAATTCAGATTTACTCAAAATGTAAATGTACCACTTTCTTTACATATAAAGAAAGTTACTTTTATATCCAGAAATTTGTCCAGTTCATCTAGGTTTTCTAGTTTGTTGGCATATAGTCACTTACAGTATTCTCTCATAATTTTTGTCTTTGATATACTGGTTGTATTATTACCAGCTTTATTACTGATTTTTATCTATCTGGTTCCTTTGTTTTTATTGATTTTGCCTAACCTCTAAAAAAAAATCAGCTTTTTATTTCATTCTTTATTTTCATATAGTTCTTTTATTCTCCATTTCATTGATTTCAGCTCTAATTCTTTCTATTTCTTTTATTTATTTATTTATTTATTTATTTATTTATTTATTTATTTATTTTTTGTTCTTGTTACTTTTCCAGTTCCTTAAGATGCAATGTTATTTATTTGCCATCTATTTTTCTCTTGTGAGCACCAATGGCCATGGACTTCCCTCTTATGACTGGTTTTGCAGTGTCCCAATGGTTATAAAGAGTGGCATGCTGGGAACCAGCAGTTAGCGTAATGGCTATGTCGCTGGACTCCCACGTAGTCGACCGTGGTTCGCGTCTCGGACCCGGTGGCTTACAACTCACGCCGGGCGCGTGTGCGTGCGTGCCCAAGATCCCGAGAGGAGAATGGAGGAGAAGGGATTGCGGCGTGACCATCCCCCCTGGGGGGTGATTTCTCGCTTTCTATCTCTCTGTCTCTCTCCGTCTGTCTGGCGAGCGCACGCGCCCTATAGCGAAAAACCTCTCCAAAAAAAAAAAAAAAAAAAAAAAAAAAAAAAGAGTGGCATGTTCATTATTACTAGTTTCAATGAATCTTTTTATTTTAATCTTAATTTTTTCAGTAGTTTGAAAGTCACTCAAGAGTAGGTTGTAAAGTTCAATTCCATTGTGGTCAGTGAAGATGCTAGGTATAGTTTCTACCCTTTCAAATTTACAGAGGCTTGTTTAATGACCTATCATGTGGCCAATCTTTGAAAATGTTCTGTGTTTAGAGTAATAGATGCTGCTTTCATATGCAGAGCACAGTATTAGATACTTCAGGAGATTCAAACTTATTTAAGACTGTCTGACCTGATCCACATTCAGTGTTATGACACACTTAACTGCAAGGAAGGCTGGGATTTGCAGTTTACCTGTGTGCCCAGAGAGAAAAGGGAATAAGTTTCGGTGAAAACATTATTTTGCTATAGTCTATATAAAACTTGGAAATTCATAAACGTGAAATGCACAGCTAACGAACAAAGTGGCAGGTCCTGTATTAAATTTAACCCTCTTTCTTTTAAAGGGCTGAATCTACATCATTAGACCAATCTTTTTTTTTAATATCAAATATAATGCTTTATATTATAATACCTAGAACAGTGTCTGGCATATGATAGCTGGTTAATAATTATTTGTTAAAAGAATATACAGTAGAAAAATCAAAGCAAAGATCACATTACCAAATAGAATTTTAATAAAATGAAGGTTTTAGGGGCCAGTAGGTGGCATAGTGGTTAAGGCACCGGACTTCCACATGGCCAACTGCAGTTCAAGTCCCAGACCCGGCAACTTGAAAATCACATGGGGCATGTGTGCGTGCGTGCCCAAGACCCCAGGAGGAGAATGGAGAAGGGACTGTAGTGTGGCCATCCCTCTGTGGGGTGATTACTGTTCCTCTCACTGTCTCTGTCAGTTGCTTTCTCCAGCAAGCGCATGTGCTCTAAAGCAAAAAAAATTTTTTTTTTTTTAAAAAGAGACTTGTGTTAATGACCTACCATGTGACTGTCAACAAATTATTTAACTTTTCCAAACTTGGACTCCTCACCTTTAAAATGTGAATCATCATTTGCCTTTTTTTTTTTTTTTTTTTTTTTTAAAGATTTTGCTGTAGGGCATGTGTCCTTACTCAGAGGCAAGGAAAGGACAGAGGGAGGGAAGGAGGAAGTGAGAGATAAACCCCCCCTCCCCCAAAGGGGATGGTCATGCCCTAATCCCTTTCTCTCCTGGGAATTTTGGGCACACATGTACACTTACCCAGCATGTTTCCCAACTTCCTGGGTCACAAAGTTGGCCATGTGAGATCCAGCCTCCTTTCACACAAGAAGGAATAAAATCAGTCACACTGATAACAAGCCACCCTGGGGTACCCATCAATATTTGCCAAATCGTTAACTTTAGGCCGCTTATTCGAACCTAGTAAATGATGAGGTAATGCCATTTAATTCACTGATACCATCATTGTTTCTTCTGTATGGGAATTCTGAGCAATACAGCACAGCTATCCCCAGCTCTAAAGTATACAGGCTCAAGCAACTAATAGCTTTACAGTTTTTCCCTCTAAGGCAAATCTATATTTCAGCCAACTTCATGTGTAATCTGAGGCAAAGGTGGACTCAGTTTACTTTCCCAAAAATTTATACTAACCTGTTCAACACAGAGAGAGTAGCCAGGCAGCTCATAACACAAAAAATAGCCATTTTATTTTAGATAAAATGCAAAAGGACCTATTGTCTTTTGAACTGACCTCAAATGCAAGCAGCAGCACAATTCCATCTGAAGCCTTATGGTGAGAAATGCCCTCCTTTAAGGGTCTGTACTGTCTAGCATTATCAGAATCATTCAGATTCAACCTGTTAAAATGCATACTGCTGTGCACCACCCTCCAAGTTTCTGACACAGCTGTTTTGGTGTGAGGATTGAGGATCTGCACTTGCAACAAGTTTCCAGGTGACACTGGCCCACAGGCTACACTTTAACACTCACTGATCTAGATGATTTCCAAAATAATATTATAAAAAAGTCTTAAAATACTTAAAAGTGTTTACATTTTGGCCAGCAGGTGGTGTGGTGGTGAAGTTGCTGGACTCCCAAATGGCTGGACCTGGCAGCTTGTTTTCTCACTCTCCCTCTCTCTGGTCAAACCAAAAAATAATAATAAATTTTTTTAAATTAAATAAACCTTTTTAAAAAACTGTTTACATTTTACTGAACATCCATTAATACCAATATTTGTATAAGTCCTGTGCTGAAGGTGACTTAACATTCAAACCATGCAATTGGTACAGTGTAGAAAAATGCCAAAGTAATTTGTTTGCAGCAGTAATTAATGATGTGATATTTGGTAAGACATACACATTTAATGCTTCCCTACCCTTTTATTATGGGGATGGGGAAGGCACTTCAGAATCAAGAAACAAAACACACGACCAACTAATAAGTGATCCTGACCCCTTCCTTTTCCCAGACACCTATTTTATTTCATTTATGATAGAAATGTGTGCACACATGAGAGTGAAGTACACTCAAAAGGGTCCTGTCACACCATGATCTCCTTCCCCCCCAGCCTTCTAGCTCTTCAAAACTTGAGCACTCACGGACATGCTCTGGTTGTTTTCAGGCCAACTCAAGGTTCTGAACCCAAGGTCAGCCATTTGGTTCCAGCACTTTGGTTCAGTTTGCTACCTATTGCATTACCAGGCTGGGTCCCAGAGTAGCTTTTACTTTATATTTGCAGCACTATAGCCATTGACTTTCTACATGGTACTTTTATTCAACTTATTTTAATTTGCACAATGCTATAGCAGTAATCACATTCTTCTTGCTGTTAAACACTTTATGAAACTTGGCTGTGAACTTAAAAAACATGTCGGGGGGACCAGCAGTTAGCATAATGGCTATGTCACTGAACTCCCATGTAGTCGACCACAGTTTGAGTCCCAGACCCGGTGGCTTAAACTCATGCTGGGGGCGTGTGTGTGTGCCCAAGATCCTGAGAGGAGAATGGAGGAGAAGGGATTGTGGCGTGGCCATCCCCCCGGGCGGTGATTTCTACTTTCTGTCTCTTTGTCTTTCTGGTGAGCGCACATGCCCTATAGCAAAAACCTCTCCAAAAAAAAAAGAAAAGAAACAAAACATGTCAGGGGATGAGCAGATGGTATAACGGTTACATCACTGGACTCCCATGTAGTCGACCACAGTTCGAGTCCCAAACCTGGCGGCTGAAAACTCACACCAGGCGTGTGTGTGCGTGCGCCCAAAATCCTGAGAGGAAAAAGGATTGTGGAGTGGCCATCCCCCCCGGGAGGGGAGATTTCTTGCTTTTTGTCTCTCTGTTTCTCTCTCGTCTCTCTGGTGAGCACACATGCCCTATAGCAAAAATCTCTCTAAAAAAAACAACCAACCAACCAACCAACCAAACATGCAAGGCCCAGCAATGGTAGCGATACCCACAAATGAAAGGACAGTGATGACTTAAACAGTGACTGAACAAAAATTAAAACATAAATAGGATTTCCAGTAGTGAGCATTATTTATACTTTCTCATATTCCAGTCTGTAAAACTATATAATTTTTGTGACATTATACTAGCTATTTTCCCAATAATAAACTTTGAGAAGTGTCAAAAGCAATAATAGAAACATAAAAAAAAAACGTTTTAGATAAACTTTGATGAAATATTTCAAAATCTTAGGCATAACATCTAGGAAAAATGATAGAATTAAAGTGAAATTAAAATTAAACTATCAAGTGTAATAACTTAAGTAGTAAGAGGTATCTCACAGTTAAGTGTTACATCATACAAATAAAATACTGTTTAAAATAAATCTAAGTTGAATAGATAGTAATATGTCTACAAAACTTATTCATTAAGCAATGAATTACCTATAGAATGGTAGAGTAGAAAAATAACAGACATTTGGCACAATGAAGAGATTCCACAACATGACAGAGAATATCTAGTGGTGAGAACAAGAAAGTAACAGCAATTTTTTTCCCCAATAACAGCAAATTTTAATCTAAGTGTTGGCAAGCTAAGTCTGTCGTTTTTTGGTACTTATATGTTAGAACCTGGGGCCGGCAGTGGTAAAGCATGACCCTGTGAGGCTGACCCACATGGGCAAGTTTCAGGAGCAAATGTGAAGGCCTCCCAGAGCATGCTGAGCATACGCATGTCCATGATTTGGGGCTAGCTGACACTGGGGGTGAACTGTAGCATCAAGACTCTGCTAGGGATGCTGACTTTCTGTCTCTGTCTGTTTCTTTCACTCATGGAATAAATAAATTAATGTGAAAAAGAAAAAAAAGGACAGTCATAACTGCTGTATGTCCCTAGCCTTAATCTTAGGTAAGCTGTACTTCATGTAACAGAGCAACTACTCAGCAATGTTTGTAAAACAGATCAAAATCGGCATGAAGAAAGCTATTTCTCCTTTTTCTAGGCACTACAACATTTTCCAAGTATCCTAAGAACTAAGAAAGAGAGGAGCATGACTCATCTGTCATACCCACTTCTAGCATCAGTTTAAAAGTATTTACTATCGCAAATCTCATCAATAAATATTGATGAATCATGCATTTTCATGATCTTACTTTAATAAAACCTTAGCACAGACATAAATACAGTTTTCTGCTTTGCCCTACTTACTTGAAGGCATTCAAACTATTATTGAAGCGCTAGATAAGCTCAGAATATTTTATCAATATATTCAAGAAATGTTTACTGGACATCTACCATGAATATATACTATATGACAGGCACTGTACTAAAGGTTGAGAATGTAAAAGAGAGTAAATATGAGTTTTTGCCTTGTAGGGAGACAAGACAAAACACACACATTCCAACTAATAATAAAAGTTAAAAACAACTGAGCCTTATAATAATCCCAAACTACTCACACTAATTTACTCATTTTATCCTCACAACAAGCCTAAGAACAAACTATTATTACTACCTATTTTTTACAGATAAGAAAACAGAGGTACAGAGAAATTACTTGCCCAAGGACATAGAACTAATAGTGTCAGTCACAATTCCACCCTGGCTCGAGTCCACAAACTGTTACATAGCCTTATGCTACACTGTATTCCCTAATAATTTAAAATTTACATTTGTAATAAATGCTAAGAGAGAAAAGGCCATTGCCCATTGAACATAATGCTTTAACCACAATCCTAAGGTTCTAATTATATCATGATAATATGACAATATATTTTATTTTTTTTGATAGAAGTTTCTTTTAAATTAAACAAGGAAGGGGAAATTACACACTTATCAATTGTTTTAGTTTGAATAGTTCCCACTAGAAGTAATATAAATTCACACTGGAATACTCTGAACATTAATGATTATTATATTACTGTTATAAAGAGAAGACAACACTTGTATTCACTTGGCAACAAGATATTTTCTAAATCTAGGCATGCTTGTTTATTGCCATGTAAGTTTAAACCTTTGATCAGCTTTAATCACTATCTGCTCACTTAAAAAACATAACCTAACTACTCAAAGTAAAAACAGCTTCCTTTCTCACCAAAGGAAAAAGTGAAAAGTATTGAGATCAGAGAAGTTAAAATGTATGGAATAGGATCTTGTAGTTGCCATTATGTGACATTATCATCAACAACTATTATCATTATGTACTTACTATTTACTAAAGGCTATTATAAGTGTTTTACCTGCAAAAGTTCATTTATTCTTTATAAAACCTAGGAGAGTTATTTCAGTCATTTCATAGATGAGGAAATTAGAGCGCTGAGGGGTTGTATAATTTGCTACATCTCACACAGCTAGTAAGTGACAGAATCTAAACTATGACATCATGTGACAGGAGTTAATGCAAAGAAATATCTGTGCTAGGAATAGTTTGTTACCTTAATATAAAACTGGAAAATTTATTGGGGGTTAAGATGTTAAATGGAGAGAACCATTTTCTCTTCAAAGGTCTGGAAAGAGACCTTGGTGACTAAAAATCATAGACATCAAAGCTTATTTGTCTGTGAATTTCTTATTAGATGCTTCCTTCTTCCATCTTACTGCCACTGGTTTTATGTGGAAAAACTTTCTTTCTTTCTCCTCTTTAAAAATATAAAACACAAATATTTGCCTAACACAGATCACTGCAACTAAGGGTTTGGAAAGCAAAAAGCAGAATCACAAAACAAGATTCATGGTCCTTTATGTATTTATATCCTTGACCTCTATACAAATTTGAAAATAGTGGTTAAAAAATCTCATCTCAGCTTCCATAAAAGTAATGCAATCTTAGTTCTCAGTATCTTTCATACTGTTATTTTTTCATCATATCTGTCCTTCTAACATTCCTTCTCATCCTATCACAGCTAGACCAGGTAGGATTTATCTCTGAGATACAAAATAGTTCAGCATATGTGAAACAATAAGTGCAATACATCACATTAATAAAAAAAAAATAAGACAAAAAACATATATTACGTCAACTGACACAGAAAAAGCATTTGATAAAATACAACATCCCTTCATGATTAAGACTCTTAACAAAATAAGCATAGAGGGTATGTTCTCAACACAATAAAGGTCATATATGACAAATCCACAGTTAACATAAAACTGAATGGGGGAGTATGGTAGCTAAGGTACTGGTCTCCTGTATGGCTGACCGTGGTTCAAGTCCTGGACTTGGCAACTTGCTTTCTCACTCCCACCCTCTATTTCTCGCTGGTGAGCACATGAGCCCTATAGTAAAATTAAAAAAATAATAATAAATAAAATTAAATAAACAATTCTTTTTTTTTAGATCAATAACTTTTCATGATGGTAAATGTTAAATTCAAAAAAGCTCCTTTTCTTTTCTGCCCAAATATAAAAATATTTGAAATAAACAATTCTTAAAAAAAAATTCTGAGTAGGGAAAAGTTGAAAGCTTTTCCACTTTTAACTATGATAAGAGGAATGTCCACTCTGTTCTCAATTCAGAAAAGGTTGTGAGATATGAAATTAACATACAAAAATCAGCAGCATTTTTGTATGCTAACAATGAATAAACTGAGACAGAAATGAAAAAAGCAATGCAATTTACAATAGCCACAAAAAATAAAAACCTTGAAACAAGTCTAACAAAAGTGAAAGATCTCTATGAGGAAAATTATTTAAAAAAATGGAACAAAGACACTGAAAAAGATACAAAAAAGTGGAAAGATATTTTTTGTTATGGGTTGGAAGAATCAAAATAGTTAAAGTATCAATACTACCCAAGCTGATCTAGAAATTCAATGCAATTTCTATAAAATACCAGTAACATTCTTCACAGAAATAGAAAATACAATTATAAAATCCATCTGTAATTACAAAAGACCTCATATGCCAAAGCCATACTGTGTAAAAAGAATATAGTCAGAGGTATCACATTGCCTGACTTCAAAATATATTACAAAGCCATAATAACCAAAACAGCATGGTACTGGCACACAAACAGATATATAAACTAATGGAATAGAATAAAGAATCCAGAAATAAACTCAATACCATACAGTCCATTGATTTTTGGCAAAGGTCCAAGATAATCCTCTAGAGAAAAAGAATGTCTTTTAAATAAACAGTGCTGAGAAAACTAGATATGTATTTGGGAAAGAATAAAACTAGACACTCATCTATCATCATTTATGAATGTTAACTTGAAGTGGACTAAAGAGTTCAAAGGAAAGCCCAAAAAACTGCAACCTCATAACTACTTCATGATATTTGAGTAAGCAAATTTTTCTTAAAGGAGACTCCTAAATAGGCAACCATACCAAAAATAGACAAGTGGGATTACATCAAGTTAAAAAGCTTTGCACAGCAATAAAACAATAAATAGAATGAGACAACCCACAGAATGGGAGAAAATATTTGCATATTGTACTTCAGTTAAGGGATTGATAATCAAAATGTATAAGGAACTCAAATAGTCTACCCATAACCAAAACAAAAACAAAATAAACAAGGAAAAAACTAACAATAAAAAAAGGGCAATTGACCCGAATGGACAACTCTCAAAGGATGTACAAACAGAAAAAAAAAAAAAAAAAAAAAAAAAAAAAAAAAAAAAAAAAAATTGACATCTCTTGTCACAAGGAAAATGCAAATCAAAACCACAATAAGGTATCATCTAACCACAGTGAGAATGGTTACGATAAAAAAAAAAAAAAAAGAATAACAAGTGCTAGAAAGTTTGCAGAGAAGAGAACCCTTGTGCACTGATGGTAGGAATGTAAATTAGTACAGCACTGTGGAAAACAGTATGAAAGTGCCTTAAGAATATAAAGATAGATCTACTGTATGACCCAGTATTCCCACTCTTGGGTATTTACACAAAGAACAGGAAATCATTAAATTTGAGATACATTTCCATATCTACCTTTATTGCTGTATTATTCATAACAACAAATTATTCATTAACCTAAGTGCCCAATGAATGATGAAAGGATCTGAAAAAAGTGGTACATACACACAATGGAATATTACTCAGCCATAAAGAGTAATAAAATCCTATTGTTCAACACAAGGTGGAAAACCTAGAAGATATAAGGGTAAGTGAAATACACCAGGCTATGAAAACCAAATACTGCATGTCCTCACTTAACATGTATCAAATATCTGCACACTCTCATGGAAACTGAAGCACTCAATGGCATAGAAGTAGAGAAGTAATGGTAGATACCAGAAGCTTCAAATGAGGGAGAAGGTAAAGGGGAAGTAAGAGGATTTGGAAGCAAATGAGCAACAGACACAAGAACTCATATAAACAAGTGGAAGAGGTTATGCAGCTTTAATTAAACATGCCAGTAAAACATGTCACTGACAATTCTATACTTTCAGAAAAACATCAAAAACCAAAAAACTAGAACTATTATTGAATGTGTACATTAGACAATGTTCAATGTTGAAGACAATGCCTATATCTATATCCTTAACTTTGCTATTAAATGTTAAACACGTGCTTTAAAAAAACATTGTGTCTCACAAGGATGTCAATGATTACTTATAAACCAAGAATCATAATTTAAAAATACTCCTGGAAAAAAGAGATTATGGTTTGCATGAGAAAAAAATAACTATGATACCTGGGAACCACTCTTTTAAAATAATTTATCATCAGATCAGCCAATGCCATGGTGGTTAAGGTGGCTGGATCCCACATGGCTAACTACGTGGTTCAAGTCCTGGACCCAGTAGCTTTAAAAGCATACTAGGAGGGACCAGCAGTTAGCGTAATGGCTATGTCAATGGACTCCCATGTAGTCGACCGCGGTTTGCATCCTGGATCCGGTGGCTTAAAACTTACGCCGGGCGTGTGTGAGTGTGTGCCCAAGATACCGAGAGGAGAATGGAGGAGAAGGGATTGCAACGTGGCCATCCCCCTGGGGGGTGATTTCTCGCTTTCTGTATCTCTGTCTCTCTCTGTCTGGCAAGCGCACGCGCCCTATAGCAAAAACCTCTCCAAAAAAAAAAAAAAAAAAAAAAAGAAAAAGAAAAATCCCAAGAGGAGAAAGGAATGCAAAGTGGTGATCTCCCTGAGGGGATGCTTTCTCTCTCTGTGTCTCTGTCTCTCTCTCTTGTGGGCACATGTACACTGCAGTCAATTAAAAAAAAATCACCCATATACATCTTTTAGTCCTAATGTAGATCCTGACAGAAATGAAATACCAATTTCCTAATAAAAGCTTATTGGTGGTATAACAAATTCCCAAATATCAAGAATCATTATTAAAATAACATGTTTAAGTTTTAGTTAATGAAAATAGGGAAAAACTTAAACTTTTAATATTAATTTTTATATATTATTTATTCAGTAGTACATTTTCTCTCAAATAAAAGGAATGCCTATCACCATCTAAAATTTTACCCGGTTTTTTTTTTTTTTTGAATAGTTTATTAATTATTTCTTCTCTGACAGAGAGTGAGTCAGCCATAACATAACCCCAGCCTTCAGCCAGTCCAGATAATGGGCGTACACATGGCTAGCATATTCAGAGAGGTCTTAGTACTAAAAACCAGAATCTTCCCACATGGGTCAGTCTCATGTAGTGTTGAGCTTTACTACTGAGCTACCATCTGACCTCCCTGTTAGACATTATATGAATAATATTGAAAAGACATTTTAAAGGATTTTAGAAAGTAAACCTACAGTTGTCAAACTATTTTTAAATTGAGATCATTCCAAAGCATGAGGCTTAATATTTTCACAAAATATTGCCTGTGAAATCCGCAACTTGAGTCTTTGCATACTATTGAATAACAAACTGGATGACTCTAACTTAAGGAAAATCAAATGTAAGAGACCAGCAGAGAGCATGGTGGTTAAGGTGCTGAAATCCCACATGGCCAACTATGGTTCAAGTCCTGAACCTGGAGGCTTGCTCTCTTTCTCTCTCTCTCTGGTGAGCACATATGACCCATAGCAAATTAAAATAATAATAATAAAATGAAAAAGAAGAAAATCAAATATAAAATATATAGATTTACTAAACCAACTTAATATAAATTGATGAAATAAAAAGACAACTGAATAATCTCTTAAAATAAGGAACTTTACTAGTGAATTTTTGAATTAGCAGAGTTACAAACAGGTTTATATACCACCTTTAGGAATGCATGCACCAAACATATAAACCAAATATATACTTTAGGAGTATAAACCCAAAACATAAAAAATCTCAAAGGATGTGCCAAGGAAAATTAGTAAAAATGAATAAATCTGGCATTAAAAACACTAACCTTATTAAAAAGTACTTAAATAAGTCTCTGTTATCATTAATAAGAATTATGATTTCCAAGATAATGGGATACAAAAATCCTTTGTTTCACATACACACACGTACACTTACAGTTGTGAAGACAGATTAATTATATAGGAGGATTAAATTATACAGTTGCTAAATACATGTAAATTTTAAGATTTATATTTTTCTTAACTTGAGTGGCAATAGTTAAAACGTGAATATTCAATTTGTATAATCTATTAATTACAGATGAAAGAAACAAAATCATATTAATGACATGACTAGAAGTGATTAACACTTTATTCCTTAATATATTAATTTTACCTATTTAGGTTCCTAAAATTGAGTAAAATCTTAAGTGTAGTTTTTAAGCAAAAATTTCAAAAACAGAATAAGAAACAAATCAAAAAGTAAATAACAAAATAACAAAAGTCTTTTTTCTAATTGTGAAAATTAAAGGAACCCACTCATGTTGTATTTTGTGAATAATATGCATTTAGAAGATCCACTCGGCAAGACAAACAACTGAAATACTAAGCCTAAGTTAAAAATTCCTTTTTCTTTTTTTGAAATAGATGAAGATCAGTCCAAATATTCTAATTTTGAAAAACCAAGTTTCTACTTTTAGAACACTTCTAAGTTACCATGGTTAGCTAAAGGATGAAAAAGAGAAAACTATTAAAAGCCAGAAAATTAACAGTCTTTTGAGAAAATCAACTCTGTAAAACTGAATTAATCATAAGCTGATAACTACCAAATAGTCTAAAAATGTAAGTAAAAAAGGCAAATTTCTTATTTAGCCTGAACTCAACTGGAAAGATAGACTATCAAAATCAACATGACTTTTGAACAAATAATGTCAATTTTAAAACAAATCCTTAAACTATGCAAGAACATCTGTAAACACTCCAGTTAATGAAAATAAGAAAGGTCTGCTGTATAAAGGAAGAATGCTTACAAAATTCTAGGTTTCCACATTATTATTTTCATAAAAAGGTATTTTACTTATAAAAATATGATAGGAAGTAGAAATAAACTCTAGGATCACAACTTGGTAATAAATGCAAACTGATCTTCACATTTATATTAATTTTTAATATCTTTCTTTATAATAAATATTCTTTTTAAAAATATGAAGCTATTTTAAAAGACTCATATATACACATAAATACCTAAAGTAAAATAACACACAATGAAGTATTAAACAAATGTGCCCAATGATAGTTTCTTAATGGCTTCTCTGAAAATTAGTGTCAGTTTTCTTACACTGCGTTTCTTTTTCTACAAGGCTCGAAGTAGGCCTTACAGCTAGCTCAGAACTCCATGTAATACACAAATACTCTTCTCATCATACTCACGGGCTTTAATTTTTCTTCCTCATTAGTCAATAATAAATAGTCTTTTCCTTTGAAAACCTGAAAGGCTTCTTTATTCACTGGTCATGTTGTTACAAGACCTGTCATGTCAGTAATGGTCCACGCCTGAATGTTCTCCAGGAAGCTCTTCACAGTGCCCAGAACTCACTGGGTTACAGGTGATACTTCTTATAGCAGGTGTTGATTATGGTCCCAAAGCACAAGAGATGCTCCCAAAGGGGCTCAGAACCTCTAACAACATCACCTGCCTCTTTCTGTATCCAGAGAAGCAATGTGGTATTTGTTTTAAACAACTCATGATTTTAAGAAAGATTAATGATGAGTTCTTTTCATTAGATAGCTTGACATAAGCTTATTCTTTCAGAATACTGCAGCAAATATAAACTGTACAATTCCATTAGGAAAAAAAGAAGTATTTTAGTACAAATTTTCTCTGTGGCGCAGTTCAGTTTACCCTTCTGTTAGAAGCAAATTGCTGAAAAAACTGGTTCTTAGGTTTCTAATGGTGCAGCGTTAACAGAGTGAATGATTCACGGATGTTCTTCTTAACATTCAGGAGTAACACGGAAGGCTAGCAGTGCAGCCCAGGTCCAGAGCTGATGAATGGTGCAGTGCTGCTGTTGTCATAGCAACCGAGAGGAAAAAAGCAGCACCATATAAGGAGCTGTGACATGGATTCTGGGTACAATTTATATTAAAAACTATAAGCTCCTCAAGCCTTAAAGCTGTAAACTCCTCTCTGATTCCTTCACAGGTTTTATTCTTCTGATTTTCTCGATCAGAACTGTGTGAATATACACTGCAAAATACAGTAACGAAGTAGATACAAAAAAACTGCATATTGAGGTAATTAAGATTAATAATACTTTAGCAAGCTACTATATGTCTGCAGTATTTTTGTAATTTTTTGGGTTAAATGTTAAAATTAGATAGTGATATTTTGTTGTAATATAAGGAATTGCCTAGAATTTGAGATTATATAAAATTTATTTTTAAATACTTAGAGACATTTAAAACCTAACGGAATGTCTTTTAATCAGGTAGTATGCATCACACACTCCAAAACTACACCACCATCAACTAATTGACTAATAAAGTAGCAACGACACTGATTTCAAAGAGAGGCATGCTAATCTACTGTATTCCTTCTAAACTCAGAAAGATTAAAAAGACACTAACTTCACTGAAAACACTCACAGCCTTCATTCAGTCACTGGTAAGTTAGGGTTATTGTTTCATCCCACACTTTTGAAGGTCTCTTTTTATTAGGTAGGCCTGGGGAATCTTTCTTGTCATGGTTTCTTCTCACCTCCCAAGAATCCAAGAAAAGAATTCTTTCCTTTGATTGTGCAGCTTCCTTTCTAAAAGGAAGCATGGGTGAAGGAGGAGCTAAGAAAAGCCTCAACAAATAGACTGTTGTAATGGTACTTTGTATGGACAGGGCTCTGAATTGATTTGTGCAGGAAAAAATCTCTCATTAGACTTCTGAAGCACAGTTCTCTGGTTCTTCGGTTTGTCATCTATCTAGATAGGGCTATTTCACATGAAATGATTCTGTATCATATCAATGTGTTCCTTTTCAATCTCCACTTAGTTAATAAAATATTCAGATACTATATAAAGCAAAATAACTAAAGTTATTATGTTGTTCTCACGTGGGCAATATTGCCATTATAATAATTCTAGTATGATTATGTATTTGTCATAGATTTATAATGCATTAATACCCATTAATGATAATAACCTTAGTAAAATGTAACTAAAATGGGATGCAATATAGTGTAAAGGACATGCATTTGATTAGCATTTAGACTGTAGTTGCACATAATCATAACTTAGTTGCTTACCATACATAACCTTGGGTAAGTTACTGAAGTTAACATATTTTTTACCTTCTTTTTAAAGCTAGTGTGAGAATAGGATAAAATAGGGAACCAGCAGTTAGAGTAATGGCTATGTCACTGGACTCCCACGTAGTTGACCACGGTTCGTGTCCTGGACCCGGTGGCTTAAAACTCACGCCGCGTGTGCGTGCGTGCCCAAGATCCCGAGAGGAGAGTGGAGGAGAAGGGATTGCGGCGTGATCATCCCCTCTGGGGGGTGATTTCTCGCTTTCTGTCTCTATGTCTCTCTCTGTCTGTCTGGAGAGTGCACACGCCCTATAGCGAAAACCTCTCCAAAAAAGAATAGGATAAAATAAAAGAACTTAAAAAGTTTAAAAATTCTAAACACCTATGTTATCTTATTTTAAAATATTTAATTATGCAAAATAGCAAAAATAAAAAGAACTTCAATAGACCTCAACATAGAAAATAGCATGAAAATATATTTTTCCAGGCTAGTTTTTAAAATTTGATTAAATATCTGGCCTTATCAAATTGCACATACTTGTCACAAGTAGCTACTTGTTTTTAGAATGATGTTAAACAGGAATACTATAGACCAGAGTTAATGAATTATTTAAGATAATGAAATAAAAGTGATCCTGCTACCATAAGATGATTACAAATGTCTTTAGAAAATGATTATGCTGATAAGTATAAGCAGTTTCTACAGAACATACTAAAGAACATACAAAGTGATAAACTTGTTTTGAACAATCTTCATAATTACTTTTTATCTCACCTAACTAGAAATGAGTATTTATGTTTGAGTAGAAAACTTCGTGGACACCATTTCTCAGTTCTTTGTTAGTCTAATCTCTTTTAGCTAGTAAGCTTTTAAAACAAAACGTCTTACCCCAGTGGTTATTTTTGAGGGAAACTCTCTTTACTTGTGGCTTTTTAGAATACCAACAATACCTCAGGAAAAAGAGAAAAAGTTTCTTTCTCATCCTTCCACCTCAAATCAAATTGACCTGGTCCATACATTAGATGGATTCAGAATAATTCTACAAAAAATGTAAACTTGGACAACTAATAATTTTTATAGTGACTTTCTTTCTTTCTTTTTTTAAGAGAGAAATTTTTGCTATAGGGCTCGTGCACTCGCCTGAGAGACAGAAAGCGAGAAATCACCCCCCAGAGGAGATAACCACACCACAATCCCTTCTCCATTTTCCTCTCGGGATCTTGGGTATGCATGCATGCACATGCACCTGGTGTGAATTTGTGGTCTGTGACTAGAACAGCGGTGGCCTTTGTGGGAGTCCAACGATGTAACCATTTCACCATCTGCTGGTTCCACACTGAGTTTCATTTTAATGTTGCTTATGCTCTGTAGAAACTGACTGGGATAAGGACATGGTTAGGATACTTTCAAAGAGGAGACAAGCTGTTGGCATAATGGCTACATCTCTGAACTCCCACGTAGTTGACCGTGGTTCGATTCCTGGACCCAGTGGCTTGGACTCATGCCAAGCATGTGTGCGTGCATGCCCAAGATCCCGAGAGGAGAATGGAGGAGAAGGGATTACGGAGTGGCCATCCCCCCACCCCCTACCCGTGGGGTGATTTCTTGCTTTCTGTCTCTCTGTCTCTCTCTGTCTTCTGGTGAGTGCACGTGCCCTATAGCAAAAACCTCTCAAAGAAGAAAAAAAGATACTTTCAAAGACAAAGTACATAGGTTTCCTTTTTGGTTTTCTTTTTATCCCTCCCCCTTTTTTTAAGAACGGGATTTAATGTAGGTATGGGTATTGAGAATTTTAAGAAGCTAAGCTATTCCCCTAGCTACTACCTTTTAACTCCCTTAAGATTAATTAAAATAAATCATTCTAAAACTTACAAGGATTTTAAATTGTTATTGTTTTTATTCTTCAGTTTTTTTTTTTTTTAACTTTGTAAGCTTTCTTTTAAGGAGTAATCATCAGTGCTAAACTCTACAGTATCTAGAAGTAAGGTTATACTTATTACTAAAAGAGAAGAATACACGAATTCTCTACTCACAAAGTATACATCCTACCTGTTATAGCAATTAAAGTTTTGGCCAGATTTCCACATGGGGCTGTGCCTTTCCTAGAAATGGCTACTACTCAAGATTAGAAATTCAACTTGCAACAGTAATGTGATGATTGCTAAAGAAGACAAAGAAATATTATTATTATTATTATTATTATTATTATTATTATTATTTTGCTATAGGGCGTGTACGCTCGCCTGACAGACAGAGACAGACAGAAAGTGAGAAATCACCCCCCAGGGGGGATGGCCATGCCGCAATCCCTTCTCCTCCATTCTCCTCTCGGGATCTTGGGCACGCACGCACACGCGCCCGGCATGAGTTTTAAGCCACCGGGTCCGGGACGTGAACCGCGGTCGACTACATGGGAGTCCAGCAACATAGCAATTTCGCTAACTGTTGGTCCCGACAAAGAAATATTCTTAAAAATCATTCTTAATAATGTAAGGTGGCCACCATACATTATTAGCCAACTACTTACTACATCTGCTGGTCAATAGAAGAAGAAAATTGTTACAACTCTGAAGGATAAACTGGCAAATGTGGAAACACTGAGCAGCAGTACTGCTGTTTAATGAATGCCATAAATGATATGTAAAGGATTTCTGAGGATAATTTTCATCATATTCAATTTTTATATTATATGTTGACTTTACTACCTCAATCCTGAATAAAATTTTCAGAAACATGTGCTGCTACCTCTAAATTATAATTACAGTATTTCAAAAAGGTCATTGGCTGGCAGGTTGCTCTTTCAGAATGTTTTTATTGGTAAGCAGAGCCTAAATGGTACATTGAGCCACAAGATATACATATCAGATCTCGTTTTTCTCACTTTCCTTAATTCATTAGACAAATCTGAATTCATAAAATTCCCTAACTGTGTGTGTGTATATATATGTGTGTGTATTATATATGTGTGTGTGTATGTATGTATAATCACATACATCACAAATCACTTTAATCAGAAGCAGGGGAAACTTGCATGGTCAACCAATTCTGGTAAAACTCAAAACACTGCTCATTATACTCTATCAGCAAAATCATCAAAACAGATAATATCACAGAGTAAGTTCCAAAATGGTCACATATTTTGTTTTAGGTCAATGACATGAAAAAATGACTGACATGATAGAGAGAGTATATTTATAATAAGGAAAAGCCAGATTAAATGAAAATGTCTTTCGGAACACTGCCTTTTGGTGTTTAAAATTCTTATCAAAGAGAAAGTATTTTATCATGCAATGTGTTTAATACTTCTTATGGGCTGAATACATCAATTTAGGTGTATAGCTTTCCATTATATAAAAATATTTGGTTTAGCATTATAAAAGGTTCTGTTATTATAATATGAATATGAATTCTGTGCTAAGACTTACATTATCTCATACTATAATGTACTTGCTATTTGGAGAGTCACTAAGGATTTCTTTTCAATTGTGGGTATTTTACTTGCTTTTTGTGATGCTTTGTGACTGAATATTCCTGATGGCCAGTATTAGTTAGCCCTTATATCAACATTTGGCACGTTTGAAACTGCTCACATTGCATAGCAGGTGAGCAGATAAACAAGTAGGAAAAGACAGGGTAAATTAAGTATGAAAGTAGACTTCCTAGGCACTCTGGCATAAAATTGTGGTGAGTATTTTGGGGAAAATCACAGAGGAATTATGGATGGGGAAGGATTTTTTTTAACTTGTCAATTTTCACGTATTTGCAATTTTTTTTTGGAGAGTTTTTTTCTATAAGGTGTGTGTGCACTCACAAGAGAGAGACAAAGAGACAGAAAGCAAGAAATGACCACCACCACCCCCCAGGAGAATAGCCATGCTGCAATCCTTTCTCCTCCATTCTCCTCTTGGGATTTGGACATGCATGCACACATGCATGGCATGAGTTTTAAGCCATCAGGTCTAGGACTCAAACCACAACAACTACATGAGAGTCTAGCTCTGTTACCGTTATGCCATCTGCTGGTCCCTGGTATTTGCAATGGTTAAAAGTGATATCTAACTCTTAGAACCATCACTCAGTGGTTTTAAAAAGGATACATGAGATTATTAATCAAGCAATTGCCAACTTTTTCACCTGCTAGGATCCTTATATTTTCTCCTCTATAGACTTACATTTTGAAGATGTTATATATGAAAAATTTGTATTTATTAATTTTTAAAGTGTATTTATTTTTGAGAGACAGAAAAAAATATATATAAGCATCCTTAACGGGGTCTCACTCTGTGATCCTCCCACCAGCCTTATCAGCTAACCAGAATCAGTTCTCTTGAGCCCAGAGTTCTGGGCCTTACCTCTGCCACAATATAGATTTATAAATCTATTTCCATAAAGATTTGTTGAAAACATTCACTACTTCATGATGTGTCCTGATTGTTAGACGTTTTTCTTGATGTTATTTATCCTTCTGGAAGTATGCCTGTTGCCTCCTCCTGGATTTCCTGGGATTAAAATGTTCATGTTCTGTGATGCACAATGATAACCCATTGTTGAACGATCCTAATGTTCAGGGTTCTGTTTAGGCCTCCACTTCATGATGGCTACCAGAAGGCATCTTACTAACTTCTCCACCTCAGGTCCCAGTTGTCCCAGGCTTGACCCGTCATTGGCCACAACTCTAAAAAGAGTGCTGGACAAGTCTATATTTACACTTTAGGAAAGCAGATGTCTTTAAAATGCACAGAAAAGACGCTATGAGCCAGTAGTCATTAACTTGCAAAGGGAACATGGTTTGATAATATAGATTAAGAAGAAAAAGTAAATCATATGATCATAAACAAATGGAAGCATCTAAAGAAATACATGAGGCCATACTGGAAATTTTTAAAATGAAGACAGACCCATATCCAAAAAGAAATATATATAGAGAAGGACATAATTAAACATGAAATGGAAAATCTTCTAATTGTATCATTAAGGAAAAGCCCTAGCTGAGAAGAGCTATCTTTTTAAGATAACAAAAAGAGACTGTTGGAATATTTTTGGAATAAAAATATGGATGAGGAAAGGACAGATCCTCTGCTTGGAAAAGATAAGAATGTGATGATTTTGTTACAAGCTTTCATTTATGAATCATCCTTTCTATGAACTAAACTCTACCAAATTCTTGACACATATGATCTTATTTATCTAAATGATACTCTAGAAAGCAGAAATAATGACAACAATAATAATATAACATAGATAAGATAATGTATCTTATCAGAATAGTACAGTGACTTGACCAAGGTCATGCTAAATAGGAAACTAACTTGACAGAGCACATAATAAATGGCAGTAGAGGCTTGAAACCAAGTATGTCTGACTCCAAAGTTTGCCACGCTTAGCAACACCCTCCTTTAAACAAAAGACATAGAACAATTACTCAGTACTTGCTATGGCTTAAATGTGTCAGCTCCATAGCTCAGCAGCTAAGGGAGCTGGATCCCATATGGCCAAAGACAGTTTTAATCTCAGCTCCAATGGCATGATAAACATACCAGGTGCATGTGAATGTATGCTCAAAGTCCTGACAGGAAGGAGAAAAGGAGGAAAAGGGACTGTGGTGTAACTATGTCCCATGGGGGAGTGATGCTTTCTTTTCCTCTCTCTCCTACTCTGATAAGCATGTGCCCCTGCTGGCAGTAAAAGCAAAAACGATGTTGGACCTTTAAGAGGTGGTTAGGTCATGAGAATTCCTCCCCTCACAGATCAAATTATGGTCTTATAAGAGGCTTCACGCAACATTCAACTCCCTTGCCCTTTCATGTTTTATCACTATAGGGTTCCTCTGTTCCAAAGGAAGCAACACTGAGATGCCATCTTAGAAGTGAAGAGAAGAGCAGCACACACCAGACAGCAAAACCTGCCGGTGCCTTGATCATGGACTTCCCAGCCTCCAGAACTGTGAGAAAATAAATTTCTGTTTTTTATAAATTACCTAGTCCTGGGTATTGTGTTACAGCAACACAGACAGACTAACAAAATCTTATTTCTCTTTAATGTTCTCTATTAAAGAAAATTATTTTTAAATTAAAAAGGGTAGAATAAATATCAAGAGATCACTAAAGTCCAAGTTACAAAAAAAATGAATTTAGAAAACACATAATCAGGGGGCAGATGGTGGCACAATTGTAGAAGCTGATGCTCTGTGAGGCAATCCCACATGAGAAGGTACCTAGTTCAAGTCCAGAGACCTCCTTATGCTGTATACCCATATTGGGGCTGAAGGCTGGTGGTGGATTATGGTGTCAGGACTGTGGGGGTGCTGTCTTTTTCTCTCTCTTGCTCATAGAAGTCAGTTAATAAACTTTTAAAAAACCCATATAATAGAAATCTAGGCCAATATACATTTATATTATTTAGAGTTCTAAAAGAACACAAATACATGAACATAAAACTAACAGTACTGCTGTAAAAATATGCAAGAAATTCAGAGGGCTACAGGATTAAAGGATAGCAAAATATGGATATTAAGAATTTATATAAAATCTTTACAGAAGGAAAAATAGTCATCCAATTAATAAGGGGTAATAAGGAAGAGTAATTCCAAAGTAATTTCATATCTATTTTGATACGGTTACTAGACTAGAAGATGAGAGAAATAATATAGTTCCATCTTGATATTAGATCTTAAATGAAGTTTCTTAAGGTAGAAGAAAGTAGACTTGATGGCTACTTTCCAGGAAAGAAAGAAATGACATGTAAAAGAAATTAATTTATATCATATAACTCTAAAAGGCATAACCAGGACTAATGGGTAAAAGCATCAAAGGGGCACATTTTCTAAATTAGAAAACTGATTGTTAAAACTATTCAGCAAAGAAACAGGCTATATTAGGGAGAGAAAGCTCACCATTATTGAAAATGTTCACACAGAAACTGGTAACTATCCACTCACATTAAAGATTAAATTTGTTCATGTATGTAAAGTCCTTATTACTATCTGGAACACAATAACAGCTTGAACGTAATCTATAATTGTTACTATTATTATTATCATCATTATTACTTAAAATTTAAGTTGAAACCTGTCTGTAAAATCATCTGAGCTTGCGGGAACCAGCAGTTAGCATAATGGCTATGTCGCTGGACTCCCACGTAGTGGACTGTGGTTCGCGTCCCGGACCCGGTGGCTTAAAACTCACACCGGGCGCGTGTGCGTGCGTGCCCAAGATCCCGAGAGGAGAATGGAGGAGAAGGGATCGCGGCATGACCATCCTCCCTGGGGGGTGATTTCTTGCTTTCTGTCTCTATGTCTCTCTCTCTCACACGTGCCCTATAGCAAAAAAACAAACAAACAAACAAACAAAAAAAAACACCTCTCCAAAAAAAAAAAAAAATCATCTGAGCTTGCTAACTCTTAGGGATCTTTATTATTTATTTATTATTATTTATTTTATCATAAAGTGCTTGCACTTGCCAGAGAGAGATGCTGGAGGGTGGAAGAGTGAGAAATCACCAACTCTCCAGGGGGAAGATGGCCACACTAAAATCCTTTCTCCTCTGAGAGTCTCCTCTCCAGATGTTAGGCACTCATGCATATGCGCCCAGTGTGTTCTTCAATCTGCTGGGTCTGGGACTCAATGGTGTCGAACCAACTGCCTTAACCACCAGGCCACTGATCAACCCTTGACACAATTTCTGAAGTTCGTTTTTTCCCGCTGCATCCACATTTTTTTGATGATGTGTTACTATAAAGTTGTATACTATATTCTCTCTTATGATAAAAATAATCATTAGGGGCTATTTCTTGTTCTGTATGTTCTACATATTATTTATTACTTCTCTCTCCCTCTCTTTTTCCACTTTCATAATTCCTGTCAAAGGTTATTCTAACCTCTTAATCTTTGTAAAGAAATTATTTGTGGCTTTATTGATCAAGGATTTTGTTGTTTAGTTTTATCTATTTCTATTTTTAACTTTATTGATGACTTCTTTTATGTTTACTCTTTTTTCTTCTATTTCCCTGAGTTTAATGATTAGTAAATTTATTCCCCATACTTCCTTTTCTAATAAAATCATTCAAAGCAATGACTTCGTGGCTGGATGGTGGTGCAGCAGCTAACGCAATGCCTTGCAAGGCTGAATCACATGAGAAGGTTCTGGATTTGCATTTGGAGACATCCCTGAACACACTGAGCACACAGACACCTCTGATTTGGGTCTGGCTGCTGTTGGGGGTAGATCACAGCATGAGGACCCTGTTGAGGGTGCCTGTCATTCTCTCTCTCTCTTCTCTCTGCCTGTTGCTCATAGAAGAAACTTTAAAAAAATTTTTTTTTTAAGTAATAGCTTTTCCGTAGAGTACTATTCTGGCTTCATTTCACAAGTTTTAGTATACAATACACGGTGGGGGACCAGCAGTTGGCATAATGGCTATGTTGCTGGACTCCTATGTAGTCAATCGTGGTTCGAGTCCTTGACCCAGTGGCTTAAACTCACACTGGGTGTGTGTGCGTGCGTGCGTGCGTGCGTGCCCAAGATCCCTTGAGGAGAATGGAGGAGAAGGGATAGCAGCATGGCCATCTCCTTTAAAGGGTGATTTTTCGCTTTCTGTCTCTTTCGGTCTTTCTGGTAAGCACATGCGCCCTATAGCAAAAACCTCTCCAAAAAAGGAAAAATACATAATACATGCTAATTTCCCTTTTTTTCAATTTTGATTTCTACTTGAACCAAAAAGTTATTTAAAGACTTTAAAATTTTAGAGGTGGAAAAGGAATTTTTTTTCCTATCATTTTGTTGTTAGAGTTTATTTTTATTTTCAATGAAAAACAATGTGTACTGAACAGAGATTCCTTAACAGCCAAACATATGATCAATTTTTATAAATAGTTCACAAGTGTTGTAAAAAAATAAACAGTTGTCGGGAGACCAACAGTTGGCGTAATGTTTATGTCGCTAGGCTCCCATGTAGCCAAGCACAGTTTGAGTCCTGGACCTGGTCGCTTAAGCTCACGCCAGGCACATGTGCGTGCGTGCCCAAGATCTCAAGAGGAGAATGGAGAAGAGATTGCTGCGTGGCCATCCCCTGCCAGGGGGCGGGGGTGATTTCTCGCTTTCTGTCTCTCTGTCTTTCTGGTGAGCACACATGCCCTATAGCAAAAAACTCACAAAAATAAATAGTTGCTTTATTTGATTCAAAGTTCTACACTTCATTTACTTCAACTTATTAGCGGCATTATTCAAATCCTCCATATCTTTTATGTCACTGAGCTGTTAATTTTGTGACACATGAAGTCTGCGTTAAATGTGAATTACTTTCTCTTTCATTTCTAACATTTGCTACACAGTTAGCCCTTCATGCTGGTCCTAGAATTAATCACCTCTGAATATTGAGGGACTTACTATATAAGTTTTTCTTTTCTTAAAAAAAAAAACAACTTTTTATTGAGATGATAATTCAAGTACACAAAATTCACCCTTTAAAAGTGTATAATTAATAGATTTGGTATATTCAGAGTTGTGCAACTATCACCACAATCTAATTTTAGAACATTTTCATCACTCCAAAATGAAATCCCACACCCTTTAGCAGTCACTCCTTGTAACCCTCCCCCTTGCCCTAATTAACATTCTGACTCTCACAGTGCCTTTTCTGGACATTTCATATAAGTGGAATTATACAACATGTGGTCTTTCAAGACTGGCTTTTTTTACTTAGTATAATGTTTTCAAGGTTCATCCATGTAATATGGATCAGTAAGTAGTTTATTACTGTTGTTGAATAATATGGATATAACCACATTTTATTTATCTACTCATCAGTTGATGACATTCATGCTGTTTTCAGTTTTGGGCTATTATGAACAATGCTGACATGAACATATGTGTACAAGTTTTGGTGTGAACATATGTTTTCATTTCTCAGGTTGATTTATATATTTTGATGCCATGTTGTTTCATGCATAAAAGACCACCACTGAATCGTTAATATCTATTACATGAATTGTACTTGCATACACTATCAAATAACACTTTTTCCCTCATTATTTTCTTCATTTAATTTTATCTGTTGGTTTCATATCTTTTTTCCAAGTTTTATTTCTTTCATGAGACAGTATGAGAGAGAGAAGACAAGCACCTTCAACAGCATCCTATCATGCCGTGATTCCCTTTCCCCAGTCTTCTAGCTATTAGGACCTTGGATGGGAGCACGCCCAGGATGTTTTAGTTGGCTCAGGATCTGCACTGACAGCTGCTTCCAGCACTGCAGATCAGTATGCGACTGCCTGCACTCCTGAGCTAGGCCTATGCTACCCTTTCTAGCTTTTGGGCATTTGCCTGGTATATGACTTTATCCCCTTGTTTGCAAGTTTTGTCTCATTTTATTTCAGGAGTGTCCCTAAAACTATTATGTCAAGGGAAATACTTTTTAAATATATATTCTGATAGTTTTAGTATTTATTAGGGAAACTGATGTCATTCATATTTCTTTTTTTTTTCTTTTTTTGGAGAGGTTTTCGCTATAGGGCGCGTGCGCTCGCCAGACAGACAGAGACAGAGAGATAGAAAGTGAGAAATCACCCCCCAGGGGGGATGGCCATGCCGCAATCCCTTCTCCTCCGTTCTCTTCTTGGGATCTTGGGCACACACGCACACGCGCCCGGCGTGAGTTTTAAGCCACCGGGTCCGGGACGTGAACCGCGGTCGACTACGTGGGAGTCCAGCAACATAGCCATTACGCTAACTGCTGGTCCCATTCATATTTCTTGTGACAGCTAACCTATTTCCTTTTATTTGACATTAACTTTTATATTTTTCTTCTTTGTTTTTCTTCTGTTCCTATTTTCATTTTAACCTTAAAATCATCTAACTTGACAGAAATGAAACCATTTTATTAAAAAAAATGTAAATGACTTGCTATGTGGGCCCTATCTCCACTAAGGGTCATCTTGGTATTTTTGCAAGCTTGCCCTAGTAGTGGTGAAATAGGGGGAAGAGGACAGGGCTACCATATCTTAAATACATATAACAGCACTATAGCTGCTATAAATAGTCTTGCAATAAATAAATATTATGATACTATAAATAATAGTTCCATCTGTATGAGTAACTTCCATTCAAATATTTAAAGATTAGAATAAAAAATTATTTTCTTACATGCAAACTCTTAAGTTCCCATAAAATTTAAAAGGGCAGATTTAATTATATTGCAAATCCAGTGTGTGTAAGCATCACCAAAGGCTTCTTTGAGAACTTAGGTTGCCATTTAGGTGCTCAAAATATGCACAGCGGCAAAGACTCTTTGCTTGGCTAAATTTTATTCAACTTCTTCTGAGCTCTCTTTTGAACTAGGTCACATTCCTCTGCTGACAGCCCAGTTGTAGCAACAATCCTGTTAACAGTTTAGCAAAAATTTCCCTAACCCTTGATAACTGAGCACCTTGGTCTGCCTTCAGCATGATCCAATTCAGTTCATTTAGCAGGAATCTCCTACTTTTGATACCTCCTGTAAGCAACTTTCCACCCACTGACTCTTCCTCCATCCCCTACTCTAATCCTTGGTTATAAATCCCCAGCATTTTTACTATATTTGGGATTGGGCCCAGTTCTATGCTAAAGTTTCTTTCCCTACTATAACGGTTCCTGCATAAAATCTGTTTTTACCACTTTATTATCTAGTTTATTTTCTTTAACAATACTGACTTATGATAACTGCAATTATTTATATTGGATAACAACCTCCCCAACAGTCTCTGCTTTTGGTTTAGAAGGCTATAGAAATAACCTCTTTGAGGCTGAAAAAGGAAGTGAGGGTTCCCCTTTTCTGCACTCCTCTCTCCGAATTAACCTTGGAGTTTACAACAGCCTAATCTTTAACATGTAACCTACAGAGTCTGAGTTAGAAGTATTAGTTCATCAGGAAAGTCATGACATATTTTTCTATTTTTTTAATACAAAAATGCGTAACTTTCCTGATGTCCCAATAGTTAGAAATTAAGTTAGACACAGTACTTAAATGAGGTCCAGACTTAGTAGTTTGTTTAATACTATTTTTCTAAAAAGCTAATAATTTTAAAATTAACAGTATTAGTTAAAATACTTATACTATTATTATAACTGATACTATAAACCATCCATATGCATTTTGTCACTAAATCTTTTGAAAATGTGGTATTTAACAGTCAGCAATGATGGAGCTTAGACTACCACACATATCCACCATGTATATATACTAAACTTTAAATATCTTTATGTGTAGTCCTATTTACATTTACACAGAATCACTATACTTTTTTTCTTTTAAGACAGGGTCTCGCCATTTTGCAATCTTGCCTCAGTCTCCCAAGTAACTGGAACTACAGGCATGACCCAATTCACTCAGTTTACATACATAGATATCTTTATCTATCTACACATATACACACACACACACACATATTTATTATTATTTAATTTGCTATAGGGCATGTGTGCTCACCAGAGAGAAGGAGAGGGAGAGGGAGAAGAAGGAGGGAGTGAAAGAGAAAGCAAGAAAACAAACCACCAGGCCCAGGACTTGAACTACAGTCAGCCATGTGGGAGTCCAGTGCCTTAACCACCATGTCACCTGCTGGCCCTATATATATTTTTTAATCTAATAAAATTTGCTTTAGTACATCTTAAATTTTAATGTTGTTCCTGAAATGGCAAGATATTTACCATATGCTATATATAGTATCACAACTATGCTAAAATAAATCAGACTATGTATACTAATAGTATCTGTAGGTCTTTTATATTTTCATCTTAGCTTTTCAAAAATATTCTCAGGATATTCATCTTTCCACTTTAAGATAAAAATGAGAATAAAAGTAACATTTAGCAAATGTTTTTTATATGCTAGGTTGTAGGTTTATGAAATCTTTTAATCTTCACAGCAATCCTGTATTTTTTTTATAATATTCACCATGATACATCTTGAATTCCAGTATGCTTCTAAAAATTGTAAGATAATTATTCTTATGCAGAGAACAAGAACACATTAAAATATATCAGACTACGTAGAAAACACTATTTATAGGCTCTTTTAAAAGTCAAAAGTGCTTCATAATAATTTTCCCAGGATGTTGCCGAAACAAGTAAATGCTTCCATTTCCTTCATGACAGAAATAATACTTTGGCCATAGCTAGTATCTAAAATATCTAGGTTCAGCGTAATCAGATCAGTTATTTTAACTTATTTACCATTTAAATCGGATTGCCACATGGTCATTTCCATCTATTGGCAGTAAATACCTTTAAAATCAGGACAAAACAGATTTTTCCCCAGAAATTAGATAATAATTCATCTGATGTCAGTATTTCAAGATTACTCCTCAGAAAACTAAAGGACTTACTTAAGGGTAATTAAGTTACTTTTATGGTCACCTTTCTAAAGCTCGGGACACATATTTGACATAGCTCAGAGAAATCCAGTACCCAAATCTCTTTAAAAACTATAAAATTGGACCATCTGGTAGTGTGTGGCTGGATGTCACATGGATGACTTCACAGTTCCACTCTCAGAACAGATGCTTGAAAAACATGCTGGGTGTGTGTGTATGGACGTGAGTGCCCAAAATCCTGAGAGGAGTATGGAGGAGAAGGGATTGTAGCATGGTCATCCCCCATCTGGGGATTCCTCACTCTCTCTCTCTCTGTTTCTCTCTCTGGAGAGTGTATACACCTTCTAGCAAAAGCTACAACAAGGAAGAAAGAAGCTAAAAAAATTCAGTTAACATTTTGACTTCTACTCTATGTAAGAAGTTTCCCATATACTAGCTCATCTAGTTCCCTTAACAGTCCTCTAAGATAATAATAGTATTATTACTCACATTTTTAAAATAAAGGAAATGAAGTACGAAGACTTCAAGCAAAATTACACAGTATAATGTGGCAGTTAGGATCTATTTTGTTACAATGCCTCAAAAGGTTTTGAATTTACATGTTGTAAAAATTACAAACATAGAGAAGTATACAACAAAACTTACATCTTTCTCCCTTGCTTTTAAGTAAGACTTGTTATATTTTCTACACCACCACCAAATGTAAATGTATGTATACACATTAAAATGCACATGGATTGTTATCAATGGTAACACATGTGTGTGTGGGGGGGTGACCTGTCACTTTTCCTTTCCCTCCCCTCTCTCTCTTCCTATCTCTGTGGTGAGTGCATGTACTTTCCAGCAATTAAAAAAAAAGTCAATTTTCAAGCTCCAAACTACATGTCTCTATTCATGAGCAGACCTTTCCCTCCAAATTCCTACTCACTTATGACTATAGAATTTGCAAATGGACTTATCTCTGAAATGGTCTTCATATACACCTTTGTAAAAAACTAAGATTAAGTATGCTAACAATACAAAAGATACATAGCAACGATGATAGGAAAAGGTTACCTCTTCCTTAGATCTTATAAGATGAAAACAAAATGACCCACCTTCTCAGAAGTGGAGACAACTATTTAAAGATCAGGAAGACATACACAAGGTTAACAAACATGGGATACTCTTGTCCTTATATTCTACACACTGGCCAACATGATCCAATTAAAAAGTAAATCAGATCATATCACTTCCCATTCTTCCTCTGTTTAAAATCCTGAAATCAGAGCAGGCTCCTTAATGCAATCCTCAAAACTCTACCTTTTGCCTGCCTCTTCAACTCATTTTCCATTACCCTCTGCTCTAACTTACTCTGCTTAAGCCACACTTGTCTTCTTTCCATTCCTTGAACATGCTAAGCTTATTTCCACTTCAGGACTTTTGTGTCAACTATTCATTCCCTCTGCCTGGAAGGCTTGGATCACAGATCTTCCCACGGATGGCTCCTGTTTTTCATTCAGCCCTTAGCTCAAAATCCTCCTCCTCTGGCTTTCTTTGATCATTCTATAGAAAGAAATCTTACTTCCATTCTAGTCTCTGTCCCATTCCTTATTTTATTACCTTCATAGTTCTTGTCACTATCTAAAATTATTTCTTTATTGGCTGTGTGTTTATTATCAGTCTCCCTCCCAACTGGAATATAAAAACCTGAACAGTAGGGGCCTTAATGTGTTTTTGCCATTCTATCATATTCAGAGCAGAGTCTGAAACAGTAAGCCCAAATGAAGAGTTATTAAGTAAGTAAAAAGCACTGAGAAGTAATGAGCAAACTACCTTACTGTATCAGAGACAGGAGAGTAAATACTAGAAAGCACAGGGAAATAGAAAAGGATTGGTTTGGCCCTACTTTTTCCATTTTATTGGTAGTATGAGTCCAAAGAATAGAAAGTACTTGGAAGTTTAAATACATGGAAATGAATAAATTATTAAGTGTAACTGTTGACAACCTAACTAATACTAATTAAAAACAAATCTCTGGAGGATATTACTTTATATTCAGCTAATCTTTCTCCATTCAACTTTCTTTTACTTATTTTTAACAAACATAATAAATAAAAGAAGGAAAACTGATGAATAATCTATTGGTAAGATTTTTATTTTATGTCTCAAAGTAATTTCATTGCAGGTTAAACCAGAAAATTTTTACCACCTGCTTCACTTGCCAAAAAGTCAGTCACAGAAACTTTTCATGGCACTCTTTTTTTAGGAAACAGATTTCATTCATTCAGAAATTCTATGCATTCCCAATCTTTACATTCCTTGGCTATTTAAAAGTCTTCAGAAACTAAAACTGTTTGAGTAGGTACAAATACTTCAGTGTAAAATTAAAACTCAATAGTTCATACATGCTATCAACCAACTATACTCTTTATAGCTGTTTGACTATATCACCTCTTTGATATTAAACACACTATGGGCTTTATTATAAAATGTGTATCTTTTAGTAAAGGTTGTCTATTTAAGTTGAAGTTCAAACTGGGATGGGTAAATGACTTCTTCAAAACTTCAGGAAATCCAGATGACATCTAAAAGAAAATTTTTCTTCCTATTTTTTCCAGTGTGTGTGTTATAAAATAAAGCACATCATATGACAGTTTTCAGATTTGATGGTTTTGTATTTTTCATAATCAACAAATACCTTTAACTACATAAAAGGGGAGGATATCTAAGCAATGAAATCTTATTCAAATTTAATCACATAAGAGATATAATTCTTTAGACATTAAAAGAAAACCAGTATTGTAGGCTATTATGTAATTAGGGTATTTCATTAATTTTTCTAATGACTCAAGAGTCAAAGGAGACTTCGACTTAGATATTTGAAAATGTAATAAAATACAATAAACAATTTAAAGAGCAATAGCTTATGCTTTGTGGAACTACAGAATAAGAAAGGAACTACAGAATAAGAAACACTGTTTTGTTTTTTTAAATTTACCAGAGGGAGCATCTGTTCACCAACAGAGACAAAGAGAGACAGATGCACAAAGCATCCCTCATGGGGAATGGTCATGACCCCTCTCCTCGATTTCTCTCTTCCAGGATTCTGGGCATGCACACACACATACCTGGTGTATTTCTCAAGTTGCTGGGTGGGAAAACTCAAACTGTGTGGTTGACCATGTGGGATTCCACTCCCCCAACCACCAAGTCATGGGGCTGGCCTGAAATACTATTTCTTTGATAAAAATTATAAAAAGTGAAAACGTTCCACCCACGTAGACAGAAGAGTATAAAAATTCCACTCTTCCCCCTTCTTTTTTCTTTCTTTTTAAAAATTGGTTATAGCCCAAGTGTACTTGAGAAAGAGACTGTGAGGGAGAGTGAGTGAGTGAGCAAGCACCTACCTCCCAGGAGGATACCCATGCTGCAATCCCTTCTTGTCCATTCTCCTGTCAGGATTTTGGACACATGTGCACATATGCCCAGCGTATTTTTCAAGCTACCACAGTTGGCCATGTGGGAATCAGCTGCCTTAATGACCACAACACTGGCTGGCCCTTTTGATTTCCTTTTGAATTATCATGATATAAAATCTCTCAACTGTTTATCTCGAATGATAGGCACATAGAAAATAGCCGACATAGGGCCAGCAGGCGGCCCAGAGGTTAAAGCAGCTGGATCCAACTGTATGGTTCAAGTCCTGGACCTGGTGACTTTAAAAATATCCCAGGCATATGTGTGCATGTCCAAAATCCCAAGAGGAGACTAGAAGAAAAGGAACTGCAGCATGGAAATCCCCTGTAGGAGTGATTTTTCACTCTGTCTGTTTCTTTAATGAGCGTATGAGCCCTATAGCAAAACTAAATAAACAAACAAAAAAATCCAACATATCATTTGAAAATGACTTAATTTCTTGCCCCCATGAATTCATAACCCATAAATGCCAATAAACTACTGAATTAACTTTGGTACTGAATAGAGTGAGGTATGTATATTTTTAAATCAGATTAATCCGTATATCAGATATATAGTGATATTATTAAAAGATATCTAACAGAGTGACCCAGGCTTACATATTTTCACACATACTTCAACAACATATTAAAATTTCTTCCCTGAAAAATTTAAAAGAACAAAAGTTCTTGTAATAAAAACAGCTTCACACCTAACAACCCACCCTGAATAGGCAATACATATTGTGAGATCATGTTAAAGTTAACGCAATCCACATCTTGTGAATTACAGTAAATATCCTAAGAAGTTGTAGTAATGTCCAATGGAGAAAAAATATCTAAATCAACTTTTAAAAATAGATATGAAATATACATGATTTCAAACAAACTGACTGATATACCTTTGCTGAACCATCAAGCTCTTATTATCCTAAAATTACAACGTCTCCATCTGTTAATCTGACATGAACAAGCTGATAAATGAATTCAGAACAACAGTGTATACTGGCAAAACGAGAAACTTCCTGAAAACCTAGAAAAATATGTCCACAACAGATGGGTCATTTAGAAAATAAATACATCAATCTGTCAAAATGAGTACTGTTCTAATTCTCTAAATTAAAAGCAGTAGGAGCTCCACTTTCCAAGAGTCTGTGACATTAAGAAGGCCAATGAAGAAAATCCTAAAGATGCACACAAACACATCTGATACGACCTAAAGTGGCACATTGTTAGGTTTCCTGTTAAACATACTAAATTTAGGTAAAGTCCTTGCACACAAACACATCTGATACGACCTAAAGTGGCACATTGTTAGGTTTCCTGTTAAACATACTAAATTTAGGTAAAGTCCTTACCAGTTAACTTCTTCACAGGTTGGAGCCGAACACTGATAGACTGATGTGTGAGTAAGGGGGAGGATGGAAGAGAGCGAGACATGCCCTCCATAATCCGAATGTGCTGCATACCTTCACTCACTGGAAGTGGTGGAACGGCGTAGTCTGGCTCAAAAGCACAGTCGCTTTCTGTGGAGATGCCACCTGTTAAACAAAGAGGATGAAGCAAAAGAACTCATGAGAAAAGATTATGTTTTCCCTGTTAAAATAAATCTTTTGGGATGATTCAGAAGAGTATAAACTGACATTGATTTTCACTAAAAAAACTATTTTCCATACATGCATTCATTTTTACACTTATTATGACTATGTACTCAACTATGGGTCTAGTACCAAGAAATAAAAGATGGCTCCTCCTTGTAAGCAAGGGGCTCATTGCATCATGAAAGATGTAGTCATATAAGGAAACAATTACAGTACAATGCAATAAATGTTAGAATTAGAGCAGTGGTCTTCAGTTGTTTTTCCGTATAGGAAAACTGAAAGAAGATATTCACCTTCTGGACAATCCATCATGTGCTAATAGGATCACGGTAACTCTTATTTCTCATTTCCCTTCTCTAAGAAAGTAATAAAAATGAGTAAGATTGACATTATTATATGATCTTTGAATATGCTCTAATTTCTAAAAAAGAATAAGTAATGTTGACTTTCA
Source organism: Tupaia tana (assembly GCA_026018925.1). Taxonomy (NCBI): domain Eukaryota; kingdom Metazoa; phylum Chordata; class Mammalia; order Scandentia; family Tupaiidae; genus Tupaia; species Tupaia tana. The sequence continues at coordinate 54,598,720 of JAKSZU010000011.1, read as the reverse complement.
CTTCTAGTAATGGCAAATTATCTACTTCAGACCAACTTTTCCCTAAGAAAACCTAGAAATACATATTTGTGCACATGCACACATACACATATTTCTGAAGGCACTGGAGAGTTTACAGCATGATGAGCTACAAGGAAGCTTTGCATTTGGGACTTTCTACTTAGTGGCATCTAGGGGCCTAATAGGTTATTGACAGTTTTACAGAGCTGGGAAGACAAATATTGGAATCTAGGACACACCAAGGAATGAAAAGGGAATTGGTAAAGCTTCAATGCTTTCACTGAAAGCCCAAAGGGCTACACTCTAGAAGAAGGTATGAACTAAAACTAGATTGGCCCTCACAGAGACTAATGCTCAGCTCCAGATAACTCCCGCAAAATTAAATTAATGCTGGTATCTGCCAAAACAAACATAAATCTTTCCTGAGGGAAATAACATCATAGGTCTGAAATTATTTATACAATTTATCATATGTAATATCTAGCCTTTAATTAACAATAACAAAGGTAACATGAACAAAGTAAATCAGAGAGCCATATAAATTAGAAATAGTCTCACAGAGAATACAAAGTATGAAACAATAAGGTAAAGAATTTAAAGCAGTCTACTTAGCATGTTTAAGAAAATAACTATAAAATTTTAGCAGAGAACTGGTATCATAAATAAGAGCTTAATAGATGGATTTAAAGGCAGATTCAACACAGATGAAGAGAGAATTAGTAAACTGAAAGATGTATCAAAAGAAATCTTTAGAATGATGTATGAAGAGTCAAAAGAATGGAAATGGCTTTTTAGATATGATACAGTAAGCATGAGCAATGAAAGAAGAAATAGATAATCTGGATTTCACCAAAATTTAAAACTTTTTTGGGAATCAAAGGATCCTATCAAGAAAGTAAAACGGTAACTCCCAGAACAGAAGAAAATATTTGCAAACAATATATGTGATAAGAATCTAACATCAGAATACATAAAGAACTCCTCCAGTGTAACAACAAAAAGATAAATAACTCAATTTAAAAAATGGATAAGAACTTCTCTCTAGAGAAGTGCAGATGGCCAGTAAGCATATAAAAACATGCTCAACACTGATAACTGTTGGTAAGTATGTGGAGAAATAATTCTCATACACTGCTGGTGGGACTGTAAAATCAATCAGCAGCTGTGTGAAATAGTTTGGTGGTTTCTCAAAAAGTTAAACACAAAATTACCATATGGCCTAGCCATTCCACTCGTGTATACACCCAAAAGCAATGAAAACAGGTTTATGGCATATAAATTTTACCTCAATAAAAATGTATATAATTACCACCTATTCAATTTATTCAACCATAAACCTAGAATCATGGTTAATTGCTTCTCTTCCTACCACTTAGTAACAACTGCATTAACAGTTCTTCAGATTACCAGTCCAAAATGTTCTTTCAAATCTGCAATGTTCTCTCCATTTCTCCTACCACTACTTTAGTCTAGGCCACTATTATCTTTCACCCAAACTTCGGTTGGAAAAAATCTAGGATTTATTTTTCATTCTTGAATTTCAGAAATTTCCCCAGAATGTCTTAACTTTTTCCTTCTCATTATCTTCTGGGACTTTTCAATTACTATGTTACTTGTTCTTCCCTCTGTCTGGAACTCTAGTGAGATATTTAGTATTCTCCTCAATCTGTTTTCCAAGTCTCTTTTTCTCATAATAGATTTCTAACCTTTGGGATCTCATAAATAGATTTAAGGTTGACTTATGGAATTATTGTATTTTACAGGTTTACAGAGAGGTATGCTAGACTGACCAGTGATGTGGTGACTGGGGCAGCCGGATGCCACATGGTCAACTGGGCAGTTTGAGTCCTAAACCTGGTGGCTTAAGAAACACACAGGGCATGTATGTGTATGCATGCCTAAAATCTTAAAAGGAGGAGACACAGAGGAGAAGGGATTGCAACATGACTATCACCTACGTGGAGTGCTTTCTTACTTTCTCTCTCTGTGTCTTTCTCCAGCAAGCACACATGCCCTCTGGCAAATTAAAAAAAATAAAATAAAGTTATTGAAAAGGGGCCAGTGGATGGTGTAGCACTTACATTGCTGGATTCCTATATTGCTAACTGCAGTTTGAGTACCAGACACAGTGACTTCAAATATCATGTTGGGCACATGTGCGTGCATGCCAAGGTCCCAGGAGGAGAATAGAGGAGAAGGGACTGTGGCATGGCCTCTCCTCTGGGGGAGATTTCTTACTTTCCCTCTCACTATGTCTGTCCCTATTTCCATCAAGCACATGCTCCCTAAGGCAAAAACTTCTTTAAAAAGATTAAAAGCAAACAAACAAACAAAAGCATACCATTTGCGTAACTCTGTAACTGAAGAATCCTTTTATTAAAAAAAAAAAAAAAGAAAGAAAACAAAAAAACATTAGATTTGTTTTTAAAGCAATGTATTCATTACAAATACATTTGAGGGGGCCAGTGGACGATAGCAGTTAAGACACTGGATTCCCACACAGCCAACCGCAGTTCAAGTCCCAGACCCAGTGACTTGAAACTCACACAGGGCTTGTATGTCTGTGTGCCCAAAATCCCAGGAGGAGAATGGAAAAGAAGGTACTGCAGTGTGGCCATTACCCTGGGGAGTGATTTTTTTGCTTTTTCTCTCACTGTCTCTCTCTGTCTTTTCAGTGTGTGCACACGCCCTATAGCAAAAATCTCTCTCTCAAAAATAAATAAATAAAAAACATCAGATTTTTGGAAAGCCATACATCTATAAGAATAAATTTGAATTAGTGAAGCACCTTTCACTCAAAATGTTCCAGTGTTAAAAATAAGCTGATAATTTTAGAATCTAATAATAGTCCTTAAGGAATAATACTGCAATTAGTCCAGTTTGGTTGCCCTAATTTACTTTTCTGCTTAAAAACATTTTCTTCTATCTTCTTTGTCCTAAAAATTGTGCTTGAACTCATTGCAACTACAGGAAAAAAGCTTAAAAATATGTTTTAAAGAAAGTGATAAGAATTCACAGAATTTGTATATTAACTTTTATTTTTTTTACTTTTTTCTTATAATTACTTTTTTATTTCAATTTATTTATTTGCATTCATTCACTGTACATCATTACAACATATAAAATGAGATTTTTCATCCAGAGTACACTGTATATTGTCTCAATCAAGCACATCAACGAACATGTTATTGTCAGCAAATAATCTTCCATTTCTTGTTTTCTGTATGTTTTCCTCCCCCCCCCATCCTTGATTCCCTATCTCTTACCCTCTGCCATCTCCCACTCTCCTCCCACACTGTCTCTGGTATCTATGTTTGCTTTCTATACTGTTTTCCCCCCACATTTTATTGAATTTCTAAAGACCTTAATTAATCTAAATATTTTCATAGCAAACACAGCTGATATATACATTTCCATGAACACAAGTCTAACTTTACGCATCCTATAAAGTAGCACCTAGCTGGGGCTATATATCTTTACTGCAGTCATTGAATAGATATATTTTTTTTTCCTGAAAAATTTTTTTTGTAACTTAATTTACATTCTTTCCCTAAGCATCATCATAGCATACAAAATGTGATTTCCCATCCAGAATATACTGCATAGTGACTTAATCATGCATATTATAAAAAATTTTCCATTTCTAGTTCCTAGAATTATTTCCACCCCTCTTTCTGACCCTCTGTCCTTTCCCACCCTCTTCTCACACTATCTCTGGTGTCTACAATTATCTTCCATTCCTTTCCCACCCACGTTGTATTGATCACACTATTTCTTACATAATCTAACTACTTTCAATGGTAAGTTCACTCGTTACTATTAAGAAAACCAGTTTTAACTTAAATCAAAGAAATGCCAAGGAACTTTGCTTAAAGCCAGGAAACAGGTTAGGATTCTGTTCAAATGGTAGGTGCATGAACCTATCAGTCTCATGTACTTTTATCTTCTGTTCTGGTTCAATTTTCCTGATTAAATTCTGGTATATAATATTCAACTCCAGACTTGTCCCTATGATTAAGTTGGCCACTTTCTTAGTTTTTGAACTCTTATTTCCGTGTGTCTGTATTTAATTTTCCTGACACAGCACACCCTTGAGAACTTCTTGGAGATCTGGTCTGGTGCTGGTAAATTCTTTCAGGTTTTGTTTATCTGAGAATCTTCTTGCCTTTTCTTCCCACCTGAAAGATAATCTTGCCGGGTACAGTATTCTTGGCTGAAATTGCTTTTCTCTTAACACTTTGAGTATATTTTCCCATTCTTTCCTCACTCGCATTGTTTCCGATGAGAGATCTGCTGTTAGTTTGATGGGATGTCCTTTGTAGGTAACTTGATGTTTTTCTCTTGCCAATCTTAGTATCTTGTCTTTGTCTGTGGTTTTGGTCAACCTGGCTATAATGTGTCTTGGAGAAGCTCTTCTTGGGTTGAGTCTATTTGGAGTCCTTCGTATTTCTTGGGACTGGATCTTCGAATGCCTCTCTAGGTTTGGAAAGTTTTCTTGCAGGATTTCATGGAATAGATTATCAATGCCCTTATGAGTCTCTTCACCTTCTGGAATGCCAATTATCCGGATATTTGGACGTTTGATGGTATCTAGTACTTCTTGTATATTATTCTCAAATTTTTGGGCCATTTTCTCAGTCTTCATGGTAGATTTTTCTAGGCTAGCCATTTTCTCTTCTACATCTGAGATTCTATTTTCTGAATGATCTAGTCTGCTATTAATACTTTCAAGGGAGATTTTGACTTCTTGTATTATAGTCTTCATCTCTAACAGTTCCGTTTGAGTCTTTTGTAAAGTGTGTAATTTCTCTTTTAGATCTTGCAAGAATTTCCTCATCACCTGGAACTTGTCAACTACTTTCTCCTTTCTCTTTAGCAGTTCATTATTTCTCTTCTCTTCCATCTCTGTTAGCTTTGACATTATGAATGCTCTAAATTCCTTATCAGACATTTCCATGATTTTCACCAAACTGCTTGTGGATGAAGAAGAGTTACTCTTTTCCCTTGGAGGAGAGGTATTTTCTTGTTTGCCCATATTTCTTGTGATCCGGCAGTGATTTCTTGTCATTTGATGGATGGTGTGTTTCTTTCAAATTCTTGAAGTTCAGCCTGAATGTTCAGGAGCAAGCAGATAGAGGTGATCTAGAATCTCTTTGCCGTTCTGTTGTGATCGCTGGTGCAGTAGATTCAGTAGATATTGAGGAATATTTTAACCCTATTAGTATTTGGATGTTTATCTACAGTGTTCTTAGATCTGTCTAAAAACACATTAAATGGATATTGGAGTGTAGAGAGACAAGAAAAAAGAAAATGAAAAAGAGAGAAACAACAACAAAAAGAGAAAATAAAGACAAAAAATGAAAAAAAATGGTAATTACTGGTTTTTTTTTTTTAAATCACAAAATAGAAAATCTAGTTCACTGGAGCCATGTGGAACCTTCTTCTGAAGGCCTGGCCTCTTCTGCCTGGGTGGGAGGACAAGAGCGATAATTAACAAGATAAAAGGTGGAGCTGAGAGCAAGAGATAAACTTTGCCTTTTAAAAAAATGTAAAAAAGGAAAAATTACAAAAAAAAAAAAGGGAAGACAGAAGTAGGGAGAGACAGAAACAGAGACAAAGAAAAAGAGAGATAAGACTGGGAGTGTGGGGGGGCTCCCTACCGCTAGCTCGTTTGCTGGAGGCTGAATTATCAGTAGAAAATCATCATTCCCTGAAATATCTAGTTCGCTGGAGCCATGTGAAACCTTCTTCTCAAGGCCTGGCCTCTTCTGCTGCTAGCTCGTTTGCTGGAGGCTGAATTATCAGTAGAAAATCTTCATTCCCTGAAATATCTAGTTCGCTGGAGCCATGTGGAACCTTCTTCTCTTTTTCTTATAATTTCTGGTTTATATAAAATCATTGTACATCTATATAGGTACAGATTTTTTTTAAAGCATGTAAACAGTGCAAATGATAAAAGCAAGAATATAAACATATTCACCACCCTCAGCATTTAACATTACCTTATGCTGTGCACATTAGATTTTTTTTTTGAGGGGGAAATATGCTGAATTCTCAATGACATATTTTACTCTGCTGGTGTACATCATTCCATAAAATTGTTTTTCTTGGGACCAGCAGTTAGCATAATGGCTATGTTGCTGGATTCCCATGTAGATGACCGCGGTTCGCGTCCCGGACCTGGTGGCTTAAAACTCATGCTGGGTGCGTGTGCATGCGTGCCCAAGATCCCAAGAGGAGAATGGAGGAGAAGGGATTATGGCATGGCCATCCCCCCGGGGGTGATTTCTCGCTGTCTGTCTCTCTCTCTCTGTCTGGCGAGTGCACTTGCCCTATAGCAAAAAAACCTCTTAAAAAAAAAAAAAAAAAAAAGAAGGAAAAAAAATGTTTTTCTTCAGTAACTAGCCACTTCAAAATCTCAATGGTACACACCATTTACTTTATGCTCATTAAGTTTGCAGAGTGACTATAGGTCAGCTGATCTAGTTTGGGCTAGATAGGGCTGTGTTAGATGCCAGGTTTATAGTCAAGTTCAGAACTACTTTAGGACCAGTCAATGAAGGGGCAAGTAAATACATGGGGCATGTTCTTCTGATGGTGAAACACAGAGGTGGAGGAGGTCTTTTTTTCTTTTGAATTGTCAGCGGGTACACATACATATTCAAGAGAGAGGGAGGGAGAAAGCACTCTCCGCCCCCCGCCCCAGTGCAAATGGTCATACTGCAACCCCTTCTCCATCTCTCCATCCTGTACAGATTTGGGGCATGAGTGTTCACATCCCAGATGTGAGGGTAAGAGATTTCATCATACTAATCAGAACTGTTTACAATATAAAACTTAAGAATTATTTATTTCTGAAAATGTTTCATTTAGGAAAAAAAAAAAAAGAAAGAAAGAAAGGGACCAGCAGTTGGTGTAATGGCTATGTTGCTGGACTCCCATGCAATTGACTGCAGTTTGAGTCCCGGACCCAGTGGCTTAAACTCACGCCTGGTGTGTGTATGTGCGTGTCCAAGATCCCAAGCGGAGAATGGAAGAGAAGGAATTGCGGCATGGCTATCCCCCCTGAGGGGGTGATATCTCATTTTCTGTCTCTCTGTCTCTCTCTGTCTTTCTGGTGAGCGCACATGCCCTATAGCAAAAACCTCTCCAAAAAAAGTTTTTTTTTCATTTAGCATTTAGGGACCACAGGTGGCCGCAGGTAACTAACACCATGGAAAGTGAAAATGAGGATAGCAGGCCATTAGGAGGGGTCTACTGCATTATCCATTTTTGAAAAATAGCTTTTAGTTTACCATGAACGTAGAATGAATGCTTGACCATTTGCCACTATGTTACTATGTGACCAAGGCAGCCTACACAAAGTACTGTTGGGCCAGCCAAGCAATATAGGTGGATGTGCACAGCAGAACTTCCTCATCAAATGGAAGCAGTAGACTTGAGAGAAGGCTTGAGCAAATCATAAATAGCATTAGCAGGTGGCCAGATAGCCCTCATTCCTACTTCTACTACATTGCCTCTTTTCTCTTAATTTTGATGTATAATCTTATGAAGAATTCTCCATGACCATCTGACTGAGGGGGAGGAGAGAGAAGATCAGGCCTTGTTTAATGATGATTCTGCATGACGTGCAGATGACAACAGTACTACAGTCCCACCCCAGGGCAGTCCTGAAGGACAGCGGTAAAGAGAGACTCTCCCAGTGGCATGAATCTGAGCAAAGCACCTTGTTCGTTTTCTCTGTGAGGACAGATGACTATTTATACTGAGTTGTGGACAGTGTTTTAAGGTTTGACTGGATACTCAGGGACATAGTAAGGACATTTAGAAAATTGATGAAAAACAACTGGGGATGAGAAATAGAGACACCTCTTTGAAAGGACACGATGTATGAAGGGATTTATGTCCATGTGAATGCCAGCCGAAGAACAAACTACAGAGGAGTTGCTGCACCCTGTAGATAAGATGACCTGTTTGGCAATTCAGCCCATCTCTTAAGTACTCTATCCTTACCCACTGAGCTCATTGACAAAGGAATGGAGTTTCTACACAGTTCAGCAATATGAACTTCCACTCATCAACGCTAATCTGACTACAGCTGCAGAGGAGTGCTCACCCTGCAAGTAGTCCACACACACACTGGGGAGCAGGTGCGGAGACAGCGCCAGTGTACGGGCCCATTCACAGGATGATCAGCCAGTTACCTCTATGCTCATTTCTGGATTCTGGTGATTTCCCCTTCCTTCTTAATAAATCAACTATGAATTTAAAATAAATGTTATATCACTTAGCAACCATTTCCACATTTATAGTGTTAAAGTTTTCAAGTTGTCTTAGTCTGCCCCCTTGTGGGCACCAGCTCTTCAATCTTTCACTAGGAATAAATTCAACCTGCTTCTCAAACAAAACAAGTGTTTACACTGCAATAATTTTACCCCAGCCTTTACTAACAAGTTCCTTCCTCATCCTTTGTTACACGATTGTCTATGTCCTTTCATTAAGGTTTTACAAGTTTTTCAAAGAGGTTTTCTATATGACCTTTATCTCTTACCAGAGAAATTCAGATAAGAATATTTTATATGAAAATCTTTCTAGATGTTCAACAAACCTTTTATAACCTGTTACTGTCATGCTTCTGTTTCTTTTATAAATATAAATAAGCAAGGAGTGGATTCCACAAGACTTTTAGTGTTAATTAAGCCAATTATTGTAATGCCAAGTAGGATATTTAATATGTTCTGACACAAAATATGCTTGGGGCTGCATACTGCAAAAGCTTAAGATGATTCTAAATAAATTATTATGAATCACTTTGCAAATATGAACATTCATAGACAAGGAAATGGTGAAATGAATTAAGCAATGAACCATTATAAAAATTTTAGGGAATTAGACCTTAAGGATATTCCCGAGAGATGGCAATACAACACAATACTGTTAAGTGAGAGAGAACAGAAAGAATGAAATGGCATTTTAGATTTATATTGGGTTGTCGAAAAAGTCATGACATTTTTTTCTTTGTTTTTCTATGTAAAAATATGTCATGATTTTTCTGACAACCCAATATGTATATATACAATTTATACATGTATAAGCATCTTTTGTACATGCCAATATAAGCTCAGAGAAAAACATGGAGGATACGAATAGAATGTAGGTAATACTTTTAGAGGAGTAGAAAAGGATACAGTCCTAACATATCCTTCTTAAATGTCTATGTTATTTGACAGAAAGTAATATTTTTTTTTTGGGTTTTTGCCATAGGGCATGTATGCTCACAGGGAGAGACAGAGACAGAGGAAAAGTGAGAAATTACCCCCTAAGGGGATAGCCACGCTGCAATTCTTTCTCTTGCATTCTTCTCTCAGGACTTTGGGCAAATGTGCACACGTGCCCAGTATGATGTTTAAGGTGCCACATTTGGGACTTGAACATAGTTGGCCATGTGGGAATCCAGAACCTTAACCACCATGCCGCCTGCTGCCCCACCTCAATAATTTTTTTAAAATAAATGAAATGATTAAGTTTTAAAATATACAAAGTATTAGACTGACCTTGTAGCCTAATAGTTAAGAAGCTGGATCCCACATGGCCAATTTCAGTACAAATTCTAGCCCTGGCAGCTTAAGAAACATATCAGGCATGTGTGCATGCATGCCCCAAATTTTGACAGGACAAAGAAATGAAGGAGAGGGAATTGTGGCATGACACACCCCATTAGGGGGTTACCTTTTCCCTCCTCTCTAGCTCTCTGTTTCTTTCTGGAAGGTGCACGACCCCTGGCAGTTAAAAAGAATAATAAAACAAAAATATGAAGTATAACTAAAATATATAAACACATTCTGACACATCTCTAATATCCCAAGATAATAAATGATGACCAGAAGATCAATTTCAAGTTTAATATTATAAAAATAGAGTGTTATAATCAAAGAATAATAAACAAGAAGTTAGATCTCAGGAAATAGGACTAAAATAAGACATTTCAGAGAGATTTTATCATTCTTCTAAATATTATCCAACTACCAACAAATTTGTACTTTAAATATCTGGGATGGAAAGGTTCAAAGTACATGCTACCAACAACACAGTTTTGAGACTTTTGGTGTAGCTTAATATAAATCCAGAAGTAAAAATGATAATCTGACAACTGACAGAACAAGCAGATAGAAATCAGCAAGTATACAGAAGACCTGGACAATACTATCAATTAACTTGATTAGACTGATATTTATAGAACCATGCTCCTCAAATAGCATTTATACATGTGTGTGTGTGTGTGTGTGTGTGTGTATAAATATGAATTCTGTTTGGGGTGGATGGTTCTGTGTGTGTGTGTGTGTGTACATGCACATACACACATATATGTATATAATACATACATAACACACATTTTTTAAGAGCACACAGAACATTTATTAAGATGAACCATTTCCTGGGACATGAAACAAGTGTCAATAAATCTGAACTAATTCAAGTTATAGAAAGTATACTTCATGACCACAATGATACTAACTTAGAAATCAGTGAGAAAATGCCATCTGGAAAATTTCCAAATGTTTAGAAACTATATCAATATAACTTCTAAATAACACATGGGTCAAAGAAGAAATTAAAAGGGTATTTTGAACTAAATGAAAAAGATCTACAAAACAAAGTGGTACATAGAGGTAAATTTATAGCATTAAACTCCTATAGTATAAAAGAAAGTTCCCATTCAAAGATGTTTTATTTTAAAAATAGTTTAAAAAAGTATTACTATAATGTTGTGCTCTTTTTACCAATAACTTATCAAAATAAGAAGATAAGTGTAATAAAAAAGCTCCCATGAAATAGCTCTAAAAGAAGAAAATTAAACCCAAAGCATGCAAAATAAACAATAAAAAACAAAGTAAAAATCAATGAAATGGAAAACAAAAAAGCAATATACAAAATGAAGAAAAATGAAAATTAATTTGCTGAGATCTGTAAAATTGATAAATCTGTCCAGAATGATTAGGACAAAGAGAAAGAATAGGCAAATTACCAATATCAGGAATAAGACTGGTGAATCACTACAAATTCTGTAGATACTAAAACATTACTCAAGATGAAACAGATACTTTCAATATTCCTATATTTATTTTTTAAATTCAATTTCCACTTAAAAATCTTCCAGTAAGAAAAATGCTAACCTTAAGGGGCTTACAGAGAAAATGTATCAAATGTTTAAGGATGAAATAATTTTAGTTCTATACTTAATATTCTAGGAAACTGAAGAAATACCTCTCAACTTTTTTTTGAGAGATTTTTGCTATAGAACGCGTGCTCTCACTAGAAAGACAGAGAGACAAAAAGCGAGAAATCATCCCCCCAGGGGGGATGGCCATGCTGCAATCCCTTCTCCTCTATTCTCCTCTCGGGACCTTGGGCACTCACGCACATGCACCCGGAGTGAGTTTAAGCCCCCGGGTCCGGGACTCGAACTGCGGTCGACCACGTGGGAGTTCAGTGACATAGCCATTACGCTAACTGCTGGTCACAAATGCCTCTCAACTTTCAACTTATTCTTTGAGGCCAACATTACCCTACTACTAAAACCAGACAAAGCCATAAAAACAAAACAAAACAAATAAACAAAAAAAAAACCACTAAATACCCCAGATAAATATAGTTGCAAAAATAATTTAAATTCTTAACAAGTCAGATCCATCGACCACAGGCAAGACTGGCCTGTCTGTTTTTAGAAACATAGCTTCTTTACTATATGGTCCAAATGAAATAGATAATGAAAATATTAGAACCACACAATGAATTAAACTGATAAAAACTATTTTTCTAATGGTGATTGGCTGGAATAGCACTTAACTATGACTCTAATGGACTGAGGACTTATTCTAACATCTTTTCTATACAGTATTTGTTTTTCCTGGAGTTCAGAACTTTATTTTGCTTATTATTTTATATATTTATCACCAATTCAACCCTCAGACTTTCATCAGTTGCTTAAAGTTTTTCTAAAGATAATAATTGCATCAGGTTTCTAACAATCTCATTTTCCTAAACAAGGCTCTTCTGGAACTTCTAAACTTCTCTAATCTGGACTGGTAGGTAGTCCGTGTCAGTGTTTTCAGTGATATCCTAGAGGACCTTTCTCCTTTATTAACTACGATATTTCCTGTATAGAGGACTTTTCTTTTTTTCTTTTTTTATTTGACTGACTTTCTCATTTTGATAGATCACATCCTCCAAGAGATCTCAAAGAAAGGGTATAAAGTGGGCAGAACTTATGTCTTAAAACATCCTAGTTTTTCCCTTATATTTAGTCAGTAGTTTCAATGCATATGGAATTATTATTATTATTATTATTATTTTTGGAGAGGGTTTTGCTATAAGGCGTGTGAGCTCGCCAGAAAGAGACAGAGAGACAGAAAGCGAGAAATCACCCCCTGGGGGGGAATGGCCACGCCGCAATCCCTTCTCCTCCATTCTCCTCTCGGGATCTTGGACACGCACGTACACACGCCCAGTGTGAGTTTAAGCCACCGGGTTCAGGACTCGAACAGTGGCCAGCTACATGGGAGTCCAGCAACATAGCCATTATACCAAGTGCTGGTCCCCAATGCATATGGAATTCTAAGACTGAAAGTATTTGTCTTCAGAATTTTGAAAATGATGCTTTTCATTCAGTTTCCAGTGCTACTACTGAGAAGCTCAAAGTCAACTGATTGCTATTACTTTATATGTGACAAGTTTTTCTGTTTTTTGTTCCCTCGTTCTGGAAGCATGAAATATATTCTGCTTGGCATCAGGTATTTGAAATTTCACCACAATATGCCTTAGCTTGTGCCTATTTCCACCCACAGTACTGAGCCCTGTGAGCCACTCCAGTCAAGATATTCATATTCCATAGTTCAAGAAAACTATTGAAATATTTTATTATTTCCTCCCCACTTTCTCTGCTCTTTTTTAGAAAACTACTATTGTTTAAATATTGAAATTCCTGGACTGGTTCTGTCTCTTAATATTTCTTGCTACTTTTCTATAATTTTTTGTTCTACTTTGTTCTACTTTTTCAGAGATTCTTTCAATATTAGTTTCTTATACTTCTATGTAGGCTTTGATTTCTGCTATCACAATTTTGATGCCTATGAGGTTTTCTTTTTTAAAGTCATAAAATGACTTTTTTATAGTATTTCTTTCCTGTGTCGAGACTGTATTGTTTTCTCTCGTTTCTGTGAGGAAAATAAAGTTCTATTACATTCCTCTGCAAAATTTATTTTCTCTCAAAGTTCCTTTATTCTATTTATTGTAATTTCCATCCTTCTTATACTAAAGAGTTTCTTCAGATATCTAGTAATGCTTGCTTAGTCACTCATATTTAATATTATAGGACTAAAAACCTGTCTGGAAGCTTTGATACATGGAGTGATTAGCTGAGTTTTTTATTTAAGGAATCTTTGATGATTATATTTGTGTATCTTTTTTATTTTTTTTTGTCAGATTCTTCAGAAAAGATTTTTCCAAATTCCTTCCCAGACTATGAAGGCCTAAGTGCCATATTCTGAAAGCCCAGAAGGATAAAAATAGAAAGATAACTGGGGTCCACACTTCCTATTTTTAGCCTAAGAGTGCCTCAGTATGCTTGGTGTCTCCCAGTCTGGTATTTCCCTCTCCAAAGAGGACATTCTAGACTTCCGCCAAGGTTATTGGTGGTAAGTTGGGCACTTGCCCAGCTGACCGGTAAGGCAGTTTTGAGGACTCTTTGGAAACTCTATGCTTCTCGAACTGACTTGCAACCATTTCTCCCTTCACCTCCATTTCTTCTTCTTCTTCTTCTTTTTTATTTAGAGGTGTTTGCCTTAGGGTGTGTGCACTTATGAGAGACAGAGACAGAAAGAGAGAGACAATGAGAAGAATCATTGTGAGAAATCACTCCCCAGGGGGATGGTCACACTACAATCCCTTTTCCTCTATTCTTCTCCTGGGATCTTGGGCATGGATGCACACGTGCCTGGCATGATTTTTAAGCCACCAGGCCCAGGACTTGAACTGCAGTCGGCCATGTGGGAGTCCAGCAACATAAATGCTACGTTATCTGTTGGTCTCTCCCTTCACCTCCATTTCTATGTGCTATCATTCTTGAGCTTTTGTAAGTCTCTGGAGGGTAAATTAGAATGTTTGATTGATTTTCCTTGCTACTGAGTTTAGAGTTCAGTTTTTAATAATTCATATTCTCTCCAGTTTCTAAAATTATGTTGATATTGTCTCTTCTCCAGTTCTGCCTTACTGTATTTCAGTAAGTTTTGGGAAGGAACAAAAGTACATAGTCCTTACATCTCTTACTCCTGTTTCTCATTCATTACATCTTATTACAGATGGCTTTCTATGCTTTATTCCTGTCTTCTGAACAAGCAACATCTCTAAGAAGGTAAAATACATGTATTTCCTATCAATTAACTCTGATAATGATTAATATCCTGGTGCCTTACAATTGCTAGTAGGTAGTTCTAGATCATGGAACTGTTTTTGTTGTTAGAAGTTTGGCTATTGTTACTGAAATACAATTACGTTCATTAATTAAAAAAATTTTTTTTGAAAGAGAGGTTTTTGCTACAGGGTATGTGTGCTTGCTGGAAAGACAGAGACGAACAAAGAGACAGAAAGTGAGAAATCACTGGGGACCAGCAGGTGGTATGGTGGTTAGGGTACTGGACACTCCCACATGGCTGACCACGGTTCAAGTCCTGGACCTGGTGGCTTGGTTTCTTTCTCTCTCTCTCTCACTTTCTGGACGAATTAAAATAAATGAATGAATAAATAAATAATTATTTAAAAAAAAAGGAAGTAAGAAGTCACCCCACCCCACCCCCCCCAGGGGAGGATGGCTAACGCCACAATCCCTTCTCCTCCATTCATCTCTCAGGACCTTGGGCACGCATGCACATGCACCCGGTGTGAGTTTAAGTCACTGGGTTGAGGACTTGAATCACGGTCTACTACGAGGGAGTCCAGTGACATAACCATTAAGTAATCTGCTGGTCCCAACTAAAAGAAAATATTTTAAATGACAAAGATTAGAGGGAGTAAGTAAGATAAATAGTTTCACACACTGGGCTGGGCCTATAGCCTAGTGGTTAAGAGAGCTGGATCCCATATGGCCAACTGCAGTTCAAATCCTAATCGTAGCAGTTTGAAAAACATGTGAGGCATATGTGTATGTGCCCCAAATCCCAACAAGATGAAGAAGTAGAGGAGGAGGGATTCAGTGTAATTATGCCCCATCATGGGGTGCCTTCTCCCACTCCCTCTGGCAAATGCACACAGCCTTTGAGAATTTAAAAATTTTTAAGATTTTTAAACATAATTTCACACATCTATATCTGTGACATTTAATAAAAATTAAGACATTTACTACTAATTACTATAATTTTTGTACTAATTTGCACACATTTTCTTTTTAGAGCTTTAAAAATACATAACTTCATTTTCTTTTTTCTTTTTGTAAGATTTCTGCCATAGGTTATGCTCACTCCCCAGAGAAAGTAAGTCACTCTCCAGGGGGATGGCCAGACTGCAATCCCTTCTCCATTCTCCTCATGGGATTTTAGGCATACACACACACACACACACACACACACACACACGTACTTGCTGTGATTTTCAAGCTGCTGGGTTTGGGACTCAAACTGGTAGACATATGGGAATCCAGTGCTTTAACCACCTTGCCATCTGCTGGCCCCAGTTTCTTTTTTTATATCAAATTATGTTTATGAG
The DNA here is from genome assembly GCA_026018925.1 of Tupaia tana. Lineage (NCBI taxonomy): Eukaryota > Metazoa > Chordata > Mammalia > Scandentia > Tupaiidae > Tupaia > Tupaia tana. Next base: position 54,582,964 of record JAKSZU010000011.1, on the reverse strand, counting down.
AAAGAGAAGAGTGAAAAAGTAGATAAATTCCTGACTTTCATAATACATGAGTATTATTTAAGAATGATTAATGATTAAGTATATTATTCTTCTTTTTATTCTGCAACAAACTAGCTATAAATTTTGGGAAATGCAAAATGGGAGAAAAAGAGAATAGGATTATGGAATAAATGAACCTGGGGCTTTTATAGGATTAAAATACTACACACTTTAAATCTAAGCTTTATTTTAGTTATTAAAGATTCTCTGAAAACCAAAGTCAGTAAATAATTGCCTGAAATTTGGGACCAGCAGTTAGCGCAATGGCTATGTCACTGGACTCCCACGTAGTCGACCGCGGTTCGAGTCCCGGACCCGGCGGCTTAAACTCACGCCGGGCGCATGTGCGTGCGTGCCCAAGATCCCGAGAGGAGAATGGAGGAGAAGGGATTGCAGCGTGGCCATCCCCCCTGGGGGGTGATTTCCTGCTTTCTATCTCTCTGTGTCTCTGTCTGTCTGGCGAGCGCACGCGCCCTATAGCAAAAACCTCTCCAAAAAAAGAAAAAAAAAAAATTGCCTGAAATTTTGTAATATATTTGTCTGAGTCTGAGTTCCAAATCATATTCTCTTAGCGATCAATTAATTCCTTTAATATGTTTATTTAGTGACTACTATATATTCTTGGCACTAACAATTCAGCAGTGAACAAAACAGACAAAAATCTCTGTTATCATAGATTGTTCATATTAGTTTTGAACAGAGAAAATAAATAAAGTAAATATAAAGGTGACAAGTACTATGAAAAAAAATGTGGTAATAGTGGTCATTCAAATTTTTAAAGATTTAATTTTATTTATTCATTCATTTATTTTAATTTGACCATAGAGAGACATATACAGAGAGAGAGAGGGAAAGTGAGAAAGCAAGCCACCAGGTCCAGGACTTGAACCAGGGTCAGCCATGTGAGAGTGTCCAGTGCCTTAATCATCATGCCACCTACTGGTCCCCCCCCAAATTATTTAATTTTATTTATTATCATCATTTTTTAATTTGACCAGAGAGAGAGGGAATGTAAGAAAGCAAACTACCAGGTCTGGGACTTGAACCCAGTTTGTAAGGTAGGAGTCCAGCACCTCAACCACCATTCCACCTTCCAGCCCCAAATTTTAAGTTAGTTATCTAAAAATTTCACTGATTTAGAATGTTTTGTTTTGTTTCTTCCTGTATGAAAGGGAGAGAGAGAGAAATAGCGACAGAGAGAGAGACAAAAACAGCTATTTTTGACAGGGTTGGCTGTGTCATCACAATCCTTCAGTCCCAACTTCGCAATTACACAAGATTACAGATGTGCCTAGTATGTTCAGGTTGGTCCCGGAACTGAACATGAGCCTCCAATGTGGCTTCAAACCTCCCAACTTGTGGAGCTATCTATGCATCGCTGTGGCTGTGCCCAGAATGTTTTTAGGCTAATGTGAAGTCACTTCAAAAAGTTAATCAAAAACCTATGATAATACATTTTAAATAGGAAAAGAAAACAAGTAGGAGGATCCTAAAATAATACAGCAATTATAAGCAAAAACTACTTCTTCTGGAGACAGCCCAGACAACAAACACTGTATAGATGAAATCAAAACAGTGAGTCATGATACTCCAACAAATGTTATTGTTGAAATTTTACTTTCAGTTACATTCCAAAAGTGATATCCAGACACCTACCATAATGCTCTAAAATTACTTAAACCGTAACACCATTTTTTAAAATGACATGAGGTCCAGCTCACTGGTGCAGGCAGTAAAGTGCTGCTGCACAACATCTGGGCTATATGAGAAGGCCCAGGTTCAGATCCCAGGTCAACCTGAACACATAGGGTGTATCTATGAACATACTGGATGGAAGGCTTGGGAGAAACTGCAGCATGGCAAGATCTTGTCAAGGTTATCTTTCTACCTGTGTCTCTCATAAAAGTTTATTTTAAAAATCAGCAGGAGAGCACTTTTTAAATGATCATATCTTAAATAAATTATATCACATAGAACTTTTAAATAATATTACTTGGGACCAGCAGTTAGCGTAATGACTGTGTCGCTGGACTCCCATGTAGTCAACCACGGTTCACGTCCCGGACCTGATGGCTTAAAACTCACGCCAGGCGCATGTGTGTGCGTGCCCAAGATCCCGAGAGGAGAATGGAGGAGAAGGGATTGCGGTGTGGCCATCCCCCCGGGGGGTGATTTCTTGCTTTCTGTCTCTCTGTCTCTGTCTGTCTGGCGAGCGCACGCGTCCTGTAGCAAAAAACAAAACAAAAAACCTCTCCAAAAAAAAAAAAAATATTACTTAAAAGCTAAACAACAATCAAGAATATCTAAACTAGACCCAGCAAAAATTCTAGTCCTCATAATAGGTACTGGAACAGAATATCTGACATTTCTATTAAGTTTAACAATGTATTTGGTAAAATGAAAAGCTATTTGCTGATGATAATGTATATAGTAATATCTTTGTTTTAACTGATATGCATGGTATTCATGCTACTTAAAAAGGTACTGTACACTATAAAGATATATATGATTAAATGTAAATTAAAATAAAATAATGTACTTGGTAAAAATTTACCTTGCCCAGAGCGGCTTTGACGAGAGTCTACACTTGACTGTCTTCGATCCGGTGGTTCCTCGCTCCCTCCATCTGTATAAAATGAAAAAGAGCACAAGCAAATGAATAATGAAACTGATACAATATTTTCTCTGATGCCATCTACACCTTAAAACAACTACACCTATCATTTGTTTTCATTTATTATAATGCAGTTCATTAAAATATTTGAGGATTTTTTTCTATACAAACCATACTTCTTTGCCTTGTTCATTTTTTCAAACATTTGGTGCATCTGAAATAATTCCAAATAAGGTCCATACAGGATATGACATTTGGTTTTATATCTTTCTTTCTTCCATGACAGAGACACACATACAGAGGCAGGCATCTCTAGGAGGTACCCACACCATGATCCACCCCAGCTTTAGCCAGTCCAGGTGATAGGCGCATAGCCCTGCATGTTCAGGGAGCCCTGGAACGTGAAGCCAGGACCTTCTGATGTGGGCCCAGTTGTGTCACCACTATGCCACCACCTGGCCCCCTTACTCTTATTCTTATGGGGATGACTTACACTCCCCTATAAAAGTTTTTAAAAAGGTGTTTTCCCTTCCTTCACATATATGCACTCTACTTTACATATAATGAAACAATGTTATCAACTTCTTAGTTCTTCACAGAATTCCAGTTTAGAAGCCCTGATTTAAAGCAATGTCTACATGTATCACAGCTGTTTATTTGTCTAAAGTATATACAATAATTCCTAGGACTGTATGTTTTACTATAATAAAAATAACATTTATATGTTTTGTAAGAGATAAAAATCAATAAGCCTGTAAAAGAAGTGAGAGGAGAAATGTCAAATCTTGGGTTTGTTTTCTGATAATTTTAAAAAGTGTACATTAAAAAAATCCATTATTATATACATTTTCATTTTTAAAGATATAAGCAGTAGAGTACATTCCTTCATGCAAGTTAAAAAAGCTGTAATTTTGAATTTATATAAATAATTCCCTTAGTTTTTCTTTTTTTAAAGAATCATTTATTTAATTTTATTTATCATTATTCTTAATTTGAATACAGAGAGGGAAAGTGAGAAAGCAAGATACCAGTCTGGGACTCGAATGGTAGTTGGCCATGTGGGAGTCTGGCACCTTAACCGCTATGCCACCTGCCGGCCCCAACCAATTCTCTAAGTTTTATTATACAGAAACAGAAAAATTAGTCATCCTATGTAAGTCTATCAAAATAGCCACAGTGAAATAGAAATCAATATATTGAAAATATAAGACAAAAAAATTAGACTAAACTAAGTTAAAGATTTAACATAATGGTTGACAGGCCTATTAATTTGTTATCTATCACTTTTGTTGAATTCAAAGTGTATGAGGATATCAATAATTTTCCTTATTCTTTCTTTTATACAATACTTGCCTTATTTTTAACTTGGTAGGAAAAAGCAGTATAGTAGCTGCAAGCAGATTTAACAAGGAATACTCTTACTCATCTATATACGCTGCTATTTATTATTTGTCACAGCGCTCTGTATTAACATTCATTGCTTTTTAAACACAAGGCCCCTTTTAAAATTATTATTAATATGAAGTTTTTCTTTAAGTATACTTAATATATGTATGCCTGAACAATAACTAAAACCATGTGCCTGTGTGTATACACACATATGTATATATACACATATGTACATATATACACATATGTATATACATCAAGTACTTTTTTTTTGCTACAGAGTATGTGTGCTCACCAGAGAGACAGAGAAAGAGAAGATGAGAAATCACCCTCCAGGGGGATGGCCACATTGCAATCCCTTCCCCTTCATTTTCTTCTTGGGATCCTGGACATGCATGTACACACACCAGCATGAGTGTGAAGCTGCTGGATCCGGGACTCAAATCATGGTCAGCCATGTGTGAGGCCAGTACCTTAACCACTACGCCACCTGCCAGCGCCTATGTCAAGTACTATTTTGTAGAGAGCTGTTAAGTACTGGGCACTAGCAGGTGGCATGGTAGTTAAGGTGTTGGACACTCTCATGGCTTACAGTAGTCCTGAATCTGGTAGCTTGCTTTCTCAGTTTCGCTCTCTGTCTCTTTCTCTCTTTGTTGAGTGTACATGCCCCATAGCAAATTTTTAAAATAAAAATAATAATAAAATTTAAAAAAACTAGTAAGTGCTGAAGAATTTGTCAAATGATTTTTTAAAATGACAAAATAAAATAGTAAATAAATTGGCAGAAAATATTCATATCTGAGTCCAGTGTGACCACAACAATTTAACAAAATGCTCCACTAATTTAACTAGTCAGAATCATAAAATTACTTATCACATAGAAAGATATTCTAAGTAATAGACATATTTTTTGTCCTACCTATGCAAATACTTTAAAAATACAAATTGACTTAACTATTATTTTGGTTCTGCTGTTACTATGCAAGTTACTACATATAAACAAAAATACACTTAGCTATGCTCATAAAATAAGATACTTTTTTTTTTTTTTTTTTTTTTTTTTTTGCTATAGGGCATGTGCACTCACCAGAGAGACAGAAAGTGAGAAATCTTCCCTCCCCCCCAGGGAGCACAGACACACAGCAATCCCTTTCCTCCATTTTTCTCATGGGATGTTGGGTATGCATGCACATACACCTAGTGTGAGCTTTAAGAATAAGATGCTATTTTAAATACACAATTAAAAAATTTTCTTTTGTGACCAGCAGTTGGTGAAATGGTTATATTTCTGGACTCCCATGTAGTCTACAGTTTGAGTCCCGGACCAGGTGATTTAAAACGCACACGGGGCACAGGTGCGTGCATGCCCAAGATCCTAACAAGAGAATGAAGAAAGGATTGAGGCATGGCCATCTCCCCTGGGGGGTGATTTCTCACTTTCTGTCTCTCTGTCTCTCCAACGAGCACACATGCCCTATTAGCAAAAATCTCTAAAAAGAAATTTTTTTCTTTTGACATAATAGGAAAAAATTAAATTTTATCATCATTATTATGTACAATACAAAGTATATATATTAATATATAATACAAAAATCTACTTATGCATTATTATCTCTAAATAAGTAGTCTGACTGTTGAAATTAAAGTGTAAATTAATTAATTTAGTTCCTTTTATTTAAAGGAAATGTGTACGTTTATAATCCTTAACTGTACTTCAAATTCTAAGTAATTTCATAGGTCATAGGGACTTTTTATAAGACTCAGTATTTTAACTAGGCCAACTCCAACCTAATTTTTAGGTTTTTAAGCCCTCTAGGAATTCTTTCACCTATGTTGTGAATTAATATTTAGTATGTCTAAAATCTAGAAGTGCTTTCTACTTTTCAATATGAATAGAGAGAGGAAAAGGCAGCAACAAATAACTATCAGCCATCTATTATTGACTACTATGTCCAGGTATTTTATATAGTTATAAAAGCTCTTGTAAGTAAAGAGCTATTTCACAAATGACACTGAAACAGTATAACTAACTGGACTTAAGTGACAAAAGGTAAAACTGGATTGTAACCCAAGGCAGTCTGACTCAATAAAGTTTCCTAATAGCAGCTTCTAACCAAAATTATTAAATATTTATAGACCTTAATTTGTTATCATGTTCCCATTTCATTCTCTTCTCATATAAATTGTGTTGAAAGAGCACTATTCAATAACTACAGCAATTCCTCCTTTACAGAATAAAGGTTTTATATTAAAATAGGTTACAAAAATAAATCCAATCTTGTTATTTGTTTCCATACAACAGCAAAAGACATTCTCTAGAGAAAAACAACTTCCCACAAAGCAAAGTTTGGTCAGTGTCTCAGTCTCTTTTGCTGTATATTATGTATATACAACACCTACATATTTATATATAACCCCATCATGCATTTTCCCCCACTTCTCTGTGAAATCTATCACTGCAAACTTAGGTGTATATTGGCACTTAATGACTGAGTTTGTTACTACAACTAGGTCATTAAGCGAATTGGTCTATAAGAGAGGAGCTTACAGGTGATGTCTTGTGGTGTGTCGTGGCGCCATAGGGTATGTATTTTTCAGTAGATGTCACAGGATACTACATTAGAATAATGTAATTCTATCCATACAAAAAGCATACATTAGGGACCAACAGTTGGCATAATGGGTATGTCACTGGACTCTTAGGTAGTTGGCCACGGTTCAAGTCCCAGACTTAGTGGCTTAAACTCACACCAGGTGTGTGTGTGTGCATGCGTGTCCAAGATCCTGAGAGGAGAATAGAGGAGAAGGGATTGAGGCATGGCCATAGCCCCCTGGGAGATGATTTCTTGCTTTCTGTCTCTCTGTCTCTGTCTTTCTGGCAAGTGCACACACCCTATAGCAAAAACATCCCCCCTCCCCCCCAAAAAAAGCTTACATTAAATAAGTGACAGAAGTAACAAGATATACCACAACACAATAATACAGGCCCCAGCATAATTGTTTTCATTTCTTCTGACTACTACTATGGGTACAGAATAAAGTATAAATTTATAAGCTAAGTATGTAGTCTTGCAAGATTGTAAATGCTTTGTGTAGTGAATATTAACCAAGTGCAAGAACAAGACAAAAACTAAGAAAGGGGCTTCCTGAAGCTCTCAAAACTGCAAAAATGGAATTTCAGGCCCTGGAGAACTAGTGGTAAGTGCAAACAGTAGTTAAACAGGTAGGTTGTTAAGTGAGGAGTAGATGCATCTGCTTTACAATGAATCAAAGAAAAATGCTGCCCTAACCAGTAAAGAAATGAGAAAAGCTAGCTTTTTCTAAATGCTTACAATGTGAAAACAAGGTCCATTTTCTATATTTTAGAAAAAAGGTCAATGCTCATTACACTGATATAAAAATTACTCTTGCCCAATCAACTCTTGAGATGGAAATCACCTGTGGTCAGATACATGTTAAACATATGTGAAATAGAAATTACACCATAAAAACAAACAAAAACAAAAACAAGAACACTGATTTAACTGTTTAATAGATCCAGTGCCAAGAAATACAAAGGACCCCAAATAGAATCAACCCAAGAAGATCTTCTCCAAGACACATTGACCAAATTGTGGTCAATTTGGTCAAAGTCAGATCGACCAAAACCACAAAGACAACATACTAAGATTGGCAAGAGAGAAACATCAAGTTACTTACAAAGGATAGATATCCCATCAGGCTAACAGCAGATCTCTCATGGGAAACCATGCGAGAAAGGAAAAAAATGGGAAAATATATTCAAAGTGTTGAGTGAAAAACAATTCCAACCAAGAATACTATACCTAGCAAGATTATCCTTCATATGAGAAGAGAAGACAAGAACATTCGCAGATAAACAAAACCTGAAAGAATTTACCGACACTAGACCAGTTCTCCAAGAAGTTCTGAAGGGAGTGCTATATCAAGAAAACTAGTCAGATACACAGAAATGAGTTCAAAAACAACTAAGAAAATGGCCAGCTTAATTGTAGGGGCAAGTCCAGAGTTGAATGTTATCTTCCAGAATTTAAACAGAAAGATCAGACCACAACAGAAGATAGATTAAATATATGAGACTGAACTGGTGAAATAGAATTTTATGACTTTTGACTAAAACAATACCGATCTTCTATGCTTTGTTTTCCCGAGTTAAGGATTTTTGTCTTCTCTTGAGTTGTTGACAGGTCTATGTACCTACTATTTGAACAGAATCCTAATCTGTTTCATGTCTTTAAGTTTTAAGCAAAGTTGTCTTAAAATTTTTAATTTTGATTTATTAAAGCTAAAATTGCCTTTCTTGAAATTAATAAATATATTAAAAAACACCTATTTAATGACCACAGAAAGCTATATAGCCTTGGCTAAATACTACTTTAAAGTATATTCATTCTACTCACAGAGTTTCATGCTTAAAGTCAAATATGCATTCACAGATATGTATATATCAGCTGAATTTGCTATTGAAAGTAGTTAGATTCATTAAGATATTTTGTGAAGCAATAAAATGTGTGTGGGGGGAAGGAATGGAAAGCAACTGTAGATACCAGGGTCAGTGTGGGAGGAGGGTGGGAAATGGCAGAGGGTGAGAAATAGGGGGAAAATATATATATGAAACAAGGAATGGAAAATTATTTGTTGATGATAACATGTATGATTAAGCCACTATATGGTGTATTCTGAATGGGAAATTGCATTTTATATGCTGTGATAAAGTTAAATGAATGAATGTAAAATTAAAAAAAAAAAAAAGGAATTTACCCAACATGAAACACACATCAGACCAGACCACTTGAGAAAACTATACACGTTATCATTAACAGGTAATAAACCATTTGAGTCTGTCTGTCTTTTAAACTCATTGCAGTAACTCTGCTGAAATACTGACACATTAGTAAAAACTTTTCTTAAACAAACAACAACAAAAAACTCTCAGTCAGAACAACAATTGCACATCCATATCTATTTCAGCATTATTTACAATTGCTAAAACATGGAGTCAGTCCAAACGTTCAAAAATAGATGACTGGACTGAAAAATGTGTGGTAGTACTCTGTGGAAAACTACTCAGCCATAGAAAAGAACATCTGATACAAAGTGGACAACTATGAAAGACCTAATGCTAAGCGAATCAAGACAGACTATGAAAGACTGTGTGTCCCCATTCAGTATATACTAAATGTCTGCACTCTATAGCAGAAACTGAAAGTTTGGAAGGTATAGTAACAGGGAAGGCAACTGTAGATACTAGAGATAGTAAGGATAGGGGTAATATGGGGCAAGTAATAGAGGGAAGAAGGGAGAGAAACAGGGGAAGAAAAAAAAAACTATGTTAAATTCACAAAAAAAGTAAAAAGCTATTTGCTGATAAAAAAAAAGAACAAAAATAGTGAGAAATGCTATTCAAATCAAAATTTAAGGTGGTCATTTAAACTAGTTTTAGATACAGTTGTTCTCAACCCAGCTTCACACTAGAATCCCCTGGATAGCTTGAAAGAGTAACAAAGGTAAACCATACCATAGAATAATCAAATCCAGATCTCTGAAAGTGGGTATGGGCATCAGCATCTTTATTTTTTTCCCTTTTGTTTTATTTACATTTTGTCACTGTATATTGTTTTGTTGTTGTTTTCCAGACAGGTTTTTGCTATAGGGCATGTGCGCTCACCAGAAAGAGAGAGAGAGAGAGAGAGAGAGAGAGAGAGAGAGAGAGAGAGAGAGAGAGAGAGAGAGAAATATCCCCCCCCCCCCCCGAGGATGGCCATGCCTACTTCCAAATATTATCACATTGTGAATTAGATTTCAACACGTAAATCTGAGATGGGACAAAACATTCAGTTTCCAACAGCCCTACTTCCATTCTTGTCTCCTTTATTCTTATATCCAAATGCCAACTGACTGTCAGAACTATAAAAAAATCCAAATCTGACCATTTTTAATATCCAATTTAAGAAAACACTATCACTTTACTAGATAAAGTCCAAGTTCCTTAACACAGCAAATAATACATATCAGAATCAAATTTCTATTTATCTTTTCATCTTCATTTCCCATCTACTCATATCTTAATCTTCATATGCCAACACCAGCATGCTTTTAATTTCCAAACATAACATGCTAACTTGCTCCCGCACCTCTGTTGTTGTCATCTTTACCTAGAATGTTCTTCCTGAATTATCCTTTAAGACTCAGTGCAAATGTCCCTACTCTAGGAAGCCTTTTCTGAACTGCCAATTAACAAGCTTAGGTGACCTTCCTGGGGGCTCCAATGATAGTCCGTACTTTCCACTTCAAGGGATTTATCATGCCTCTCTGTAATCGCTTCCTGAAGAGTCTGTTTCTCATCTTTCCCTCCCCAACTAAATCATATGCTCCATGAAGACAGAAGCCATGTCTATCATGGTCAATGTTATATTTGCAGACAAAAGTTCAAAAATAGAGACAGAACTTGTAAGTACTTATTAATGAATAAATAAGTTTTTAAATTAAAATTTGAAGGACACCTTCATCAGCTAAAAATATAGACATGTTTCATGGGGCAGAAATGGGGTAAGAAAAATAAAACCTAGTCCAGTAAGTCTTTATGTTTATAGATATGTGCCCCAAACTATACTTCCTCTACAACACCTAATGAAAAATTAAAAGTTCTAAAACCAAAGGAATTAAAATTTGCTGGATATCCTGAATTAATGATAAAATGATCACATTTATAATCTTTGGTCTGCAAGCAGTTTAACAAAACCAATCACCAATTTAAAGTCTTCACCAGAGACTAAGAATTGCTTTGTCTTCTGATGCAGATCTGATTTGTTCTCAACAAATACTGAGTACAGAAAAGTTCCCATACACCTAAGAGAATACTGATGTCTTATAGCCATGTTAACAAGATACCACCAGTACCCCTTAATAAATCAATGATAATTCGCCTCAATGATCACATTTCCTGAACGTTGGCCAATTAGTGACAGACTCACTCCAGTGATCAAGCTCACACAGCAAAGCATCAACTGATCACTAAACATTCCAACATCTACAAATCTGCCAATTCCTGAACTCCCTATTTTTCAAAAAGCCTAGAGAGACAGACATGTCAGACAGGCAGATGACTGATAGATAATACACAGATATAGAAACATACATACCTATGTACATACCTATGTAAGCTACCTGTTTTGCTCAAAGAAACTTCCCAATAAATATTTCTTATCCTTGAAGTAATAATAAATTTTGCTTTTGTTGACAAATAATGAGTGGCCCCTTTCTTGAACATGTGCCTCCTGGACATTTTAACACTTTAGCATTACAACTTTTCTTTGAAGGAAACAACGTCAATAATATTGCACCACTGCATGTGTGAAACAAGTCACAAGGTGTGTGACAGTATACAGAAATTGGGAGAGCACACATCAGCAAGATTATATAACAGGACTTTCTGGTACTCATCCCCTTGCGGAAACATCTATTTGAACAACTATCCGTGTACAAAAAAAACCTTCACAAAAGCTGAGGAATTCAAGTAAGAGATTACAACACCTAAGTATAGCAAAGAAATAAAAAAATATGCCCTTAAAAGGGTAGGAAGAATAATTTCACATTATCCACAATACCTGTCCCCACCAAGCCAAGACAGCACAGACTACTGATGTGAGATGAGAGTGAAATCAGCATTCAACTTTGCCTCAGAGCCTAGCATAAGCTTACCTCACAGAAACCTGATGCTAGGGTAGCCTGCACGACTTCAGGCCTGCCTCAAGCTAGCCATGCCTGGCCCAGCATCTCCATGACCCACACTGGCCCCCACAAACCCAGAACCCAAGCCCATCTGAGGTTACAGACTGTTTCCAGCACCACGGCAGCCCTCCCATGCAGACTGTCCAGCTCCCATGGACCCAGGCTTCAGACCTGTCACAGTGTCAGGCCAGCCCCCGCTAGCCCGGACTACAGGCCAGCACACGTGAACTTAGCTTCTATGCCTACTCCAGCACCGGGCAAGCTCCCATGTACAGGCCAGCACACGTGAACTTAGCTTCTATGCCTACCCCAGCACCGGGCAAGCTCCCATGTACAGGCCAGCACACGTGAACTTAGCTTCTATGCCTACTCCAGCACCGGGCAAGCTCCCATGTACAGGCCAGCACACGTGAACTTAGCTTCTATGCCTACTCCAGCACCGGGCAAGCTCCCATGTACAGGCCAGCACACGTGAACTTAGCTTCTATGCCTACCCCAGCACCGGGCAAGCTCCCATGACTTCAGACTCCAGGCTGACCTCAGCACTCCTAGGCTCCAGATCTTTTCCATCACTAGAATGATCCCAGTAGCCTTACACACTAAGGCTCTATGGGTGTTCCACTGCCCAAATAGCCCCAGCAGTCCGATGTTCTAAGTACTCAGACTCCAGAGCAGCCAGTCTCCAGTCTGGCCTCAGTACCAGGCTAGTCCCCAAAGCCCAAGTTTGAAGTTCCCTTTGCAAGGCCAGCACCTACAACCCCAGGTTTCAGCCAATCCAAGTCTAGGCATATCCCAGTAGGCCCACGTGCTAATCCATCACAGCACCAGGCCCAACCAACACAGTCTGAGGTTCAAGGCTTGTCTCAGCACTAGTCTGTACAATATGCCAGGCTTCAGGCAGGCTTATACTGGCCTGTGCAGACACAAGCTCCAGGCTTGCTCCCTGTGGATCAAGGATCCAGGCTGATGTGGACCCATGTTTCAGGCCTGTCTAAGAGGATCTAGTTAATGTGGACCCAAGCTCTGACCCATCTCAGGGGACCCAAGTTCCAAGTCAGCCCCATGAACCTAGGCACCAGACTGACCTAAACGAGGATTTCAGAGGCAAGCCCACCCAAAAAGCCTGCCCAGAGTCTCTGGATGAGTTAAACAGTAGAGGATCTACCCTGCCAAAGCCAGTGTATAAACATTGAAAAGGATCTACTTCTTCAAATGCTTTGATAACAATAGAAGACCACAGGCCAGCAGATGGTGAGGTAAAAGCACTGGATACCACATGGTTGACTCCATGGTTCTAGTCCTGGACCCAATGGCTTGAAAATCACTCTGGGCATATGTATGTGCATGCCCAAAATTCCAAGAGGACAGGAATTGTGACATGGCATCCTCCCCTGAGAGGGTGAATTTTCACTTTCCCTCTCTCTCTTTCCTTCTTCCTCCCTTTGCCCTTCCCTTCCTCCTTGTCTTCCCTTTCTCTGTCTCTCTAGTGAGCACACATGCCCTATGTCAAAAATCTAAAATAAACAAATGAAATGCAAGACCACAAGGACCTTGAGTAATTAGGGACATGTAACACCACCAGAAGAACAAAACAAAAAATAACAGGCCAGGGGCCAACAGATGGCATAGCAGTTATGTCACTGGACTCCCACATGGCTGTTATTCAAGTCCCAGACATGGTGAATTGAAACACACTGATGCATATGTGTGTGTGCCCAAGATCCCAGGAGGAGAATGAAAGCGAAGGGACTGTGGCATAGTCATTCCCCTGTGGGGGTGATTTCTCACTTTCCCTCTTACTGTCTCTGTCTCTCTCCCTCCAGCAAGCACATATGCCCTAAGGCAAAAAAAACCTCTACTTACTTACTTAATAACTAACTAACTAACTAACTAAATAAATAAATAAATAAATAACAGACCATAAAGAAATGGAGACTAGACCAGCTGGTGGTGTGGTGGTTAAAGTGGCTAGATCCCACATGACCAACTACATGCTTCGTGTCCTGGACCAAGTGGCTTAGAAAAATGACACTGACACTGGGTGCAAGTGTGTGCATGCCCAAAATTCTGAGAGGATAATGAAGGAGAAGGATTGTGGGGTGGTCATGCCCCCCTAGGAAGTGCCCTCTCGTTTTCTGTCTTTCTCTCTGTCTCTCTTCAGTGAGTGCCTGCACCCAATAACAATTTTTTAAATAGAAATATAGGAGGGGCAAGCAGGTGGTATGGTGGTTATGGTGCTGCACTCCTATATGGCCAACTACAGTTCAAGTCCCATCCCTGGTGGCTTGCTTTCTCTCTCTCTCTCTCTCTCTCTCTCTCTCTCTGGTGAGCACACATGCCCTATAGTAAGTCTTTAAAAAGAATAAAAAATATAATTAAATGAACAATTCTTTTTTTAAAAAAGAAACTAAAGTTTCTAACAAAGAACTAAAAATATTCATCTTCAAGAAGTTCAGTAAGCTACAAGAGGACATAGATAGTAAACCAAATGAAATTAGGAAATCAAAACATGACCAAAATGAGAAGTTTGACAAAGAGACAGAAACTATATAAAAGTACCAAACAGAAACTCTGAAGCTAAAGAACACAATGATGGAATGGGAAATACCCATGAAGTTTCAACAACAGACTCAATCAAGCAGAAGAAAGAATCAGCAGACCAGTCACGGTGGTGCAAATGGGAAAGTGCAGCTGCTTGCTGGCTGAGGCCACCTGAGAGGCTTGGGTTCAGTTCTCAGCCCCACCTAAACAGGCCAGGCATGGTGGTATGTATTCGTAGTCTTAGTTAACTGGGATGCTGGGGCAGGATTGTGACATGGTGAACCACTGAAAAATACCTATCTCTATCTTCCTCTCCTTCATAAATAAATAGTGAGCTCAGAGGCCTAGTCAAGTAAAAAGAAAAATCATTTAAAACAGTGAAGGAAGACAATGGGATTTAAGTGTATAGAACACAGGCATTGCAGAATAAGTAAAGAAAGTAAGAGAAAGCTTATTAAAAGAAAAAAATGACAGAAAACTTCCTACTGTGGAGAGAGAAATGAGCCTCCAGATCTATAAAGCTATCCCAAGCCCCAGAAGACTAAATATTAAGACATTTCCACTGAAATACATTATAATCATATTCTCAAAAGTCCAAGACAAAAAGAAAAATTTTAATGAGAAAAACAACTTTTGACATACAACAGAACATCTATAAAACTACAACAGATTTCTTAGTAGAAATCTTGCAGACTCAGCAAGACTGAAATGATGAACTCAAAGTGCTGAAAGAAAGTAACTGTCAACCAAAAATGCTTTGCTTGGCTAAGCTGTCCTTCAAAAATGAAGGAGAGGGAAGAACTTTCCCAGAGAGACAAAACTGTGGGAATTCATCACTAGATCTGCAATTAAGAAATGCTAAACGGAGTTATTCAGGTTGAAAAGACATTCAAAATATGAAAATATTTGAAAGTATAGAACTCACTGTAAACGTAAGAATATAGTCAAAGTCGGAATACTCTGAAATTGTGATAGTGGTGTATAAATCACTTTTAACTTTAACACGAAAGTTAAAATATGAAAATTTTTTTTAAAAAAATACAGCTATAAGAATTCATTAATGAGTATCGTATATAACCAAGATATAAATTAACATTAAGAACATACAATGTGGGAAGAGAAGTTAAAGTGTAGAGTTTAAAGTTCTGAGTATTTCATTAAAGTTAAGCTGTTATTAGCTCAAAATGGACTATTATAGTGATAGACTACTTTATGCAATCCTCAAAGTAACCAAAAAGAAACAGTTGTAGTAGATACCCAGAAGAGAAAGAAATCAAAGAAAAATAATCAAATTAAGAGAGCAAAAGAGGAAGAATGGAACAAATAAACTACAAAAGTCAGAAAATATTAACAAAAATGGCAGCAACATGTCTTCACCTGTAAATAATTAAACATACTTACATTTGAAGTAATTCTTCAATAAAAAGAGAAAAGAGTGGCTAAATAGATTTAAAAATTCAAGATCCAACTATATGCTGCATACAGAATTACTTTACTTTAGCTATAAGAACACACATAAGTTGAAAGTGGAGGAATGGGAAAACTATTTCATTCATATGGTAACTAAAGGTGAACTCAGGTGGCTGCAGTGATATTGGATAAAATAGGCTTTCAGTCAAAAATTGTCAGAGAGACAAAGAAAGTCATTAAACAATAACAAGAGTCAGTTCATCAAGGGGACATGACAATTATAAATATATATGCATCCAACATTGGCACACCTAAATATATAAGGCAAATATTAACTGAGGGGAGAAATAGAGAGCAATACAGTAATGGTAGGGGATTTCAATATCCTACTTTCAACAATGGATAGGTTTGCCAGACAGAATATCAATAAGGAACAGCAGACTTGAATAGCATTATAGACCAAATAGACCTAACAGACATATATAGAACATTCCATACAACAGAAGCAGAATATACATTCTTTTCAAGCCTATATGAAAAATTCTCCACGTCAGATCATTTTATCACTTCTACTCAACATTGAAGCAGAAGTCCTGGCCAGAGCAATTAACAAAAAAAAAAAAAAAAAAAAAAAAAAAAAAAAAAAAGAATGAAAAAGCAAACTATTGGAAAGGAAGAAATAAAATTGTCTACTTGAGAGGGAAAGTGAAAAATCACGTCCCCACCATCAGGGACCAGCAGTTGGCGTAATGGCTATGTCGCTGGACTCCCACGTAGTCGACTACAGTTTGAGGTCCTGGACCTGGTGGCTTAAACTCATGCCAGGCGCGTGTGCGTGAGTGGCCAAGATCTCAAGAGGAGAATGGAGAGGAAGGGATTGCGATGTGGCTATCCCCCCAGGGGGTGATTTCTTGCTTTCTGTCTCTCTGTCTTTCTGGCAAGTGCACACGCCCTATAGCAAAAACCTCTCCGAAATAATAAAGATTCTGCTACAAAAGCAATTATTATTTAATAGGAGAGACAGAGTATTCATACATTAATACGAGGCCAGCCTTAAGATAACTAAGAAATGCTTTCTAAAGTAATTTTGACAGTCTTCATAATAAAATGATTACATAATTGCTTCATATTATTTTTATTATAAAACTTCTTATATTTTTATTATAAAACTTTATTATAAAACTTTCTTATTCCTTCAAATTTAATAGAATTAATTTTTCATTCTATCAGACTTTTTTTTGAGTTAATGATATGACTGATTCGTGTGCTTTTACGATGATGGTATTAGTAATTATGCCTATACACAATGATGATTACGTAGGCAATAGATGTGTATGGGACTTGCCCATACACAATGATGATTACGTAGGCAATAGATGTCCAGTATCTTCACAAGCTCAGGATGTACATGAGCACTCATAAATGTCAAACAAGTCAGTTAGAAAATGTGGTTTTAGATCAAAATTTCTGACCCTCCCCTCAAAAAAATTACAAGGAAAACAAAGTAGTGACAGTACAACAGTTTTTGGTTCTTCCAAAATTCTCATGCAAATAGCATTAGAAAAATTAAACAGCAAAACAACTAACCATAAACAAGAATGACAACAGTGGGTAACAAAGTATGATACTGTGCTTTAAATATATGTGTTCTGGCTTTACAGAACTCACTGTAAAGGTAAGAATATAGTCGAAGTCATTGAGTTCTTAAAATTCTTGTAATTTCCTGAGCAACAGTGGTACTGGGAAAATGTTTTTGTTCTAATATCTAGTTTCTGACTCCCAGTTTCTGACACAGAAGTCATAATCACTTGGAACTTCCTGGGCAATAAGAGCATCTTTTGTCCTAATGAGTAAATTCCTGGTAGACTCTAAGAAGGGATTGGTCACCAGCAAGATCAAGTCATAATCAGAAGCTTGAAAATGCCAGTCCCGCTGCTCCCATACTCCAAGAAGAGAGGCTGGCGACTGACTTAATAATCTAACCTGTCTACATAATGCAGTCTCCATGAAAATTCCTCAACTACAGGGTTTGGAGAGCTTCTGCATTGCTGAACATGTAAAGGACAGTGTGCGCTGACAGGGCATGTTAAGATCCATGCTCCTTTTCCCATTCCTTGCCTTATGTATCTCTTCCATCTAGTTATTCCTGTGTCATATCCTTTTGTAAAGCAGGTAAGTAAAGTATATTCCTGAGTTCTATGAAACATCCTAGCAAATTATCAAACCTAAGAAGGAAGTTGTTACAACCTGTTAATCAGAAGTACTATTACAGAAGCTCGAACTTAAAACTGGCATCTGAATTGGCAGTCTTGTAGAACTGAGCCCTTTATCTATGGGATATGATGCCAACTCCAAGTGGTGTCATAATTAAATTGAATTATAGGACATGCAGTTGGTATCTTCAGATAATTGAAGAATTGTTTGGTGGGGAAAAACACCACACATTTGATCACAGAAACATTATTTGTGAAGAGAAAGGTAGGAGGAAACTTGGTTTCTCCTCTGTACACAAGGTATCCTCACAAACAAGAAAATACAAATGAATGAAGCTAAAACAAAACGAAACAAAGCCATAGACCCAAGAGCTATGAGTATTCTGTATGATACAAAATGGGGAAGAAGCAACAGGATAAGTGACAGGCCACAAAACTAGCAATCACTAGAATATAACTCACTGGAAAATACAAAGAGTTAATGTGATAACAACAGCTGACAAAGGAAGGGGTTTGCCCTTTGTAATACCAAATGAGTGCAAGGGGCTTGCAGTTAGAAGTTCAGAAGAGGCTGGAACAGGCTGGCCAGTATGTTCTTTGAAACTGACCTGCCAAATCTGGGCTCCATGCTAAAAATAAAGTGCTAGAAATGGAATCAAAATTCAGCAGAATAGGGACAATAGGGAAAAAGAAAAGAGAAGGTCTAAATAAAAGTAGAAAAGGGAGAAACAGCGCCAGGATATCTTAGAAAGCAAGCTGTGTTATTTTTTAACACTTCACAAGGAATAACGAAAGAGGAAGCTATTTGGAGTTAGAAAAGCTATTATTACATGCCTCCTTATAATACTTGGAAAAACTGATTCCAAATAAATGATCAACACAAAAGCATCAAGGTCAAATTCCAAAAAGAGAGAAGAGAGAATAAAAAGCATTGTAATACCCCTGCATTCAATGGAAGTATGCCAGAAAGTCTTTCTCAAAAAAAAAAAAAAAAAAAAAAAAAAATCAAAACCAAAATCAAAACCAACGTACATTTCAAGATAAAATGCACAATTTCAAAAGGAGCTAAAAATATTAAGAAAATTACATAACTCATCAAAGAGTAATAAAAATCAGAATCTGAATAACTCAGAAATGAGGAGATAGAAATTAGAAAATAATTAGAAATAAAAATAATTTCAGTAATGAAGACTAAACTAGAAGAAACACAAGGAGCATATAAACATAACAAAATGACCTTAAGAAAAACAGAAGAGAAGAAAATGTTTAACAAATTAGAAAAAAAAGGGATTAAAAAAGATTTATGGCCCAGCCTGAATGTCGCAGTCTGTGATGTGCCAGACTGTGACATGGAGGGCCATGGGGCTGACAAGTGAGTTTGGATCCCCTGAGCCTAGAAACACATCAGCACATAAATGCTCAGGATTCTGGAGAGCAGGAGGATTGCAGAAGAGGGATCCCAGTATGACAGGTTCCAGTTGAGGGTGCTTTCTCTCTTTCTCATGTGTGCTATTATAAAAAAAAAAAAAATCGCAATAAAAAGATGAATACTGAAGATAGGCAGAGATAGTCTAGAGTAAGAATGGGAGTTCTAAAAGAAGTGAGACATCAGAAAAACTGTAACTGAAGAATACCTTCCAGAAAAAAATAGTGCATGTGTTTATCTATGTTTGTGCTTCATGTATGTGTATATATAGTTACATATATTTATAATACATGTATATCATGTATTTATATATATATATATAGTATACATATATTTATATAGTTATATGTACATACAACGTTCTTCAAAGGTTAATGAAAATGTGCATTATGAAAAAAGTATGCACGGATTTTTTTTTCCACAAAAATAAACCCATACTAACTAGAATAGGATCTAGTTTGAGACACTAAGGATAATATGTGAATTTGAAAACAGCCCCTTATCAGAGCAACATGAATTCTGCTAAAATTGAAGCAAGAACAAATATCAAGTTTATGGTAAAGTCTAGGTGGAAAAATGGTGAATCCACTGATGCTTTACAAAATGTTTATGGGATAATACTCCCCTCCCCCCCAAAAATCAGTAGTTTTCAAAGTGAAGGCTTGTTTAAGAATGACGAAGAAGATGTTAGGTTGATGCCTGCAAAGGTAGACTATTCATATCAATTTGCAAGGAAAAAATTAATCTTGTTATGCCCTAATTGAAGAGGACACAAAATTCACAGCAAAAACAATAGCGAAAATCAAAGACATCTTAATTGGTTCAGCTTACACAATCTTGACTGAAAAATTTAAGTGGAGCAAACTTTCTGTTCACTGGATGCCAATACTATTGCACTGAGATCAGCTATAGTTAAGAGTAGAGCTTTCCATGGAAATTTTATATAAGTGAGATAAAGGTCCTGAAGCATTTCTTCAAAGAATTGTTAACAGGAGGTGACACATGGCTTTACCAGGATGACCCTGAAGACAAAGAAAAATCAAAGCAATGGCTACCAAGAGGTGGAAGGGGCCTAGTCAAAGCAAAAGCAGACCAGTCAAGAGCAAAGGTCGCAGCAAGTGTTTCAGGGGATGCTCAGGGCATTTTTCTTGTTGTGTTTTGAGAAAATTAGCCAAAGTTTTAGCAGAGAAATACCCAGAAAAAGTTTCTCCAGAGTCCTGCTCCATCATGACAATGCTCCTTCTCATTTCTCTCAATAAACAATGAAATTCTGCAAGATTTTCAATGGGAAATTATTAGGTATCCACCTTACAATCAATTTGGCTCCTTCTGACTTTTTTTTTGTTTCCTGATTTTAAAATATCTCTAAAGGGAAGATATTTTCCTTCAGTTAATAATGTAGGACCATCGAATAGGAGGGTGGTTAAGGTGGCTGGATCCCACATGGCCAACTGCATAGTTTGAGTCCCAGACCCAGTGGCTTGAAAAACATGCAGGGGGCCAGCAGGTGGCATGGTGGTTGGGGTGTTGTACTCCCACATGGCTGACCACAGTTCAAGATTTGGACCTGGTAGCTTGCTTTCTCACTTTCCCTCTCTCTGTCTCTCTATGGTGAGCATGTGTGCCCTGCAGCAAATTGGAAACTAACAGTGATGATAAGAAATAAATAATTCTTAAAAAAAAAAAAAAGTGGGAAAATAATGAGACATGCCAGGTGTGTGTACATGTATGACCAAAATCCTGAAAGGAGAAATAGAAGAAAAGGGATTATGGGATGGCCATCCCCCATGGTGCTTTCTTACTTTCTTTCCCTCTCTGTCTCTCTCCAGAGAGTGCATGTATGCTCTCAAAAAAAAAAAAAAAAAAAAAGATGATGATATGATGATGATGATGATGATGATGTAACAAAGACTGCACTGACATGACTAAATTTCCGGGACCCGCAGTCCTTTAGGGATGGACAAAAATGTTTACAAAAATGCCTTGAACTTGATGGAGCTCATATTTAGAAATAAAATTTCTGTTTTTAATTTTTATTATTTTCTAAAAGTTCATTTAATTAATGAGACAGAGTGAGAGAGACAAAGAAAGACAAGCACCCTCGACAGGGTGTGATCCCCACACACAACCCCAAGCCTTCCCAGCCAGCCAGGATCATGGGCATACACACTTGGCCCCTGCAGGTCAACCTGGAAACCAAACCCACAATCTCCCATAAGGATCCAGCATCCCACATTGTTTGAGCAGAGTGGTACTGCTGTTTCACCAAACCAACTCTATTTTTTTTTTTAATGTCATTTTCTCATAAACTTTTTGAAGCCTCTATGTATATGCATGTACATACAAATACACATGCATATATACACATATATTTGAAAATGCATATTTCAAGAGTGCCCTGTGAACTTGAGATGATCAGTGTAGATCAATACACTAAGGTATGATCTACTAAAATAACAGGACTTTTTTTTTTTAAAGATTTATTTATTTAATTTTATTAATTGCTATTATTCTTCAGTTTGACCAGAGGGAGACAGAGAGAGAGAGAGAGAGAGAGAGTGAGAAAGTAAGTTGCATGGTCCAGTATTTGAACTGCAGTCAGCCATGTGGGAGTCCAGCACCCCAATTACCATGCCACCTGCTGGCCTCAATAACTGGACTTTAAAGAAAAAGAAAGTAAAAAACACTTTTGAGCATTTAGGCAAAAATAGTAACTCATTTATAAAAGAAAATGAAGTAATATGTTTTAAAACAAAAGGAAGGAAGGAAGGAAGGAAGGAAGGAAGGAAGGAAGGAAGGAAGGAAGGGAGGGAGAGTGCGCTAAGGATCTTACATCTAGTGAGACTTACCTTTAAATATAAAAGGTAAAGACAACCCGCTATCAACATGCAACAAACTTAGAAACTACTGTCCTAGCTCTACTAGAAAACAAACTCTAGGCCATCAAAATGACTAGAAAGACATCAAAATAAGGTCTAATGGTGAACATTAAATATACAATTGCTTGCAAAACTAAGACTAAATGAGGACTTTAAAACAGAGATTGTAGTATGTCATGGCTACACAATCTGGCAATGTAGACAAAGTATAACTGTGAAATAACTGATTTCAGTAAATGGTAGTAGTAATATTCTGGAACTACTGTATTTCTTAAAATGGATAAAGCAAAATGTGTAATTAGGGACAAACTAATTCTATCATATGCTTGAGAACCAGAATTTCTGTGTAAAAGAGAGGAACTATAAATGTAACACAGGAGAATCTGCACTATTAAATCTATATTAGAACCATTATTACAACCTTGTAAGTCAAAGGTACATTCTAGCTCAACTGAAAATACCTAAAACAGTGACTGACCTCGTAGCAATGTCCATCCTTAGTGCCCAGGGTATTATCTTGAAATGCCATTCCTCACTTATTGAAAGAAACCAGGGGGATCAGCAGGTGCATGGAGGTTAAGCTGCTGGATCCCACATGACCACTGTGCAGTTCATGTCCCAGTCCCAGAGGTTTGAGAATCATGGCAGGTGCATGTGCGTGCATGCCCAAAATATCAAGAGGAGACTAGAAAAGGGATTGTAGCACAGTCAGTCCTCCCTGAAGGGTGATTTCGATTTCGATTTCGATTTCAATTTCAATTTCAATTTCAATTTCAATTTCAATTTCTCTTTCTCTTTCTCTTTCTCTTTCTCTTTCTCTTTCTCTTTCTCTTTCTCTCCCTCCCTCCCTCCCCTCCCTCCCTCCCTCTCCTCCCTCTCTCTCTCTCTCTCTCTCTCTCTATCTATCTATCTAGCAAACACCTGTGCCCTATAACAAAAATGAAAAAGAAATCAGGACTTCTGAAAAAAACTAACTTAGTCTAAGAAAAGAAATATACTAGATGAACCTGGAATATCCTGGCATGTCCAAGGTAAGAAAACTATCAAGAGACTATTCTCAACTATAGTCATGTCAAAAAGACACTCTCACTGGCCATGAGATCACCATGATGTTTAAAAAACAAAAACAAAGACAAAACACTAATTGGTCATCTTCTAAGGCTGACAGGGAACCAATTCATTACCTTGAAAACTGAGCAAATATGTGAATCAAACATTCAGCCTGTATTTTGCTATATAAACTGTACTAGCTGCCAAAGATTACTTAAGAGAGATCTTGTAAAATTATTTTAGATAATGATGGGATCAGGAGATGGTGTAATGGTTACATCACTGGACTCCTACTTAGTTGCCTATGGTTTGAGTCCCAGACTAGGCAGCTTAAAACTTATGCTGGGCATGTGTGTGTATGCCCAAAATTCTGAGAGGAGAACAAAGAAGAGATTGTGGCATGGCCATCTCCCCTAGGGGGGTGATTTCTCGCTTTTTGTCTCTCTGGAGAGTGCATGTGCCCTATAGCAAAAATCTCTCTAAAAAATTATTTTAGATAATGAATGAGAAACAAAAGATGAAATTTAAATCTTATCAATTTTTCTTTAATTACCAGAGAGCACATGCACTCACCTCAGAGACAGAGAGAAAGGAGGAGGAGGAGAGGAAGGAAGCACCACCAATGTGGTTACACCACAATCCCTTTTCCTTTGCTCCATCCTGCTGGGACTTTGGACGTGTGTATACACACAGTGCCTGGGTGTTTTGTTTTGTTTTCCCCCAAGTCATTAGGGCCAGGATATGAACTGTGGTTAGTAATATGGATCCAGCTCCCTTAACCACTAGGCCACAGAGTTGGCCCAAGAACATTACCATTTTGCAACTTTAAAGGGTTAATAGTTGTATAGATACTGGAGACAAATAGCTAATAACATAAAAGAGAGTGATAAGCAGTGTTGATAGAACTTAACATCTGCAGTTTTGCTAAAGCGACTGAACTTGAGTCTGGTCAAACCTCTGAGTCCACCTGACAATTTTCTCTTTTTCTTCTGCTAGAGGGTGCATGCACTCACCAGAGAGAGAGAGAAAGAAAGAGATGAACAGGAGTCAGAGGGAAAAAGCACCTCTAAAGGGGTGTGGTCACACTGCAATACCATCTCCTCTTTTTCTCCATCCAACATGAAAAACATGCTAGGCACACATGTCCAGGATGGTTTTTCAGTCCCCTGGGAACCAGAGAATCAATTAATTATCTTGAAAACTGAGCAAATAAATGAATCATACTATGATTGGCCATGTGGAATCTGGCTCCCTTCACCAGTATGCCATGCGACTGGCCCATTTTCAAGAAGAGCAATAGGCAGAAAAAATACTGAATTGTTCCTGAGTAGACAACAAAACTCAGACTGTGAAGAATTCCCAGGTTAAATGAACCAACTCTCTCAACTGATTAAAAAAAAAAAGGAAAGAAAACTAAAAAATTATAAAAGTCTACTAAATTATCATTGAATAAAAATTCACTTTATAAAAATAGAAAATTATTTCAGAAATCAATGGCATTTTATATTAGGTATCAAATGTATAAATACAGTTCAGCCAATTTTCCTTCTTAGTGATCATTTATTTAGTGTAAGTATTCTTTTCTCTTTTACTTGGGAGTCAACTATAATAAGCATAATTCATATGCTGATATGTCATAAATTTTCACTTATCTATGTAAATAAAATGATATATGTATTGCATGGTCTGTTTTGACATCAAAAACACTCTTTTGAAATAAGTAAGAAATATTATAAATAAAAGATAGGTATTTTTCCTCCCTTGGACTGTCTTCCTAAACCATAAAAAGAAAAAAAAAAAGGCTCCAAATAATATTAAATTTGCCCAATTTATAGAATTCCATGGTATCAATAAAACAACCCACAGGTGGAATATATACAAGAAATAGTTTTTTAAATAGTTAAAGTCAGCAAGCCAGGGTTATAAGACGCACAAGTTGCCAATTTTGATATCATCATAATCTAAAATGTTATAATTACCTGAATTATAAAAACTTAAGTCAGAAATACACTGCGGTAAATCTGAACCATTTGTTTCCATACAACTACAATTTTAACTATGTCTTACTCAAAGAAGACTAATCATAAAAGTTAAGATTAACTCTCATGTAAACATAAATAACAATTTTTTAAAAATGCACCACTGCCCCAAGATGGCATGAAAAAAATTCTAAAAGACTGGTTTTGGTATGCTTATTAAACCTATGAATCCAATTATCCAAAAGAGCAAGGTTATAATGAAATATAGTATCTTAAATATTTTTGCTTTGCTTAACACACAATTCCTTCAGTACAGATAAGACCTCCCACACATACGACATATCTACATGTATGGATAAAGCAGAAGGCCTCCAATTGTCAAACAAGTCAAGTTATTGCATAATACTGATGAACTCATTCTGAATTACAGAAAGTAGAACAGAGTTGTATCTATAAAGTAAGAATGTATTCACCAAACTTAGACTTACTTCAAAGAGACAGTAAACTTTACAGTAATGGTATAGAAATAAGACTGACAACTAAAGTACTAGCTTTTTAAAAATTTTTAAAATTATTTTATTTATTCACTCATTTATTTTAATTTGACCAGAAAGAGACAGACAGACAGAGAAAGAGAGGGAGGAAGCCATCAGGTCTGGGACTCGAACCATGGTTGGTCATGTGGGAGTGTCCAGCACCTTAACCACCACACCACCTGCTGGCCCCAGTACTAGCTTTTAAAATCAGGTTTACCTGATTCTTAAAAAATTAAAGACATATGGGACCAGCAGGTGGCGTGGTGGTTAAAGACGCTGGACTACCACATGGCCGACCACAGACCTAGTGGCTTGCTTTCTCACTTTCCCTCTCTCTCTTTCTCTGTCTCTGATCAAACTAGAAAACAATAATAATAATAAAGTAAAATAATTCTTCTAAAAAATTAATAATTTTTTTTTAAAGTATCTGTGTTCTTTTTGAGACACTCCACTGCTGAAGGGGAAGAGAGTAGAAGCAGACAGACCAAGAAGTTACGGCAAAAATGCAGAAGGATAAACAACTGGACTAGGCAAATAGCAAAGGTAGTTAAGAATAGGTCATATTCTGAATATATTCTGAAGATACAGCAGAGAGCATTTATTGCTGGAAGAGTAAGATAAAGAAAGTGGTCAAGGGTGATTCAATATTTTTGGCCCAAAGAATGGATATACAATTTACTGAGACATGAAAAACTGGCTTGGGGATGAAGAGAGTATATGACTCTCATGCTAAGTTTGAGATGTTTATTAGACAAATATGCCATAAGTTCTTAATTAATTAAAATATGAAACTGTAAGAGATACCCAAGAAAGGGAATACTGTATAGATAAGAGAGGTGAAAAGACAGAGGACTAATCTTGAGGTTGAGTAGAACAAGTAGAGTTGAGAAGATGGAGCAGAATCAGCAGAGAACAAGAAGTGGCCAGAGAATAGGAATAAAACCTATTGAGAACATACCAGTAAAGAAGTAAAGGTTTCATGGAGTTGGGGGCAGGGAGGCGGGGAAGGGATGAGGATTATATGTTGATAGGTCAAATAATACAAAGACTGAAAATTGACCGCTGAATTTAGTCAGTGTATTATATTTAGCATGATTTCTGTCTTTGGAATGGCTGGGATAATGAGCTTAAGTTCAAGAGAGACCAGGAAAAGATCTTATCTATCCCTAGACATGGAAAAGGACCCAGAGAGGCCCTGGAAATGTTGGCTGCTGTTCTGTAAACACAAAAAAGAATACTATCTTTCATACTATTGCTCCATACTATGAAACCAATGGAAGACAAGGTCCTTGTTGACACACACTTACCAAAGAAAACTAGTCTATCTTTGGCCAGTATGTGGCCTGAAAAGCACAAATATTTACTACTTGGCACTGTACAGAAAAAACCTGCCCTTATTTCAAGCAATTATGAGTCAAGTTTTCTATTACTTAAAAATTATAAAAATTCTAAATAATTCAATCATCTGTACTATGGCAGTACCCAACTACATAATGATAAAGAGAAAAAGCATTGTAAGGCCTCCATCAATTTATTCATGCTATTTCCTCATGCAACTCCCCTGACCTGACTATATAATGAAACTGTATTTTAAAAGTATCTATCAGAGCTCAGGTAGACTCAATCTTTGAACCAGTACTATTTATACATTAGGAAAATAGTGCTTGGTATCTATCAGAGTTGAGGCAGACTCAATCTTTGAACTATTACTATTTATATATTAGGAAAATTAATTATATTCTCTGAAGCTTAATTTTCTTATCTGTGAAGTTATAGTAATGTGCTACATGGTGGTTGTAAAAAATTAACACAGTAATACACATAAAACATACCATGACATCTGGCGCAAAGTCAATGCTTATTAAATAATTAGAATCTTCATCTATTATCATCATGATCAACAACATCCTTTCACCAAAAGGCAGCTTAAGTATTATTTCCTCAGGACCAGCAGTTGGTGTGATGATTATGTCACTGGACTCCCATGCAGTTGACCGCGGTTCGAGTCCCAGATCCAGTGGCTTAAATTCATGCTGAGTGTGTGTGCGTGCATGCCCAAGATCCCGACAGGAGAATGGAGGAGAAAGGGTTGCAGCATGGCCATCCTCCCTGGGGGGGGTGATTTCTTGCTTTCTATCTCTTGTTTCTGTTTTTCTGACGAGTGTGTGTACTCTATAGCAAAAACCTCTCCCCCCAAAACCCCCATACAAACAAACAAATAAACAAACAAACAAACAAACAAATAAATAAATAAATTTCCTCTTCTCTATACAGACCTTCTAGATGCCTACCAGGAAGAATGAACTGTTTTCTCCTCTGTGCTTGTACAGTACATTACACTCTGTATTACAGCTTTGCCACACTGCATATTAATTATTTATATGAATGCCAATGGACTGTAAGATGTTCAAAGTTTGCCTTTGAAGCCTTTTTCATCTGGGTATCTTCTTGTCTAGGACACAGTGAGTATCCTTTAAAAAGTAATTTTGTTGTTGAATTAATTTTGTCAAGGACCAGCTTTAAATTCAATACATTTATGTACTGTAATAAAATCAAGTTCAAGTCAAGGGAAAAAATAACAGGTGGTATTGATGTGTTATAATTTGAGATACAGTTTAGAAATCTAGTGTTTCATTAACCAAATTACTAAAAAAGGAAAGAAACATTATTCCAAAGCACTACTATTTTAGTTTCCACACCAATCTCAATAGTCTTTATCACTAAAAAAATTTCAGGGACCAGCAGTTAGCGTAATGGCTATATCGCTGAACTCCCATGTAGTCGACCGTGATTCAAGTCCCGGACCTGGTGGCTTCAACTCATGCCGGGCGCATGTGCGTGCATGCCCAAGATCCTAAGAAGAGAATGGTGGAGAAGGGATTGCGGCATAGCCATACCCCCAGGGGAGTGATTTCTCAGTTTCTCTCTCTCTGTCTCTCTGGTGAGCACACGTGCACAACAACAACAATAAAAATCTCAAAGGTAAATGCAGACTCACCTAAAGCTAAGTTAAGAAGATAATTAGTGTCTTCTCCTTAAAAAGAAAAGGAAGCATTGTCTACACCAAATAAAATACAATAATCAATATAATGTCATCAGTTTCAGCTAATACTTTTCTAAAGCATACTACAAAATATTTTCAAAGCTTGCCAGAATATAAAGATGGCAAATAGGTTTTCATAGAACCAGCATACATGCAATACATCAAAAAAAAAGAAAAATAACTTGCCCATTATGAGTTATTAATCTGTGTTTGCCTAAGACAAAAACATTCCTGAAATAGTCTGATCTGTATCTAAAGAAAAGTTCTGCTAAACACAAAGTTTTGATTTTTATGATGTAGTCACGCATCCATCAGTGATGATGAACAAAGTAGATTTGCTAATTGTAAACGGAGCAATCACTAGTAATAATGCCAGTATTTTAAGAGCTGATGACTGGGCTTTCAAGTGTACAATGAATATGCACTATGGCAAGCCTAACACTGAATTAAATGAACAATATAAGCTCTGTTAAAAATAAATATATCTACAATTGTACTTTTTTACTTGTTTTTAAATAAACTTTTAATTTTAGAATAGTTTTAGATTCACAGAAAAGTTGTTTAGATAGTAGAAGGAGATCTCACAAACCCATAGCAGGTTTTCTTATATTAAGGATAGTCATTTGTCACAACTAATGAACCAATATTGATACAGTATTGACTAAGGTCTATAATTTTTACATTTCCTAGTTATCTAATGTCTTTCTACTGTTTTAGGATAACACATTATATTTTATCATCATGTCTCCTTAGGCTCTTCAGACTATGACAGTTTCTCAGTTTCTTGTTCATGGTGACCTTGACAGTTTTGAGGAGTACTGGTCAGGTATTCTGCAGAATGTCCCCCAATTTGGATTTACATGGTATTTTCTCATAATTAGACTAAGGTTGTTTTTGGAGGGAAGATCACGGAAACAAATTGCCATCCCATCATACCATATAAGAGTACAAGCTATCAGGCCAGCCCAGCAGCACAGTGATTAAGGCAGACTTCCATGGCTGACCATGGTTCAAATCCGGGCCCCAACAGCTTGAAAAACATGCTGGGCCCAGCCAGTGGAGTGGTGGTTAAAGCAGCTGGATCCCACATGACTTTTACACAGTTTGTGTCCTGGATCTGGCAGCTTAAAAAACATACTGAGCTGTGTGTGTGTTTGTGTGTGTGCCCAAAATCTTAAGAAGAGAAAGGGCTACAGTGTGGCCTTTCCCCCTGGGGTGGGGCCTCTAGGGCTCTTTCCTCCCCTCCCCCTGCCCTGTCTAGGTTATTTCATGCACCCTATAGAAAAATTACAAAAAAAAAAAAAAAAAAAGAAAAGAAAAGCATGCTGAGTGTATGTATACTCAAAAACCTGATGGGATGAACAAATGAAATAAGGGAGCTGGTGGTGTGACCATACCTCACTGTGGGGTGCTTTCTCTCTCCCTCTGAGGAACACACATGCTCTCTGATAATTAAAAAAAAAAAAAGCACATGCTATCAATAGCATGAAAATAAATAATGTGTGCGTGTATGTATGTGTACACATATATATATGACCTACGTAAGTAAAAACTGGAAGTACTGGGACCAGCAGTTGGCGTAATGGCTATGTCACTGGACTCCCGCATAGTTGACCACAGTTTGAGTCCTGCACCTGGTGGCTTAAACTCATGCCGGGTGCATGTGCATGCGTGTCTAAGATCCTGAGAGGAGAATGGAGGAAAAGGGATTGTGGTGTCACTATCCCCACTGGGGGGTGATTTCTCGCTTTCTGTCTGTCTCACTCTGTCTTTCTGGCAAGTGCACATGCCCTATAGCAAAAATCTCTCAAAAAAAAAACAAAAAAACAAAAAACTGGAAGTACTAGTTTCTTATACCAACATTAATGAAAATAGTCATTGTCTATACATGTCAGGAGCCACACTATTACAAATTTATGCCATTCAATCCTCAATAAACCTCTGTGAAGGGCCCATCTATGGTGACACAGAGAGGAGCACTGCAACTTTCTGTAATGCTGGAGGCAGTATGGAAGATCAGGGTTTGGTTCCTGAGTTAACCTGTACCCACTGTGCCTATAATCTGTCTGGGAAAGCTGGGGAAAAGGATCATGGCATGAGACCCTGTTGACGGTACTTGTCTTCCTCTAACTCTGTGTCAGTGAAAGACAGAAATAAAATTAACTTAAAAAATAATTAATAAAACTCTACCATGTAAATATTTTGTCCTTTTATTAGTCTGATAAAGAGTTAGTAAGCACAGGATACAGGATCTGAAAGTAGGCCTTGTTCCAAAAGCTATTTTCTTCTCTACCATTCACACTGCTTTCTTGTGAAAGGGAATATATTTTGGTTTTACACAAACATGCCATAACCTGTTGGAAAACTCTCACAACATAGCCATGGGATATAAATAAATATAAAAATATTCCAAGGTGAATTTGAAATAATCTTTGACTTTAAAATTCTTTCCCTCTGGGACCAGCAGATGGCATAATGGTTACATCACCGGATGCCCAAATGGCCTACCATAGTCCAAGTCCTGGACACAGCAGCTTGAAACTTACTCCAGGAGTGTGTGCGTGCATACCCCAAATCCCGAAGTAAAATAGAGAAGGGATTGCGGCAAGGCCGTCCCACCCCTCAGGAGGTGATTTCTCTTTTTCTGTCTATCTCTCTGGTAAGTACATGCACCCTATAGCAAAAATGTCTCAAAAAAAAAAAATCTTCTCAAGTTAGGTACTTAGAATAGTTCACTCAAATTCTTGACACTCATGTATCAGTTTCCTCTACCTCGAGTTTCTTATTAAGTATAGATGTCGTTATAAATAAGCACTTTTAAGAACCACAGATTAATAAACATGGAAGGAATTTTGAGTTTGTTTAGTTTTATTTATTTATACTTTTTAACATTTTATGAAATTGGAGATTTGACTTACAATAGTTAAAAAATATAACTAAATATCAACAATAGCATACACATACATACACAATGTATACACACACTTATATAGTTATTTGGTTATTTACTTTTACCATTCTCATCCACTAAAACTGAATTTATTTTTTTTGGAGAGGTTTTTGCTATAGGGCACGTGCACTTGCCAGAAAGAGACAGACAGAGAGACAGAAAGTAAGAAATCACCCCCTGGGGGGACGACCACACCGCAATCCCTTCTCCTCCATTCTTCTCTCGGGATCTTGGGCACACATGCACACGCACCCGGCATGAATTTAAGCCACCAGATCCAGGACTCGAACCGTGGTCGGCTACATGGGAGTCCAGTGACATAGCCATTACACTAACTGCTGGTCCCTAAAACTGAATATTGAGGAAGATTCATGTGAGTCTCAATCCTGACTACACATTAGATTAATTGAGGAAATCAGGGATTTAAAAAAATGCTTATGCAAAGCTTATACCCCAGACCAATTAAATAAGACTCTGAGGGGCTGGGTGGCAGTGCAGCGGTAACTCAAAGTTCTGCAAGGCTGATCCACATGGGAAAGTTCCAGTTCATGCCCAGAGACCTCTCAGAACATGCCAGGAGTGTGCATATCTGCAATCTGGATTGGCTGAAACTGGAGACCCTGCTGAAGTTCCGTCTCTCTTGTTTATGAAATAAATAAAATTAAAAACAAACAAACAAAAAAGGCCAGTTGATTTAAAAAAAAAAAAAAGTCTCTGAGAGTGAGATCCAGGTATCAGTAGTTTTTGAAAACTCCTTGGGTGATTACTATGTGCAGCCAAAGTTGACAAATGGTAGTAGAGATTAAGTAGACTTAACATAAAGTGATGAACTGGATTTATCTGATTTAACTGGATTTATCTGAAAATTTGTAGTGCTAACACACAGATGCTGTAGGTGAAAATACTTATTATATAAAAGGACTCAAAGTTGAGGATATGGTCTGGGAGGTGGCGGGGTGGTTAAAGGTGCTGGATTCCCACATGGCTAACTGTAGTTCAAGTCCCAGACTTGGCAGCTTGTTTTCTCACTTTCCCTTTCTCTCTTGGTCTCTCTCCGGTCAAATTTAAAACTAATAATAACTAATGGAATTGAGGATAAAAGTTACATTCATAGTTTACTCTCTGATGTCTTCTGTTTATTTGGTTGTGCTTTATTTTGGTGTGTTAGGGGTCTGTGGACTAAATTGGGGTAATACTGTATAAAGTGAAGGGCTTAACCCATAGTTGACTAGTCTAAATTTATTCCTCTGAGCTGGGTTAGAGAAGTTACATCACCAAGATGACAATGTCACATCTTCCCAAGAATTCAAAAGCTACCAAAGTCTTTGTCTTCTTCACATTAACCTTGATGTCAGGAAAGCCACAGCTTATAAAGTATCAAGAACAGTACCAGATTTTATTTGCAGAGGTAGACAGAAATGAAAGAATAAGGTACATTTAGAAAATCCAAAGAGTTTGGTATGGCTAGAGCACAGAAAGTATGGAGAAACAGCAGATAAGAAACTAAAGAAGTAGGTAGAGGCATAACCATGGAAAGCATAATCACGAAGGGCATAATCATTATTCATGATGACCCATCTGAACTATATTCTGTAACTGTGGCAAAGCAAAGGAAGAGTGTATTAAGAAAGGTAGTGCCGTGTCCCGATTAGCATTTTTTAAAAGATAAACTTGGCAGGACTGGCAGTTAGCGTAATGGCTATGTCACTGGACTCCCATGTAGTCGACTGCGGTTCGAGTCCCAGACCTGGTGGCTTAAAACTCACGCTGGGCGCATGTGCGTGCATGCCCAAGATCCTGAGAGGAGAATGGAGGAGAAGGGATTGCGGCATGGCCACCCCCCCCCACCCAGGGGGTGATTTCTTGCTTTCTTTGCTTTCTGTCTCTCTGTCTGTCTCTGTCTGGCTGGCGAGCACATGCGCCCTATAGCAAAAACGTCTCCAAAAAAAAAAAAAAAAGAGAGAGAAACTTGGCCAGTATAGACGTAGAGATCACTGCAAGAAGCCCAAAGGGAAGAAGCCCTAAATAAATGCACTGAGAATAAATTTATATTGAAAGAAAAAAGGGTAGGTTTATGAACTATCTAAACACAGAACTACAAAGGCTGTGTCCATTTGAAAGAGTTGTTTCTAATAACTGACATAAATGTATATCATTTCCCCCCTTCCTTAAACCTGCTCCCATCAGGCTTTTTCTCCCGCCACTCTAGATAATCACACTTACCAAAATCTCCTACAAAGACCACGGCTAAAGCCAATGATTTCAGTGTCTTCTTCTTTTTGACTTACTAACATTTAATACGGTTAGTCATTCTTCCCTGAAATCCCTTACTTGTCTTCCAAGACAGAGCACTTAGTTTTGTTCTTTCCTCTCTACCTCCTCCTTCTCAGTCTTCCTGGCTTGTCTTTTCTCATCTCTCCTGTCTCTAAAATGTTGAAGTGCTCCAAAGCTCATGTTCTAACCTATATTGTTTGCTATATACATTCCCTTGTTTATCTCAGATTCATGATTTTAAGTTTCATCTACAGGCAGATGGTTCCCAAATTTTTCTCTCCAGCCTGGACCTGGTCTATGAACTCCATAGTTACAGAGTTTCCTACTCTATGTCTCCACTTTCATATCAAACATCTCAAAATTTAATGTGTTCTAATATTCCTCTATGAACATGTTTCTTTCACAATTTTCATCTCTGTCAATACAAATTCTTTTAGTTGCTTAAAGCCAAAAAGCCTAAGAGTCATTCTTTCATTATTTTTTTAATATTTATTTATTTATGATTTTCAAGCCACTAGTTCCAGGACTCAAACTGCAGTTGGCCATGTGAGAGTTCAGCAACTTAACCACCATGCCACCTGGCTGGCACCAAGAGTCATTCTTTTTTTCTTAAGAATTATTTTATTTAACTTTTATTTATTTATTTACTTATTTTTAAATTTGACCAGAGAGGGACAACAGAGTAAGAGACAGATAGCAAGCGAGCAAGCGAGAGAGAAATGAAAAAGCAAGTCGCCAGGTCCGGAACACAAACTGTGGTCAGCCATGTGGGAGTCCGGTGCCACATGCCACCCACCAGCTCCCAAGAGTCATTCTTAACTCATCTTTTTTTCTCACACCACAGATATAATCCAGCAGCAAATCCTGTCAGCTATACCTTCATAATATATCTAAACCACTTCTCACCCTCTGCTACTTCCATCCTAAATACACACCACCTTCCTTTATTATCTGGTTTCTCTGCTTCTGCCCCAGCCCGGCTTCAGTCTATTCTCAACACAGAAACCAGAAAGATTATGTTAAACACAAGTCAGACCATAAAACTCTTTTCTTCAAAACCCTCCAAAGGTTTTTCATCTTAATAAGAGCAAAAATCAACACGTTTACAGATCAAGGCCCTACATGATCTGGTCCCTTGACTTTTCTGACCTCATCTCCTATTATCCTTTCCTCTCTGGATTTTCTGAAGTATAGTGGCTCCTCTCTTATTGTGTATGTGTGTGTGTGTGTGTGTGTGTGTGTGTGTGTGTGTGTAGATTTTTTGACTATAGGGTGTGTGCGCTTGCTAGAGAGACAGACAGAGAAGCAAGAAATCACCCCCAGGGGGAATGGCCACACCACAACCCCTTCTCCTTCTATCTCCTCTCTGGATTTTGGGCATACACACATATACACACATACGCGCCCAGCATGAGTTTTAAGCCACCAGTTCTGGGACTCGAATTGGGGTTGACTATGTGGGAGTCCAGCGACATAACCATTATGCCATCTGCTGCTCCCTACCCCCACCCCCGCATTGTGCTTTAAATACTCTAAGACAGTAACCATATTGAGGCCTTTGCCTGTAATATTTTTCTCCCAGATGCCAGCAATGGCTTGTTTTCACATCTCCTTTGAGTAGATACCTCACTATTCTATCTAAAATTGTACTCACCACATTTACATAGACACACACTTTTCACTCTTTATTCATTTCATTTTTCTCCTTAGTGCTTATCACTTAATATATTCTGTACCCTACTTATCATTTGACCATCTTCACCCACTAGAACATAAGTTCTATGAGGGAAAATAACCTAAAATACCAAAAATAGTATCTAGCATGATAGGTTTTCAAAAAATGAGGGCCAGTCATAGAGATGGAGCAGTAATACAACATTTTATTAATACAATGCTAGAGGCCACATGGAAGATCAGGATTCAGTTTCCCAGTCAACACACCATAAATATGTTCCTATGAACATAGCTGGCTGGGAAAGCTGGGCGAAAGGATTACGGATTATGTTGCTGGACTCCCACGTAGTCAACCGCGGTCTAGTCCTAGACTGGGTGGCTTAAAACTCATGCTGGGCATGTGTGTGTGCATGCCTAAAGTCCCAAGAGGAGAATGGAGGAAAAGGGGTTGTGGCATGGCAATCCCCCCAGGGGGTGATTTCTTGCTTTCTCTCTGTCTCTCTCTCTCTCCAGCAAGCACACACACCCTAAGGTAAAAACCTTTCCAGAAAAAGAAAAGTGAATTAATTTTCATAAGTGAAATGAGAGAATCAGGAATTCCAGATAACTCAGAATTCTTTATTTGGGAATTTCATTGGATTCATTATAAGGCCATTAACCAAAACAGAATAGAAGACAGGAGACTGGGAAGGAGAAGTAACAGTAACCAGACAGAGAATAGCAGATGAGAGACAAATATTTACCAAGGACTTTAAAATCTGATTTACTCTTAACCCCCACTTACCACCTCATTAATTCCAGGCCTAGAACTAGATGTAGAGAAACATGAACAGCTAGAAGTAAAATTATCCAACCTCTTACTTTATTTTTCAAGTCTATTTATTTTATTCATGATAGAGAACATGTGTGCACATGTGGGGCTGGTGCAATTTTTAACGGACACTGAAATTAGAATTTCATGTAATTTTCATGACATATTCTTCTCTACTTTTTTCTTCCTGAAACATGTAAAATAAATGTTAAAACTATCCTTAGCTCATAGGTCACACAAAAAACAGGTAGTAGGCTGGATTTGGTTTGTGGGCTAAAACCTTGTTTAGGCTATATAAAAAATTCCTATAAATCAATAAGAAAAAGATAAATAATCCAACATCAACAAAAATGCACAGAGGAGGAGGATATTAACAAAACAAAACAAATCTAAATGGCCAAAAATATGTAAAAGGATGTTCAATCTCACTACAAATTTGGGAAACTGAAATTAAACCAGTAGGACATTACCTTTCACCTACCAGATTATAAAAAATGAAGAAGATTGGTCATATGAATTTTGGCAGAGTTGTGGCAAAACAGGAAATCTCAAATAATTCTGAGACAGATACACACTGATACAGTGACACAGCAGAGAAATAATACAGTAAAAGCGAAAATGCACCTAATCTACCTACTGGCTATTTACTTCCAGGTACTGTCCCTTAAAAAAAAAATCAGTATGTGTACATTATAAAGATATATACTATAGCATTACTTGTGATCACACACATACATTCACACACATTACAAAAATGAAATAAACTTAAACTTCTATTAGGAGAAAAATGGATGATAGTAAAGAGTTCAATTCGACTGAATATTGTACAATACATAAAAAAAGGGGAAAAAAAGGCCAGTTGCAGAATGATATTTTTAACAGAATACCACTAAGTACATTTTAAAACACAACATATTACATTTAAAATTGTTCATGGAACATTTCTTTTACAAGAATTTATTTATTTAACTCTATTTGTTATTATTGTTTAACTTGACCAGAAAGAGACAGAGGGAGAGAGAGAAAGGGAAAGCGAGAGAGCAAATCACCAGGTCCTGGATATGAACTATGGTTGGCCATGTGGGAGTCCAGCGCCTTAACCACCACACCACTTGCTAGTCCCCGTGGATACATTTCTATAGAAATTTTTCTTCTCTGATAAAGGTGATGCAAACACCTTTTTGTTGTGTGTGTGTGCCATTAGGTGCAAGCGCTCACCAGAGAGAGAGAGAGACAGACAGACAGACAGACAGACAGACGAAAGTGAGAAATCACCCCTCGGGGGGGATGGCTATGCTGTAAGCCCTTCTCCAGTCTCCACTTGAGATTTCTGGCATGCATACACAGGTGTCTGACATGATTTTCAAGCCACCAGGTCCAGGACTTGTGGGTTGGCCACATAGGAGGTCAACACCTTAAACACTACACTACCTGCTAACCTATCTATTTATTTATAGGTTTTTTGTTTGTTTTTGCCATAGGGCACATGTGTTCACCAGAGAGAGGGTGGGGTGGGGAGAGAGAAAGTAAGAAAGGACTCCCCAGGAGAAATGGCCACACTGTAATCCCTTCTCATCTATTCTCCTCTCAGAATTTTGGGTGTGAACACACACATACCTGGCATGTTTTCCAAGCCACCAGGTCTGGGCCTCAAACCACACAATCAGCCTTATGAGATTCAGTCACCCCAACCATTATGCTATCTATTTGGTTCTCAAATAATTTTTTTCTTACTAAATTCTAGATCTGTCTTTGTGAGTCTGTGTATTATCTAGGTCTGTGTGGCATCTATTAGAATATGATTATAGCAATGCTATCTATGCTTTACTTTGAAAACTACAGAGGTTCACATTTTAGAAAAATCAGATTCATGGGGGACAAGCAGATGGCTTAGCAGTTATGTCACTGGATTCCCACATGGCTACCTGCAGTCTGAGTCCCAGACCTGGTGACTTGAAACTCACACCAGTGTGTGTGTGTGTGTGTGTGTGTGTGCGCGCCCAAGATCCCAGGTGGAGGAGGGACTGCACCATGTTCATCCCCTCAAGGAGTGATTTCTTACTTTCCTTCTCACTGTCTCTCTCCCCCCAACCAGGGCACATGCACTAAGGGGTGGGGAGGGGGGAGGGGGAGAGGGGAGGAGGAGGAGGAGGAAGACGATGACGACGAAGAAGAAGAGAGAAAGAAAGAAAGAAAGAAAGAAAAGTCAGATTCACATTTTTAAAAACTCAGTCTTTCAGCAGACTAGAGAACGGACAAAAGAGTACCTAAGACTGGAGACACTGTAAGGTAAGTGGGATAAGACGGAATCCTAAAGAATCAAGAATAAAGAGGTACATGAAAACAGAGTTCAGAAATACTCAGAAATTTTAGTCACTGGACCTGATGACTTGATAGAAGCTGGCAGCCATTTTGGAGAATGTAGAAAGCTTCATGCATCTGCCAACTATTTCCTAAATACACTTGCTATGGGCTTTTAAATAGCTTTTAGAACTGTACATCTGTATTAGCTAATGATGACAAAAACCATTAGCTATAGTTAGATTATTAAATAATGAAGAAAGAATTTTTGAAAACAAAATAACAGTTGAAGTAATTTTCAAAGATATAACAGTAAGGTTTTCTCTGCTTAGCAGGTTCTGGCAGGATACGTACTCATTGTAAGCTTCTGGGGGCTACTGCTGAATGATACTGTTCAATGTTAACAATTTTAATCTGCAATTACTGTAGGAAGAAATGATAAAAGAGTTTGGAACCACTCTAGTACAAATGCTAGCTCCATAATTTACTGTCTAACTTTGGTCAAGTCACTTAACCTTTTTCTCTCTGCCTCAGTTACTCTATCTGTAAATGAGTAAAGTAATAGAATTCATCTTTTTTTTTGAGAGGTTTTTTGCTATAGGGTGCGTGCGCTCGCTAGAAAGACAGAGAGAGACAGAGAGATAGAAAGCGAGAAATCACCCCCCAGGGGGGATGGCCACGTTGCAATCCCTTCTCCATTCTCCTCTTGGGATCTTGGGCATGCCCGCACACGTGCCCGGCATGAGTTTAAGCTGCCGGGTCCAGGACTTGAACCACGGTCGACTACATGGGAGTCCAGCGACATAGCCATTATGCCAACTGCTGGTCCTGAATTCATCTTATAAGGTTGTAAAAATTAAATTAGAATAAGTATGTATATGTGTGTGTATAACATGTTTGCTATTACTAGTCATTCATCAGTTACTGGGAACTCACTAAGTTTGAGGGCATTGTAGTATATGCTAGAAAAGAAATGACAAATTTACATTTTTGCCCTCTTAAAGGACATAGCCATTTCACTGTGAGAGGAAAACATATGGGCTAATGTGCTATCTTCAACCTATCTAAGTAATTAATTCCTAAAGCTACTTCTCACTCCATCCAAGTCTATAAACAATTTTAATGTCATTTATTCTTTCAGCAATTGCAAAAAATCAGTGGAAAGGGCATATAATAATAGAACATTTTTTTTGAAATTATGAATCTATAAATGTTGTCATTTTGTAAACTATATTTTCATTCTTATCTCTAAATTTCCCTCATTATTCTGTTTATTCCATACTTAATGTAGGCTAATGTAAATTCATAAATAAGTAAAACTCCTAGAAAACTTTCTCTCAATTTCCCAATTCTAGCAATATAACAAATTCTTCTTTTTAAAATTTATTTTACCCTTAACTCATTATTCTTAAAGATTCATAAATAAGAGCTACCTGGGTCTGAAATTTTAAAAGACAATAATGACTAAATGAATTTTTTACTGCTTAGAGTTTTTTACTCCTTAGTTGAAAGCAAATTCTACTTATACCATAAAATCTTTTGTATTTAATCCACAATATAATGTTTAATAGAGTATTTGTACATTTTCTTTAATAAACTGTTATACTATCAAAAAACATGTTGTACAAGTCACTCTCTCATCATCTTACTTTGTAACCCTCTCCTTCAACAAACGATATCTTAAT
This sequence comes from Tupaia tana, assembly GCA_026018925.1. NCBI lineage: Eukaryota > Metazoa > Chordata > Mammalia > Scandentia > Tupaiidae > Tupaia > Tupaia tana. Next base: position 54,542,401 of record JAKSZU010000011.1, on the reverse strand, counting down.
TGTATCCAGCTCTCTATTGCAAATTTACAGTACTAATCCATGCCAGCCATTTTGTTTTCAGCTTCTAACACTTGCAGCTTGCTGCCTTCAGCCTGACTTTATTAGCATATCGAATAACTTAGAAAATAAACACAAAAACAGAACCCACGATTTATCATTGATTTTCATCAGACTGTATCTCTGTATTAGATATTTCTCTTTAAATATGCTTTATTTTATGATGTTTCTCTACTTTCTTTCAACATAATTCATTCACTTAATTTAAATATTCACTCTTGTTCACAGTGATTTTCCCTCCCCAGACCCTACAAATGAAACTGACTTACTACTATTTAAATATAAGAATTTTCAAATATTAATAGAATAAACTACAGGCATATTTTAAATATTTCTTGAATAGCACAGAAGAGTTGCATATTTGATACTGTAATTTACTACTATATTCCAGCAGACCACCTAGCCAAGAATAATAAATACATAAAAGCTAGCATGCACTGTTCTCACATCTCAAGGGTATTTCTAATAGCCAGCAGACAGCAAACAATTCTCCACCTGTTTTGACTTGCAACATCCTGCTGTTTTAATGTCAATAACAATGTGCCCTCACCAAGCATCAGTGAAGTCTTAGATGACAAATTATCTAATGCAATTTTAATATGATGGGCAAAGGTGGGGCCAAAGAGTTTCTATTAGTGTTCTGTACTTCAGAACTCTCCTATCATGTCCTCCCACTTCCCCCAACCAGTTCCACTCATCCATATTTAATAAATGTTCTGCAATCATGTTATTCATTGACCTATTCTATCACTTAACATAAAATTAGTGTTAGGGACTCTTCAAGTTCATTAAATAATACTACTTTAAAAGTTTCTTAACTTGATAGGCATAAACCACTTTTAAGTAATAATAAGCAAAGAATTAAAAAAAGAAAGAGGCTAAAGGAGAGGGAGAGAAGAGCCTGCAAGGAAGTAAAAATGCCAAAAAGTAAGGATTTACTAAAGTGCTTTAGCAACTTCATTCTTCATTTTCTCTTCCAAACTCTTTCCTATCTCCAAGGCACATTTGTTTTTACTGTGATGCTAACTAACAACCCAGGCTGCTGTAGAAGCCTCTGTAGAATGGATTTCAAGGCTGCTGTGTCTTGTGAGGAACCAATCAGATTTCTTTGTTTCATCTGCAACATTCCATCAGGGTTATATAACATTTTAGATACGTGAAACATTCTAATAATATAGTACAATTTGACCTATAGTTAGCTATTTATTGTCACTAAATATGGCACCAAAAAAACCTCATATTATTATTCTATGTTATCCAGAAAAATCAAAGATTTTATTTATAGATGAGAGTTTCTTTTCTTTCTTTCTTTCTTTCTTTTTTTTTTTTTTGAAAAGAGAAGACAGTGAATTTGCTTTGTCTAAAGGAAGGAATTTTTGAAAACACATTATATGAACGCTGCAGACTACTAAGATTAAAGCTGATTCCTTATTATTTCTGTCTTCAATAAAGTGAGTGAGGTAATTCAACACAGTGGCAGACAGCCATACAGTTAATTCTTATCACATATAAAATGTCTTTAATTTGAAATAAAACATTATAAACACATTTTAAAGCTCAGACTGAATCCTTTGCAAATTGTTTAAAAGCATAGAAAAACTAAGTGTTAGAAATGTTTGGACAAATATTTTCTCTAAAAAATCTAAACTCTAAATGTAATATCAATTTATTATCCACAATACTAACTAAAATAATATACCACCACCAGCATTGTTAGCTATATGATCAGAATACTTGCAGTGAACTTATAATGGAACCATACAAATAGTCTGTCTGCCTGAGATAATGCTGCATAACTTAAAAACTGGTCTTCTGTGCTATTAATACAGCAATTCAGATATTCAAAAGCATATCAAGCTGCAATCTGTGAATCTTATATTCTCTTTCTTTTTAAAACTCAAAGGCATCCCACAGATGGTTACAAATCATCACAGGATTAAAATAGTGCCCCTACACATTAAAAAAAAAAAAAAAAAAAAAAAAAAAGCTGAAATCTGTTGGGTGTGGCTTAAGTAAATATGTCTTGTCTCAACTGGACAGTTCCCAGTAACATGCAGCCTCTGAAACCCAAAATACATGAGTATATAAGTGAAGTGTTTCCGGAAGGGAGTGGGAAACTTAACCTCCATGTTTTTTCTATGCTCGATGTTTAATTGTTTCTATACGACACTTAAAAAATGACAGTGCCTTGAGTCAATGCTGAGCACTGCTCAAGAAACCAAGGACAGAGAAATTTTACTTGTCCTATTTCCTCTCTTTAATTTTATGCTCACTGTCTACAACATGGCCGTTCTTAACAAACATTTTGCTTTCATAAAAGAGGTAATCATTTAAGTCAGGACTATGTGCAATGCGAACTCACACTGCATTACAGTCATCAATAAAATATGAAGTGCCAACTCCAGTGTTCATTCTACTGATTTTCCATATCTCACCAGAGAATGCTCTACTAATGTTTTCTGCTATTATAAAATGAACAATATAAAGAAAGACACATTGGCAGGAGCTGCGACAAATGAACAGAGAAAATATAAAACCTGTAAGTGCTTACTTTAAAAAAATATAGTATTGATAGAAAAAATCCTTTGTGAACACACTTGTATCTGTATATACACATTATACATAGTTACTACAAATATAAATCTGTTTATAAGCTACCACGCATGCATTTACTAATGTTACACATGCAATATACCTGAACCTCTACAGTTGGAGGGCATGCAGATTTCAGAACTATAACAGTTTAATTCTTAAGCTGCCTTAACCAAATATTAAAACAGCTAAGGACATCTGACATACTGAACTATATCCAAAGCCTTTAATCTTGTTAAACAATTTTCTCTCCTGTTCAATGTAGTAAACCCACCTCTGAATCATATTGACGGCTATTTTTTCCCCAAGCCCTGTACGTGCTGCACCATTTTGTTTGTCTTCTGGACAGTGGAGAAATCGGCAGAACAGCAGTGGAGGAGTGTACTGGAGTCAGCAGAGTCAGTGCCAGCCTCCTACTGCAGTCTGTATATTGAACGCACTCAAACCCACAGGTGCCTACGTAAAATCCTCCAGCTGCAGCCTGCAACTTGATGTTTCCTACGGCAGTAAATCTGTATGCTACTTTCACTTGGCTTTAACCTCACAAATGAACAGAATGCACTACAGATGTGCCACCTTTAAAAATGATTTTAAATGAAATACTTACATAAGCATCATCTTTATTAAGTAGCCAAAAATGAATGACTTTAAATGCTGAAGATTTGGTATAGACATTAAAAGAGAAATGTATTTCTAACATTTTCAACTGACAGTTTACTTTTTTCAAGAAAATACAACATTAAAAATTAACAAATGATGTGTTTTACATCTTATATAAATAGCATATGAAAGTAATTTTTCACATAATGTAAGTATATCAAGTATACATACATTAAAAAGCCTTGCCTCTACTCACACCTTTTCATCAACAAATAATACATTTATAGAAGGAAATAATGGAACTTATTTGTTAAAAGGCAAAGTGAATCTAAGTAAACCAATTCTCAATATATGAAAATGAAACAAGAAACAGAAGCTCACAATCCTTTCACATAAACATCAAACAAACATTAACACATTCATCCTACCAGAATTTTAAAATTTAAACACTGGGAGAAACCTTGAAAATTACAAATAAATCTAACTCTTTGATTCTTCAGATGAACAAATTAAGGACCAGAGAGGTTAAGGATAACATACTTTTCTCAAGGTCACATAGCTATTCCGTAGCAAAACTTAACCTAAATATACCTTTTAATAAACAACTGATAACTACTGAAACTCACTCAAGATTAAATAGTAACCCAAATATTCATATAATTATAAAATAAACTACATTTGTAGTTTAAAAAAAATCTACAGGCCCAAATGCTTTCACAGGTAAATTCTACCAAACTTTAAAAATGTAACGATTATATGCAATCTCTTCCAGAAAATAGAAGAAAACACTCTCAACTCCTTTTAATATTCAGGCATACTCAGATCTCAAACTAGACAAAGATATTCAAAAAAAGAGAAAACTACAGACCAAATTCCTTATGAATACAGAAACAAAAATCCAAAACAAAATATGAACAAATCAAAACTAGTAATATGTAAAAAGTACAACACACTACGTATAAGTGGGGTTTATCCTGGAAATGCTAGGCTACTCAATATTTTAAAATAATTCATGGTAATCCACAATATTCAGAAAAGAAAAACCATATGTTCACAGAAAGAGCATCTAATAGAATTTAATACCTTTAAACCCTAGTTTATCTAGAAAACTAGGAACAGAGGGGAACTACTTCAACTTGGCAAAGAATATTTACCAAAAACCCGTAGCTAATATCATACTCAGTGGTAAAGACTGAATGAGTCTCTACTGCAAGATCAGAAACAAGGAAGAACACCTACTCCTCTCAGCACCCCTAGCCAACATTGTACTAGAAGTACTAGCCTATACCAAAAGGTGAGAAAAACAAAGAGGGCATACGCTCTGGAAAGGAAGAAATCACATTATTCCTATTTTTGGAATTACTGTTTACTAAAAAAATTCAAATGAACCCACGAAAAAATAAACAAACAAAAACTCTTAGAACTAATAAAGTGAAGTTACAGGATATAAAGTCAAAAATCGAAAATCAGTCATATTTATACTATCTATACATATTTATGTGTGTATGTGTGTGTGTATATATATATATGTGTGTGTGTGTGTGTGTGTGTGTATGTATATATATATGGTTCTATACATTAGCAATATAAGAAACCAAAATTTTAAAAAGATACCACTAATAATAGCTCAAAAGAAAAAGAAAGAAATATTGATATTTAGGTAATAAGGCTAATAAAACGTGTAAGATCTGTACAGTGAAAACTACAAAATGCCAATAAAAGATATCTAATAAGACAAAGTACAGGGGAAGATGTATGTTCAAGGACCAGAAGACCTCCACATGGCAAAAATATTACTTCTACTCCAATTGATCTACAAATTTAATGCAATTCCCACAGAAAGCCAAGAATTTTTTTTTTTTTTAAAGACAAGCTGATACTAAAATGTTTATGGAAAGTCAAAGGGTCTAACATATAAAAACAATTCTGAAAAAGAAGAAAGTTGGAGAATCACCCTACCCTGTTTTTTGTTGTTATTTTTTTAAAGATTTTTCATGTGCTCACTGGAGAGAGACAGACAGTGAGAAAACAAGAGAGAAATCACCTCCCTAGGGAGAATGACCATGATACAATCCTTTCTCCTCCATTCTCCTGGGATTTGGGGCACACATGCACATGCAGTCAGCAAGATTTTCAAGGCGCCAGGTCCAGGACTCTATCCACGGTCAGTCATGTGAGAGTCAGGTGCTCTAACCACTACGTCAACTCCTGGCCTCAACTCTACCCTGTATATTAAGATTATAAAGCTACAGTAATGAAGACAGTAATTTGTGAAGGAATAAATCTAAGATCAATGAACAACACAGAGAGTGCAGAAAAAGAACCTAATAAACATGGCCAATGGGTTTTTAATAATGGTGCAAAAATAATTCAAAGGAGAACAGATAGTCTTTTCAACAATAGTATAAGAACAACTGCATATCCAAACATAAAACAAACAAATCAACCTTAATCCCACATCTTATATAAAATAACACAAAATCGGTTATTGATTCAAACATGAAACTATAAAGTTTTAAGAAAAAAATAAAAGGAATTCAGCAAAGAGTTTTTAGATATAATACCAAAGCATAAGCCATTAAAAAATTATAAATTAAGGGGACCAGCAGTTAGCGTAATGGCTATGTCGCTGGACTCCCACGTAGTCGACCGCGGTTCGAGTCCCGGACCCGGTGGTTTAAACTCACGCCGGACACGTGTGTGTGCATGCCCAAGATCCCGAGAGGAGAATGGAGGAGAAGGGATTGCGGCGTGGCCATCCCCCTGGGGGGTGATTTCTCGCTTTCTATCTCTCTGTGTGTCTGGCGAGCGCACGTGCCCTATAGCAAAAACCTCTCCAAAAAAAGAAAAAAAAAATTATAAAAAAAGAAAAAAAAATTATAAATTAGGACCAGCAGATGGTGTAATGGTTACATCACTGGACTCCCACACTGTCAACCATGGTTCGAGTCCTGGACCCGGTAGTTTAAAACTCATGCTGGGTTTGTGTGTGTGCGTGCGTGCCCAAGATCCTGAGAGGAGAATGGAGGAGAAGGGGTTGCTGCATGGCCATCTCCCCGGGGGGTGGGGGTGGTGGTGGGTGATTTCTCACGTTCTGTCTATCTCTCTCTGGTAAACACATATACCCTATAGCAAAAATCTGTTAAAAAAAAAAGTGTGTATGTATGTGTGTATATATATATGTATACACACACACACACACACACACACATATATATAAATTAAACTTAACAAACACTGTTAAAAGAATTAACAAAACATATCCAACAAACCACCTGCATCTAAAATGTACAATGAACTGACTAAACTCAACAGTTAAGAAAACCTAGGGGAAAATAGGTAAAAGATTTAAAAGTTACTTATCACAGAGGATATATGAAAGACAAGTAAGAACATGAAAAAAAATGTATAAGCCATTAGAGAAATATAAATTAAAAGCCACAATGAGGGACCAGCAGTTGGCATAATGGCTATGTTGCTGAACTCCCATGTAGTTGACTGTGGTTCGAGTCCCGGACCTGGTAACTTAAACTCACGCCGGGAACATGTGCATGCGTGCCCAAGATCCCGAGAGGAGAATAGAGGAGAAGGGATGTGGTGTGGTCATCCCTCTGGGAGGTGGGGGGGATGATTTCTCGCTTTCTGTCTGTCTTTCTCTTTCTGGTGAGCACACGTGCCCTATAGCAAAAACCTCTCCAAAAAAAAAAAAAAAAAAAAAAAAAAAAAAAAAAAAAAAAAAAAAAAAAAAAAAACACAAGGAGATACCACTACACATTTAATAAAATGGCTAAAATTGAAGAAGAAGAAAAAAAGTACCAAGTGCTACAAGGATATGGAGCAATTGGAACTCATTGCTGGTGGAAATAAAAATAGTAAAGCCATTCTGGGAAACAGTTTGGCAGCTTCTTATAAAGTTAAACTTACACCTACCATATGATCCCATTTTTACACATTGATTCTAGATGAAAGTTATTTTCATATAAAAACTTATATTATGAATGTTGAGAAAGAAAATCAGTTCAGAGTAGTCTGTGAAATGCAAGGTCCATTTAAATTTTAACGGCTTGAGTAAAGCATGAGCCTGAGACCTTGGTTATGCCCACAACTGTGTAAACAAATTTGCAAAGGATTATGGTATTTTTTGGTTTTTGTGTTTAGGTTTATTCCATAGGACACATGCACTGGCCAGAGAGAGAAAAAGAGAGAGACAGGGAGAGGGAAAGTGAGAAAACATCCCCCAGGGAGGGCAGCCGTGCTGCAATCCCTTCTCCTCGATTCTCCTCTTAGTATTTTGGGCACACAGACGCGCGCGCGCGCACACACACACACACACACAGAGAATGATTTTTCAAGTCACAGGGTCTAGGACTGGAACCACAGTGGACCATGTGGGAGTTCAGTGTCTAAACCACCAAACTCCTTGCTGGCCCCAGATTATGAATTTTACAATGCAATCCCTATCCTTCCTTTTCTCAGTGCCCTATAGTTTGCAAATGTAAAGTAAGGTGTAGCTAACTAGTTGCCAGTGTTCTTTCTTTTTAAAATTTTTATATAGAGCAGGGGCACTCACCTAAGACAGAAAGAGGTAAAGTGAGAATGCACTTCCTGGGGGAATGGTCACTCAGTAACTCTTCTCCCTTCTCCTTCAGGATTTTAGGCACACAAGAACACACTCCCAGAGTGTTTTCAAGCTGACGGGTTCAAGACTTGAGCCACATAGTCAAGCCATGTGGGATGTAGCCACCTTAACCACTATGCCACTGTCTGGTCCTGCCTGCATTATTTCAAACTGACCATGGTAAATTCTTGCCAGACAACTTGTACCCTTCCCTCTTATTGCTCTCCTCTCAAATAAAACTAGATTTCTCAGCATCCATTTTCATTGAGCATGTGTCTATGAAGCCGGAGCCTGTTCACCCGAAAGACTCATCCTAAACCCTTGCTCAAATAAACCACTTTTATTTCACTTATGCCTCAGCCTTACTATAGGTTGACAATGTTTATAGTGGCACAATTCATAATCACATAAAATTGGAAATAATCCAAATGTTCTTCAGTGGGTGAATGAATAAATAAATGGTGACACATTCATTCAGTGGCATACCACTCAGCAATAAAAAAGAACACATGACTGCTGGATGCAACTTGAATAAATCTTGAAAGCACTGCACCAAGTGAAAGAAGCCAGTCTTAAGAGGTCACATACAGTATGATTCTATTTATACGATACTCTCAAAAGAAAACTACAGAGATGAAAAATAGCACATTGGTTCCCAGGGGTGGAGATGGGAGGAGGATATATCTAACAAAGGATATCATCATTCTGTAGCTTACATTGTGACGTGTACTAATGTTGGTGGTAGCTACATATGTCTGCACATGTGTTAAGATTCATAGAGCTGCATAGCACCCTCTCTCCAAAAAAAGGTAAATTTGGTCTCATAATTTTTTAAAAACTTAACCACTGGGTGGCCATGACTTCCAGTTATATAGCTCTTCCTCTGGGTCCCTAACTCATATTATAACTTCCCTTCAGTATCCCTCGTCACCTCAAACTTAACATCTCCCCAAAATGAATTTATTTATTACATTTTCCCCCAAACCCCAAATAAATGAAACCACAACTCACTCTGTCACCTAAGTCAGAAACATGGTATCATCCTTGAATATAATTGGCGTGAGTTACATGATTAGAGCAGTATGACACAATAAGAAGTATATGACACAATAAGAATTATATTTTTGCCTTCTCCCCTGCCCCACCCTCTCTCCCCCCAGTTCCTCACACAGAGCTTCTAAAAACACTTGTGATTTTCTGAGTAATAGGGTGATAAGAGCACCTTAGAGTATTTGGTCTTAGTTTCCCAGTTATAGATAACAGAACTTCTAAAACCTCTGGAATCTCTGGGAGTGATAAGAATGTCTTTTTTGTATGTTAAGGAATTGCTGGTAGCTGAGAGCCCCTGGATAAGCTTCAGGGTGGAGGCTGATTGCTAGAGGAACCAAACAAATTATTAGAGGAAACTTTCAACTCCACCTTCCCAACCCCTAGAAAAGGGAGAGGGATTAAAGATTGAATTCAATTCACAACAATCAATGATTTAATCAACTATTCCTATATATTGAGATCTCCATTTAAAACTCTTAAGTTCATAGAGCTTCCAAGTCAGTGAACATACATCCCCCATGCTGGGAGACTGACATACCCTATGTTTACAATGACAGAGGCTGATAGAGAGTCGGTAGGATATAAATTCAAGAGGACCAGATTTGTAATTGGTGTCCGAAGTGGGAGGCACCCTCATGGGACTGAGGGTGCCTCCCACTTAACCTGTGGGGTCTGCATTCAGTACAGAGAGTTGGTAACAGAATTTTAGGATACTCAGTTGATGTCCAGAAAGTGAAGAAGTTGCTTGATGTGAAACACACACTCACACACACACACACACACATTTGGTATCACAATAATGTGGGTATAAAAAAACAACAAACACCAAAACAGTTCTCTTTTAGTAACCTGATTATCATGTTGCTATATTCCCAATAGGTCTAACTGTACCTAGCACACAGCAAGACTTGGTAAATATTTTTGTTGAGTGAATGAAAAAATAAGACTCTTCCTCCATTTGACCCACATCTAATCAATCAGGTTCAGATGATTCTTTTTTTTTTTTTTTTTAAAGTTTATTTATTTGCTTCTTTAGAGAAAAAGACCAAACCTAACAGGGTCCTCACATTGCATTGGACTCCAACCAACCCAGATCACAGGTATACTTGCACCAGATAAGTACAGGAAGTTCTTAGGACATGAACCTGGGACCTTCCCACATGGGTCCAACTGTACTACCACTGTGCTGTCTGGCCTCTCAGTTGATTCTTTTCTGACATCTCTTTCCCCACTGGCACTCTCTTAGCTCAGACCCTCATTATCTTTCTGCTGATGCTGCTGCAATAGCTCCTGAAGGGATATGTGTTGTTCTGCCTACTCATTGTCACACACACACTCCCCTTTGTGGGAACTGTTCCTTTACAAACTAACCCTCATTCCATCTATTAATTCACTCCCTCCCTCTGCCACAGATGATTTCTACTGGGGTAGGTACCTAACCCCAGCGGAGATGATCACAGACATTACCTGATTAGTAGAAAGCATAACTGACTTGTCCAAGTGTGTCCAGAGTTAATCTACCAAGGGGCATATGGACTTAAAGACTGAAAGAAATGAGTCAGTATTCCCCTTTGGATACCCAGGGTAAGATACAAAACTCAGACGCTGGTAGCTATTTGAACTGAGTAGCAAGGAAACTAATGTGCAAGGTCAGAAAGAATAAAATAGACATGCAAAAAGAGGTTGATGTAGGAAACAGGAGCCAAAGTACCAAACCACCATATACTGCTCACTAAATAGGTTAAGCTTTCTTACAGCTTCGTGCCTTTATAGCTGTTGTACTCTCTGTCTGAAATGTCTTTTGCCCTATTCTCAAATTGGCTATTATATAGGCTTGATAATAGTCACCATGTCCACTAAGAATTCTTCCATTTCTGGGAACCAGCAGTTAGCGTAATGGCTATGTCGCTGGACTCCCACATAGTCGACCGTGGTTCGCGTCTTGGACCCAGTGGCTTACAACTCACACCGGGCGCGTGTGCGTGCGTGCCCAAGATCCCGAGAGGAGAATGGAGGAGAAGGGATTGCGGCGTGACCATCCCCCCTGGGGGGTGATTTCTCGCTTTCTGTCTCTATGTCTCTCTCTGTCTGTCTGTCTGGCGAGCGCACGCGCCCTATAGCGAAAAACCTCTCTCAAAAAAAAAAAAAAAAAAAAAAAAAAAGAAAGAATTCTTCCATTTCTGTCTGGTCTAAGATGGAGTCTACACTCCAATAGTGCCCTATTCAGAACTTTATCATGATATTTCTCACACCATATCTAAGCAGTGGCTTACTTATGCCATGTAGTATAACCTGGTAGAGACGATGTCTTTTATTAGGTCATCAGAAAAGTCATGAAGTGGGACCAGCAGTCAGCATAATGGCTATGTTGTTGGACTCCCAGGTAGTCGACCGCGGTTCACGTCCCGAACCCGGTGGCTTAAACTCACGCCAGGCGCATGTGCGTGTGTGCCCAAGATCCCGAGAGGAGAATGGAGGAGAAGGGATTGCGGCGTGGCCATCCCCTCTGGGGGGGTGATTTCTCGCTTTCTGTCTCTCTGTCTCTTTCTGTCTGTCTGGTGAGCGCATACGCCCTATAGCAAAAAAAAAAAAAAAAAAACCTCTCCAAAAAAAAAAAAGTCATGAAGTATTTCTCCATTTTTCTATACAAAAATGTGGCATGACTTTTCCAATGACCCAATATTTCTAAGTAAACTATGTCCCCCAGTAGTTTATCAGGCCCATAGTAGGTGTTCACTGTATAATCAAGGATGGCAAGACAACACAGAGAAGGAGGAAGGAAAGAAGTATCTAAATATTATCTACTAGCACCTTCTTCCACAGCATGAAGCAATTACGGAAGATTAGTGGGAAAAGATTTCTATGTAGTCTGGCTATCAATTACAAGGTGGGGACAAAGTAGAATGGCAAAGTAACACAAGATTCTGAGTAAAGAAATGACTGTACCAACTAGTAAATTAATAATACCAGAGGTAATAGAATGAAATGTGAAATAAATTTTTGGAGCAAGAAAGTATAGCCAGCCATTACTTTGAAAAACACCCTTTTTTCCTTTAATACTGTCTTACATTGAACATTCCCCTTTTGTGGTTAAGATGGAAGATGACAGCAAAAAGAGTAGAAAAATGTGTTCCTATTAATAATTGAGTTTAAAAAAACATGGCCTATCAGAATCACAGATACACACAGAAAATCATGTTACTAAAACTATATTCAGGAGAACACGTAAGTAAATCTCCCATCCACTCCTATACTAGCCTAGGAAAGAATTCCTCTGGTTAATAACAATCATAGAAATCTATCTTTTAGAATGATCAGCTGGATGGTTTCCCAGACAGAGCCTCTTCTATTAAAATCCTATACTTGGGGGCCCAGTTCTATACTTTTCAGGTCAAGAAGCAAGTCCTTTTTTTTTTTTTTTAAGATTTATTATTATTATTATTATTGTTATTACACCAGAGAGACATCTTCAAAGTGGCAAGACAGCGATTGATTTACTCTACAGCTCTGCATTCCTGCAAATGTAACAACAAAATTATTAGTTATGACCAACAAACTTAAGGCAGTAGTGTCTTTTTTTATATCTGAGCAAATTTGGGTTTGTCCTTCTAACTTTTGGTATAGGAAAGATTGTTAATTTTTAAAATAAACAAACACAACCCATAACTAGGTTAGAAAAAACAAAGTGGCAAACTCTACTAGCTGCCTACCCAATTCCTTCTCTTTTGGGATAGAGGTTTTTGCTGAGAGTATGTGCTCTCATGGAGAGAGACAGTGAGAGGGAAAGTGAGAAATCACCCTCTGGGGAGATGGCCACTCCACAAGCCCTACTCCTCCATTTGGGATCTTGGCCATACATGTGCACACGCCCAGCATGAGTTTCAAGCCACCAGGTACGTGACTCGAATTGCAGTTGGCCATGTGGGAGTCCAGTGACACTGCTATGCCATCTGCTGCCCTCCCCTTCTTTCGTGCTAACAGAACCTTGATTTTATTTTAAGTGTTTGCTTCAAGGGAATCTGGTCCTCTCTTCAACCTCAAAAAAAAAAAAAAAAAAAGAGGTGAATCTTCGCTAGTAAATGGATCTTAATAACAACACTCGCAATTCCATTAATTGACTGAAGAAAGGTTATGTGATACAATTTAGCCAATGGAATGTGAGTTGAGTCGGGGGAGGGGGAGAATGTCTTTAAAGAGAATCTTCCTAATCTTATAAAGGGATTCAGGAAAGAGCCAGTTGTTCTACTAATCTGAATGATGCTATGTGCGGATATGAAATTTGAAGACAATGCGATCGTTTTGCAACTATATAAGGACAAACATAAGAACAATAACCAATATATTGAAGATGGCGTAGTAAAAAGGAAGAAAAGAAACTGAGTCTTTGGTGACACTGTTGAGTTTCAGAGTTAACTTACCTGTAATGTCCCTACTTCCAGAATTCTCACTTAGGGAAAATGTATAAATCTCCTTAATAGCTCAGTCATTTTAAATTGAATCTTCGGTAATTCTAACACTCTACTTATAGCTACTGCTACAATAGCACATAAAACTGACCAGAGAAGAGACTATACAGGATCTAACCAAATTCAAATTTTAAGACAAAGTTCTTATTTCTTCTAAAACTTTCAAGTTTAATAAATCTGAGATGAGGAGGACTGAACTACATGTTAAAATCTTTTCTACTTGCTGGTTTAAAACCCTACAGTGGCTCCCTTGCAGAGTTAAGGATATAATCTAAACTCTTTAGCACAGCACACAAAACACTTATTAACTAGTATGTCAGGTCAGAGTACCCCAAATTTGGAAAAAGTAAGTAAGCCTATTTTCTCCAGGAACTCAAAACCAGAAAAGAAGAAATCTATGCAAAAGAGTGTTCAGGAAAGACCTCACTAAGAATATAACTTCTGAGTGAAGACTCCAGTGAAGCAAGGGAGGTAACATTCTAGGCATAGGGAATAGCAAGCATGAAGTCCCTAAAATAGGAGAAGGCTAATGAAATTGAAAAGAAATAAACAAAAGCAAGAGACATATAGGAAATGAAATCAAAAGTAATCAAAAACAGAGCCTACAGAATCATGGAAAGACATGGGCTTCTAATCAATTTATATCAGCATCTTATTTAAATACTTTATTTGGTATTCCATTGCTAAAATTCCTCACTTCATTATTTATCATTCTACTCTACATATCAACCCTCTCTTCTCACTTGCTCATCCCGAAATGCTCTACCTGAAGCCAGTAAGAATGAAGAAGGCATCCATAACTGGAAGATAGGTGTTATCAAACTTCACTCTTCCCACTGTAATCTTCGAATGTGCTACTCTAGTTCAGAATCCCTAACATTTTCAGTAAATACTGTAGGAATGTATGAGACCAATGTTCTCTTATGTGAATAGTCTTTAAAAAATAGTATCAACTGTATTAACATACCTTAATAATTAAGTCCTGCAGAAATGCCAATGTTAATTAGTTTACATTTAATGTATAATGGGGTGATTTTTCAAATAATAAAAAATACATGAAATTGACAAATCAACCCACAACATACAACTGGAACCCACGTTCAACATGTTTTCATGAAAAATGAGAAAAAAATAAATGGCAAAAATGCACACACAGAAAAAAAATCTCTTAACTTCTTTTAACTATACCACAAGAAGTCATCAAGCTCCTAGCTATCTGTTACTTTGGTAAAATCCTTAGCAACTTAAAATCTTTTAACATCTGACTTGCTACTTCAACTAGAAAATAAAATTTTCAGATCTGTTTAATTTTGATTCCACTAAACTGTTTCACTTATTCGGTGACAGCAATATGTACAGTGGGAAATCAATGGTTTCTATTTCTACTAGTTGTATAATTTATTGCATCACAATAAATTCATATTTTAATTTTTCCATGAGTTTTCTGAAGTCCCCATATATAAATATAGTCCTAATATAAAGTGCTGCAGGAATAAAAGGAAGTATATATTCCTTATCCTTAAGAGAGTTAAAATGTAACAGCGGAGGGAACAGGAGATCGTGTAATAGTTACATCACTGGACTGCCATGTAGTCAATCGCAGTTCAAGCCCTAGTTCCGGAGACTTAAAATCCACATTGGGCAAATGAATGTGCATGCCCAAATACTGAGAAGAGAATGGAGGAGAAGGGATTGTGGTGTGTCCATCCCCTCGGGGAGTGATTTCTCAATTTCTATCTCTCTCTCTCTCTCTCTCTCTGGCGAACACATGCACCTATAGCAAAAATCTCTCTCTAAAATAAATAAATAGATGTGTGTGCTCTATATATACATTATATATTATGTTTATAAATATATAAGTATATTATATAAGTGTGTGTTTTATATATACATTATATTTATAAAGTATATATAAATATATTGTGTATATATAAAATGCACTTTTTATATTTATACATATTTATATATGTGTCTGTATGTATATATTATATGTATGTGCATGTGTGTATATGTGTGTGTGTTTGTGTGTGAATGAATGAATGAATGAATGAATAAATAAATAAATAAACAAATCGGGAGAGAGACCAGTAGATGGCATAGGGGTTATGTTGCTTGACTCCCATATGGTCCACCACTGTTCAAATGCTAGACTGGTGGCTTGAAACTCATGCCGGGTGAGTGTGCAAGCATGCCCAAGATCCTGGGAGGAGAATGGAAGAAAAGGGATTGCTACATGGCCATCTCCCAGGGATTAATTTCTCACTTTTCCTCTCATTCTACCTGTCTGTCTGTCTCTGTCTGTCTGTCTGTCTCTCTCTCTCTCTCTCAAGTGAGCACAAATGCCCTAAAAAGAAAAATATGTGTGTGTGTGCATGTGTGCGTGTATAAATAAATAAATAAAACGGGAGCATTTCAAATAAGTTCATAAATAATATAAGGTACTACATTATTATGTTTCACATTAAGAATACAGGCAGTAAACATTATAGTAGGTTGAGCAAAAGAATGACTGCTGTGAAACTGTAAAATATAAAATGAACTTTAGTGATTTAAAGAGATGACTCAGGAGACCAGCAGTTATCGTGATGGCTATGTTGCTGAACTCCCGTGTAGATGACTGCGGTTCGAGTCCAGGACCCAGTGGCCTAAACTCACGCTGGGCACGTGTGTGTGTGTGCCCAAAATCCTGAGAGGAGAATGGAGGAGAAGGGATTGTGGCATGGCCATCCCCACTGGGGGGTGATTTCTCACTTTCTGTCTCTCTGCCTCTCTCTGTCTTCCTGGCAAGCGCACACGCCCTATAGTAAAAACCTCTCTGGAAAAAATAAAAACAGAAACAAAAACAAACCACTGACTTGTAAATGGTAGACAGTTTCTGAATGACAGTTTTAGAGAACAAGGACAGAGAAGTTAGTTTTAAGTCAAGTCCTATCAAACTAAGTTTCTTTTTTCTTTAGTATTTATCTGTCATGAGAGTGACAGGGAAAAAGATAAGCACCCTCAACAGTTTTATACTACAATATACCCCTCCCTGCCTCAAGGCTTCCTACTTAGCCAGGATCGTAAGTGCATGCCCAGTTTCTACTCTGCAAGTCTACAGGGGAACTGAACCTGCACACTTTTATACAGGTCCAGCATTGTTTGAGCTACACCACCATGCCAATCCTAAGTCTCTTACTTAGCCCTCCATGAAAACATTATAACATGGCAGCAGAATGGGGGTGAAGGCAAGTGAGAGGAAGTCAGAGAAAATTTATTCATTCATAAGTATAGTTAGTCCTATGAATTTACAGGCAACATTCTATATACTGGAGCAAAAACAGTCATTGAACTTGTAGGGCTTATGTTTAATGTGGAAGACAAACAAAAAAACAAAACCAAGCAAAAGAAAATAGCTCAAAGAGTGATATGTGCTATGCAAATATTATAAAAAAAGTAATTAGATAGAATTCATGATAGAGAGGATTGAGAAGACAGACTGAGGAAATTCAAGAAAAATGTCAATGAGTGTTAAAAAAAAATAGCAGGTTGTGCAGACAGGCAGCATCCTTAGAGCCAAGGACTCTAGGCTTAGTGAAACTCTGGACATTATTCAAGACCCACAGCAATCTATTGTAGAGTTCCAGGATGAAAGTTGGTATGATCTGATTTAGTTTATTTAAGATCATTAGGGTCGTTTACTAAGTCAGCATGGGTAGGAAGAAGACTGCCTTGCCACAGGCAGACATGCCACTGAGATTAAAAAAAAAAAATCAGCAAAATTTTAATGACTACATAAACTGACTTGACAATATAGAACAAGGATCAGCAACCTTTTCCTGTATTGTGCCAGATAGTAAATATTTCAGTCTATCTAACTACAGAATTGTGTTCTTATCACATGAAAGCAGATTTCTTGAAGATATAAAGGTCAACTCATTGAGAAAACATAATTCTAATTGTACATGCAGTTGACAACACAGCTACAAAATAAATGAAGCAAAAATTGGTAGAAGTAAAAGGAGAAACAGACAAATTCACAATCATAGCTGGACTTTGATTTTTTAAAATTTTTTTCCATAAGGCATGTGTACTTGCTGGAAAGACACAGAGATAGTGAAAGTGAGAAATAGTTACTTAGGAGGGATGGCTACACTGCAATGCCTTCTCCCTCATTCTCCTCTTGGGATTATGGGTGGGCATGAACATACACTCTGGCATGTGTCTCAGGCGGCTGCATCTGGGACTCAAACTGTGGAGGTGGCTACACGGGATCCAGCACCTTAACCACTAAACCATCTGCTGGCCCTGTATCTTTATTTTCATCCCCAGAAGGCAGGTGCGCTTATCAGAGAGCAAGAAAAGCACCTTCCAACGGAGAATAGTTAAGCTATAATCCTTTATTCTCCATCCCATCAGGATTTTGGGCACCATACAGACATGTACAGTGTTTTTTTTTCAAGCTGCTGAGGCTGGGACTTTAACTGCGGTTGGCTATGTAGGATCGGACTCCCTATAGACAGGGCTTAACTACTGAGCTATCAGGTCAGATCATGGCAGCCGTCACACTTTCAGTAACTGACAAAGCAGAAAAACAAAAACCTGTAGTAATATTAACTAACCTGGCCAAACAGACAATTATAAAGCAGTAGAGCCATCAGGAGATTACATATTCTTTTCAAGTACATATATATGGAATAGTCTCCTAAATAGATAATGAGCCATGAAGCAAGTCTCAATAAATTTAAAAGAATAGTTATCTAAAGAGAAAGCAATCAAAAGATGACCAGAAAAATCACCAAATGTTTGAAAATTAAGCAATACTTATAAACACTGCAGTAAAATTTTAAAAAGAAATCAGAAAATAGCTTGAACTGAACAGTAATAATAATAAAAAAGAATATGTTGATGTGTGTGGGAGATTTTCTAAAGTAGTGCTTAGAAAGAAATTAATAGTTTAAATGCAGAGGTCAGCAGGTGGCGTGGTGATTTAGGCCCTGGACTCTGATAGAGTCCCAGACCTGGCGGCTTGCTTGTTCTCTCTCTCTCACACACATACACACACACACACACACACACAAACACACACACACACGTGCCCTATAACAAATTAAAATAATAATAATATTAAACAAATAATTATTTTAAAATAGTCTAAATGCAAGGAAAGAAAAAAAACTTAAAAAAAATCACTTTTTAAAAACATTTCTGATCATTTTAGTTAAGATCAAAATTTGAGTTCTTCTTTGTGAGACAATTTTTACTTCTTTCTTCACCATCCAGCCTTTGGAAATAAAAATAGTCTTTGGAAGCTCAAGTAAGCAAAAAAATATAGGATATGGGTATTGAAAGTGCAGTAAAGCCTACTCAATAAACACACTAAACCAGTCCTATCAATATATAACACATTTTGTTTTCCAACACCCATTAAATTTAATCATAATTCATTCAAGAAAAAGAAATCCCAGACCAGTGGTGACATGGTGGTGAAGACTGCTAGATCTCACATAGTTTAAGTACTAGATCTGGCAGCTTAAGAATCACTCTGGGCACATGTATGTGCACACCCAAAATCTTAACAGGAGGATAGAGGAGAAGGAACTGTGACATGTCTATTCCCCCTGGGGTGGGGAAGCCTTCACTTTTCCTCTTTTTCATTTTCCCTATTTCTCTTTGTCCCTCTTCAGCAAGTACACACAACTTATAGCAAATTTAAAAAAATCTTTTTATCAATATTCTAAAGCAGGAGTTGGCTAAATTCTTCTTACAAGGCCAAATAATAAATACTTCAGAGTTGTGGCTAGACAGTCTCTACCACAATAACTTAGCATTGTGTTAGACTGAAGAAGTAACTATACACAATACTCAAATGTGTATGATTATGTTCCAATAAAACATTTACAAACACATACAGCTGGGCATATCAGAGACTGTTTACCAATCACTGCTTTAATAAAAAGTACATAAAGAGCCTACATTTTCTAATTAGTGTATTAAACTAGAAAATTACAATGAAAGATTAACTCACACGCACACAATTCCTAAGAAAATTGGAATTCCCATAGCACAGTGATTAAAGGAGCCAGATCCCACATAGCAGAATGTATTGATAGTTTGACTCCTGCCCCAACCGCTTGAAAAACACGTTGGTCATATGTGTGTTTATGCTCAAAATCCTGACAGGAAGGAAGAACGGAGGAAAAGAGTAGGGCCTGAGTGAGACATAATTGAGGGGCCGCTGGTGGGCACAATCTCTGGTGAATAAACATGCCCTTGGCAATTAAAAAAAAGAGAGGGCAAGCAGGTGGCATGGTGGTCAAGGCACCAAACTCCCACATGGTTGATCATAGTTTAAGTCCCAGACCTGCTGGCTTGACAATCATCCTGGGCATGTGTGCACGAGTGCTCAAAGTCCCAAGAGGAGGAGAGAGGAGAAGGGATTGTGGCATGGCCATTCCACCTGGGGGGTGATTTCTCAAATTCTCTCCCTTCCCCCGCACCCCCCCCCCCTCTGGTGAGAGCACATTCCCTAATGCAAAAACCTTTTTAAAAAAAGGGGAAAAAAAAACTTTAAGATGATTAAATTATTGGAGTCAAAAAGAAATTTAACTGCAATTACATACTGTAAAAAGTTAATAATAAAAATATATTTAAATTTACAGAATACAGCAAAAGCTATATTCATAGGAAAATCCATAATGTAAACAAGAATAAAATTAAAATAGATAAATTCAAGGTTCAAATCCTTTGAAAAAGTCAATAAAACAGATAAGCTTCAGGCAAAGCAAGGCAGGAAATTTAAAATATTCAATATTCACGGAAACTGAATTAAGTAGCTCAGATGAAAATAATATGTATAAATTTATGCAAATAAATTTTAAAATCTCAATAAAATGAGTTTTCTAGGAAAATAAGTTGCCCAAATTGCCTGAATAAACCTACATAGATCTCTAACAATGAAACAGATAATACTGTAAAAAATCTATTCTCCCCTACATCTCCCCTCCCTAGAAAAGCAATAGCTCAGGTCATCCATTTTTACGTCTGAGTTTTACTAAACTTTCTATAAATAAATAATTTGCATGACACATAAGTACCAAAAATGATAAAAATCATCACAACTATGTATAGTTTGTATAACCCTAATACTAACAGTGAAAAAAGAATGAAAATAAAACATCAGAAATAGGAGTGAAAGAATGGGTATGAGAATACATATCTGTCTATTTGATGAGAAACTATTAACTACTGAACTGCTACAAATTTCTGGACTATAAAGAGATAAAATGAGTTTCAAAAATTGTACAATTTGAAAATTCTTACCACTTTTTTTAATAGTCCAGTCACATCTTACGTTATAGCCCTGTGTGCTCTGCTACCAAATCAGAATCCTATTCCATTTTATACAACCACATTTTGTCATTTCTTTGAATGATTGTTTACCTCAAGCTCCACAATAACCTGCCTTAATTGGCAAGGACAAATGATATTCACGAGTAACTACGTGGTATCGTAACTGCTATGATTTGAATGTGCCCCCCAGAAATTCATGGGTTGAACTTTGGCAAGTCGTAATTTTTGTGTTAAGAGGGAAGAGACTTTAATTAGATTATGATGCTGAAAGGTGCCTTTAGGAGGTGACTGGGATTAGACCAGGTCATTGGTAACAGGCCCCATGACAGATTCCTGGGAGCTTAAGAAGAGCAGACACGTCGACACACATGTTCTAGTCTTTCTCTGGCTCACCATGGACGCCCTTTGCTGCAGAGAGCCTCAATAAGAGGACTCTTTATCAGATGCAGTCCCTTGATTATGGACCTCTAAAACTGTGATAAACATTTATTCTTTTTTTATTCCTTTGAGGGTGTGTACGCTTGCCAGAGAGAGAGGGAGAGGAGAAAGCACCCACCCCATTATGGGAAATGATCATGCCACAATCATTTCTGGCCCATTTCTCCCTCCTTTTGGAAGTTTGGGCATGTACCCACACAGTTTGATATGTTTTTCAAGCCACTGGGTCCAGGACTCAAACTGTACCACTGACCATATAGAAGTCACTACCTTAACCATCAGGCCATGGACCCAGCCCTAAGTCTTTATCATTACTTTTTAGTTTTTTCTTTAGTTTCTGCTATAGAGTGCATGCACTTGCAGAGAGAGAGAGTCAGAAAGAGAGAAGGAAAGTGAGAAATCATGCCCCTGGGAGATGGCCACATTCAATCCCTTTTCCATTGTCCTCTCAGGACTCTGGCATGCACATACCCGTGTGACTGGTATGATTTCCAAGCTGCCAGGTTCAGGATTCAAACTGTGAAGTTGGCCATGTGGGATCTAGCTGCCTTAATCACCACACCACCTGCTGGTCCAAACCTTTATTCTTTATAAATCAGACTTGGGTACTTCTGTTATTAGTAACACAACAGACTAAAACTCCAGTTATACATGGTTAAAGGAGTCCTAAGGAAGTTACACAAATTCATAGTCAGAGGAATAGGAAGAAAAACAGTACTCAACATTTTTTTAATTATAAAAGATATAATTTAATAAGCAAAATCCTTTTCTCATAATAAATAGTATATTTTCTAAGCAAGTTTGTTAGAAGAGATACAGGTTATAGAAAAGGTAAAACTCATAAAAAGCTTATATTGTAATTTTATGGTTTATTAGTGAAATAAAACATACTGTCCCTGGAAGGAAAAGGATATTTTTACAGTGTAAATATATTTGCATTAGATACTATTATACATATTTCTTTACAGTTTCTTACGAGCATTCATTATTCAGAAAGCAATAAAGATTTTAACTAAGTTCAATGTCTAATGGACAAAAACAAACAAACAAAAAAACACAAAAAAACCTGATAACAAATGCTTCTAACAAGGTGTCCTGCATTTACAAATGAACTCATTTTTGCTAATAGGGTGGTTAAAGAGAGTTTAACACAAAATCAAGCAACCAATACACTTCTCACTACTTAATAAGTAAGTATTTGTTGACAGAAAACAAAGCAGGTTCTATAAAGGTAAAACTTGGTAAACTGGACTTCAACAATATTAAAAATGTTTGCTTAGGACCAGCAAATGAAATACTGGTTACATTGCTGGATTCCCACATAATCAACTGCAGTTTGAGTCCTGGACCCAGTGGCTTAAAACTCACACAGGCGCATATACATGTGTGCCCAAAATCCCGAAAGAAGAAGGGATTGTGGCATGGCCATCTGCTCTGAGGGGTGATTTCTTGCTTCTGTCTTTCTAGTGAGTGCACATGCCCTATAGCAAAAATCTCTCTAAAAAAAAGTTTGCTCTGAAATCTTGTTAAGAAGATAACAGTGCAATCAACAGACTGGAAGAATATATTTTTTCTTTCTTTCTTTTTTTTTTTTTTGTTTTAGAAAGACTTTTGCTATAGGGCACATGTGCTCACCAGACACAAAGCAAAAGCAAGAAATCACAGCCTGAGGGGATGGCCACACCACAATCCTTTCTCCTCCATTTTGGGCGTGCATGCACATGTTCCTGGTGTGAGTTTTAAGCCTCCAGGTCCAGGACTCAAACCATGGACGACTACATAGGAGTCAAGCAATATAACAATCATACCATCTGCTGGTCCCATATATTCAAATCATATATATGACAAAGGCTACGATATTCAATGAACTCTTAAAATTCAACACATTTTCTCTCTCTGTGTGTGTCTCTAATTAGAAGATGGTCAAGAGGCATGAAGAGGTATTTTACCAAAGACATACAGATGAAAAGATAAGCACATGAAAAGATACTTAACATTATTATCTATTACATAAATGCAAATTAAAATCACAAGATATTGCTGCATACCTATCGAAAAAGCCAAAATATAAAATAGTGACAACACCAAATGCTGACAAGGATGAGGAGAAACTGGATTACTTATATATTGCTAGTAGGAATGTAAAATGTTATATAGCTACTCTGGAACAGAGCTGGTACTTTCCTTATAAATTAACATGCAACTAACTCACTAGTGTTTATATCAGCATTATTCAAAATAGCTCAAACTAGAAAACAATTCAGCTATCTTTCAAAGGGTGAATGGTTAAATGGAACACTGGAATACTCACACCATGGAAAACATGTAATAGCAAGCAATAGATATTTATATACAACAACCTGAGTAAGTCTTCAGAGAATTATGTTAAGTGGGACAAGGCCAACCCCCAAAAGTTACATACTGTATTTTATTGGTATAACATTCTTGAAGTGACAAAATTTTTAAAATGGATTAGCTATTACCAGGGTTAAGGAGGTAGATGGAGTGAGAAAGAATTAGGTTATAAAAGCATGACATTAGCAGGGTCAGCAGGTGACGTGGAAGATAAGATGCTGGACTCTCACATGGCCAACTACAGTTCGAGTTCCGGACCCAGTGGATTGAAAATCACAACAGGCATGCTTGCGTGTGTACCCAAGATCCCAGGAAGAGAGTAGAGAAGAAGGGACTACAGCATGGCCATCCTCCCTGGGGAGTGATTTTTCATTTTCCCCCTCACAATCTGTCTCTCTCCAGTGAGTGCACATGCTCTAAAGTAAAACCTCTAACAAAACAAAACAAAAAAAGAATCATTCAGGGTGTATGTGTGCCAAAATCCCAAGAGGAGAGTGGAGAAAGGACTGTGGCATGGCTATACCCCCTTGGGGATGATTTCTCACTTTCTTTCTCTTACTCTGTCTCTCCCTGGTGCCCTATAGCAAAAACAAAAACAAAACAAAAAAGGAAAGGGCAACATAAGGAATCCTTGTAGTAATGGAAATGCTTGGTATCTTCCACTGCCTCTGTCAATATCATGGCTGTAATACTGAACAATATAGTTTTATCATTAGGGGAATCCTATTATTTCTTACAACCACATGTGAATCTACAATTACCTCAAAATAAAAAGACTTTTTAAAAATTCTTTATGAGAGAAAAGGAAAAAAAAATGAGAGAGAGAGAGGGAGAGAGAGAGAGAGATTCTGATAGAAGTTCATCATGTCACAATGCTCCTGTCCTTTCCCATTTATTTGGGATTACAAGTGCACACAGTCACGCCCAGTCATGCCCAACATGTTCAGGTTAGCCCAGGAACTAAACCTGGGCCTCTCATGTGGCTTCCAGCCTCCCAAACAGTGCTATAATCTGTGTACCAGATCACAAAATAAGAAGTTTAAATAAAGAAATATCCAAAGACCCAGCCTCTGTGTAGCAGTAACACAAGTGCCCCAAGAGACTGGAAGCCACTGGTGACTACGAGTCTGGATCTTGAGTTAGCTTGGAAACACACTGGGCATAGGCATATGTGCCCAGGATCCTGAGGAGCTAGAGGGCCGGGAAAGTGGATCAAGACAAGATGCTCTGTGTTTGTCATTCTCTTTTTTGTATGTGTGCTCATGTGTGTCATGAACTATCATTAAAAAAAATCTGTTGTCATATTGTTCACTGGGTGTAAAAAAAAAAAAAAAGAACTATTTGTAAATTACAAAAAGAATCATTTCCCAAAGAAAAAAGTCACTAGCCACTTTTAGATTTACTATTTTTTAAAATTTATTTATTATTAAATCTATTTATCTATTTATTTATTTTGATTTTGGGGCTGCCAGGTCTTGAACAATGGTCAGTCATGTGGAAGTCCAGTGCCTCAACCACCATGCCACCTGCTGGCTCCTAGATTTACTATTAAATAAACCTAAAACTACTGTTATTTCCTACACTAGATTTTTTTTTTTTTTTTTAAATATGCTACAGGGAGCATGAGCTCACCAAGAAAGAAAGAAAGAAAGTGAAAAAGCACCTCCTATGGGAGGTGGTCATACCACAACTCCCTTTCCATTTCTTCTTTCAGGATTTTAGGTGCGCGCATGCACACACACAAACACACCATGTGTTTTTCAAGTCTCATGTCTGGGGCTTGAACTGTATAGTCAGCCATGTGGGATCCAGCTGCCTTAACCACCATGCCACCAGTTGGTCAGAGATAATTTTTTTTTTTTTTTGAGAGGTTTTTGCTATAGGGCGCGTGTGCTCGCAGAAAGACAGAGAGAGAGAAAGTGAGCAATCACTTCCCAGTGGGGGATGGCCACGCCACAATCCCTTCTCCTCCACTCTCCTCTCAGGATCCTGGGCACGCACGCACATGTGCCCAGCGTGAGTTTAAGCTGGGCGCGTGTGCCAGGTCCGGGAATTGAACCACAGTCAACTACATGGGAGTCCAGCGACATAGCCATTAGGCTATCTGCTGGTCCAGAGATAAAATTTTGTTAACAAGAAATTTTCATTTCAATCATTCCATGTCTAGTCTGAACCGAAAGCCCTGAATCCACC
This sequence comes from Tupaia tana, assembly GCA_026018925.1. Classification (NCBI taxonomy): domain Eukaryota; kingdom Metazoa; phylum Chordata; class Mammalia; order Scandentia; family Tupaiidae; genus Tupaia; species Tupaia tana. The sequence continues at coordinate 54,516,700 of JAKSZU010000011.1, read as the reverse complement.
ATGGAATGGTTGAATATAGAAGTAACATCATCTTGTTAGAAATCATGGGATAAAGAAATATTTCGGTATTAGTCTGGGAGGAGGAGGGACCACTTCAAAGACTGAAACTCAGGCCAACATCCTGAATTCCATGTACATCAATTTAAAGTTTATTAATAAAACACTGAATAAAAACTAATATCCTATACCATAAAACAGTGAACAAAAATTTAAAAATTGGGACTAAAGAGATTATTTAGTTTTTTAAAATTTACAACGTTAACTGTAAATTTACTGCAGTCGCTATGTTAGCAAATATCAAAGTGATTCTTTCTGTCATGACACAGGCACATGAATGAAATCCAAACATCTGTAAGTAAAGCATAAATGTATTATATCTGAAAGAAAACATAAAATCTAACAATTTCATTATACCTCTAGCTCATTTTTCAACGATCAACAGAAACTGATTGCTTGAAAGTTTAAAAGTACCTTGGTCATGATAGCAGCATGTTTTGCAATCAATATTCTAGGAATTCAACAAAATGAAGCAGCAGTAATGCTCTTGCCTCATTAATGTCATGTTCTCCTTTGTTCTCTCTATCCTAAACATAGATAGCCTATTCATCTATTTGTATTTAGTTCTACTATTTTATAAGAAATCCTCCAGCCATAATCAATTATTCCTTTCTATTCTTGGTTATTCTCATTTACTCTTTAAAATTATCTTACCTAATTGAAAATGAAACCACTGGGATCCTGAACAGAAATGCAAGAAATGCAGAAACACAGTATGCTTGTCTATTTATCAAAGTCATTATATACTTCAATAGGTTTCTTGTCCTATCTATTGCTGAAAATTTTATGGTTAACTGTGAATGAATCTATCTTCTCATTTATATCTATCTTCTCATTTATATTCCTAAACAGTAAATACTGGTAGAGAAAAAAATTCCAACCGCCTTACCAAATTATATTATTTCCACTAGAAATTTATTGGGACCTCTGGGGTTTTCACCTCATTTAAAATATGATGCTACATTTTCTTTCTTAAAAATTATACTAGTCAATTCATTTTTTATGGTATGCTGGAACCATGACATAATCTTCCACCTTAGTCTCCCATTTAGGTAGGATCATAGGTGCATGCAATTATGCCCAGCAGGTCAGGTTGTTTTTGTGGTATACCAAACTTTCCAAACAATTTTGAAAACATAATAGTAATGTTAGAAACAGCTAACACATTTCTGTTGTAATGGAATGAGTTACTACATTTCTTTGTTAAATATGTTTACCGTTAGATTTGGTAAATAGTCTTTATTCTTTTTCTGTTTTAATGATGTTTTTAATGGCTCCTCCCCTTTTATTTCCTTTTCAATGATACAGAGTGCACACATCCAAGAGAGACACATCCTCAGTAGGGTCTTGTCAGGCCATGATCCTCTTTCTCTACCTCTCCACCTCCTCAGGATTCTAGGTGCTCTAAGCACATTCAGCATGTCTTCAAGCCAACCCAAAGATCCAAACCTGTAGTCAGCCATACAGCTTCCACCCTTGCAGGGCACCTGTGCTGCTAATGTGCAATAAATAGCAGCTGGGCCACTGCTCAGTTTGCAAAGATGCTTTTTCAACATATAATGATATAATAGTATGATTTTTAAAGTTGTTTTTCCAGTTTAAAAACTCCTATTGATTTTCTGATGTAGAAACATTTTTATATTCCTGGAATAAATTCTACCTGTTATAATACATTATTGACAATTATTTACATTTAACTATAAATTTTATTTACTTTTCTTACTTTCATTTCTACATCTCCTGCCTTTCTCATATTCTACCAAAGACCATGTTATACTTAGATTCTATACTTTTAAATTCTTGGGATCAGCAGATGGTGTAATGATTACATCACTGGACTCCCACGTAGTTGACCACGGTTCCAGTCCTGGACCCGATGACCTAAAACTCATGCTGGGTATGTGTGCATGCATGCCCAAAATCCCAAGAGGAGAATGGAAGGGATTGTAGCATGGCCATCCCCTCTAGGGGGTGATTTCTTGCTTTCTCTCTCTCTGTCTCTCCGGCACGCACAGGTGCCCTATAGCAAAAACCTCTCTACAAACAAACACCTTGAATATCTGAAAAATTTCCACCCTGCATACTTAGTTGAAGGTTTACCAAAATATGACACAATGATACTAGACAATTATGTCACTTGATTGAAAGGTGTACTGGAACTTATCAATACTTACATAAATTAAGGTGATAATATTAAATCAAAAGAAAATACATATAAGCATTTCTTTTAAAAAACACAAAAACACATATTTTCTTTGTAGCTCACATAATTCCAAAAGCTGTATAGTGGTCTTTTCATAAAACATAGTACCCAGTCTTATAGCATCAGAAACTAACAGTTTTCACATCATAAATCCAAATTAAGTTATAAAATTTAAAGCTAATGGTCACATGTCCTTAGGGGAAAAACTAAGAAAATTCATTTTTTATTACTTACTATAAAAGCTATTTCTGTGAACTATTTATCTAGTGGCCCACACAAAAGCTCAAATCAGCTGTTTAAAGAACGATTAGGACAGATAATTTCCTCTATTACAAAAAGTTTTTTAAACTATACACCAAGTTGACCTCCTATAAACACAAGAATAGATCTAATTACAAACACATGGGCAATGGGGCACTGCTGCATAATGCTGGAGCCATACAGGAGTTCTCTGTTTGGATCTCAGGTCAGCCTGAACACTCTGGTTACACTGGCACACCTATGATCATGGCTAACTAGGAGGCGGGGGAAAGAAAACATGGCAAGACTCTGCTGAGGATGTGCCTCCCTCATTCTTCTTCAAGAAAATAAACAAAAATTATACCCATGATAAAACTTACCTTATTAATTTTAAATATAAGCCATGAATTGTAGTTAATATAAAGAATAAAGTATCCACCTAATTATTTGTCAAGGATTAAAAAAACAGCTGCAAAATTGAAACAGTAGTAATATCTCACAAATACACTTTTCCTTTTAATATTAAATTTATTATTGCCTTCCACTAATCTCTTAATAGTATAAAAAAAAGTTTCTCTACCAATAGGGCTCTTTCCACACAGAATACAAATGACTATTTTTATAATAATTCTAAATTATAAATGATTTGCTTAAAAACATTCTGAGAAGAGTAAGGATTAGAATAGGACTCCTAATAATCATTACTAATATAAATACCAAAAAAAGTATTAGTTGTAATACTATAGCAGAACCCTGATATATATGGATTTAACAATATGATCTCAACTAAAGCTGTAGGTACTTTAAAACTGGATGGAAAAACTTGCAATTTTTTTAAAGCTCAAATTTGACACCTTTCTCTAACAGCGGCATATAAAAATGAGTGACCTATCTAATATTCAGGTCATAGAGACTACTCTTGTAGAGGGACAGATACTGGCATCAAAGTGAACACCGAAGATATTCAGAAAATTATGGTTCAAGATCAGAAAACAAATTTTGGATAAACTTATTTTAAATGTCAGGTTTGGAAGCAGATGGGATCTATGACATGTATTAATCCCCAAACAAACAAAAAAAAAAAAAACAAAGTGAATAGTAAGGTGATGTCACTGAAAATGGACCAATAAGGATATCCAAAACTTCTCTCCATAAAAGAAATGAGAAAACAGACAAAAAATTTTCAGAATCAACTTCTTTGGAACTGTAAATTAATCAAAGCCTTGCAGGAATCCTGCAGTTTTTTAAAACAATAATGGCTGAATCTTAGTTATAACAAACCTTGTGACATTTTTACTTGCTCTATTCCCATCCTCCTCTCTCCAGCTAGGCAATAGCCTTGAAAATCAACAACCTGCAATCATTTGCTTTTGAAAACCAAAAGCCTGGCAGCCACTGCAAGGGGAAAAAGGCTATATCTTCAAAGCTTTATTCCCAAAGAATTGCCATTATTTGACCTGTCTGGTAGTTTCTCAAAAGATTGTACTCTTAATTGTCTTTATTTGATCCCAGAGCTTGTTCAGTATGAAAAGTCCCTTGGCTAAGACTGGAAGATACACTATAATAATTCTAGGCATTTAAGAAAATCCCTGTTCAGTCAAGTTGATCACTAAGTAAACAAAGCACAGTCTTTAATGACCACCAAATGATAAAGGATATAAACTCTGGAGAATAGTCTACAGAAGTCACTAAACAAATAAATAACAACAACATAAATACCTGGAGAGGAGAAGACTCTGATTTCCAGAGATGCCACATTATATAATCTAAAATGTCTGGCAGTCAACAAAAACTTATGAGACATATAAAGAAAATATGGCATATACACCGGGTGTGTGTGTGGTGGGGGAAGCAAGGAATGGACAGTATCCTTTAGGAAACTCTGATGTTAGGTGAACTAGGTAACTTTAAGCAGTTATTTTAAATATATTTTTAACTGAATGATACCATATCAATAAAACTAAAGGTAAATATAAGAATAATGCCTCACAAATAAGGGTTCTCAATAAATAAATTTAAAAACTTTAAAGAACCAAATAATAATTCTGTAGTTGAAAAATACAATGAAGAAAATAAAAATTTTAGCAGAGAGTTAAGCAGAATTGACTGGGTAAAAGAAAAAAAAGTTGGCAAATGAAAAGACAGATTCATTAAGATTATACAATAATAATAATTATAAATAAAATAAATAATTATACATAAAAAAGAATGAAGAAAATGAACAGAGCCTCTGAGATACATGGGACACCATCAAGCACAGTAACACTTGCATAATACAAGTCCCAAAAGGTGAGGAGAAAGAGAAAGGAGCAGAATGAATTTTTATTTTAAATTAATGCTGAACCATTTGATCCCAAGCTATAAAATAAATGTTGCAGTTTGGGAGGAGGCTGCTTTCTTCTGTCATATTCCTGCCATTCTTCCCTGTATCTAGGTCATTTAAGACAGCAGGAAAGTTAAAAACTGCCTTAAACAAAAGGGCAAAATATGGAATGAAAAAGTGCTTCTTTCACTTATCAACTTCATATTTGTTTCTTCCTTTAAGGATTATTGCATTCAGGTAAACAGTATCAACAGAAATTTCCCTCTTACAGACTTTTTGGTAAACTTTCTCTCATCCAAGACCAAAATGTCCTCATAAATAAAGGCTACCAATGTCCAAAGGATGCCATGAATCCACTAGGAAAACAAAAACCTGGTATTAATGTCTGGTAAATTATTATAGGTATTTCACAATCCTGTAAAGGAAGAGAAAGGAAAAAATTCTGACTGGCAGTATCATTCAATGGAGCTATTCAGTCAACAAAGAATTAGTATACATAAGAGTCTATCAAGGAAATATCATGAATTCTCAAGTTGGAGAATATCCTATCCTATTGAAATGTGGTTGGCTAAATTCACTGACTACCTAAGTAACCTACCACCACTGACTAACCTCCTGCAAGTGCCAGCTACTCTATATAAATTACAATCTCTTCGGATTACTCTCAGGAGGTTAATATTATTGCCATTACAAAAATAATTAATTATTTTAAGATAATTATTTAATTTTATTCATCATCATCATTATTATTTTAATTTGACCAGAGAGAGACTGAGACACAGAGAAAGAGGGAAAGTGAGAAAGCAAGCCACCAGGTCTGGGACTTAAACCACAATCGGCCGTTTGAGTCCAGTACATTCAACCACTATGCCACCTGCTGGCCCCCATGAAATAATTATTTAATATCTGTTAATCATGAACAGTCAGAAAGTCTATTCTTCACTATACTGATGATAAATCTAGTTTATTTCTTGATAATTTGGGAGGTATTTCAGGATTCACAGAAGCACTTATTGCCTTGTGATCTTATATATGTAAGAAGTTAAGCAATCCATGATATGAGTTCCTTTTTTAAAAAATTCTGTATTTCAATGCTATCAAAAAATCTAGAATGTTGAACATGTAAGAAATGATAAGAATTTCCTTGTGTGAATTTTGCAGATATGTTATGAGTTACTTATACTTGACCTACTGTGTCTTCTGCCAAACCCAATCAATGTTTGGGGAGCTATACTAGCTAAATGTAATATAGTACTCCAGATTGAATTCTGGAATAAAATGAAGGCATTAATAGAAAAATTGGTGAATTTCCATATAAAAGTCTAGAGTTTGATTAACAGAAATGTACCAGTATCAGTTTCTTCATTTTGACAAATGTACCATGGTAATGCAAGATGTTAACAAAGAGGAAAGTCAGTGAGGGGAAATATAGTATTTTTCTGTACTATCTTCGCAATTTTTCTGTAAGTCTAGTAACCTAAAATTGGCCAGCCATAGAAGCTGGCAGGTAACGTGGTGGTTAAGGGCACTGGACTGCCACATGGCTGACCACGGTTCGAGTCCAGGACCTGGCAGCTTGCTTTCTCATCTTCTCTCTTTCTCTCTCTCTCTTTCTCTCTCTCCCTCCCTCCCTCCCTCCCTCCCTCCCTCTCTGATCAAATTAAAATTAATTAATTAAATTTAAATAATTCTTTAAAAATAAAATAAAATTGGCCAGCTGCAGTGATAGCAGTAATGTAATAGTCTGCCAATGCTTGAAACTACATAGGAAGGTCTCAAGTTCACTACAAAGGTCTCCTTGTACATGCTGAGTGTGTGTGTGCATATATATACACAAACACACATATACATATATATACCCATGATCCTGGCCGAGGCTAGTGGTGGATTACAGAATGAATAATAGCCTGTCAAGGGTCTCTCTCACTCTCTTTCTTCCTCTTTCCCTCTGTCTTTCTCTCTCATGGAAGATATAAATCAAAAGTTTAAACTAACTCCAAATTAAAAACTTAGAGGCCAGTAGGTGACATAGTGGTATGGCACTGCACTCCCATATAGTTGACCAAGGTTTGAGTCCCAGACTTGATGGCTTGAAAATCGTACCAGGTGTATGGCCATGTATGCCCAAAATCCCAGGAGGAGAATGAAGAAGTGATTGTGATGTGGTCATCCCCAGCCAGGAGGTGACTTCTCACCTTCCCTCTTATTTTCTCTCTCTCTCTCTCTCCAGTAGATACATGGACCCTATGGCAAAAACCTTAAAAAAAAAAAAAAAAAACTTCTTTTAAAAAATAACTAGGCACAGGTACCATAAGTAAAAAATAAATAAATAAATAAATAAATAAACCAAAAGAAACAGACATAGATTCAAATACATTTAGAGTTATCCAACAGACTTTATGATAAATGCAAACAGATTTAAATACAGACTTACTATGTTTAAGGAGGTAAGAGATAAGATTAAGAATTTTGGTAAAGAACTAGAAACAGTTAGAAGAACCAAATGGTGTCTAACAACAGATTCTTTTTAAATTGAAAAGGAAAAATAAGTTTCCATATGGTAACAAAACTAGAAGGTACCTTAATTTGGTTATCAAAATGAAAAGAAGTAATAAGTAACAGATGGACACTGTGTGTCTCCAGCTGTGAGACCTCAAGAAACAAACATGGGGAGGCCAGCAGGTGGTATCGTGGTTGAGGTGCTGGACTCCCACATGGCCAACTGCGGTTTGAGTCTCGGACCTGGTGGTTCTCTCTCTATCTGGTAAGCACATGTGCCAAGTTAAAATAATAACAAATAAAATTTCAAAAACTGTAATGTTACTGTATATAGCTTACAGTCTACAGATCTGATCATGAAAAACACAAAAATGAAGAATATTCTATGGTTTGGGTTTTTTTTTTTGGAGATTTGATCTGATCATGAAAAACACAAAAATGAAGAATATTCTATGGGTTTTTTTTGTTTTTGTTTTTGTTTTTAGATTTTTTTTTTTTTCTATAGGGTGCATGCACTCACCAGAAAGGCAGAGAGAGACAGAGAGACAGAAAGTGAGAAATCACTCCCCGGGGGGATAGCCACGCTGCAATCCCGTCCTCTATTCTCCTCTCGGGATCTTGGGCACACACGCACATATGCCCGGTGTGAGTTTAAGCCACTGGGTCTGGGACTCACACCGCGGTCGACTACATGGGAGTCCAGCGACGTAGCCATCACACCATCTGCTGGTCCCAAATATTCTGTTTTCTTAAAAATATGGAACCAGAAGGTGGGGTGATTGTTAAAGTGCTGGATCCTTACATGGCCAACTCTACAGTTTGAGTATCAGACACAGCAGCATGAAAAACAAGTCAAGAGTGTGTGTGTGCCCAAAATTCTAAGAGGAGAATGGAGGAGAAGGGATTAACGTGTGGCCAAACTCCCTGGAGTAATTTTTCACATCCCCTCTGTCTCTCTCCAGTGAGTACATGTGCCCTATGGCAAAACTATTAAACAAACAAACAAACAAACAAACTACAATTAATATCTTATCCTGGACTAGATCCTAGAAAGTAAGGGGGAAATTCTATAAAGAACATTAACTGATGAACTGACAAAATTAGAAAATAGATAGTGACTATGTGGGAGTCCAGTGACATAACCATTATGCCATCTGCTCATCCCCACTGTGTATTTCTTAAGGACAAGCAAAGTATTTTTGATAACCACAGTATAATGATCAATTTTCGGCAATTTAATTTACTATCTAGTAAAAGTTAATAATTTCTTAATATACAAAACCCAAAATTAACATTATGTAGTCTAAAAGGACTTGTTCACCAAGAAGATATAACACTTTTAAATATCTATGCACCCAATGCTGGAGCATCTAAGTACATCAAAGAGAGACTGTCAGATCAAGTAAGAGAGAGACTGCAACACAATAATTGTAGGGGATCTCTACAACCCACTGACTCCTCTGGACAGATCATCTAAACAAAAATAAAGAGATACAAGATCTAAATGAAATCATACCTGAAATAGACTTGGCAGACATCTATAGAGTATTTCACCCATCTACCAAAAAATATACATTTTTCTCATTCTCACATGGAACATTTTTGAAGACTGACCACAAAACAAGCCTGTCCAAGTTCAAAGGTATAGAAACTATACCAAGCATCTTTTCTGATCATGATGGAATCAAACTTGAAACCAACTACAGAAAGAGCCCTCAAAAATTCACAAACACATGGAAACCAAACAAACTACTCCTAACTGACTTTACAATGATAGAAAAATTAAGACTGAAATCAAAAGCTTTCTAGAAACCAGTGATAATGAACAAACAGGTGTTTATAACCTAAAGAACATAGCAAATAGCAAATAGTGCCCACAATAAAAAAGCAGAAAGGTGGCAAGTAAACAACCTAACACCACCACTCAGGGAACTGGAAAAACAACAACATAACATACATACATACATACAAGAAATTCCAGGAGAAAAGAAATAATAAAGATTCAAGCAGAAGTAAATAAAATAAATAGAGAATAAAAGAACTATACAGAAAATAAATATTTGGGAGGATAAACAAAATTGACACACCACTAGCTAAATTAATCAAGGAGGACAGAGAAAGGAACCAGATAAATCAAATCAGCAAGGAAACAGGCATTATTACAACGGATATACCAGAAATACAAAATATCATCAGAGAATACTATGAGCAACTACATGCCAACGAACAAGAAAATCTAGATGAGATGGACAAATATCTGGACACATATAACTTACCAAGATTGAACCAGGAAGAAATAAAAGTCTGAACAGACCCCTAATGAGCAATGAGATTGAATCAGTAATATTCTCCCAACAAGGAAGAGTCCAGGTCCAGCGGCTTGAATTTTGAATTCTACAAAACTTTTAGGAAGAACCAGCCCCAATTCTCCTTAAACTATTTCTAAAAATTCAAAAGGAAGGGGACCAGTAGTTAGTGTAATGGCTATGTCGCTGGACTCCCATGTAGTCGACCGTGGTTCACATCTTGGACCCAGTGGCTTAAACTCTCGCCAGGCACATGCACGTGCATGCCCAAGATCCCGAGAGGAGAATGGAGGAGAAGGGATTGGGGCGTGGCCATCCCCCCTGGGGGGTGATTTCTCGCTATCTCTCTGTCTGTCTGGCGAGTGCACGCACCCTATAGCAAAAACCTCTCCAAAAAAATGGAGGGAACCCTCCCAATTTCACTAATTCACTCTATAAAGCCTCTATCATGTTAATTCCAAAACCAGACAAGGACATGACAAAAAAAGAAAACTTCAGGCCCATATCCCTGATGAATACAGATATAAAAATTCTCAACAAGACACTAGAAAATCATATTTGACAACATATTAAAGAGATTATAAAACATGACCAAGTAGGATTTATTCCAGGGATGCAATATATTCAACATATGCAAAATAAATGTAATATATCACATTAACAAAAAGAAAGATAAAAACCATATGATCACATCAATCAATGCAGAAAAAGTATTTGATAAAATACAACATCCCTTCATGATTAAGGCTCTCTGCAAAATCAGCATTGAAGGGACATTCCTTAACACAATAAAAGTCATCTATGAAAATCCTATAGCTAACATCATACTGAATGGGGAAAAGCTGAAAACCTTTCCACTAAAAACTAGAACAAGACAAGGCTGCCCACTTTCTCCACTTTTTTTTTTTTTTTCTTTAACGAAGTACTGGGAGTTCTAGCCAAGGCAACTAGACAAGAGAGTCAAATAAAAGGCATTCAAATAGAAAAAGAAGAAGTGAAATTATCTCTATTTGCAGATGATATGATGCAATACATAAAAAAAATCCGAAAGAATCCATGAAAAAACTCCTGGAAGTGATAAACAAATATAGGAAAGTGGTAGGACACAAAATCAACATGCAAAATTCTATAGCATATTTATACACCAACAATGGACAAACTGAGACAGAATTGAAGAAATAAATCCCATTTAAAATAGCCATGAAGCCAATAAGATATTAGGAGTAAACCTTACCAAAGACATCAAAGAACTCTAAAAGGAAAACTATGAAACACTAGAAAAAGAAATTAAAAATGATACAAAAAAGTGGAAAAACATCTTATATTCCTGAAATGGAAGAATTAATATAATCAACATGACAGTCCTACCCAAATTAATTTACAAATTCAATGCCATCCCAAACTACCAGACATATTCCTCACAGAAATAGAAAAAAAATCATAAAATTTGTCTGGACATAAAAGGTCCTGTATTGCCAAAGCAATAGTGTGCAAGGGGAATAAAGTAGGAGACATCTCACTTTCTTTTTTCTTGAGAGGTTTTTGCTACATGGGAGTTCAGCGACATAGCCATTACGCTAACTGCTGGTCCCAAGATATCTCACTTTCCAACCTCAAAACATATTACAAAGCCATGATAATTAAAACAGCATGGTATTGGCACAAAAACAGACCAATGGAACAGAACTGAGGACCCCCCCAAATAAATCCCAAAACATACAGTCAACTGATTCTTGTCACAGGCCACAAGACAATCCAATGGGAAAAAGAAAATCTCTTCTGCAAATGGTGCTGCGAGAACTGGATATCCACCTGCAGAAGAATGAAACTAGATCCTTGTATCTACTGCTAACAAAAATTAACTGAAAATGGATTGAGAATATAAACAAAAAACCTCAAACTATAAAAATAGTGCTGGAGGGACCAGCAGTTAGCGTAATGGCTACGTCGCTGGACTCCCACGTAGTCAACCATGGTTCGAGTCCCGGACCCGGTGGCTTAAACTCACTCCGGGCGCGTGTGCGTGCGTGCCCAAGATCCCGAGAAGAGAATGGAGGAGAAGGGATTGCAGCGTGGCCATCCCCTCTGGGGGGTGATTTCTCGCTTTGTATCTCTCTGTCTCTTTCTGTCTGTCTGGCGAGCACATGCGCCCTATAGCGAAAACCTCTCCAAAAAAAAAAAAAAAAAAAATAGTGCTGGAAAACACAGGCAAAACTCTTGGAGAACTTGGAGTACGCAAAGACTTCTTAAAGAAGACCTCCAAAAGCATAGGCAATAGTCCCCAAAATAGACAAATAGGACTATATTAGGCTGAGAAGCTTCTGCACAGCCAAAGAAACAATAAGTAGAGTAAGAAGAAAACCCTCAAAGTGGGAGAATATATTTGTAAATCATAGCTCAGATATTCTGACTGATAGCTAGAATATACAGGGAACTCAAGCAATTTACCCACAAAAAAAAATGATCAATCCAATTAAAAGATAGGAAAAGGAGTTGAACAGACAATTCTCTGAAGAAGACACACAAATGGCCCAAAAGCATATGAAAACATGCTTGACATTTCTTATCATAAGGGAAATACAAATCAAAACCACAATGAGATACCACTTAACCCCAGTCGAAATGGCTAAAATTAAGAAACTAAATAATGATAAGTAGTGATGAGGCTGTGATGAAAAGGGAACTCTCTTACACTGTTGGTGGGAATGTAAATTAGCACATCCACTTTGGAAAATGATACGGAGATTCCTTAAAACCTACAAATAGAACTACCATGTGACCCAGTAACTCCACTTTTAGGTATTTACCCAAAGGATAGAAAAACCCTCAGTCAGAAAAACACTTGCATATCCATGTTTATTGCAGCACTATTTACAATCACTAGGACATAGAAGCGACCCAACTGTCCAAAAATAGATGACTGGATTAAAAATGTGGCATACATACTCTGTGGAATACTACTCAGTCATAAAAAATAATGAAGCCCTGACATTTGATACAAAGTGGACCAATATGGAAGATTTAATGCTAAGTGAAGCAAGTCAGATTATGAAAGACAGACTTTGTATGTCCCCACTCAATAAGTGATTATCTATCTCTCTCTCTCTCTCTCTCTCTCTCTCTCTATATATATATATATATATATATGTATGTATATATGTGTGTATATATATACACACATATATACATATATATGTGTATATATACATATACATATATATATATACATATATGTATATATATATATGTACACCGATTATCTACACCTTATGCCAGTTACTATCTTACTACTAGAGATAGTAAGGATAAGGGTAATATGGGGGTGGGTAATGAAGGGAGGGAGGGGAACAGGAGAAGAAAAAGGGGGAAAAAGTACATTTAATTGCCAAAACAATGAAAAGCTATTTGCTGATGATGATGTGCATAGTAATGTCTTTGTCTTGACTGATATACATGGTAATCATGCTGAGAAAAGATATGGTATACACTGTAAAGATATATGTGATTAAATGTAATATAAAATTAATCAATCAATTAAACAAACAAAACAAAGTTAACTTGTGTCAGGATCACATTACTCTCTTCTTCGTTCCTTGAATTCCCAATCCTGTTTTGAAGCCCTCTGCCTCTCTGTGCTGTACTCTAGACTATTTCCTCAATTCTATTTTCTAGTTCACAAACTTTTTTTCCAACAGCTTCATTTAAATAATGAGTTTACTTTTTAGTATCAATTATTATATTTTTCCTTCTAATAAATTTTATCTAGCTCCTTCAAAAAAAATGCTGGATGTGTGTGTGTTTGTGCCTAGGATCCTATTGGGATGGTGAGATGAAGGATAAACGATTGTAGCATGACCACACCCTATTGGTGGGGCTATCTTTCTTTCCCTCTCTCTCTGGAGAACAAAAACACCCTCTGGGGGGAGGGAGGGAAGAAGACTGTAAAAGTGCTAATATCAAACTTTGGTAAGCTAAAGGCCTATGTTTTCATCTTTGGGGTTAAAACAATGTAAAAACTACAAAGTATATATAATTTCCAAGTTAACAGGAAGAAACATGGAATAATAAAAAATGTTTTGATCGAGAATCAGCAGTTAGTGTAATGGCTATGTCGCTGAACTCCCACGTAGTCGACCGCGGTTCAAGTCCCAGACCCGGTGGCTTAAAACTCACGCCGGGCGCGTGTGCATGCGTGCCCAAGATCCCAAGAGGAGAATGGAGGAGAAGGGATTGCGGCGTGGCCATCCCCCCTGGGGGGTGACTTCTCGCTTTCTGTCTGTCTCTCTCTGTCTGTCTGGCAAGCGCATGTGCCCTATAGCAAAAACCTCTTCAAAAAAATATATATATATCTGAGGACTATCATTAACAAAAATGACCCATGCTGCATTTAATAACTATAGGATTCACATTATTTTTGGGTGCCTTTGGAACATCCACTAAAATTCACTACATGATGAAATGGAAAGCAAATTTCAGAAGAATAAAACAATGCAGAATAGATTTACTGATAATATTATAATTAAGCCAGAGTTCAATAATAATAATAAATGTGACATAGTAAGAAATATTTATTTCAGTCTCTGCCATAGTTTCTGCTAATGGCTCTAAAATCCTTGGTGTCTCCTAAATTATAAACCTTGTTTTATATGCTAAAGAGTTGACTGGTGGGGCCAGTAGGTGATGGGGTGATTAAGGCAGTAGATTCCTACATGGTCGAGAGCTGTTCAAGTCCCAGACCTAGTGGCTTGCTTTCTCACTTTCCTTTTCTCTCTCTCTCTCTGGTCAAAATAAAAAAAAAAATGAATGATAATAACAAATAAAATCAAATAAATAATTCCTGAAAAAAAAAGTTGACTGGTGTTGAGGGCTCTGGATAGCCTCAGGATGGACAATTACAGGGTTGGGACTTTCAGTCTCATCCTCTGAGCTCTCTGGAGAGGAGACAGGCAGAAGCTGAGTTCATCAATGGCCAGTGATTTAATCAATCATGCATACATAATGAAGCCTCCTTAAAAACCCAAAAGGACAGGTTTTGGAGGGCTTCCGGGTTATAAACACGTAATGGTGTTGGGAGGGTGGTACTCCAAAAAGACCATGTAAGCTCAGCATCTTTCCCTCTGTGACTTGATCTACCCATTTCTTCTATCTGTCTGCTCCTGATCTGCATTCTTTTATGATAAACCAATGACTGGTAAGTAAGTAGTTTCCCTGAGTTCTATCTATGAGCCAATCTAGCAATGATCAAACCTGAGGAGAGGGTCATGGCAATCTCTAATTTGTAGCCACACTACAAAAAGTTGTGGGTATCCTGGGGATTGAACCAATTATGATTGGTAGGCAAAATGTGTGTGGAGTGGGCAGTCTTGTGGGGCTGGAGCTGTAACCTGTGGAGTCTGTGCTAACCTCAGGAAGATGGCATCAGAATTGAACTGTATTGAATTGTAGAACATCCAGTAAGAGTCCACCAGAGAACACAACTGAATTACTCTAGGGAAAAAAAAAAATCCACATATTTGATAGCCAGAAGTATTGATTAGTGTGAGTAGTAAAGGAAAAATCAGTTTTCCCTTGGTTGGTGTCAAGATTTTCCTTTCAATAAGATGACCAGAAAATTATCAAGTAATTGGAAATGGATGGACACACTTTTAAATATCTATATGGGTTAATCAATAATCACAATGGGAATTACAAAAACATTCTTAAATAAATAATATTATACTACCAATATGAACATATAAACTATAAAAAAATCAGAAAGTTGAAAAGATTATAAAGACTACAATAAAAGTCTACTATCCTTGTACAAAACATCCTAGGACATTTCTCTTCAGTGTTTTCTCCAAAAATATATGTAGCTTTTTTATTTACCTTAAAAGTCTAAAACTTACCCTCTTATTCCTTAAAAACAAAACAAAAGCATTTTATTTTAATGGTTGTAAATATATTCAACTTATATTTTACTTTCAATATAAACCTTTGGGGATAGTTCCTACTTTTACAGTTTTCCTTTGCTAAAAGTGCTAATACTACAATAATTTAAGGTATTAAATAATTTCAGAAAATAACTTCAGATTTAAGGTGGTTTTTATAAGCAGATACACAGAAACATTACTCTATCATATAGTAGGAATAAATACTTTTGCCTCACAAACTTTTCCTTGACTTGACTGTACCTGATAAACATTTAAGTGTTCTAATCTTTTAATAAATATTTTAACAGCCATAAAAAGTAAATTTCCTTTTTTCTAAGTTAAATAAACCACTTAATAATTATACAAAGCATTATAGCATTAATACAAATCCCAAAAAGAACTTAAATTTTAAAAATATCACACAAAATATTGCATAGTCACTTACCACTTGACCTGTTTTTACGACTTGATTTCCCACCAGTAAGAAGCATCTTGAGACTATTCCGAAACATGGTTGTGCTAGTCTAGTACAAAACTGTAAAACAGAATATGAAAAGATATGTTTAAGAAAATTTGGTTTTCTATTCAAAATACTGAGAATTTTAAATGGCTACAAAAAATTAGCTGTTTAAATGTGCAACTATATGACAAAAAAACACATTAAACATTTAAATTATTTCTTAAAAGTATACTATAATACTTAGCATTTTATCACCCTACAAAATAAAGGTGAATATCAAATGTAAAACATAATTAGCTAGCTATAAATACAGTCTACTTTTCACTCGACTTTCCATGTCTTAGGCAATTTTCCCATATGCTTCCCCTCCCCTGTCCACACAGACACATAAACACACACACACACAGACACACACACATACTCTCTCTCTCTCTCTAGAAACATATTGCATCTGAAGATGTTCTATTGATCAAACCAGAATTCTATCCCACAAGACTACTTTCTGTGTCCCACTCCTATCAAAGGACAATCATTCCAACTATGATTTTGATTATAACTTTTTCACCTTCTCAAAGACTTATCAAAAACTCATCTTTCTTTTCTCTCTCACAGTTTTCATTATTTCTCTACTGAATCATTTTAGTTATAACATAAATGTATGTTAGTATGTTCTGTACAAAAACAAATAAAGCCTCCCTCTTCACTCTTCTATGGTCTAATTACTGTTACAATTACTGTTTCTATATCCTTGCTCTTCTTCATAGCAAAGTTTCTCAAATGCGTTGTTGGTACCTGATGTGTCTAGCAGATGGAATACAGCAAACAGGAAGAGGAATACAGGTCAACAAAAAACATCAAAACTAAAGGAATGAAAGATAAAGATTGATAAATACAGAAAAGAGTATTTGAGACATATAGAATCCACTGAGAAGTTACAACATACATCTATAATGGAAATTCTTAAAAGAAACAAAAAAACAAGGAAGAAATGATAGTTTAAGTGATAACAACTAAGAACTTCCTAGCATTAATGAAAGACATTAAGTCACACCTTTAAGGAGTATAATACAAACAGAATAAATACAAATAAAAACATGAAGCGAATCACAGCCAACCTGCTAAATTTTTTTTTAAATAGCAAATAATAAATATATCTAAAGCAGCAATAATCAACACTGTCAGGTGTCTTTCAACAGAAATTATGAATAGCACAAGACAATGGAATAAATTACAGTTTAAAATTTCTGAAAGGGCCAGCCAGTGGCATGGTGGTTAAGTCAGATCTCACATGGCCAACTATGCAGTTCTAGTCCCACACCCAGCAGCCTGAAAAAACATGCTGCCAAGCTGCCAAGTGATGTGGAGGTTAAGGCACTGGATTGCTACATGGCTAATCATGGTTCGAGTCCTGGACCTGGTGGCTTACTTTCTTACTTTCTCTTTCTCTGATCAAATTAAAAGAATAATGATAAGGATAAATATAAAATTAAATATTTATTTTTAAAAAGGGGTAAAGAAAAAACATGCCAGATGCATATGCATGCATGCCCAACTACCAAAAGGAAGGAGAAATAGGAGAAATGATTGTGGCATGGCCATTCCCCATGGCGGGGTGTTTTCTCATTTTTTCTCTCTCTCTTTAGAAAGTGTACATGCTCCCTAGAAAACTTTTTTTTAAATATGAAAGAAAATAGGTACAATCAACAAAACTATTTTCAAATCTAAAATTGTTTTAAATGAAAATGAAATACAGGCAATTTCAGAAAAACAGAAACAGATAATTAATTGCTAAAAGAAAAGGCATTCTTTCAAGAGTAGGAAAATGATACTAGGGGGGAAAAAGCATAACAAACAAAAAGGAAGAGCCACAGAAAGGGTAAGTATGAATGAATGAACAATAACTTTTTAAAAGTAACATTGATAGCTTGTTAATTGTAAAATGTATGCAGGGACCAAATGGTGGCACAGGGATAACACAACTGAACCCAGTGGGAAAGATCCTGTTTTGTGTCCTCGGACCTCCCTGTACATGCAGGCATACCTGGTGCCAGGTGGGACTATGGGCTGATAGTGGCCTGAAGACTCTATTGGGAGTATCTCTCCCTATGTCACTGCCTCTTTCCCTCATCATAATAAGAAACTTTAAGAAACAGAAATTAGGGGCCAGCAGGTAGCATGACATTTAAGGTGCTGGACTCCCACATGGCCAAATGTGGGCTGAACCTGAACCCAGTGGCTTGAAAATCACACCAGGCGCATGTGCATGTGCCTAAAATCCCAGGAGGAGAATAGAGAAGAAGATGTTGTAGAGTGCCACCAAATGAACGACCACCAAAGCCAGATTAAGCTTAAAGGGAATCTTTATTAGCTGGCCAGAGACTACAGTCTGGGGGTGAGGGGGGGTGAGAGTCAGAACTGTAGCCCCAACTGAAGTTAGAGTAGTCATTTTATAGGCAGTCAGTTAGTTACCAGGGGTTTCTATGCAAGCAGTTACAGAAACTGAATCAAGCAGGTTAATTATTTCTGAGGGGACTGGGGTTTCCATGTAAGCAGTTACATTGCTAACAAAAGGGTTTCAGGCTAGTTAGCAAAGACAGTAGCAGGTACAGGATGTCGTCTAGGATATGGTTTTCTATATGGCTCGTACAAGCTATTTTCTCACGGGAAGAGCAAACAGGTTTACAGAAGCAGACAGCCATGTTAGGGTAAGGGAACAAAATGGACAAACAGTTGTTCATGTGCAAGATCTAATATGCAGCCTTCCACAAAGGGATTGTGGTGTGGCCACCCCACCTGGGAAGTGATTTCTCACTTTCCTTCTCACTACCTCTCTCAGTCACTCTCAGGCAAATACATGGGCCCTATGGCAAAAACCTAAAATAGTAAAAATAATAATTAAATATATATTATCTATACATGTAGAAAAATGTATATATGTAAACTTAAAATGCATGACAACAACAACAAAAAAGCCTGGAATAAAGGTAAAGGAAATTAAAGTGTCTAAGATATCTTCATTGTCCAGAAATAGCAAAAATAATTATATTAGACATTGAGAAAGAAACAACTGTAAGGCATTTCAAACTGATTAGACTCTGAAAGTTAGCAGAAAATGGGTGTCAGCCATACTAGTTAAAACCCTGACTTCCTTGAACAATAGAAGAGAGATTCTCCCAGAATTAACATAAATTAAGCTATAAATTAACTTACATGCACTTTTAAAATGTACACATTTGGGGGCCAGCTGGTGACACAGTGGTTGGGGTGGCTGGATACCACATGGCCAACTGCATGGTTCAAGTCCCAGACCTCGTGGCTTGAAAAACACATTGGTCATATGTGTGCATGTGCCCCAAATCTAACACATCAAGTGAAAAAAAAAAAAATCTTACATAAAAGTATATGAAAGTATATGTATCATATTGTTCTATTTATATAAAGTTCAAGGATAGATTAATCTACGGTAGAAAAGAAGTCAGAATAATGGTTGTTTCTTGGGGTCAGATACAGAAATTACTGAAAAAGGGAATGAAGAAACTTTGTAGGATGATTGTAATATGCTGTATTTTGATGAAAGTTGGACCACATAAGTGTATGCATTTGTCAAAATTCAAAAAAATGTTCATACCAGAATTATGTATCATAAAATACGTACATTTTTAAGAGAGATTTTTACTGTTGGGCAGAGAGAGGCAGAGAGACAGAAAGTGAGAAATCACCCCCTGGGGGGGATGGCATGCTGACATTCCTTCTCCTCCATTCTCCTCTCAGGACCTTGGGCATGCATGGACACACACCCAGCCTGAGTTTAAAGCCACCAGGTCTGAGACTCAAACTGCGGTCAGCCATATGGGAGTACAGTGACAGGACCATTACACCATCTGCTGGCCCCCATTGTATGTAAAATTTTTAATAATTATTTTATCTAACTTTATTTATTTATTTATTTATATTTTAATTTGATCAGAGAGAAAGAGAGAGCAAGAGAGAGAGAGAGAAAGCAAACCACCAGGTCCAGGACTTGAACCACAGTCAGCCATATGGGAGTTCAACACCCTTAACCGCCATGCCACCTGCTGGCTCCCAGTATATGTAAATTTTAACACAAAAGTCAAAAGTAAATGTATGTTGAAATGTACTTTTTTTTTTTTTTTTTTGCTATAGGGCGCGTGCACTCGCCAGAGAGATAGAAAGCGAGAAATCACCTCCCGGGGGGATGGCCACACCGCAATCCCTTCTCCGTTCTCCTCTCGGGATCTTGGGCACGCACGCACACGCGCCCGGCATGCCAGGTCTGGGACGCGAATCACAGTCGACTACGTGGGAGTCCAGCGATATAGGCCATTACGCTAACTGCTGGTCCCTGTTGAAATGTACTTAATGCTTAAATATTAAGAGGGAAACAAAAATACCTGCAATTTATGTGAAGTGTATAAATAAAATGGATTAATGGATGGACAGAGGCATGGGATGGCAGATATGTAATAAAATAATTATAGCAAAACGTTAACAGTAGATGCTAAGTAGTGGATACACATGTGTTAACTAAAATTATTTAAAATGTAAACAATTGAGCTGTTAATGCCCAGAGCTGCTCCTCCCTTTTCCAGAGAATTGATCTTAGCTCACTGGAACCACTTTGCCCAGAAAGTTTCAAGTTTCACTATCTTAACCCAGGGGAAGCTCTCATGACTTAAGCTCTGAAACCCTCACTCATCTCTTCTTACACTTTTTTTTTTCAATATTTGTCTCTAAATGACATATTATATACTTGTTTATTACCATTTCCCCCATGGCAATATCATCTCCAGGAAAGCATAGAAGTTGCTAGTTTAAATTCATTGCTGCAACCCTGCAACTGGAAAAAAATGCCTGATACACAGGAGTGCTAAATAAATATTTATTGAAAATATCAATTATGTATCTTTTGTTTGTGTATCACTGTCCACATCAAATCACTTGTAAAGAATTCTGGTCAAATGCATTTTATGGTCAACGCCTCATGATAGGATCTTAAACACTTCCTAAGTGAAAAAAAATGAATGAATAACTGAGCAAATACTTGCGTCATAAGATTACTCATCTAGGGGACTAGCAGTTAGCGTAATGGCTATGTTGCCGGACTCCCATGTAGTCGACCGCGGTTCGCGTCCCAGACCCGGTGGCTTAAACTCATGCTGGGCGCGTGTGCGTGCGTGCCCAAGATCCCGAGAAGAGAATGGAGGAGAAGGGATTGCGGTGTGGACATCCCCCGGGGGGTGATTTCTCACTTTCTGTCTCTCTGTCTGGTGAGCGTACACGCCCTGTAGCAAAAACCTCTTTTTTTTTTTTTTTTGGAAGAGGTTTTCACTATAGGGCGCATGTGCTCGCCAGACAGAGAGAGACATAGAGACAGAAAGCGAGAAATCACCCCTCAGGGGGGATGGTCACACCGCAATCCCTTCTCCTCCATTCTCCTCTCAGGATCTTGGGCACGCATGCACACGTGCCCGGCGTGAGTTTTAAGCCACCGGGTCCGGGACGCAAACCGCGGTCGACTATGTGGGAGTCCGGCGACATAGCCATTATGCTAACTGCTGGTTCTCAGCAAAAACCTCTTAAAAAAAAAAAAAGATTACTCATCTAGGCGTGGTGGTTAAGGCGCTGGACACTCCTCTTGGCCGATTATGGTTCAAGTCCCGAACCTGGTGGCTTGCTTTCTTACTTCCCCTGCCCCCTCTCTCTGTGTCTCTCTCTAGTCAAATTAAAATGAATGAATGGATAAATAAAATTAAATAAAATAATTCTAAAAAAAAAGAATAAGATTACTCATCTAGAAAGAAGTAAAAGTACACAATATAATAAGTGTCAATGAGCAAAAAAAGGTTTTGAATCAACTAGAATGATGGAGACTACTTAGCGGGAATGTGCATTGGAGAGAGTCAGGAAAAGGCATGAAAATTCTCAATGTAGTTCTAAATTTAATTTGAGGGAAAACATGGAAAATTCTGGTCATACTTCAAAATTCTGCCTAACTCAGATTCTCCTAAAATTTATATACAGTTCTTCAAAGCTTCAAAAGGCAGCAATGTATAAGTATAGATTTTTATTAGAGAAACTAATTATTTTAAATTTACTAAGATTGGAAGTCAAAAAGAATAAAAATCTCACATCCAAAATTAAACCAAGATTCATCCTAACGTTAATTTAAATAAATTTTGATGAGTGGAATAATTATAGTGATGATCACTTTATGAAGTATAGATATTTTGGGCAGTCCTAAAACATTTTAATAAAAGAAACTTAAATGTATGAAGAATGAAATGAAACATAAAATACTTATTTAAAGCTAATTACCCATCTAAGGGTTACATTTTGATAAAATGACTTTCTTATTCAAGTTAGCATGGCAATAGAAAATTAATTGTAATACAAGTTAATACAGAAACTCCACATATTAAAGCAAAGTAGGAAAAGGTATTGATCGAATTGACAACAGTATATGTCTAAATTTCATCCTACTTTTCCAAATTTTATATCCAAATTTAATGCTAACTTTCAAGAGAATTCACTGGATAAAGCCCTTCTTGGCAGGTGAATCCCTAGCTAGGAAGAGAACAAACAAGTTATCCACAGCCCTCCCTACCCTGGAACCATTTCTTTCTTTTCTTTTCTCTTCTTTTCTTTCTTTCTTTTTTTTTTTTTTTTTTTTTTTTTTTTTTTGCTATAGGGCACGTGTGCCCACCAGAGAGACAGAAAGCGAGGAATCACCCCCCAGGGGGGATGGTCACGCCACAATCCCTTCTCCTTTATTCTCCTCTCAGGATCTCGGGCATGCATGCACACACACCCGGCGTGAGTTTAAGCCACCGAGTCCGAGACTAGAACTGTGGTCAACTACATGGGAGTCCAGCGACATAGCCATTACACCAACTACTGAACTGCTGGTCCCCCTGCAACCATTTCTAATCATCTTACACTTAATTGATTTGAACAATATGTTATCTACATGACCCCCATGCTTTCAGCAACACCTATTCTAAACCATTCAGAAGTACTGACTTTTTAATGATCCACAAAGGTTGGAAACACAATATCTGATCTCAATGTCTTCTTCCACTATTTTACTAGTGGTCAATTGTCACTGTTTTCCTGTCATTCAAAAGAAAGAGAGCACAATTTCCCCCTTATAAAAAGTTTCTGTAATTAATAATGTAATCAAATGAATGATTAAGTACTACTGTGCTACAATATTTTGATAATCATATTCCTTTTAACTTTTCTATCCTTTCAGCCAGTTTTTTCTTTAAAAAAATTTTTTTTCTGGGGCCAGGTGGCTAAGGTGAATGGATTCCCACATGGTCCAACCATGGTTCGTGTCCCAGACCTGATGACTTGAAACTCACGACAGGCACTAGTGCATGTATATTCAAAGTCCAAAGAGAAGAATAGAGGAAAAAGGACTGTGGTGTGGTCAGCCCCCTGAGGGGTGATTTCTCACTTTTCCCTCTCTCTGTCTCTCTCAGCTCCAGAAAGCACACATGCCCTATGGAGAAAACCTTAAAAAATATATACATGTGTGTGTGTGTGTGTTTTGTGTGTGTGTGTGTGTATACACACATTTCTACATTCCCTTCCTTTTTTAAAAACTGTCAGAAGGCATATGTGCTCATTAGAGACCAATAGAGAGACAGAAAGACAGAAAGCGCCCTCAATGGGGCAGTCATGTCACAATCCCTTTTCCTCCATCTCTCTTTCCTGTCCGGATTTCAGAGACACAAGCACATGCAGTGTGTATGTGTGTGTGTGTGTGTGTGTGTGTGTGTGTGTGTTTCAAGTCACCGGTGCAGGGATTCAAACCACAGTTGGCAATCCCTTCTCCTCCATTCTCCTCTCAGGATCTTGAGCACGCATGCACACGCACCCTGCGTGAGTTTAAGCCACCTGGACTCGAACCACGGTCGGCTACCTGGGAGTTCAGTAACATAGCCATTACGCTAACTGCTGGTATCCATCAAAGAAAAGTCTACAGTAGCTAGTGGTGTAGACATGATGGAAATGATGGAATAAAGTAGCAATATAATTTTATAATAGGTAGTGCCAAAGGAAGAGATGCTAAACAGTAACTTTGATTTTTTAAAATGCATATTTAAAATGTATATAAAAGCTAGCCTAGCTCCCCATATAGAAAACCTAGAAGAAAACATGGCAGAATATAATTACTGACTATATATTAATAGTTATTAAGTGTTTACTTAGCCTATGCTTATCCCAACAAACTGTATAGCAAGCTCTCTGGGGGGGTGGGGGGGGGGGGAAGCACCCAGAATAGTAGGTAGAACATGAAAGGAATCTAGTAAATATTCACTGAAAAATGAGAGGCTCAAAAAATGCAATCTTGAAAAATCTCTAAAATAAATAGAGAAATAAGGAAGACTTCAAAAGAGTATGTATATAACTATACTGAGAGAAGTGAATACAGTCATCCCTCAGTATCCACAGGAAATTGGTTCCAGAATCGTCTCCCCATAACAACATCCATGGATGCTCAAGTTCCTTACATACAATTGTATAGCATTTGCATATACTATTGGGTCATAGGGAAAGTCATGACATACTTTTCTGTTTTTCTACGTAAAAATGCATCATGACTTTTAGGACCCAATAAAATAGATGCACATTCTCCCATACACTTTATCTTATATTTTATTTTTTAAAGCTGCCAAGTCTGGGACTTGAATCATGGTCAGTCATGTGGCAGTCCAGCACCTTAACCACCACATCACCTGTTCCCCCCCCAATACTTTAAATCATGTCTAGATTACTTATATGACCTAATATAATATAAATGCTATATAAAAAGTTGTTATATTGTTTACAAAATAAGAACAAGAAAAAAAGTACATGTTCAGTATAGATGCAACCATCTTTTTTTTTTTTTTTTTTTAATAGAGGTTTTTGTCTTAGGACACTTGCCAGAGAGAGAGAGAAAGACAGAGACAATAAGAGGGACAGTGAAAAACCACCCCCTAGGGAAAATAACCATGCTGTAATCCCTTCTCTAATTCTCTTCCTAGTATCTTGGGCATGTTGAAGTCCAGTGAATAACCACTATGCCATATGCTGGTCCCATAAGGCCTAGATACACTGTATAGGTCAGCAAGAAGGTTACATTTTAAATTCTGGGTTGGTTGAATCTGTACCAGTGTTTAGAGAGGGCCAACTATAAACAATGACAAATGCAACAGTGTGAATCATGAGAATACCAGGTAGAAAGACAAATCTTGCAGGAACCCAGGCATTCGGGAAAAAGTTTTAAATCCTATGTATACAGTGCTGGCTCTGTAGCAGAGCAGTAAAGCACTGAGCAGAGAAAGCTAAATCACATATGACTGACCAGGGTTCGAGTCCCAACCTCAGCAGCCTGAAAAACACACAGGGTATGCATATACCCAGGATCCTGGTAAGATGAAGAATTGGAGGAAAAAACATTTATCTCTCCCTTTCTCTCATGTGACCACCAGCATAAATAAAACAACTCTGTGTTTAGGGAAAAAGTTATAAACAATGATAAGACCAGGCCAATACAAGAAAAACATAATTTGTCCACTATCTGGAAAATTACATGTTTTTCCATCTACAAAAGGCATGTTTAAAGACCAGTATATCATCGAGAATGGTTTTCATTAAATACTGACTGAGGTATATTGCTAGATGTCTCAAATATATTCCATGAAGTAACTTTGGAATTTCACTTAGCTAAAGACAGAAAAAGATGAAAATACACATATGGGAAGGACCAAGAGAGTATCTAATATAATATAAAACAACCATAATGTATCATTTTATACTAGAACTTTTCTCAATGAGTTATATCTAGAAGAGTCTCTAGATTAAACAAATTATTTCAGTCCAGGGTATAAACGGTCTTAGAAAATCTCCCTTCCAGATAAATTTTGAAATGCACTGAAGAACTTCAGATGATGTAACCTCATTCAAGTTGAGGAGGAATAGGAAAAGTCTTGAGTAAAGGAAGTAACTGATGATGGGCTCCACAGATAGCTTTGTATGTACAGTACTACCTAAATTATGACTCCCTGTTTATATAAAAGTTATACCCAGGTCGTGCACTGCCTCTCTCTTTCCACTCCGCAAAGCTTTTTTTTAGATAGCACTTAAACCACCCTGGGCCACCTGGCGGCCAGTACTGAGCGCTAGGTATTCCTTCACCTTAATACGCTTCCCAACTTCCTCATTAGACTAAATTGCCTAACTTCTAAATTTCAACTAAATCAGCTATCTCAACTAATTTCAACTGAATCAAATGCTTTATCACCTGCAGTCTATACAGTCTGATTTACAACTTAGTAAGTTATCGATTCATCCCAGATTCTAAATCTTTACATCATAGGCTAACAATCAGTATGTCTTGTTTACTCACCCCAAATCAACTACAGTTCCCAACATCATCTGAGCCTCTATAGGATGCCCTTCTGAGGAAACAATGTGAGCTAGTCAAACAAGAGAGGAT
This sequence comes from Tupaia tana, assembly GCA_026018925.1. Lineage (NCBI taxonomy): Eukaryota > Metazoa > Chordata > Mammalia > Scandentia > Tupaiidae > Tupaia > Tupaia tana. The sequence continues at coordinate 54,490,190 of JAKSZU010000011.1, read as the reverse complement.
TTATAAAAATTATTATTTAATAAACCCTGCTTGGGGCTGACAGGTGGTATGGTGGTTGAGGCACTGGACTCCCACATGGCCGACCATGGTTCACGTCCCAGACCTGGCAGCTTGCCTTCTCACTCTCCCTTTCTCTCTCTCTCTCTGGTCAAAACTTAAGAATAATAATGATAAATAAAATTTTAAATAAATCTTATATAAAAAAAACCCCTGCTTTATTCCACAAGGCCTGTTCACTATAAAATATAGGGGAAAAAAATCAGAAGAAAATGGAGACATGCTGTATTTGTCTAAAAGAATAATGCGATAGTACAATTAATGCTCACTATTACATCCTCAATCAGTTGTTACAGTGCTTTGCCCAAAGTACTGAGTTATCTTCCAAGAAGATAAAAAAAGGTTTGGGAACATTAGCTTTGGATCAGCTTTTTTCCCCACTAAGTTCTATGAAACACAGGTGAGAATATAGGAGGCTTTCATTTTGTGACCAAAATGTCAAGAAGAATATTCCCAGAGGAGGATGTATCACAATTACTGTACTAGAAGATGCATGTAAAAATATAGATAGCACACTCCAGGCTCATGATGAAGATGAAATGGATAGATTAATTTTCTTAAGTGCAAGAATTGGTCAGTGAATCCTAAGAATGCAAGGTTGGTTCAACATATAAAAATCAATGTAATAATCCATGATAAAGGACAAAAACTTTAAATAATCACCCTGACACAGAAAAAGTATTTGGCAAAAGCTAACACTCTTTCATAATAAAAATAAACACACTAGGAATAGAAGGAAACTTCTTCAATCTGAAGATATATATATATATATATATCAATCTAATTGAAAGGATATATATGTGTGTGTGTGTGTGTGTACTTGTGTGGAGATTATATATATATTATATATATATATATATATATATAATCTCCACACATCCACAAACAACAGCTAATGTCACACTTAATAATACTGCAAGACTAACTGCTTTCCTCCTAAGATTAAGAAAAGACAAGGATGGGAACCAGCAGTTAGCATAATGGCTATGTCGCTGGACTCCCACGTAGTCGACTACGGTTCGCGTCCTGGACCCGGTGGCTTAAAACTCACACTGGGCGCGTGTGCGTGCGTGCCCAAGATCCCGAGAGGAGAGTGGAGGAGAAGGGATTGTGGTGTGGCCATCCCCCCTGGGGGGTGATTTCTCACTTTCTATCTCTTTGTCTCTCTCTGTCTGTTTGGCAAGCGCATGCACCCTATAGCAAAAACCTCTCCAAATAAATAAAGAAAAAAAAACCTAGTAGAGCACATAAACAAATTCAGCAAGGCTGCAAAACATAAAATATTAAAAAGTCATTTGCATTGCCAGCCTTTTAGCCCAGTAGTTAAGGCAGCCAGATCTGAAGTGGCTGGCTGTTCAAGATCCGAACCTAGTGGCTTGAGAAACATACAGGGCACATGTGTGTATATGCCTAAAGTCCCAAGGGAGGGAGATATGGAGGAAACAGGATTATAGCCTAATCATTCCCTATAGGTGATGGTTTCTTCTCTTTCTCTTTGCCTCTGTTTCTCTCTGGCAAATGCATGCACTCTATAGAAAAATTAAAAAGAAAATAAATCATTTATAGGCCCAGCTACAGTAGAGCACACTGGCTGATGCTGCTACTCAGCAGTTTCAGGGTAATGGAGACCCAGGTTCAATTCCCGCCCACCCATAGAACATGCCTGTAGTCCCATCTACTGGTAAAGTGAGGCAAGAGGACTGAAAAATTAACAGCCAGCATAGACAACAAAGCAAGACTTGTCTAAAAGAGCCAGGCGTGGAGGCACACTTACTAGGGAGCTGAGGTATGAGGATTGCAATATAGTGAGACCCTATTTAAAACAAACAGAGGGCAGCAGGTGGTGTAGTGGCTAAGGTGCTGGACTCCCACATGGCTGACTGCAATTTGAGTCCCGGACCTGATGGCTTACTTTCTCACTTTCTCTCTCCGGTGAGCACGCGTGCCCTATAGCAAATTTTAAAATAATAATAATGATAAAGTTAAATTTAAAAAATTCTCTAAAAAAAAATAAAACAAAAAAATTCAGTAGTATTTCAGTTCACTAGCAATGAACCCAAGAATGAAGTTAAGAAATCAATTCCATTTATAATAGCATCACAATATATAAAAATATTAGTAATGAATTTAACAACAAAAAAGTAAAAGACTTGTACATTGAAAACTATAAAATATCACTGAAAGAAATTAAAGTAGAAAGCCACTAGTATTCATGGACTGGAAAACAATACTGCTAAGATGGCAATACTCCACAAACTGATCTACAGACTCAACATAATACCTATTAAACTCCCACCAAAGCTCTTTGCAGAAATTGAGAAACTGATCCTCAAACTCATACAAAAACAAAAGGGACCCAGAACAGCCAAAATAATCTTGAAGAACAAGGACAAAGTTAAAGTCAGTAAGGACCACAAGGGTGACTGACCACATCCTAATCTCTAGAATTTGTGAATGTATTACTACTACCTTACACTGTAAAGAGACTTTGCAGATTTAATTAAATCAAGGAACTTAAAATGGAAAACTGTCCTGAATTTCATCTAGGCAGGCCCAGTGTAACCACAAAGGTCCTAAAAAGACAGAAAAGGACAAAAGAGGAGATGTGATGACAAAAGGAGACATCAGAGTGATGCAAAACAAGCCAAGGAATATAGATGTCCTCCAGAAGTTGGAAAAGACATAGAGTCTTTCCCAGAGCCTGCAGAAGGAACAGCTATGCCAAACCCTTGATTTTTGCCCTGTAAGACCCATTTCAAGCTTCTGACTTCCAGAATAGTAAGAAGTGTAAAATGAAAAGTACAAAATAACACATTTGTGTTGTTTTAAGCCACTACATTTGTGGTAATTTAGTGGTACAGCAGCAGGAAACAAAATTATAATAGCAGCCAATAGGTATAGCATAGTATTACCATTTAACAATGTCTCAAGTGCCTATAAAAGCAGGCAGAATTGCCATACTATTAACGTGGCTGCCCAAATGTTGTGTTGCTACTTAAGAACTGTTTACTGTACTATATATATATCCTTTTATATATAAGAACACAGTTATCAGCTTCAGTGAAAACACTTGATTATTTTTTTCTTTTGGCACTACTTTAAAGTGATTCGGACTTCTTACAATACATTATTCCATAATATTTAGCTCAATAGAACTGAACATACTGAACTACTAATATATTCAGTTGTGGCAAAAACAAACTCCCCATGTTGATGAAACATTTACATTGTATCTAAAGAGTTCACAAGACATTAGAGTCTCACAACACATCATAGAACTCTAGCACTGGGGTGCACCATGGCTAGGCAAGAGGCACATGGACATAAACCTTAGCCTCAAATCTTGTTAATCACCTATACACCTTTAAAGGTTTCTAGTTAGGTCACTAGACAGAAAAGCATGCAACATTATAAGAATGCATGCACAGAACTTTCACCTTCACCTCCCCAGATTTAAGGAATTGATTTTAACAAACATGATAAAAACAGTCTGAGGTACCAGCCTCCCCTAGTCTTTAGCTCCCTTCCTTTCCAAATTAGAATTCTTGATCTGTCATTTCAATCACTTGCCACAATCTCAAATTCCTTATTCTGTTTTTTGGTCCATATACAAAATCAAAATTTAAGTTGATTCCAACTATACCAACGCTGCAGAGCACTACTGGAGAAAATGGTAATTATTCAGACTGATATACCAGATATGCACGGTTGCAAATTTCAACTGATCTTTTTCACTGCTCAGCAACCTACTAGTCAGCTCTATCTGAACACACCAAACTCTTAAATATTTATTTATTTATTTATTTATTTATTTATATTTTTTTGGAGAGATTTTCACTATAGAGCATGTGCGCTCGCCAGACAGACAGAGAGAGACATAGAGGCAGAAAGCAAGAAATCACCCCCCCAGGGGAGATGGTCACACCGCAATCCCTTCTCCTCCATTCTCCTCTCGGGATCTTGGGCACGCACGCACATGCACCCGGTGTGAGTTTTAAGCCACTGGGTCCGGGACACGAACCGCGGTCGACTATGTGGGAGTCCAGCGACATAGCCATTAAGCTAACTGCTGGTTCCCCAAACTCCCATTTCTTCCCATCACTCTCAGTCAATAGTTTTGACTTGAGCCCTTTAATGCACTCTCTCTCCCCTCCTATTAAAATAGATATATTCATTTTACTCTCAAAGGCCAAATTCTCTACCTTTGCTCTTACCTCCTGCCCCCATTCTCTCTTGGGCCTTTTATATTTTGATTTCTTCTGTATTTTGAACCTCTTCCTTTAATGGCTTCTTCTATGGGTATTCCAATGTACTCAACATATTCCCATTTTTAAAAAATAGTAATTTAATTTCATTCATCATTATTATCTTAATTTGATCAGAGGATACAGAGAAAGAGAGAAAGGGAAAGTGAGAAAACAAGCTGCCAGGTCCAAGACTCAAACTGCAGTTGGCCATACGGGAATCCAATGTCTCAACCACCATGCCACCTGCTGGCCCAATATTCCCATTTAAAAAAAAATAAAAATCTCTTCTCAATGCCCTCCCACACAGTTTATCCATTGCCATTGTTCAGTCCCAACTATCATCTGGTTAACCAAGTTTCACCCAGGTCTCTCTTCTGTTGCATTTTTTTTTTTTTTTGAGAGGTTTTCACTATAGGGCGCGTGCGCTCGCCAGACAGACAGAGAGATAGAAAGCGAGAAATCACCCCCCAGGGGGGATGGCCACGCCGCAATCCCTTCTCCTCCATTCTCCTCTCAAGGTCTCTCTTCTTAACAACATCTTTAGGATCTTTACTGATATGGCTACATACTCTGTGTGTGTGTGTGTGTGTGTGTGTGTGTGTGTAGGTGTGTGTATATGTGTGTTTACCACATTCCAGCTATCATTAAGCACTTAATATACATTAATTCATTTAATACTCACAAGAGTCATATTAGTGGTCACATTTTAGACAAATATTAGAACTAGTATTCATATCTAGGCATTGGGGTTCCAGTAAGTTCCAGAGACTCTGTACTCTCATTCATCTTACTTTAATGCTTGCCCAAGGATGCTCATTCTAGCAGTGTATGAAAAATGAAGGAAGATACATTTATAGTAGCCTTATTCATAATTCCCAAGCTTGGAAGCACCCAAGATGTCCTTCAGTAGAGGGCTAGATAAACAAACTGTGAAACATCCAGACAATGGAATATTACTCAGCCCTCACAAGACAGTGAATCTGTCAGCTCCTTGATCTTGGACATTCATGCCCTCAAAACTATGAGAATAAATTTCTGCTGTTATAAGCCACCTAGTTTACAGTATGTCATTATAGTAGCCCAACCAGACTAAGATACCAAGTTAAAGAAGCCAATCTGAAAAGGCTATAACCTACATGAGTCTTACTTTATTACATTCTATAAAAAGAAGAACTAATGAGACAGTAAAAACATAAGTGATTGCCAGGTATTTGGGGGGAAGGAGGGGTGAACAGACAAGAGTACAGGATTCTCAGGTAGTAAAGCTAGTCTCATGATATCATTGTGGTGTATATACATGTCAGTGTACATGTGTTAAAACCCATAGAATGTGTAACACTCAAAACAGGCTGTAATGTGAACTATGGACTTGAAGTAATAATTATCTGTCAATGCAGGCTTATCAATTTTAACACCTGTACCACTGTAGGGCAGGATGTTGACAAGAGTGGTAGAGACTATGTGTATTGTATGTAGGGGCAACAGTTATATAGGACATCTCTGTATTTTCCTCCCAATTTTTCTAAAAGTGCTCTGAAAAATAAAATGTATTAATAATCAGAAAAAAAGGAAGGGAAAGAAAGCAGGAAGGAGAGAAGCAGAAAAGAAAGAGGACTAGAAGGAAGGAAAAAGGAGGAGAAAGGGCCCATTAATTGGGTAATAGTCAAATTCTGACATGAGACACTATGAACTATGTAAAACAATATAAGATTTAAGCAAAATGCAATACATCTATTTGTTCTAAGAGGAAAAGTTCTCTAAATTTTATCCTGAAATTAAAAATATCAAGTCATAGAGCAGTATCTCCAGTATGGTCTTATAATTTAATTTTTAAAAACTATCTGTTTTAAAAACACACATATATGTACACACACACACTTATAATTGTGGAATAAAACTCGTGAGAGAATTCACACAAAAATTTTATTATAGATGGGTGCAGGATTGAAAAGAGAGAAAGGGGTATAAAGGTATAATTTCTATTAAATATACTTCACTTCAGTCATTTAAAACACACACACACACACACACACACACACACACACACACACATTTATTTAGGGCCAGCCAGTGGTGTGGTGGTTATGATGACTAGATCTCATGTGGTCAACTGAATGGTTCAAGTTCAGAACCCAGCAGCTTGAAAAACACCCCAGATGTGTGCGTGTGTATCCAAAATCCTGAGAGGAGAATGAAAAAGGGAATGCAAGGACCAGCAGTTAGCGTAATGGCTATGTCGCTGAACTCCCATGTAGCCGACTGCGGTTCAAGTCCCGGGCCCAGTGACTTAAACTCACACCGGGCACGTGTGAGTGCGTGTGTGCGTGCCCAAGATCCCAAGACGAGAATGGAGGAGAAGGGATTGCGGCATGGCCATCCTCCCTAGGGGGATGATTTCTCGCTTTCTATCTCTTTGTTTCTGTCTTTCTGGCAAGCGCACGCACCCTATAGCAAATACCTCTCAAAAAAAAAAAAAAAAGGAATGCGGTGTTGCTATCCCTCTGGGGGAGAGGGGGTAATTTCTCTCTCTCCTTCCACGTCCAGTGAGCACATACACCCTACAGCAAATTTATAAAAAAAAGCTTTTATTTAAATTTATTTATTTTTGAATTAGCATGCTATTTACATAATAAATAAAATTCAGTATGGTATATACTACATTTACCATTGTATCTAGTTCAAAGATATTTTCATAATCCCAAAAGTATTTATTCATTATTTAAATCAGTTTCTTTTTTTTTTAATTTGCTAGAAGACTCATGTGCTTACTGGAGAGAGAAAGAAGTAAAATAAGACAGCATCCTCCATGGGAGATGGCCATGCTGCAATCACTTCTCCAATTCTCTTTCCAGGATTTTTAGGCACCCACGCACATGCACCCAGCATGTTTTTAAGCCATCAGTCTAGGATATGAACCATGCAGTTGACCATGTGGGAGCCTCCTGGCTGGCCCAAAAATCAGTATAAAAACTTTTATATCATCAGTTATTTGATTAGGTTTTTGCCAAGAAATGTAGAACACCAACTAGTGAGGATAAACGAAGTTTATCCTCAGGTGGCCCTGGGAATGATGCACTGCTCTGTAATCTCTTATTTTTCCTTCTCTTTATCATGCATTCTACACAGTGGAACTCAAGTAAGGACCAGTGGCCCAGTCACAAATAGTAAACCACTGCATAGCTGCTTCAGGAAAACCACCCTCTTGCCTTTGTGGCATCAGTGAGGATGATCAGAATGGTCCCAGGAGTGATGCTGGCTCACAGCTTTCTCACATGCTGACTGATGGTTTTTTTTGTTATGGCTCAACAGCTTTTGAGGCACATATTCAGTTAGATTAAGACTTAGGCATTGTGCAAAGTTTAACCAGCTGGGTATCACCATTCTTGTCCCCACCAATTGGTTTTGTGACAGTGGCTGAGTATTTCTTCTTGTACATGGCCTTCCTGGAATACAAGGCAGATCAGGAGTATCTGTGAATTGCCCAGACTAGGACTTGTTTCGGCTGCAATGGGGATTCCCCTTCTTGAGATGTTTGAGCCTTGGGGTCACCCTTTTTTTTTTTTTTCTTTCTTTCTTTTTTTTTTTTTTGGAGAGGTTTTTTGCCATAGGGCATGTGCACTCACCAGACAGACAGAGAGAGAAAGAGAGACAGAAAGTGAGAAATCACCCCCCGGGGGGATGGCCACACCGCAATCCCTTCTCCTCCATTCTCCTCTAGGGATCTTGGGCATGCACGCACATGTGCCCGGCGTGAGTTTTAAGCCACCGGGTCCGGGATGCGAATCGGGTCAACTACGTGGGAGTCCAGTGACATAGCCATTACGCTAACTGCTCATCCCAAAGTCCAGTACTTTTAAACCACAGTCAGCCATGTGGGAGTCCAGCCGCCTCAATTACCACGCCACCTGCTGGCTCCAAAACATAAAAGTTTTAAAATGTAGATCCTTTCTAACACAGACATTATCTTAAAAAAAATTTTAAATTTATATTACAGAATTCTTTTATCACCAGTTCAGTAAAAGTTCAAATGTGAAAAGTAGAGTTTACAGAACTACCACTGCCACTTCCTGCATCATTTGCTTTCCTTTGGTCTCTCCAAACCATATAATGAACAGGTCCAGCATGCCTGTGAAGTTAAAATTAAACTGTCATTTTAGAGGACTAAGTTCAGGCAAATAACATCAAGAAACAACCAAAATGCATATAAACAGCAAAAACTTAACTTTAATAACATGTATTACCTGAAATCCTTTATAGATTATATTTCAGAGGTTAGCAATGTGTCTATACTTCTAAAACACATGAAATATAAATGGCAACACAGGCTCAAATCTTTTTCTAGTATTAACCTATAAAAAGTTTTAAAATTCAATGTCTTCTGATGGTCTATTTATTCAATGATTATTGAGAGCAAATTTATATGGTTTTGAGCAGGTACTGTGGAGAATTTTTAACTAATAAGCACAACCTGTCTAAGAGGAGCATCCAGTCTGATAATGATAGTAAAGGCGAAGTTAACTCAAGTATAATTCAAGATAGTAGGTGCTAGGTACCACAAGAGAAAAATAAAGTGCACTTGGAGTTTCTAGCACAAACAGTTTACTTTGAGGTTTAAATAAACATTTATTAAGTACCTAACAAGCGCTTTTGCATAAATGAAATAATTTCTCATAGCATCCCTGAAGTAAAGTTCAAGAGGAAGTTTACAAAGAAACCTTGGCTCCTTTTCTCCATTATGAAGAAAAGCAGAACACTAATCTTGTTTCCTTTGGTCTCTAATGCTCAGTTCTTAAGCCTGCTGAAGAACTGGAACTGACAGTGAGTGAAAGAAGTTTCAGAGTTGTATCTGACTGCTGGTTTTATAAATGTGGGCTATCTAATTATATAAATGTGGGCTACCTAATTATATAAGAATCACCTTATTATTTTTGGTATAATTGTATATCCCTAATTGTATATCATTTTAAAATTCCCTTTCTTACTAATTTTCTAGCCTAATTTGAAAAGTCAGTGACAGTCCTAATAAAGAAGCTTGTCATAATCCTTTATCTAAAAAGATCTCAACAAAATTATTCACAGCATTCACATTCTTGATTCTGGCCTGAAAGGAGTCTAAACATTTTTACATATCCAAAAGATTGAGCATCTGGAACCCTCTGGTATTCAATATAATTTTTTTCTTCTTTTGTGAGTAAGAGAGAGAGCATACCTCAATAGGGTCTTGAAACTACAATCCACCTCCAGTTTCAAAAAGCCCCCAACCATGGGCATAAAAATGCCTGAGGCACCTAGGGAGGTCTCAGGACTTGCACCTACAACCTTCCCATGGGAGTCCAGTGCCCTCAACCACCACACCACCCACGGACCCCTCCTCCTGGGATTGTGGGCACGCATCCACACATGCCTGATGTGAGCTTCAAACCACTGGGTCCAGGAATTAACCTGCTGGCCCCAATTTCTATTATTAAAAACAAACAACTTTTTCTTGATCTGATCTGTCATTAATGTCATTAATGTCAGATCAATAAACTATAATTTTTTAAACAATAAACTAGTCTAAAGAGCATATTTTATTAAAATATTTTAGATACTGTTTATACAAAATCTTTACTTAAATCAGACTGCCACGTGGACAAAATTAAGAGATCATATGATAGAATGGAAAGAGTATAGGCTGTGGACATAGCTTAACCTATCCTCATATCTTGTCTCTATCAAAATACTAGTTGTAAGACTGTACAAGTTACTTAGACTCTCTGACCTTCAGTTTCTCCTCTGAAATGTAGGTGATAATGTCTAACTCGCAGGCTGTTTTAAGGAACAGAGGTGTTTGATTGCCTACCACATACCAAGTGCTAGTTACGCAAAATTTTCACTCTCTTCCTTATTAACAGAACACCAATTTTGGATAAGGCAGTAAAGTGCCTAATATATCAACTTCTCAGACTTCACCATGAGACCCAATTATAAGACTGAGATAAAAGTATAAGGCTTACAGGCAAAGTTTCAAGGAAAACTATTATTTGCTGATAAAAAGCTAGATCTATTGAGAAAATGGCCATATAGCAATCATAGAGCAAAACCCATCCTTAAGGAAAGCAGAGAAGAAATACAGAAGGAATCTGTGTCCCTGACGGCATATTGAATTGCCATAAACCCTGGGCTACCTGTATCTAGATTTTCTATTTTCTATTTTTTCTGAAGAAAAACTCCTATTTGATTAAGCCACTGTACTTGGGTTTCTGTTACATGCAGTTGAATGCCATCCTAACTAACACAGTATGTAAAATTATCTAGGAAAATGATCTATCAGATTGGTAAAGGCAATTATCCCATTAACACGGAATGTGTTAAATTATTCCCCAGTTATTTGCTGTTAAATTATTCATCAGTGGGACAGCAGGTTTCGTGGTGGTTAAGGCACTGGAACCAACATGGCCAACTTTGCAGTTCAATCTCAGACCCAACAGCTTGAAAAAGATGCTAGCTGCATGTACATGCATGCTTAAAATCCCAAAAGAAGAATAGACAAGAAGGGACTGCAGCATCCCCACGGAGAGTGATTTCTCACTTTCTCCCTTTTTTGTTTTTCTTCAGCAAGTGCACCTGCTCAATGGCAAAAACATCTTAAAAAATAATTTAAAAATTAACCATCAGTAAAGCAAGGAAACAGTGGGATGTCAACTAACACGTACACACAAAACTTAATTTGTTTGATCTCTTTTTAGAGAATTGTTTTATTATTATTTTAAATTTGACCAGAGAGACAGAGAGAGAAAGTAAGAAAGCAAGCCACCAGATTCGGGACTCGAACCACAGTCAGCCATGTTAAGAGTCCAGTGACTTAACTACCACACCACCTGCTGGCCCCAAAACCTAGTTATTAAATAATGGGTATTATAACATATTCATTAAGATAAAAATGCTAGGGTAAGCCCTATAGCCTAATGGTTAAATGAGCCAGATCCCACATATCTGACTGTGATTTGAATCCCAGTTCCAGTGGCTTGAAAAACATGCTAGGTATGCATGCAAGTGTGTATGCCCAAAATCCTGACAGGATGGAGAGATGGAGACAAAGGGATTACAGTGTGACCACATTCCATTGGGCAGTGCTTTCATTCTCTCCCTATCTTTCCCTCTCTCTGACAAGCGCACATGCCCTCTGGCTATATTTTAAAAAAGATAAACATTCTATCAGTAGGTTATCAAATAAAAGTACCTTTTTAATACTTTATTTATTTATTTACTTAATTTAAATTTGAGTTGTGGTGGGGGGAAGGGTCGAGAAAGCAAGCTACCAGGTCCTGGACTCAAACCATGGTTGGCCATGTGGGATGTGGGAGTCCAGCGTCCTTAACCACCACGCCACCTGCTGGCCCCATCAAATAAAAGTATCCTTGATGAGACAGAAAAAAGTAAAAAATGGAATTAACTTTAACACTATTATTTTAGCTTATGGGCTCATACACTGATATTTATAGTATACCTGCACTGCAACAAGCAAGCTACTGTTCTAAATGGTATGGAATGAACCAAATTAATTTGAGACAGCTATTAGAAATCAGATGGAAAATAAAGGTCTAAATAATAAGGGGAGGGATTGGGAAAGGGTGGGAGAATAAACCCAAGTAGAGCTAAGAATTCTATTGATATTTCAGAAGAAGTAGAGTTTAAAATGGAGCATTAATGACATTAATGACAGATCAGATCAAAAAAAGTTGTTTGTTTTTAATAATAGAAATTGGGGCCATCAGATGACATAGTGTTGCATTGCTGGACTCCCACCTGGCCGAACACAGTTTAAGTCCTGGACCCAGTGGTTTGAATCTCACATCAGGTATGTGTGGATGCGTGCCCAAAATCCCAGGAAGAGGGGCCCGTGGGTGGTGTGGTGGTTGAGTGCGCTGGACTCCCACATGGTCGACCACAGTTTGAGTCCCAGACCTGGCAGCCTACTTTCTTGCTTTCCTTCTCTCTCTTTCTGTGTCTCTCTAGCCTCAAATTAAATCAAACAAATAAAGTTAAATAAAATGATTCTTTAAAGAAATTATTTAAAAAAAAAATAAAAGAATCGTAGGAGGAGAATGAAGGAGTAGGGACTGCGATGAGGCCATCCCCCCTGGAGGGTGATTTCTCCTTTTCTGTCTGTCTCTGTGTCTTTTGCGAGTGCACACGTCCTATAGCAAAAAATTCTCTAAAAAATAATAATAATAAAATAAACTACAAATTGACAGTTAAAAGGGAATGCTACCAAGATAATGTTCTGGATCAGAATCTAGATGAGTACAGAGTGTGATATGCAACAAAGAAGAGGTAGGTAACAGAATAATCAGGAAAAAGGGCAGAAGAAAAATGAGGATAGATCAAAACAGAGTCAGAAAATAAAGTCAGGGTTAAGAAAGAGAGAAAATAGAAAAATAAAGCTTTAAGGACAAAGTTTAAGTTAACCCACTTAAAACTTTAGGCTATACTTAGCTTCACTCTACCAGTTCCCTTTCTACCAGCTTCCTTCCTAAGGAAACTTATTTATTATCACCTTTAAAATTTTTCTTCTGTGAATTATCCCAATCCTCTTTAACATTCCTCCTTTCCTTCTTGCAACATTTATTAAAATCCTATTTCCTCTACCATTTCTGGTAATTGTCACATGCATTCCCAATATTAAACACAATTGTTCTAGATGTTCTGACAATACTTTCAGCTTATAGAAGTCTATCAAGGTGATATAAATGAAGACTCACTAAAAACTGCTATGGGTAAAAGTAGAGAAAATTAATATTAAAATTAAAAATATTATACACACATTAAGAGAAAATATTGACTATTTAAAAATCTAGGATAGAAGGGTTTCTTAGAGTAAGATACAAGTTCTAGAAGCCTTGAAGGAAGATTACAAATTTTAAATACAAAAAAGAAAAACTCCGTAAGACAAAAGACACCATGCCCAAAATTAAACAAGTATATAAATGATCAAGAGAAAATACTTGTAACTGAAACAATAAAAAATTGTTCTAGTTAGGTAAAGAGCTCCTACGAATCAATAAAAATCAGTAACATGATAAAAACAGAAGCGAAGCATCCAAACAAGAAATTCACATAAGAAAAAATACAAACTCCATACATATGAAGAGGTATTAAATTTTTTCTAAAAATTAGGAAAAATTAAATTCAGTAAACAGTATACATTTTATTCAACAGGTTGATAATATTAAAGCCCATAGCACTCACTGTAGACAAGAACGAGAGTAACAGGACCTCTTATGGAACTGGTGGCTATGTACATTGGAATAGGTCTTCTTAGAAGGGATGCAATTTGAAAGTATCTTCCAAAATTTTTTTTTAAAGAATTATTTTATTTAAGTTTATTATTATATCATTATTATTTTTCAGTTTGATCAGAGAGAGACAGAGAGAGAGAGAGAGGAAGTGAGAAAGCAAGCCACCAGGTCCAAGACTTGAACCGCGGTCGGCCATGTGGGAGTCCAGCGCCTTTAACCACCATGCCACTTGCCAGCCCCTCTTCCAAAATTTTAAGACAGATATTCCTTTCACTTCTAGAAATCTATCCTAGAAAAAGGCGCACACATGCATGCATGCACACACAAAGCATACAAAGATGTTCACTGCAAGTATTGGTCAATTTCAAGATAATTCCACACATAAGAACTTGGGAAAAGGTAAAAGACAAAATACATATACTGTGGTCCATTTTTACATACTACTCAAAACATATATTTATATGTACATTTATATAACTGCCTAGAAAAAGAACTGAAAATATAACACTAAAAGATTAACTCTGGTTACTACTAGAAAGGAAAGCAGAATCTCAAAAACAGAAGACTTATGAATGGAAACTTTAACTTTCAAGGAAAAAAACATTAACTCCAAGAAAAGTTTAATTAGACCCAGCCACAGTGGCACAGGCAATAGGCTGACACCACACAATACTGAAGCCACATTAAACACCCCAGGTTTGGATGCTAGGTTAACCTGAACAAGCCAGGCATACCCATGGGCACACCTTCATGATCCTGGGTGGCTGGCTGGTTGGCTGGCTGATGGAGGGCTCGAGAGGACTGCACAGTGAAATCTGTGAAGGATACTTATCTCTCTCTGCCTATTTCTCTCTTTTATGAAAGAAAGAAACTTTAAAAAGAGAAATTAAATAGTCTGTAAAATATGACAAAACCTATTTGCTCTGAGTTTAAAATAAGATCATTTCTTTTTTTATGGATATTGATTAATTCAAATTACATACAGTCATGGAATACAAAGTGATGCTACGATGTGTACATACAGTGTGGAATGACTGAGTCAAGTTAACGGCATATTCATCACCTTAAACACTTATCATTTGGAACCAGCGGGTAAAGAAGTAGTTAAGGAGCTGGACACTTTCATGTCGACTACAGTTCGAGTCCCGGACACAGTGGTTTGAAATTCATGCCAGGCATGTGTGCATGCATGCCCAAAATCCCAAGAGGAGAATGGAGGAGAAGGGACTGCAGTGTGGCCTTCCCTATTGGGGGTGATTTCTCACTTTCTGTCTCTCTCTCTCTCCAGCAAGCACACATACCCTATAGCAAAAATCTCTCTCCCTCAAAATTAAAAAAAAAAAATCTAACATTTATTCTTCCTGTCTAACTGAAACACTACATACCATTGGATTGACTGTCCTCGCCCTGCACCAACCACCCCTGTAGCTACCATTCTGTTCTCTGTTTCTATGTGTTGGATTTTTTTTTTAACTCCACATATAAAGGAGAACATATGGTACTTGTCTTTCTATGTCTGACATTTCACTTAACGTAGTATACTCCAGTTTGTTCCATGTTGTCACAAATGACATAATTTCATTCTATGTTACAACTGAACAATATTCATTATGCATCTACACCATATTTGAAAAAAGATAACTTATTGATTAAATTGTATAGTATTTATTTTTAGGTATATTCTCTCCTCTTCCCAAGTTTAAATGTGACAGAATACTAGAGTAGCCCACTGAAGAATAAAACATACAAAACAAACAAAAACAATCAATCAGGGACCAGGAGGTGGCGTGGTGGTTAAGGGTGCTGGACACTCCCACGTGGTCGACCACGGTTCGAGTCTCGGATCTGGTGGCTTGCTTTCTCACTTTCCTTCTCTCTCTGTCTCTCTCTCTCTCTCTCTCTGGTCAAATTAAAATGAATGAATGAATAAATAAATAAAAATAAGGTTTTGAAAAAAAAATCAATCATTCAGTGTCTGTTAATCTACAAAGTCCAGAGCAACAATGTTATAGCATTAAGGGACAGAAAGAACAAGCAAATGACTGAAAGCCATTTAAGAGAACACAGTAGCCTGGGACCAGCAGTTAGTGTAATGGCTATGTCACTGAACTCCTATGTAGCCGACCACGGTTCAAGTTCCGGACCCAGTGGCTTAAACTCATGTGGGGCGCGTGTGCATGTGTGCCCAAGATCCCGAGAAGAGAATGGAGGAGAAGGGATTGTGATGTGGCCATCCCCCCTGGGGGGTGATTTTTCGCTTTCTGTCTCTCTGTCTTTCTGGCGAGCGCACGCGCCCTATAGCAAAAACTCTCCAAATAAATAAATAAATAAATAAATAAATATATATTTAAATAATATATAAATTATACACACACACACACACACACACACACACATATATATATATATGAACACATTAGCCTAAAAGAAGAGCAAATCCCTTAAGAGAGCTGGAATAAACCCAAAACATATGGCTACTATGGAAAAAAAAATTTTTTAATTAAACAGAATTCTTTTTTTTTTTTTTTTTTTTTGGAGAGGTTTTTGCTATAGGGCGTGTGCGCTCGCCAGACAGACAGAGAGAGACAGAGAGACAGAAAGCAGGAAATCACCCCCCAGGGGGGATGGCCACGCCGCAATCCCTTCTCCTCCATTCTCCTCTCGGGATCTTGGGCACGCACGCACACGCGCCCGGCGTGAGTTTAAGCCGCCGGGTCCGGGACTCGAACCGCGGTCGACTACGTGGGAGTCCAGCGACATAGCCATTACGCTAACTGCTGGTCCCTTAAACAGAATTCTTAAGGAAACCCAATTAAAGCACATGAAAGTATTCCTGGAACTAAATACCTAATTTCCAAGCCAGCTGGTGGTTAAGGCAGCTGGTTCCTACATGGCTATGTGGTTTGAATCCAGATCCTTGGCTTGAAAAACACATCAAGTGTGTGGTGTGCAGATGTGCCCCAAATCCCAAGAGGGCTGTAGCTTTTGTAAGACCTTCAGCTTTGTTCTCAGTAATATATGAACTCATTAGGTATTAAGAAGAGTAAAGAGAAGATCTAACATATTTTTAAAATATCAGTGTGGCTACTGTGTGGAAAATAAATTGTAGAAGCAATATTTAGAAGGCTGTTACAGTAATTCCTGACCAAGGTGAGGTAGTCAGGAGGGGTCAGAATGTTTTAAAGGCACAGCCTCTCTCTTCTAACAGATTGGATGTGCAAGAGAGAAATCAAGGACAATTCCAATATCCTGAACAAGTGGAAGAATGGAGATGCTATCAACTAGATGGAGATGACTGTAAGTAAAATAGAGAAGAGGATAAGTATAATTTTATCCAAATGTACTTAAAATGTCTACTTGACATCCAATTAGAAATGTTAACTAAACAGCTGGATATATAAATCTTTGGTTGGCAAAGAAATCTGGGAGGTATCAGCATTTAGACAGAAAATAAAAACCTAAGACTTAACTAGATTATCAAGAGTGAGCACAGACTGTGTTTACAGGAGAACTTAGAATTAAATATTTAGCAACACAGAGGTCACTAAAGTCCTCTAAAAGAGCAGTCTCAAGGGAATAGTGAGGGCAAAATTCTGACTGGAAGAGGTTCAAGAGAGAATGAACTCCAACAATGTGAAAATACATATGTCAAAGATTATTCATTGTTAATTTTTTTGTTTAAGTTTGCTAGAGGGTGCTGCAGTGCACTCATCAGAGACAGAGAGATGGGAAAAGCGAGAAAGCACCTCCTTATGGGGCATGGTCATGCTGCAATCCCTTCTCCTCTTTTTCTGACTCCTTTTGGGATTTTGGGTATGCATGCATCCAGTCTAGCAAGTTTTCCTTTTATTTTATTTATCATTATCTTTTTATTTTTTAATTTGCCACAGGGCACATGTACTCACCAGAGAAAGATAGAGAAGGAAAGAGAGAAAGCAAGTCGCCAGGTCCAGGACTCAGACTTTGGTTGGTCATATGGGAGTTCAGTGCCTTAACCATCACCACCTGCTGGCCCCATCCACCAGCTCCTGGATTTAAACCATGAATCCAGTCACCTTAACTATCAGGCTTCAGACTGGCCACAATGTTATTTTTTTACTGCAATATACTGAAAACCTCCATTTGGGCACATTCTTATGGCCAAATATAGGAAAATGACTAAATAAACCACAATATATACATACCATAAAGTACTATATAGCTATAAAAAAAGATGATCTCTACAAAGTAAAATGATTTCCATTTTATGCTGTTAAGTAAAATAGCAAACTACAAAATTATACTATGTCACCTTCTCTGTATGAAACGAGAAATATACATATGTATACAATTTTTATGTAAACATAAGGATAAACAGAAAACATTTGGTAGCCAAGCTTCAAGGCAAAGAGAGAAATCTTCCTCATATTACAAAAACTGAAGCTTCAGCTATAAAGCACAAAGAGATCTCTGAAACTTTCTAAGTGCAGATATCAAGCCTTTTTAACAAAACAGTCCTGATACCATTCTCAAAATATTTAAAGCCAAAGATGGACTGAAATAAACTAAAGTTATAGCAAGCCTCCAAAATAAATTAGACTAAGCATCCCACTCCAGTTAATGGACAGAAGCAGCACCATGCTAAGTGGCTACCACACAAATAAAGTCAAAGAGGCTCAAAAGAAGAAAATGTGACCCAAACTAATAATCAATTCATGGTCTCGTGGTTCCAAATTCATCCTTTTTTGTCTGCCTTGTGAAAATAGATCTGAGCCTTTCAAATTTTTACTTTGCCAGTTGACACATTGTTAAGCTCTGTCAGTAGAAGGCACTGGAGAGACTTTGCTGAAGGAAGAGTTTGTTTTTTTGGGTTCCAGTATCCTGCTAGGTGGGATCCAGCAGTGCACACAGCATCTCCAGTGTTTGGTTCCTGCGGCATAGTCAGCTTCTGTAGCATCAAGTTGTTTACCGCAGTATGCTCAGTTTCTCTACTGTCCTGCTCCTGTACCATACAGTGGCCAGGAATATCTAAGGGTCAGCACCTTTCCCTAGCATTCTCCCTCTGTTGGTTTCACAGTGGATTACCTTTGGTGGACACTTCCATTTGCACAGCTTTCTTTGGTGAGGGGGAGGGCAGATTTCCAGAAAGTTCTGCCAGCATGGCACCACAGCAATCTATCCCCCATTCAATGAAACATGGCTATACCCTTTCCAACAAAATTTAGATATGTCTGTTGAGGGCTAGGGGAGCATTTTTCCTTGGACCCTCTATCTCAGTAAAAGTAGTAGGTTCTCTTTATATCTGCTATTCCTCTATCATTTTCCATTCTCAGTAGCCAATTCCTCATTACTCCAATTCCCTGTTATATAAATTAAATGTTCCAGTTCAAATTACTATATAGTTTTTCTCTCATGACAGGACTCAGACTAATACAGAAGCCAATACAAAAAAAAAAAAAAAAAAAAAAAAAAAAAAAAAACAAACACTAATTTATGGTAGTAGTCAGAAAAGGCTGCCTCTTGGTTGGAAAAAAGTGGAGAAATCTAGATAGAAAAAGGCACTGGGAATTTTTTTAAAAGAGAGATTTTTGCTATAGGGTACATGCACTCTCCAGAGAGACAGAAAGTGAGAAATCGCGCCCCCCCCCCCCCAGGAGGATGGCCACACCACAATCCCTTCTTCTCCATTCTCCACTCAGGATGCGCCTCCCCCCCCCCCCCCCCCCAGGAGGATGGCCACACCACAATCCCTTCTCCTCCATTCTCCACTCAGGATTTTTGACATGCACACATACATGCCTGGAGTGAGATTTAAGCCACCAGGTTCAGGGCTTGAACCACCATCGACTACGTGGGAGTCTAGTGATGTAACCATTACACCATCTGCTGGTACCAGCACTGGGAAATTTTCTGAGATGATATGTTCTATATCTCATTTGAAATAATAGTTGCAAAGATATATATAGCTGTCAAAACTTGTTAAACTAATCGTTAATATTTTTACATTTTATTCTATGTAAATCATACTTCAATTAAAACGGAAAAAAATGAATTCAAAACTCCAAGGAGAAATGTCTGATTATACTGCTGGGGTAGAAATGCAAAAGAAGAACCTGTTCAGAAAGTAAGGAAGTATTCAAAATAATGATCAGGGTTTTTAACCAGACACCAGTTTGAAGCTTCCCCCACTGGCCAAATTAGGGACAATTAGAACACCCATATAAATAACAGCAATATATAATAACCCACTGAATAAAATCAACTCACTGAGTTCATACTGTTAATTAAGGAAAGGAGATAGAGAAGCTTGGCTGGCTCTGACAGCAGCAATACCAACTAATAAATATAAACAAAATAGCAGAATTTGAGAATTACCACTTTGCAACCATCCTAATATACTTAATTCCAATAAAAATTAATCATGAATATTAAAACTAGGGAGTGACAGTTTAATAAACAACAGACTTGCATAACTGCAAAATGTCTTATAGTAGATTACTATTTACATATACTACAAAAAAGAAAATAGTAACTTTATGGTGGAGATCTCTGATAAACACCACCCTAACAAATAATCAAAGTTAACATCACCAATAATAGGTAAAATTGGCAATGGGTTATGTACCTCCTGCTGGAATGTACCCAGAAGGATATACATCACTTATGTAGTATTTCTACCCCTACCTACAAGCACAATATGATGAAACAGACAAACCAAGTTAAAGTATATTCTATAAAATAACTAGCTATACTTTTCAAAAATGTTCATGCTAAGACCGAGTTGCAGTACAGTGATAATACAACAGGATCCATGTGAGAAATGTCCTGGGTTCATATCCCAGGAGCTCCCTGAGAACATGAGGCTCTGTGCCAGCTGAGACTGGAGTGAGTCACAGTATGAAGATCCTTTTGGAGATGACTTCCTCTTTCTCAAGGGAGAAATAAAAATTTTAAAGTACTCTGAAAAGTGTTAGTGCCAAAAAAACACAAGAGAGACTAAAAACTGTCCCAGATTAAAGAAGACTAAATCCCCAACAAAATGCATGCTAGTGGAATACATGCTAGACTGGAGGAAAAAAATATTATAAGGATATAGCGGGGAAAAATAAAATATGACTATGTCTTATGAATTAGATAAGGCTGTTTCATCATGTTAAGTTTCCTGATTTTGAATTGTATGAAAAAGTCCCTGTGCTTAAGAAACATACAGTGCAGTATTTGGGTATAAACACATGGTAATCACGACTTACTCACAAAGGATTTAGGGGGAAAAATACGTAGGCAGAAAAATAATAATAATAATAATAATAAAAAACACTGTCACGAAATGCTAAAAGTTGATGAATCTGCATTTGGTATCATTTTTCTAACTTTCTGGTATGATATGATTTCAAAATAAAGAGTTAAAGAACAGGAGGAAAGGTGTCAGCAGGTGGCATGGTGGTTTAAGCACTGGATTCCCACATGGCCAACAGGTTTGAGTCCCAGACGAGGGACTTGAAAATCACACCAGGTGTGTGTGCATGTGTGTCCAAAATTGCGAAAGGAAAATGGAAGAGATGAGACTATGGCATAACCATCCTTGAGGGGTGATTTCTCACTTTCCTTCTCTGTCTCTCTCCAATGAGCACACACACTATATGGCAAAAATCTAAAAAACAAACAGGCAAAAAAGAATGGGAGAAGAAAAACAAAAGAGGATTATAAACAACTTTTGTTTGTTTATTTTGTTTTGTTTAATTTGTCAGAGGGCATGTGCACTTACCAGAGACAGGGAGGGAGAGAGGAAAAGAACCACCTGACTTCCCGGGGTTTTCAATCCACTGATCCAGAACTCAAACTGCACAGTCGGCCATGAAAGTTCTAAGTCCCTTAGCCACCAGACCACAGGCTGGCTCCTGATAACTCTTGAAAAGTCTGCTACAAAATGGAAGAGGGAAGTTGGGTAGCAGTTGAAGGAGAAGGTGAAGTCAAGAGAATTCTTTTAACATGGAAGAAATGTTTGAATGCTGATAATAGTGAATCACTTACAAACAAAAAAATTGAAAGAGGAGAGAACTCTGAAGCAATGTTCTTAAGTAAACAGGAGTAGATGTGAACTAGTGTAGAAATAGAGGCATTGCCTACAGATAGAATATGCACACTTCCAGGTAACTGTCAGAACATGTGGATGCAAATGCTGGGCGATGGGTAGATGTGACTGTTGGCTTCTATAGATGTTTGCTTCAACTTTTTCAGTAAAGTAAGGGAGAAAGAGAATGGAGAGATCTATGGGATGAAAAGTAAAAGTGTAAAATAATTATCCACCCATTCTCACACCTTCTAGACTAAGGACATATAACATAATTATGGCAGGATTAGATCCTGCTTGAGTTTTGTGGTCATGAATTTAAAATGAAACCAATCAGTAAGGTTTTATACTTTTCACTAACCACATTCAGCTTCATGGGTGCAGGCATGGAAAAAATGGAAAGCTGAATTTTAACCAGGAATATGGTTCTGGATAAGCAAAGAAGTGAATCAAGGGAACCAGCAGTTAGCGTAATGGCTATGTCGCTGGACTCCCACGTAGTCGACCGCGGTTCGCGTCTCGGACCCGGTGGCTTGCAACTCACGCCGGGCGCGTGTGCGTGCGTGCCCAGGATCCCGAGAGGAGAATGGAGGAGAAGGGATTGCGGCGTGACCATCCCCCCTGGGGGGTGATTTCTCGCTTTCTGTCTCTCTGTCTCTCTCTGTCTGTCTGGCGAGCGCACGCGCCCTATAGCAAAAAAAACCCCTTCCCCCCCCCCCCCCCAAAAAAAAAAAAAAAAAAAGAAGTGAATCAAGAAAAAGGAAATACAGGGCCAGCAGATGACATAGCGATTACACCACTGGACTTCCACAAGGCTGAGCGCGGTTCAAGTCCCAGACCCAGTGGCTTGAAATGTTGGGTGAGTGTGCATACATGCCCAAAACCCTGGGAGGAGAAGGGGTTGTGGTACGGCAACTCCCCAGGGGGTGCTTTCTCACCTTCCCTCCCTCCCTCTCCCTCTCCCTCCCTCCCTCTCTCTTTCTCTCTCTCTCTCCAGTGAGCACACGCGCCATAGGGCAAAAACTTCTAAAACAAATTTTTTTAAAAAAGGAAACAATGTTAAGAGTATGTGCAGAAAAAATTATAATTGACTTAAGTCCAGTAAAGAAGAAAGAGGGGATACCAAGATGGTGAGACAGTGTTAAACAGTGGTAGAATCAAGAGATTAAAGATCCTAGTGGGTTTAAACAATTATTAGAATCAAAGTCTAGAGGGGAAAAGATAAAAAGATGATCAGAGAGCAGAGTATATGAAACAAATTGAGACAAGGCTGTAGTTACTTGTCAAGTATGACTATGGGAGTGAACAATTGGAGGTAAACTAGAAAACAAGATCACTGAAGGAAACTAATTCAAAGGACTAAAAGATCAAAATGTTGAAAAAACAGCTACATGACTGTTCAAATTCCCCAATCAGGGCAGCCTGTAACATGCTGGACAGATGCACAAATGCCCAAGATCCAATGGACTGGTGGACTGTAGGGAGGAGATCAAGGTGAGACCAGACCTTGTGGAGGCTGCTCCTCCCTCTCTCTCTTACTCTTTTATGTGAATGTATTTTACCACGAAGAAGAAGAAAAAAAAAAAAAAAAAAAAAACAAGGATTAAAATTAGAAATAGTATTGGAGAGAAGGGGAGCTAATAAAAGACAAAACTAATTTTAATTTTCTTTTTAAGTCAGAAGGTAGAATCATGTGTAATAAAGAATTAGGCTGACCTTTACCCCCAGTTTCCAGAAGGCAGTCTTCCAACCCTCTGAGTTTTTTGATAGGGGTATCTTTCCTATCAGGATGGGCCCTGCAAGTTTATGACTCATGGTAGGCCCCTACATAGTTTGTGATAATAAAATGAGTCAGGATAGGGGTACTGCCTAGGCTAGAAAAACCAACCATGTGATTAGAGGGTTGGGACTTTGAGCCATGGGATATTAGCCTGACCATAGTGGGGTAAGGGACTGGGTATTTAGTCCAATCAGTAGCCAATGATTCTACCAGCCATGCCTACATAATAAAACTCCAACAAAATCTCCCACTGAAGCTGGGGTGCACTTTCCCAGTTAGCAAATCTCTGTGTGTACTGTTACACATCAACGTGCCATGGGGGTGATCTGTCCAGATTCCATAGGAAGAAGACACCAAAAACTTCATGTTTGGAAGTTCTCAGCTTATGCATCTCTTCTTTTGTCTCATTCTGATTTATATCTGTTATGCTGTAATAAAAGTGTAAGCACAGGTATAGTGCTGAGTTATATGAGCTGTCTTACAAGTTATTAAACCTGAGGGGGTAGTGAGAATCCCCAAATGTGTAGCCAGCTGATCAAAGGGACAGTGGCCCTGGAAACCACCAGGCTTCCAGTTGGTATATGGCATGAGAATAGTCTTATGGAGGACTATGCCCTTAAATTGTGAAGTTTGTTCTAACCTTGGGTAGTTAGATCAGAACCAGAAGATATAGTCAAGGCAATAATAAGAGGCTGTAGATAACAATCTGATAGCATGAGATTTGAAGGCAAGAGAATTTTAAGGAAGTGAGGAGAATGATTTAAAGTCTTCAGATGGGGAATAAAGAGAATATCTACTCTATTAACAGGTCCAGTGCTCTTAAAGTTACAAGAAGGAAAAAATAAAAAGAAGAAGACAGGGAGTGGAGTGGTGGATGGCATCATTTGAGAAGGCAATAGAGGTAGCAATACTCAAAAAAAAAAAAAAAAAAAAAAGAGAGAGAGAGAGAGATAAAATCCCTGAAATCCTCCAAGTTTTATAAGTTTTGAAGAGGAGGAAGAATCAGTGCGAGAAATTCACTAAAATGGAGTAAAGTGACAAAGAATAACCAAGATATAGTAGTGTCTTAAAGCCAGGACTTCAAGGAAGAGAGTGTAGTCAATTGAATCAAACAGTACTAATAGGTCAAGTAAGACAGACTAAGAAATGACCACTGGGTACCTACCAGCAGATAGTGTAATGATTACATCACTGGACACCCATGTAGTAAACCACAGTTCAAATCTCGAACGTGATGGCTTAAAACTCAAGCAGGACACATGTGCGTATATGCCAAAAAACCCAGAGGAGAATGGAGGAGAAGGGACTGTGTGTGGTATGGCCATCCTCCCTCGGAGGTGATTTCTTGCTTTCTGTCTCTCTGTCTCTCTGTCTCTCCAGGGAGTGCACCTGCCCTATAGCAAAAACTTCTCTTAAAAAAAAAAATAAAAAAAGAAAAAAAAGAAAGAAAGAAAGAAAAGAAAGAACCATTAGATTGAGCAATGTAAAAGCCACTGATGATCATAACAAGCAGTCTCCGTGAAATCATGGAAGAGAAAGCCTGATTTTGGAATGGGTTCAAAAGAGAATGGAGATCTGACTTTTCAGCACTCTGGAAATCAACCAAAGGCATATAACAAAGGCACATTTATTCATAAAAATGACTTAACTTTAAGAACAGTGCAAGCCTGTAGCAATTTTGCCTGGGGCTACTGAATTCTCCCCATTCCCTCCCCAAAAAGTAGTTCAAGCAGAGTGGGGTAGGCCATGAAAATCAGCAGTTTTGCTGCCATTGCCAGAAGGAACTCAACTTGGTTTGTACCACTGTCACTTAAAGCAGCCATAGCAGTGGCAAGGAAACAGGGAGAGCCAGTAACTCCACCAGCCTGCAGCTGTAGTCCTACTTGGAGCAAAGATGGACTAAATGGACTGAGGACTTAACAGTAAGTTCCTATGGTAAGACAGCCATAGGAGGTTAATAAGCCCACCATATACTGCAGGTGTTGATTTTCCACAAAGGTACTAAGGCAATTCAATGAAAGAAAGGATAGCCTTTTCAAAACAAATGGTTTTCGGGCAATTGTGTATTTATATATGCAGAAAAATAAACTTAGATCCTTACCTCACAGCACATACAAAAACTAACTCAATCTATCACAAACCTAGCAATTTCATTCTTAGGAATCTACTCAGAAGAAATTAAAACATATGTCCACATGAACCAAGTTTTATACAGGAATGTTTATAGGAGCATTACTCATAAAAGTCAAATACTAGATACAACTCAAATGCTTCTTTGGAATAAATAAAATGTGGTATTCATATAATGCAAAAATATATAGCTATAAAATGGAATGAAATATTGATACATGGTCAACATAGATTCTAAGTGGGGGAAAAAATACAGAATCAAAGTGTTACATATTGTAAAATAAAACTACATATGGTATGATTTATATGAATGTCCAAAGGCCAATTTATAGAAACAGAAAAAGCAGATTAGTGGTTGTCCAAAGTTAGGATTGGGAATCAAGAGTGACTGCAAATGGGCTCATGGGAAGTTTTAGTAGTGATGAAAATATTCTAAAATGGGACTGTGGTGATGGATACTCAACTTGATAGTTTACCAATAATTGCTGTTAATAATGTGAATAATGTGATACATGAATTATATCTCAATAAAGCTGTAAAAAAGAGAAAGAAAAAGAAAATCAGACAAGGTTAACAAAGAGTTTGTTTTGTTTTGTTTTGTTGAGTCTGATATAAATAAGAGGGAAGAAATGGGGAGGTAGCTGAAAGGAGAAATAGGGGCAAGAGAGGGTTTTGTTTACATGAAAGAAATTACAGTATGTTTTTACATTGTTGATGGTAATCCAGAAAAGGAGAAAAGAGAAAGAATTATAGGAATGATGTTTGTAAAAAAAAAAAAAAAAAAAAAAAAAAAAAAGAGAGAGAGAGAGAGAAAGGGTGGGGTTTTTTTGTTTGTTTGTTTGTTTTTCTAGAGGTTTTTGCTTTAGAGTGTGTGAGCTCACCAGAAAGACAGAGAAAGATGGAGAGACAGGAAGTGAGAAATCACCCCCCAGGGGGGATGGTCACGCCGCAATCCTTTCTCCTCCATTCTCCTCTCAGGATCTTGGGCACGCACGCACACGCCTGATGTGAGTTTAAGCCACCGGGTCCGGGACTTGAATCGAGTTCGACTACATGGGAGTCCAGCGACATAGTCATGATGCTAACTGCTGGTCCCAAGGGTGGGTTTTAATAGACACTGGAGGAAATAGACTTCCATGGAAGAAAAGGCAGTTAATTTATAAAACTGGTAAAACTACAGATGGGAGGAAAATTGTTTCTACTTTCTTAGTGAAACAGAAGGCAAGGTCATCAGGTGAGAGAATGGGAAAACGGTAGTTGAAAGAATTAAGTTAATAGTAGGACAGCTGGGCAGCACTGAACAATGAATTTAAAGTCAATGGGTACTAGCCAAGAATTTAGTCAACATAGTTGTTTTCCTCAGTCATAATTCACCTACAAGTATATAAATATAAAATAAGCAGAGTTGGTTTTAATCAGGGATGCATTTTACAAGGCAAGACTAACCAAGGCACAGAAGTCAAGGGGATTTAGAGTAGATTCAGGAAAGCCACTGTAATGAACACTATGAGAACTCGGCTAGTTAGAAAAGGAAGTGAAGATATGAAGGAATTGTGGAACAGAAAATGTAGTAAATTAAAAATTGACTTCCTGGTGAAGTCAAAGAATTAAAGTTGTTGGATACTGGAAGTGAGCCAGAAAATAGAAGGTGGTCATTAGGGAGTAAAATGTCAGAAATAAATACTACGGAAAGCTGTACTGATTGGTAATATTAAGTTTGAAGGAAATGACTCTCAATCCCAGCTGTACATTTAAGTCAACCCTGGAAAATTGTTAAAAATAACATCCCAGGGACTGTATGGCAACACAGCAGTAAAGCACAATATTCTGTGAGGCTGACCCACATGGGAAGGTTCTGAGTTCATGTTTGGAGACCTTTAGGGGTGTTGTCTCTCCCTTTTCTCTGTGTCCCTCTAGTGCTCATGAAAGAAATAAACTGAAATAAATAAATAACATCTCATGCCATATCTCGGACTAACCAAATTAGAAACTCTGGGAATGAGTACTAGGCATTCTACAGTGTTTCAAAGCTCCCAGTTAATGTAGATACACTGTTTAAAAATACTTGAACATAATTTGTCACAGAAGTGATAAAAAAGAGAGATGATTGCTGGTGAAGGTGAAGTCTAGAGGCCAAACTATTAGGAGGGTCATCTGTATGGCTACTGGAATCACCAATAACTACAATGTAGTAGGAGGAGAGTGACAATGAGCACAGAAGTCTAGAAGCAGCAATGAGAAGTAATAATAACACCTTTACTTTCTTTCAGTAGAAGGAGCCACCCCTAAAGAACTCTTCAAGGAGGAGAGTCCTCTGGAAGTGAGTTAGGTTTCACTTAGAGATAGGAGATAAATTTATTTTTTAGAGAAGAGGTTAAAAATAGAGTTTTGCAGTTGACTGACAATGAAGGCTCAAAGGAAGGACTTCATGGTCATAAAAGAAGTGAAAATCTGAGTCAGAAAAGACAGGTGAAGGAAAAGAGAGGGTTCACACCAAAGAAGTGCAGGTGAAAAGGCCAGGAAAACTTAGAAACCAAGCTACCTTTTTTTTTTTTAACACCAAACAAAAACAAGATACTTAAAAAGCTCTGTGAAGTTAGAAAGAAGCTTTCCATTAATTAAAATGTTTTTTAATTAATTTCAAATAAAAATGAGTCACAGGGGCCAGCCTGTGGCCTGGTGGTCAAGGCCACAGGGCCCCATATGGTTGACCATGTTGTTTGCTCCTAGACCTGGTGGCTTAATAAACACACTGGACATATGTGTGTGCACAGTCAAAATCCTAGAAGGAGGGAGAAATGAAGAAGGGACTGTGATATGACCATGTCCCATGACAGGTGCTTTCTTCCTCTCACACATGTACTCTGACAAATTTTTAAAAAGTGAGTCACAGAAAAGTATCAAGATCAATCCCATACAAAGTTATTATTATCAGAAAAGAGAGAATAAGGATGGGAATAACATCCCTCAAGACACTGAAAGCATGCCATAAAGATACGCCCACACAGCAGATCAAAACTGTAACATATTGTTTCAAAATGAGTCAAAAGAGCTTAAGAAAATGACACAAGATGTAAAAGAACAAAAATAAGAATTATAAAAACTCAAAATAAGATGGTGTAACTCAGGAAAAAAATCTAGAATAAAAATTAAAAAATCATTCCCAAAGTGAAGACAAGAATGAATAAAAGCAGATAACACCATAATGTATAAAAACAGATAACTCCATAAGAAAAACAGTGAAAAGAGGAAAATCTGAAACATCAAAAAAATAGATTTGAGAGAAATCAACAAATACTGAAGACAAACAAAAGAAGATAGAACATATAGATAACAGGAACTTCTGAAAGAGAAAATTAAAGCAAGGAACTGAATAATATTGGGCCATCAGAAAAATGATGATTCATTTTTGCATAGAAAAATCATAGAAAAACATGTCCTGACTTTTCTGATGACCCAATAAAAACAATAATTAAAAAAAAAAAAGTTTCCAGGACCAGTTGGCATACTGGACTCCCATGTAGCCAACCACAGTTCAAGTCCCAGAACCAGAGGCTTCAACTCACGCCAGGCGCATGTGCCCAAGATCCCAAGAAGAGAATGGAGGAGAAAGGATTGTGGCGTGGCCATCCCTCCTTGGGGGCGGTGGTGGGGGGGTAATTTCTTGCTTTCTGTCTCTCTGTCTTTCTGGCGAGCGCACGCACCCTATAGTAAAAACCTCTCCAAAAAAACCCCATCACTTTTCCAGGGACCAGCCTATGGCATAATGGCTATGTCACTGGACTCCCATGTAGTTGACTGTGGTTCGAGTCCTGGACCCAGTGGCTTAAACTCACACCGGGCACGTGTGCATGCGTACCCAAGATCCCAAGAGGAGAATGGAAGAGAAGGGATTGTGGCATGGCCATAAGGCCATCCTCCCGGGGGATGATTTCTCACTCTCTGTCTTTCTAATGAATGCACACACCCTATAGCAATAAACTTCTCAAAAAAACAAACAAACAAACAGAAAAAACTAGTTACTTATTTTTAAAAACGGAGACACAGACTGGCTTCAGACTTCTCATCTATCACACAAGAAGATTAGAGATATTGTTATAACAGTGTTATACTATAGAAAAAAAAAAGAATTATGATCCATGAATACTATATCTAATCAAGATATCATTCACCAATCAAAAGGATTTTCATTCAACTAAAGATTCAGAAATTATGTTACATATACTCTGAAGAAATTATTCTAAAATTTTATCAAATGCTTTGATGGCATCTATTAAGATAGACCTGGGGCTCTTCCTATCACCACCGCTTCCAGAGTTGCAGTACAGATATGGCCAAATCCAAGAAGAGTATCATATATGACCAGTCTAAACATGACACAAAAATAGCTTTGGAACACCTAGATTCTGAAGAATGACTAATTTTGCCAAGAAGTACTGTAAGAAAAACCTTGAAAAGATTCAAACCAACATTTCCAAGAAAATGAGCAACTGCACAGAGGTTAACAAGGTCCTCATTAAGCCCAAAGCAATCAAATATATTGTAGTGAAGATGTGTCAACCTCAAATTGTATATTATCAATCATTATCATCCATCACACTCATTGAAGTATGCTGATGTTCAAAGTCTGAACAGTACCAAACTGGCAACCAAAGGTAGTGAGGTCAAGGCACAGGACCCAGGAAATCCCCCACACACTCCAGGATAAAGATTTTTGTCTATCAACTTTGAAGACCAAATAATTGTACAAAACTACAACTGCTGTCTACCTGGGCAGGCATCCCCCATGACATTTTGTATAAATAGAATACAAAGCCCTCCAACTCTCCCCAAAAGAGAGAGATAATCATATAGTGCTTGCCCTATCATTTGTTTATAGAATATTTTAATATATTAATGTCCGTGCCTTCCTGAAATAAATCTTGATTACGATATGCTGTCTTTTAAATATACTGTCAGATTTCGCTAATTTTTTTTAAAAAATTACTTATTTAACTTTATTTATGTATTCATTTATTTAATTCGACCAGAGAGGGACAGAATGAGAGAGAGAGAGAAAGTGAGAAACCAAGCCGCCAAGTCCAGGACTCAAACCGTGGTCGACCATGTGGGAGTCCAACACTCCCAATCACCACACAACCCGCCAGTCCCTATTTTGCTAATATTTTATTTAGAATATTTCTTCTGAAGTCATAAACAGGAGTGGCCCAATGTTTATAGAAGCAAAAAAAAAAAAAATCTTAACACTCATCAATTGGAGAATAACAGAATAAATTATGGTACAGCAGTGTGCTATGAAATACTTTTCAGTCTTTTTTGGAGGGGGGCGGGGGGAGAGGTTTTTGCTACAGGGCAAGTGCGCTTGCCAGAAAGACAGAGAGAGACAGAAAGCGAGAAATCACCCCCCAGGGAAGGTGGCCATGCCACAATCCCTTCTCCTCCATTCTCCTCTCAGGATCTTGGGCACACATGCACACACACCCTGCGTGAGTTCAAGCTGCCGGGTCCGGGACACGAACTGTGGTCGACTACATGGGAGTCCAGCGACATAGCCATTACGCTAACTGCTGGTCCCAGGCTTATATGTTTTTGAGCAAAGAGAAAAGACATTAAAAAATACTCATCAAAGCACTAGATAATGTTGGCTACCAGAAGGAGTGTAACTAGAAAGGAGAGACCAGAGAGGAGAGGAAAATATTAACTGTTTCTTTATTAACCTTTATTTGTTTATTTTATTGGTTGCAAGCAGAGGTATCACTTTTGTAACTTAAAAAAAAAAAGGGAGAATGGGGAGGGTAATATATCAGTTACCTATTATAAGCAATGACAATTAACATTTGTTGACAACTAACAAATACCTAACTTTAACACATCCAAAGACAAAAATAGAATTAAATTATTTAAAGCAAGGAGAGGAATCATTATGAAGTTAATTCAGTTTTAAATAGAAAATTGGTCCAGCTGAGGTAGCGCAGAGGTAGCGCTATGTTCTGCAATGATGGAAAGCATAGAGAACATCACAGTTCAGCTCCCTAGCCCATGAACACACCTGGCTGGCACATGAATATGATTAGCTGGGGAGGCTGAGAAGATTATAACATGAGACCCTTTTGAGAGTACTTGTCATTCTCTCATGAGATAAATAAAAATAAACTTAAAAAAAATCCAGTCTCAAACCAAAGTTGCATGTAAGTAGTGTTTCCCAAGTATATTAAGCAAGATGTCTTCAGGATGAACTACTTTTTTATTTTACAAGTATAACTTATCAGTTCAAGGAGATTATAACAACTAAGGAGAATACTAAAAGAAAATGAACTAAATCTATATAAAGAAACATATCAAATAAACAATTACACCAATGATACACAGATTGACAGAAATTGGCAAAGTGTTACAGAAATAACTGATGCCTAAGGCAATTAGATTTTGATAGTTTGTTAAATTTACTGCAGAAAGAGGGGCAAAACTTTTCCAGTGTATGATTTTATACTATAGACAAGTCCTTTTTTTAAAATTAAGCAGATAGAGGTTATAAAAACAAACTGTCCAAGCAGTCCACCTTGACTATCACATGTAAATTTTAAAAAAAGAAAAATTATGAAAAGCTGTCAACTTAGAGCATTGGCACAGAGGTTGGGGGATGAAGAATTCCAGTTGCTATTCTCAAAAATGAGAGATGCTGGGACCAGCAGATAGCATAATGGTTAAGTCACTGGACTCTCATGTAGTCGATCACTGTTTGAGTCCTAGACCTAGTGGCTTAAAACTCACGACAGCCACATGTGCGTGTGTGCCCAAGATCCCAAGAGGAGAATGGAAGAGAAGGGATTAAAGTGTGGCCATCCCATGGGGTGGGTGTGTGGGGGGTGATTTCTCACTTTCTGTCTGTCTCTGTCTCTTCAGTGAGTGCACGCACCCTCTACCAAAAACCTCTTTTTAAAAAAAGAGAGATGTTTGTACAAGTTGAAAATGTTTATGTGATCAAACCGAAAAACAAAAATTGATCAAAGGGCTGTGGATATTTTATAGAAGGGATTAAAATTTTATTTTTTTGTTAAGTTTGTGGTACTTGAAGGGAAACAGTCCCGAAAGAAATGCACAATAGAGTCTGTCCAGCAGGATCTAAGTTTTCAAATACACAGTTATCTAAAAACTTTCTCTCAGCTCTCATCAAATCCCTCATAAAAGAAAATCTGAAGGGGCCAACAAATGGCATGGTGGTTAAGGAAGCTGGATCCCACACAGCAGACTATGTAGTTCAAGTCCCACACCCCACAGCTTGAAAAACACAGTAGGCACATGTGCATGCATGCCCCAAATCCCAGAAGAATAAATGGAAGAAAAGGGACTATGGAGTGGTCGCAGCCCCAGGAAGTGTTTTCTTACTTTCTCTCTCCCTCCACCAAGCACACGTATCTTATGGGAGAAAAAATTTTTTAAGTGAGGATACAAGTAAATATCCAAACTGCCATGGGTTTTTTTAAATGCCTTGCAAGTCTGAAGAGAAGAGCAAGACAAGTTAACAAAAGAAAGCTGGACTGACAATGCCAGTAAAAAATTGCAGGGAGGAGCTGGTGAATCTCAAATCAAAAAAGAGAAATCCAGGACACTTTCCAAAGTCTAATAAAAATTAGCATTTATTAAGTACTAGACATTGTCCCAAGGATTGGCAGAGATTATTTCATTTCATCATAAAACCCCTGCAAAATGGGTTTTGAGACTCTCATACAACCAGTAAGTGACTACAGGAATTCAAACTCGTTTTTGTGATTCAAAACTCATAAATTCATGTTCTTTCTACTACACAATTGGTCTCATCACTGTAGAATTTCAAAGCTTCTTACAACTGCCATCCTGTAAGACAGGAATGTCTGAATAACAACTTTTAAAGGAACTACCTCTTCCTCTTTAATACCCAAAAAAGGAAGACTAAGATTCTCTGATGCTGAAGTGGGATTTGGGTTCATGTAGTTGGTTGGTTACTTGTTTATATGCTTTAATAAGTCTTCACTCCACAGGTTTACTAAAGCTAATTACCTTAACTCTCTGTAATTCACAGTCCCAGAGAACCCTACAGAAATCCATGGAATCTAAACAGAAATAGAATTCTAGAGTATAACCAATATTGAGCTTCCTAATAGCCTGACTAACTTTGCCTTGTCAAATTTAATCAACTAGAACTAAAAATTGTGGAACTTCACCCCAATACAAGATCAGGAACAAAAGTCTAAGGAGATGCTTTAATTTAGGCAAACAGTATTTACTGAGATCTCAAGCAGATTCTCCAAGACTAAAATGACCAAATCACAAAATTGACATACCCATTTCCATTTCCAAGTTTAATAACTGTACTCATAAGGCTAGCTCCATAGGTGGAGAAAGGAAGTTTCCATAAAAAGGGAGGGAAAACAAACAAACAAAATGGTACCATGTTTCTTCAAGCTGCCAGCCTTTACAAAGAGATATGTCATCACAATGGCACTACAGACAAGAAAACAAGCATGGCTATCTGGTCCAAAGATAACCATCTGGAGTAACAAAAGTTTTCCATTATTACTGCTTCTATACTCTTCTTTACAAATGTTATGTCTGCAAAACTTGCTGATATTTATAAAAAGGAATATATAAATCATTGCCATCCTTTTCTTAATACCTTTTCCATGTAAAGAAAATAGTAAAACTTACCCACATTTGCTAGTGAAATTTCAGGAAAGTGGCAAAGAATAACTCTGTGCTACATATTTTTAAGTATATTTTCCCCAAAATTAGAAAAAATGTATAGGACACAGAATTCTAAATTAGAGTTTTATTAAAAATATAGTACTTTCACTCTCAATGAATGAGGGCAACAGTAAATTTAACTATACATAGTTGGTAGTCAAATATTTAATGAATGATTATGTTAATCCATAAAAGTCCTGCAATTTTTCCAACAACTCAACTCTTCTACCATAGATATATAGACATAATAGGAGTATCCTAAGAGGTACAATATGGGCCAGTTAGGTAAATCAGTACTAAGGGAAAGTGGCCAATCTTTTTCTCAGTACACAGATACAGCTATGCCCTGCAAAGGCCTTCAACAGACATAGTTGGTATATTTCCAATCTATGACAGTCAATGAACTCTATGTAATAGAGTCTTGCCCAGGACTGATAAGCTTTTTCTGTAAAGAGTTAGATAGCAAACATTTAGGCTTTCAAGGCCATATGCCAACTACTCAACTCTGCTGCAGTACCTGAAAACAGCCATGTCAACAAATGAGCCATGATTGTGTTCCAGTAAAAGTTTCTTTATAGACACTGAGAATTCCTTTAATTTTCACATGTTACAAAGTGTTATTCTTCTTTTAATACTTTTTTGAACATTTAAAAATGAAAAAAGCTATTTTAGTTTGCAGGCCATACAAAAACAGATGATGAACTAGATTTGGCTCATGGGCTATGGTTTGTCAACCTTTGTAATATATAAAGAAAATGATTCAGCTAGGTCCAGCCACAGTGGTGCAGGCTGTAGGTTGTCACTGTGCAATTCTGAAGCCATATGGGAAGGCCCTAGGTCTGGATCCCAGGTTAATCGGAACACAATGAGCATGCATGAGGATGTGCCCATGATATTAACTGGCTGGAAGGCTGGAGCAGGGATTATGGCATGATGAGACTCTGTCAGGGGTGCCTGTGTCTGTTTCTCTCTTTTGGGTGATAAAAAAAACTTAAAATAATAATTCAACTAAAATTCACAAAGAGACCCTTCTAATTTTTCCCCCACCACTTCAGGAAACACACAAAAGAACAAAATCTGGTTTGCCTTTTAGGGTAAGTTTTAATTATAGTCCAGGAGTTTCTCTGAATAATGTTTCACATGGTGTATACTATATGTATACATAAGTACACATGTTTCTCTAAACTTACCTAATACCTAGAATTTTCTCTAATTCCACAATAAAAGATGAGATTTCAAAAGCATATATTGAGATAACTGTCAATAATCTTTACTCAATAGATAAATATAACAAAAGCAACCAACTACACTAACTATTCTGATGTAGAAAATAAAAGATTAAAAAAAAAAATTACAACGCAAGGCCAGCAAGTGGCAATATGGTTAGGACGCTGGATTTCCATGTGGTCAACTACAATTCGAATCCGGGACCTGGCTGCTTAGGACTCATGCTGGGCACATGCGAGTGCATGCATGCCCAAGGTCCCAGAAAGAGAAAGGAGGAAAGGAGATTGTGGGATGGCCATCCCCCCAGGGGGTGATTTCTCACTTTCTGTCTCTGTCTCAGTCTCTCCAGCAAGCACACACACACACTATAACAAAAATCTCTCAAAAAAAAAAAAAAAAAAAAAAATTCCAAAGGCTGCATAAAAAGAGCTCATAGACTCATGAAGCAAAAATCATACAAGTAATTAAAACAACATAGCAACTACAATAATAAGTATATTTACTAGGTGTGAGGGGAAAATAGAGAATAGCATCCCCAACTTCACCTAGGAGAGTAAGCAAAACTGTCACTGAAAATATTCTGTTGGGGCCAAGATATGACCATGGCTGAGGAGCAGTCTGTCCAGAGAACAAAGGAGAAGGGAGAGTTCTCCATGCAAGGAGAACTTCACAGAAAGGCCTTATGAAAGGTCAGCGAACATTACATATTAAAGGAACCACAGATACTTCGGCACTGCTAAAGCATAATCTGAAGATGGCACGCAGTAAGTCTAAAGAGGAGGTAGGGATCAGATCACAAAGGACCTTACATGGTTTGTGAAGGAGTTTCCATTTTACCCATTCAGTTATGATTAGCATTGAAAGATTCTGAAGAAAAGAATGACAGGATCAGGTAACTATTTAGAAAGATCACTCTGGCAGCAATATGGAGGTACCTATGAGTAAAAGGTACATAATCTGGCATAGATGATAAAAATTTCTACTAGGCACCTGGCTTTTTAAAAAACACACCACTAAAATCATTTGCTATACTGTAATTACTCATTTTAAATGACTGACATCAGGCTCTCTCAAGTTCTGATAAAAAGAAAGGAGTTTAGGAGGTAGTATATACCCACTCAGTGACTAAAAGCAGAACTTGATATTGTGTGGAAGAAAGAGGTAAAGAAAGAGGCATGATTATGACTAATACCAAGTTAATTCTTCTGCCTCTTAAATTTAGTCATGTTTATCTTCAACTATTCAAGGGCAAACAGAAGCTGAACATAACAAGATGCTTTTGTGATGTGTGGTTCGTAAAAAAGCAACTTATCTGACATAACACCCATACACACAGCTTTTACATGATCTATAACATTTTTAATAAACTGATCTAATAAAAGAAATTTTCAGAAACATATAGTATCATAACTACTAATTAGAGCTTTCTGGAATAAGAAAGGTCTCTACCAGAAACTTTTTCCACTTATTGCATCCTCAACCTTCTTTAGCCCTCTTAAAAAAAAACTTAGACCCAAATTTCTTGTTTTCCATCTAATGTTACCTTGAATCCTAAATACTTAAAATAGACATTCTCTAAAAGAAAGGAAAAGGACCACTGAGTAAGAAAATATGGCTATAAGTCTTTTTATTTTCAAACAGGAAAAAAAGAAATGCCCAAATAATTAACTGCTTCAAAACTAATTATAACATTTGTTTCCTTGATCAGACTAGTGCTAGAAAAGTAAACACCTGGGCCATCTCCTCTGTGGCCTGGTGGTTGAAGTAGCCAGATATAACATGGCTGATCATGTGGTTCAAATACCAGACTCGGTGACTTTAGAAACACACCCTGTGCACATAGAACAAAATCCCCAAAGGAAAGAGAGATGGAGGAGAAGGAACTGCAGTTTGACCATTCCCCATCCCTTCCTCTTTCCCTCCCTCCTCCCCTCCCTCCCTCTCTCTGGCATATGTGCCCTCTAGGGGTAAAAAATAAAAAAGAAAAGAAAGGAATAATGAAGAAAAGCCTTATTTCAGTTCCTCAAAATTAAATCTGGATACTATCAGTATAAATATTCCAGTTAACATCGGTGATTCTGGGTGAACAGAATTCAGCGTAATTCACTAATGTGCCCAATGAGTGTGTCAGTTTCCTTCTTTTTTATTTTTTTAGTGAGAGAAGGTAAGAGAGACAAGCATTTTAGACAGGGTTCCACCATACTGCAATACTCCTGCCCATCTCTAGTCAACTAGGACCACAGACAGACTAGGACCCCCCTGGGAAGAGAACCTGGGTCTCCCATGTGGCCCCTGCCTTGCGTAGCCATGTTCTCCCACTTGTTCCACCACAGGTGGGTCAGACTGAGTTCCATTTGTAAGAGGAAGAAATATGACAAGAAAATGTTAACACATTTCTATTATGCACACTTGTTTTACCATATATCCAATCAGCAGCCACTGCCCTAATGCTTCTCTTTTTTGAAACGAATAGATTAATATACTCCTTTCTAGGGTTTACTTCTTTCCATTTTAAGTCATTTCTATGGACCTATATAGAAAATATTGAAAGAACAAGGGCACTAACAGGGAGCAGGGAGAAAAGGAGAGCTGGCATGGGGCAGTCAAGAATCAATGATGCAACAGAGAAATTATCTATTAATGTTTAATGACATTAGTAAATCTTCATGATGATGATGCAAACCAAATTAGGTTTTACAACTGAGGTATGCTAAAGTGATCTATCAACCAGTACAAATACAGACCCTGGTCTTAGTCTGTAACAATTTATTAAATATACTAAATTATTTAAACACATACCCTAATAAGTTTTAGCAATAATCAATAGATTAGAATGAATTCCCATACCAACAAATGTATATAAAAATGTAGGAAGTGCTTGGTCATGTGAGATGTATGGTTCACAGCATAATCAAGAAAGGTTTCTGTTGAAAATGGCAGAAATAGTTTGGTTAAGAGAATAAAATAATTACAATTGTGAGAAGTACTAGAGATCATAAAAAATGTGACTAGGTAGGAAAAATATCCAATAATTTCTCTTTGATTTTCCTAAAGGAAATTAGCAGTAAAGCTTTACTGCTGCTTTTAAAGAGACATAACACACATATTTACACACGATGTACACAAACACTATTACTATTGAACTACTTGAAAATAACTTTTTACCTCTCAAGTTTTCCCCAAACCAACCACCATCACAAATATTTCCTTGACCACATAAAAAAATATCAATACTCCTCTACTCTAATCCCAGAAATAAATTTAAAAACAAATTCCTAAAAAGAAATTTCCATGGTATAACTATATTTTTTGTGTATACATAAGCTTGCTTAACATTTATGTAAGTTATACTAGGTTTATCCTTATCAATAGTGTCGATATTTGCCTTATGACGGGCACGTGCATTTTAATTATGCCTTGTCAATACCGATTGGAGTGAGATGGCAATATACTGAATAGTATCCAGGTGAAGAGCACAGTCTGGAGCCAGAGTTCCTGAAGTTAAACTTAGCTCTTCCACGTCTTAGCTGTGTGATTTGGGGAAAGTTATTTAACCTCTGTGTTATAAAATGGAAACAACAGTATATATACCTCACGGGTGCTGAAACTGATTAAAACAGTATATGACAGGACTAGCACAGAGTAGGTCCTATAGAAGTGTAAGCGATTATTACTAGTAGTATCCAACTATCTTCCTAAACATATTGACATTATTCTTAGCAATTGAATTATCAGCTAAAATGAGATACTATTAAAAACAGACATCAAATCTGAAGCTTGATTAACAGTTTAAAGCCCTGTATGTCCGAAGGGAATAAGTGATTAATAAACCTGCATAACCATTCTACAAGAACAGTCAGAGAGCACTGGTTTCCTAAAGTGCACCTATCAATTTCTTCCCTTACACAAGGGGGCAGTGATAACAAGAAAAGAATGGGGCTCTGCAACACCTCTTCCTACAGACAGTAGGGGGTGGCAGTACATATGGCTTAGAGTCAGAACAAAACAGGAAGACCCAACAGAACTGCTCTTTATTCTCCTCTGGCCCTCTCTCTTCTTCAGCCTCAACAGAGTCTTGAGGTGAGAGATGTATCTTCAAAAAATACGAAAATCCAAAATTTACCACCAAGGAAAATCCAGTTTCCTCTCTGAAGCAAACGATCTCTCAGTGGCTGAATTTGGATCCAAGAAAGAAGCCAACCAGTGTGAATTTTCAGATTATCTGGCAAATTACTATAATAGCAACACTCAGGCAAGTAATTCAATTTCTCTATAAGAATTGTAGCATAAAACACTAAAATCACAACAATCATTGAATACATCCTGATGAACACATCCAGATATTTCTGCTTTTGTTTCATAGTATACAGACATTCATTGTATGCGTAGACATAAGTGATCTTAAATAGCTCATCGGGCTGTCTTTTGTTACTTCTGAAATTCCAGCTATGTTCTTACAATCCTCTCAAAACACAGATGTTCTTCTTCAATGGGAGTCACAATGTTATGCAGCATGTGAGTGATTTCACATGTATACACACACACACACACACACACACACACACACACATATACATCTATATACATCTATCTTTCTAAATATGGGGAGAGAAAGGCAATACTGAATGGGTTTCTTTTTTTAATGTTTTATTTTGGGGCTCACATTCGTAAGATGATCTACCTGGGAAATGCTGCAAGAAGTGCTCCACTGACAGTATCCATGTTGTTGCTTTCTATGCCAATTTACTGTATTCAATTTGTTCTTATTTCATCACCCGAACACCAAGAACATAC
The DNA here is from genome assembly GCA_026018925.1 of Tupaia tana. Classification (NCBI taxonomy): domain Eukaryota; kingdom Metazoa; phylum Chordata; class Mammalia; order Scandentia; family Tupaiidae; genus Tupaia; species Tupaia tana. Next base: position 54,449,903 of record JAKSZU010000011.1, on the reverse strand, counting down.
AAGAATATTTCATTGCTGCCATTCTCTGTAATTAACCATTACGATGGCTTTTTGCTCCAACCCCTCAAAATGCCTGAAAATTTATCCCTTTTGTTCACCATATTGTTTTGTTTTCCTCATTCCAGATATTTTCACCTGTGAAAAAAATCAAGAAAGGGGCACACACGAAAAATATTTCCCTTTGCCTAACAATCTTGAACTCACAATTATGGTCAAGATGTTTGTTTTTTTTCCCCCAAACCCTTTTCTGGAGAGGAGCAGAGAAGAGAGTGAAAAGACACCCAAAATGCCAAATCCTCTTCCTAACGTTAATTATCATTGTTTATGTTTGTGAAAACCATTTTAAACCTTGCACACCTGGGATGGAAGACAGGCTTCAATGGTATCAGTGTTCTCCAGCTGACGGCAAACCCTGGGATTATTTTAGCCCTATTTTTTTCCTTTGGCGTCTCACAACCAGACACAATTTGCTTTTCTCTTTCACGTGGGTACTTTCTCTAGCTCAAAACCCAGGTTATCCTAGCTCCTCTCGATTTCCCAGTGCCAAATACCTAGCAATGAGCCCTATTCATCTTCTCGACTCCACCGCCTTTCCCAGAGGAATTGTTAATATCCCTAATAACACTCGAGCAGGACCTGGACGCCGCACAGGCCGGCCCCCGTGCCTCCCCGGCACATTTCCCAACTACTTCCATGCTGCATTCTGGGGCACATCGTGCAACCCGTTCTGCACCACGTTCGCTGCCACGTTTAGCAGCCCGCCTCGCATCTCCGGGCTCCCGTCCTCCGGAGACGCTCCAGGTACCACATTCCACGACACCGTCGGTGACAGCGGAGTGGCCGACCCCGGCCCCATCGAAGCCGCCCTCGGAGCCGCGTTCGGAGCCAGCCTGCCCCGCGCCGCGGCCCCCGGCGGCTCTCGGTGCCCACTCGCCGGCCCCCGCCCCTCTCCCGCGCCGCGGCGTCGGAGGCGAACGCCCCTGTCACCGGCGCGCCCTCCCGCCCGGCGGCCCGCTGCCTTACCTGCCGCTCGGAGGCTGGCTGCAGCTCGGGGTCGAGCCCGGCGCCGCCCGCGGTCCCCCGGGCACCGCGCCGCTCCGACGCCCCGCGGGGTCCGCGCCCGGGTCGGCGCGCCGGGGCCTGGCGGCGGCGAGCGCAGCCCGCGGCGGGCGTCCTGTCAGCGGCGGCGCCGCGGCAGCCTCTCGCCCCTCAGCTCCGCGGCGGGCGCCTCGCTCCGCCTCGCGCGGCGCAGCCGGGAGGTGCGGCGGGGGATGGGCGGGGGCGGGGCCGCCTGAGGAGGCGCGGAGGGCGGCGGCGGAGGGCAGCGCCCGCGGCCCGGGCGGCTCCGAGCGCTCGCGGCTTCCCCCGGGCGGGCGGCTCGCGCGAGGCGGCTGTGCCGCGGGCCCCGGCGGAGAGCGCGCCCAGCTACCCGCGCCGGCCGGCCGCTCGCTAGCGCCGCCGCCGCGCCGGGGGCGTCGCACCCTCGGAGGCCGCCCGCAGCCCCGCCCCCTCCGGGCCGGGCGGGGCGGGGCGCGAGCGCGCGGGAGAGCGCGTGCGTGGGGGCGCGTGCGCGGGGGGCGCGCGCCCGCCCTCGGCTTCGATGGGAGCGCGGGGAGAGGGCGTGGAGGCGCAGCCCCCTGCGGGCGCCGGGACGCGGGCCCGACTTGGGCGTCCCGTGCTGCCTCGGCCTGGCTCGGGTCCTCGGGGGCTTTGACTGGGGGCCGTGGGGAGGACGCTCCCGGCCTGGGAAGGCCCTGCAGTTAGGCCCCGCCCCCGAGGTGACGTCACTCTCGAGGTGGCTGCTGCTGTCACGTGCGCCCACTTCAGGGCCTGTCCTCCTGCTTTGATGGCCAGGACGTTCCTCTGGATACCCCTCACTTCGGTCACCTTAGGCACATGTGACTCCCAGAGTCATCGACGCCTACAAGTGTCAGTTATTCTCTCCTGAGTCTCCGTTGTGATTTGTAGACTGCTTCCAGATGCCACAGGGGACCGTGGTGGGAACCAGAATGAGAAAGGAGGGGGGAAAGGAAAGAAAACAGTAATGCAGTGGAGAGGAGATAACGGAGGGGAGGAGGGAGCCTCTGTTATCTAGAATTAAGGCTGGAAATTCTCCAAGCACAGCCTGCGGGCCGGGCCCCGAGGTAACGTTGTGTGCCGAGTTGGATAAGAAGTAACGTGGTCTGGAGAGCTAGTCCACCCGGAAAGCCACCACGTGAGAGCCTCACTGAAAGACAGCAGGTCTATTTCCTCACCACCCTCAACCCCAGCTTCCCCTGTACACTTCCTTCCCTCCCGTCCTACCGCAGCACGTGGACTGGGGAAGGCGTTTGGGACATAAGCGTGTGTGCTGCAGATGATGGCGAAGCAACCGCTGTTGGCATTCGCTGCCTGGCTGGTCTTCCCTTCCATAAACCGAGATGACCTTTCGTGGTCATTCACTTCCTAATGAGATGCCATGATTGGTAATAGATGCATCAAATTACATCAATCAAGGGACTTGTGTCTGTGGAGCATCTCATGTAGAGCCGTTTGTTTTCTTTGATAACAGCCTATGAGTGGACCCCATCTGTAGCACTCCATCCAATAGTTTCTTTAATTTTAAAATATATTAGTATTAATTTCAGAATAATACAGGAAATTGGATGTGAAACCATATCCAACAGCTAGTCTCCACAGCGGACTGCCTGGGAAGTCCGAGCTAAAACAGCTTTGATACATACAGCAGCTTTTGACTAATCCTACAGCTAAAATGGCAACGTGAAGGATTGACGTGTGGACTCCTTTGGTGATAATTCTGAGAAGTTAGACCAGTCAAACTAAAACCTACTGTACCCATGGTGAAAGAGAAAGAGCAGTGATTAGTTACGGAGAAACTCATTTGAGAGTGGGCTTCGGTTTCTGGTAATGTTCAGTACACTTAGCTGAAGGTTATAGGGGTGTGCATGTATGTGGAAAAGAATCTGTTCACTTTATCTTCATCTTTTTAATATATGAAAAGAAATGTTATTTTATTACATAGCCTATTAGTGAATACACCACATGGGATTTTCTTGAATGACAAATGAGATATGTTTCTGTTTCTTCTGAGAGCCTCGATGTCATCTGTCTTTTTTGGGGGGGTCCAGTTTCTTACGACATCTGTGATACTGCCCATGAGGATACCAGCAGTGCTTGGTAGTAAAGAACATTTTGCTAAGTTGTTCTATCATGGGTCCTTGTCCAAGGTGTTCACTTTTCTCTTCTAACCTGGACTTCAGCACTTGATCAGGTGTTTCTTCATTATTACTTACAAGATCTGGTCTAGGGATAGGTTTTGTGTGTTCATATTGAATGTCCACAGACAGGTGGTAGCACGCTATGGTCCTGCCATCAGATGTCAAAGCAAGCTCCACTTTGCAATTATAGTCATCTGGAGGAGAAGAATGTGTAGATTTATGACACGATATAAAGCTCCATTTGGGGTTGGAAAGAAATGTTTCAAGATGGCTGTCTTTGCTAGCACACAATTTTTTTTTTTTTTTTTTTTTTTTTTTTTTTTTTTTTTTGAAGAGGTTCTTGCTATAGGGCATGTGCGCTTGCCAGAAAGACAGAGAGAGACAGAAAGACAGAAAGCGAGAAATCACCCCGCAAGGGTGGATGGCCATGCTGCAATCCCTTCTCCTCTGTTCTCATCTCGGGATCTTGGGCTTGCATATGCGCCTGGCGTGAGTTTAAACCACTAGGTCCAGGACTCAAACCGCGGTGGACTACCTGGGAGTCCGACAGCCATTACGCCAACTGCTGGTCCCGATATCGCACATTTTATCGCTACTACTGCCGTGGTGAATCAAGAGGCTTCTTAGGTGGCACAAAAAAAGTTGTTCCAAAGAGAAATTGCTTTTAAAATCTGCTTTTAGACAAACTACTTTTCAACCCTTGACAGAGCGTCACTGCGAACCCGCCATCTTGTCTCAATCTGGGTGCTATGAAACACTGCCCCCGTGAGTCCTCTTATCTTCATTTTTTTAAACGTCAATTCAAAGAAACATTCCAGTGATGATCACTGGAATCAGAAAGCCTCACCTTAAATCTCAGTGTCACCTACCATTTACCAGCCATGTGACCTCAAAAAGGTCCCTGTACCTTCTTTTCTTCATCTGTCTAATATGGGTGATGGTCCTTACCTCACAGGATGGTTGTAAAGATTGCATGACAGTTTGGAAAATACTTAGCAAAGAGCTTGGTGTGTAGCAATTTTTAAGGAAACAGTAGCTACTTACGTTAGACTCCTTAGGCTCCAATTCACCCTACTTAATTCTCAGTGGTCTTTTTTGTTTACTTTAAGGTTACTTTGTATCTCAGCCTTTCCCTGTGAGTTTCACTGAAGCTAGTAACAATGTGTCACCTGAGGAATAACAAAAGGCACTCAGGGTATAATATGTTGGGTTTCAAACTAGTTTAGGTGGCAGCACCTAGAAGTTAAGGTGCTCATTGTGAAACGTCATGAAATATTGATAGATTTAACTCTGCCATGTGGACTTGGCACCATTTTACCAGCACTTAATCTGGCTATATTATACTTATGCAGATCTCCACATTTTAAACATGTCTTTTTTTTTTAATATCTGCTCTTTTAATTTGTTTGCAACTTTTTCACAAGGTAAGAAGTACCAAAAATTTAATAATAATACACAAAATGAAAACCTCTAAAACTGTTTTTCCTGGAAATTAGCAAAAGGCTGTAATTGTTTCATTTTAGCAGCGAAGCTCTTTGTTGCATTTTGCCACAATAAGCTCTACTAGCTGTGACCCACATGGTCTCTTGGTCTGATAAAGTGAGTAACTCTGACTCACTGTTCTCATCATACTTCCAAAGATCAGTCCGCATTTCTTTTGGCTGACCTTTCTCAAATCCCACTCTCCACTGGGCAGTACCAGTGCCCGCTGGAATGAACTCATGCTTCGCTGTTGTGATCATCCAGTGTGCTCCTATTCAGCTAATTCTCGTCCAGAGTTCGACCGGCAAAGCTGGTCATTTCCTGCCATGCTATTAACTTGGTGGGAAAAACAGTGCATCCTCAACACAGGGCTGGAGTACAGGAGGGACAGAGAGCAACAAGGTAGAGAGGAGCCACTTCTGTTCTCAGCACCTCTCCTGGATTCCCTCTTTAAAAAAAAAAAAAAAAAAAAAAAAAAAAAAAAAAAAAAAAAAAAAAAAAAAACCTTATCTATTTAATTTATTATTATTATTTTTAAATTTGCTATAGGGCATGTGTGCTCACTAGAGAGATGGGGAGGGGGGAGTGGGAGTGAGAAAGCAAGCTGCCAGGTCTGGGACTCGAACCATGTTTGGCTGTGTGAGAGTTCAGTACCTTAACTACCACGTCACCTGCTGGCCTCTTGATTTCCTTTTCTGTCACTAATACCTGAACTCCTGAGAAAGCTTTGAGAAAGCTTTTTTTTCTTCTTACTAAAACTCCTTACTAGTCAAATTGATGATTTAGACTATAACATGAAGTTGGAAATGTACTGTATGCCACGTATGAACCTACAGATAAATGTTCATAGGATAGTCTACCCTACCCTGTACCTCCCAACTCTTTGGTGCCATCTGTACCATTCAGAATGCCCTTCTTTGGTCTACCAACTCCACACAATCACTCGCCCCGTCCTTCTACTTTTTCCCCTCCACTCACTCCCTATTGAACAAGAGTAGGGACATCTAGCATTGATTGTTTGCCCACTGACTGCAAATACTTCTTTAACTGCCTTATTTATACACAACCTTTTGTGTGTTTCATCCTCACAATGCCCAATGAGGTGAGTATAATTATCTCAGTTTTTTAGATGGGGCGGGGTCTGAGAAGTTAAACAGCCACCAAATTTCACTCTGAATGATGGGATGACTCCCATGTGAACCCAGATGGAAAGTTTATCCTGTATTGGCTGTCTTGAGGGGACTGCTGTGCGAAATGTAAATGAGAACACAGAATACTTTTTTTTTTTTTTAATGTGAGGGAAGTTGGGGCCAGCAGATGGCATAATGGTTATGTCGCTGGACTCCTGTGTAGTTGACCATGGTTTGAGTCCTAGACGAGGTGTCTTAAGAAAAAAATTCATGCCTGGCATGTGTGCTTACATGCTCATGATCCCGCGAAGAGGATGGAAGAAAGGGGATTGTGGTATAACCATCCCTTCTGGGGGGTTATTTCTCACTTTCTGTCTCTCTGTCTCTTTGGTGAGGGCACACACCCTAGGACAAAATTCTCTCTTAAAAAAAAAAAAAGTGAGCCGAGTCACACAATGAAGGTATTCTGAGAATTGGATGTAAATGAGATTTTGCTCACATTGTTTTTCATAATCTCATTGATCTGCCATTGAGGACTTTTAACTTAGAAACTTCAACATTTTTCTCACCAACTCCCACCTCAACCTTTTGATGAATATTTGATCATTCCTTTTTTTTTAATTTTTTTTTAGAGGTTTTTCCTATAGGGTGCATGCACTCACCAGACAGACAGAGAGAGACATAGAGACAGAAAGCAAGAAATCACCCCCCAGGGGGGATGGCCACGCCGCAATCCCTTCTCCTCTGTTCTTCTCTCGGGACCTTGGGCACACACACACATGTGCCTGGCATGAGTTTTAAGCCACCGGGTCCAGGACGTGAACCGCGGTCGACTATATGGGAGTCCAGCGACATAGCCATTACGCTAACTGCTGGTCCCAATATTTGATCATTTCTAAACTAATGCATAAAAACATTTTCACATAGGGGAGCTACCACTTTAAAAAAGTTTCTAGTAAGCCCCTTTTTCATAAAGTGAAAAATTCATGTATAATGTGAATAAGCAAACGCGTTTTACTTTGACATTTATAAATGTTTGACAAATATTTGTGCCTACTGTATGTGTATAGCTACAATAAGTGCCATAGGGCATATATAATTGATCTGAGAAAGGTCTTGCCTACTAGACTCTCATAATCTGTTTGGGAAACAAAACATTTAAAACACTTAAATATTAATACATTGTATCAAAGAATTAGTGTCAACAGTAAACACTAACTGAGTAAAGCAATTCACAAGAAGAAGAGAGGTTAAGTTTGGTGGGAATGATATGGGATTGCTTCTTTTTTTAATTTTTTTGGAGAGGTTTTCGCTATAGGGCGCGTGCGCTCGCCAGACAGAGAGAGACATAGAGACAGAAAGCGAGAAATCACCCCCCAGGGGGGATGGTCATGCCACAATCCCTTCTCCTCCATTCTCCTCTTGGGATCTTGGGCACGCACGCACACGCGCCCAGCGTGAGTTTTAAGCCACCGGGTCCGGGACGCGAACCGCAGTTGACTACGTGGGAGTCCAGCGACATAGCCATTACGCTAACTGCTGGTTCCCTGGGACTGCTTCTTGAAGAAAGTAGAAGGAAGAATAGCTAGACAGCAGAGAGAGTAGGACCTGGAAACTCAACAAAAAGTCAGAGGCAGGGGGACAAGCAGTTAGCGTAATGGCTATGTTGCTGGACTCCCATGTAGTCGACCGCGGTTCGCATCCCGGACCCGGTGGCTTGAGACTCACACCGGGCGCGTGTGCGTGCGTGCCCAAGATCCTGAGAGGAGAATGGAGAAGGGATTGCAGCATGGCCATCCCCTCTGGGGGGTGATTTCTCGCTTTCTGTCTCTCTCTCTCTCTCTGTCTGTCTGGCGAGCACACGCGCCCTATAGCAAAAACCTCTCCAAAAAAAAAAAAAAAAAAAAAAAAGTCAGAGGCAGGAATGAGCATAACATGTTAGGTTAAAGAACGGACCATGTGGGCCCGTCCCTTGGCTTCATGGTTCAGGCAGCTGGCTCTCACATGACTAACCACATGTTTTGAGTCCTGGACCCAACAGCTTGAAAAATGCACCAAGCACATGTAAGTGCATATCCAAAATTCCAAAAGGAGAGAGGAGATTGCAATGTGATCTGTCCCTGTGAAGGTTGCTTTCTCCTCTCCCTGTCTCTCTCTGGTGAGTGCATACACCTCTAGGCAAGAAAAACAAAAAGAAAGAAACAAAAGCCTTTGGAGGTGAGTTACTTTCTCAATAAAAGCAAGTATTGGTGTGACCAACAAATAGACATATTAGGGCCAGCAGGTGGCGTGGTTGTCAGGGCACTGGACTCCCACATGGCTGACGATGATTCAAGTCTGGGATCTGGCATATTTCTCTCTCTCTCTCTCTCACTCTTGAGCACATGTGTCCTATAGCAAACGAAATACTACTAATAAAATTAAATAATTCTTTTTTAAAAAAAGAATAGGCCATTGAGCAACAAGTGTGTCTGAATAGAAGAGTATTTACAAGTAAATACAATCAGTTGCTAAGAGGTTGAAAGAGTATCTAGAGGAGAATGGAGAAGAGACTGTAGCTCACTTTTTCTCCCTCTCTTTCTCTCTGGTGAGCACATGAATCCTATAGCAAACACCTAACAAATAGAATTTTTTTTTAAGAATTATTTTATTTCACTTCTTGTCATCATTATTATTTAATTTGACCAGAGAGAGACATACAGAGAGAAAGGGAAAGCAGGAAAGCAAGCCTCCAGGTCTGGGACTCTAACCATGGTTGACCACGTGAGAGTCCAGCACCTTAACCACCATGCCACCTGCCAGCCCCACAAATAGACTTTTTTAAAGAGGTTAAAAGGGTGAGTCAGGACCAGATTGCAAAGGTTCTTTCTTATTGCCCAGGAATGGAGGCACCACAGAGTCTTTGAGTAGAATGACACCAAAGCGGCATTTAAAATGTTCATCTAATAGGTAAGTCTGAGCAGGAAGGGACAAGTGAAGATTTGGTTAAGAAAATATTACTATTTAATGAGCTAAAGGAGTTGAGAGCTGACAGTGAATGGTGGCAACGGAAACGGAAAGGAATAGTTCTAACAACCACTGCATGAGGGAAATGAACAGACCCTTCCGAATAACTGAAGGCAAGAGATCAGAGTAGTGCTGTTACTGGTCAACCAAGTGCTGCTGCTGCTTCTCACAGTCAATGAAATAAGAGGCAGAGGCTGAAGAAGTTCATTTCTGTAACTGGTTACAGGAAGACAGTCAGCAAGTACTGTCTTCAAAAGCTCGACCTGTTATCAGGATTTATGGTACAATGGATAAGCACTTGCAAATCATTCCCCACTACAATCAATCAGTCAATTGCTTTCCTCTGCAGTAATTACTTATCCCAATTCCTGTTTTACTTCAAATACCCATTCCTGGTTTCTCATCTGACCATTCCTCAAACAGATCTCCCTATGACTCAGCACTTAGATTGTTCTCATTGGAGGCTTTTCTTAATTTCAAAATGGCTGCAGTCCTGCTAAACCTTAAACTGACTTACTTCGGTACCATGGAGAGAAGTGGGAAATTAGACGGGGTGTTTTAAAAGAGAAGAGCAAGATAAAGTTTTAGCGTATTTTGTGTTTATAGTGGTTTTGAGTTATAAATCTCTCCTTTTGAGAATCTGATGGAACCAATGGGTTCTCTCCTACACACACACACACACACACACACACACACACAAATGCATTCATACTTACACATGTTATTCAATTTATAAATGTACACTCAGAATTGACTACCAGAGAGCATTTGACCCACATTGGGCCAATCAGAGCCCTTTCTGGAAATTTTGTTCTATCTAAAGGATCAAGTATGTCTCTCCCCAGTAGTTAAATCTTTGTGGCCCAGTGGTAGTGAATTGCTCTGCAATGCTGGAAGCCACATGGCAGAGCAGGGTTTTTGTCAAGGTCAACACCTCCCAGGTGCCTCTGATCCTGGCTGACTAGAGAGACTGCAGGGAGGGAGGATAAGGGTATGAGACCCTACTGAGGGATTTCTCTCTCTCTCTCTCTCCCTCTCTCTCTCTCTCCACACACACACACACACACACACACACACACACACATTAAAAATTTATGTATGTTGTTAGCTGATGTGTTTCTTAACATACAAGCCTAAAAAACATATAATTGCCAAATACATATTGAGAGGAGAGAGAGAGACAGAGACTGATAGGGAAAAATCAAAGGTCAGAAATGGAAAAGAGAACATGTCCTGGTGGTAGGTGAGTCCACGGATCCATCACACTCCTATCCTTGGGTTCCAGGAGATACTCCAGTCCTTTACTGGCATTTCTCCATGGTCAAGGTTGCTTGATCCATATTTTATATAGAAGAGGCCTGATTAATATCCAGGTGAAAGATACTCACTGGAAGCCATCAGTGGGCTCTAGGTAAGAGCTCAGTTTAAGATGCTGGAAAGACACCCAAGTGGGAATAGCCAGTAGACAGATGGAGGTGAGGTGAGAAAGGGAAGGAAAATAAATGCTCAAGGAGAGGGGATATAACATAGTAGTTAAGAACAAGGACACTGGACCCAGACTGACTGTCCTTGAATCCCAATTCAACCAAGCAAATTATTCTACATTTCTGGATCTCACAACTATCACCTATGAATTAAAGATAAAAAATTATACCTACTAAATTTTATGTCATGTGCGTATTACCATAATAAAGAAAAACTAGAGGCCAGCCCATAGCCTGGTGGTTAAGGAGGCTGGATCCTACTATTCTGGCTATTCCCACTTGGGTGTCTTTCCAGCATCTTAAACTGAGCTCTTACCTAGAGCCCATTGATGGCTTCCGGTGAGTATCTTTCACCTGGATATTATTCAGGCCTCTTCTATATAATATATGGCTCAAGCAAACTTGACCATGGAGAAATGCCAGTAAGGACTGGAGTATCTCCTGGAACCCAAGGATAGGAGTGTGATGGATCCGTGGACTCACCTACCACCAAGACATGTTCTCTTTTCCACTTCTGACCTTTGATTTTTCTCTAGCAGTCTCTGTCTCTCTATCTCTCTTCTCTCAATGGGATGTGAGTTCTCAGTTTCCTTCTCTCTGTCTCTCTCTGGTGAGGACACACAACCTATGGAAAAAATACACACACACACACACACACACACACACACACATATATATACATGTATATGCAGATCTAAAATAAATACAAAATAGAGAGGAAGAGTCTTGGTACAGTGACTAGAACATACTATTAATACCTATCCTAAAAACTAATGTATCAAAACAAGGAGGAGGGTGGCAATCTTAAAATATGGAAAATGAGAGTCAGAGTAAAACATTAGCAGACTGCACTGGAAGAGGGCGATGGAGATGCCCTGGCCTTTGGACTCGACCCGTCAGTCCTGTGGCGGGCATGGTCCTACCACAGAGCTGCGTGCATCTGCCTAACATAGCTTACCGTCTTTAAGCATTTCAGTCATTCAGCCTACTCTGATTTCGTGCTCACTGAATTTAGACCCACAAGACCTTAAGCTATGTGAAGACAGAGCACATGTTGGCCTGGTTCACAGCTCTCCTTCTTGCATTCAACACAATATCTGGCATGTAGATAGAATAAATGCTGAATAAATATTTGTGAATTTGAATTTTTGAATTATCTGCTTGAAATGATTATGTAGATCTGGATAAAATAGGGGACAGAAAAAGTAGTCATATCAACATAAGAATTCTAATCCATGTGGGGTTTATATTTACCATGGTAAAATGAATAAATTGGCTTTCTGGAAAATAAAATCATTTCTGATGGTTTCAGTTATCCTGAGCCACCCTCCCTGAGTTTGATTGACTATAAGTCATGGACAGGCTAGAATCACTAGACCTTTAAAATTGAGGACAAGACTCTGGACCAAGTTAACCTCACAGCTAACCTCTCTCAAAGAACTCTTACCTGGGCCGGCTGGTTGTGTGGGAGTTAAGGCTGCTGGATCCCACATGGCTATGTGATTTGGGTCCCAGATCTGGAGGTTTGAAAAATGAGCCAGGTGCATGTGTATGCATGTCCAAAATTCGGAGAGGAGAATGGAGGAGAGGGGACTGCAGTGTGGCCTTGATCTGTGGCCACCCTCCTGGTGAGTGATTTCTCACTTCCCCTCCTCTCTCTCTCACTGGCTCTCTCCAGTGAGCACGTGCACCCTATAGCAATCAATCAATCAATCCCTTAAAAAAAAAAAAACTTTACCTTATTGTCATGTCTTTTCAACTCTGACAGCTTGAAACTGAAAATAAATTTATTTACCAATAAGAAGCAGACATCCTGGTTTGTGGGCTAAATCCTGGGACACATCTAGATTTGGGAGAAAGGGAAACAGTAAAGGGAACAGAAGCAACAGGCAGAAAGCACGCCTGTGTGCCTTGATCTGCGTTACCTCCTCATTTCTCTACATAGTTTGAAGGTAGGCGGTATTGACAATGCAAATTCACCAAAGACATCTGGACTGGAAAAGCTGGTGAATAAAGTATCACTTGGAATTCCCTATAGCTGGACTCCTAGTTTATTTCCTACCCATTCCTACCCAGTTTCTTACTTAGTACATTCCTGGTAACAGGCATAAAAAGTTGATTATGCAGACATCAAATGTGTTGCACATTATAAGAGCAGGGGATTTTTCTAGAGAGCTGAAGAATGGTAATCAATTCCTACTTGCAACTCATCTTTTTTTTTTTTTTTTTTTTTTTTTTTTTTTTTTTTGTAAGAGAGACATTTTTGCTATAGAGCATGTGTGCTTGCCAGAATGACACAAAGAAGCAAAAACAGGGAGTGAGAAATCATGCCTGGGGGGTGGGGGGTGGTGGTGGCCATGCCACAGTCCCTTCTTCATTCTCCTCTTGGGATCTTGGGCACACACGCACATGCACCCTCATGAGTTTTAAGCCACGGGATCCAGGACTCGAACCACAGTCAATTATGTGGGAGTCCAGTGACATAATCATTACCACATCTGCTGGTCTCACGACTCATCTTTAAGATAAAATATTTGATCATGTATTTCCAGCATGGGTTATATGTCCTAATTTTGTTCTTATTATTATCTATACCTAACTGAGGCTAAAGAATCACTGCTTTGTATGTAGCTGAAGGCTCCATCTTTGCTTAATTAAGATTTGTAAACCTATGCTGCTTCTTATAGCATTGGCATTTTCCTATATCCATTTTCTATGAATATTTATCGACAGTAGAGAAAATTAGCAAAGTATTCCAGTATTGCATAAACCAATACTGTACTAAAAGCGGTGACACTACTGAAAATAAACTCTTGACTGGTAGGTTGTGCCACTGTGTCAGAGCTTCAGATGTTCATTCATCAGCAGATGCATAAATGTCACAATTCTATGTATAAAAAAATGACTGAGGAATGACATGTACAATGTAAGACAGTTTTAGTGATTTAAAGTTGAAACCATAAACATCGATGATCACCCATTTTGTGCTCATAGGTCTATATGTTTTTTTCCCAAGGGCAACTGCTAAAAAAGTTATAGCTCTCTTGGCCAGCTACAGAGGCACAGAAGTGACAAGGCATTCCACAGTGCTCAAGCCACATGGAGGGGTCCTGGGTTTTTGTCCTGAGGTCTCCCTATACATGCTGGGTATGCATGTGGTCCTGATGGGCTGAGGCTCGGGGTGGATCGTATGCGAGTACCCTTTCTGGAGAGGGTCTCTCTCTTTCTTTCTCTTATTCTCTCTCTCAGAAAAATAATAATAAGCTTAAGAAAAAATTACAACACCATCATTATCATGCCCAGACACAAAGATTATGCCACCCCACCACTCTTACACAAACTTTGAGTGGATTCCTTGAAAGTTATATGGGTTTCAATAAACTGCCATATCCCCGCACTCGAAGTACAGAAGGAATTAGAAGGTAAGTTAATATAGAATAAGGGTGAGGGCAATCAACAGCAAAGCAAGAATGACTGGATCTTAAGAAGAAGAACCACACAATCATGGTTTTTAGAACTCAGCCCTCACCAATTAACCATGGGGGGCAGTAAAGGTAAGAAGACAGGACAGCTGTGTAAATTGCCCTTGTTTTCTTTCATATAACAGAATACACTTAATTTCTTTTTAATCAATGAGGCTTTAGAAAGAAGTGCATTTTTTTAAAAAAAGTAAGGGAATTGGTTGGTGTAAAATGTAGTGAAGTTTTAATTATTACTAAGAATATGCAGAAGTGGCAGGAGCACGAAAAGGCAGGGGAAATGGAGGTAGAGTGGACCTTATTCACTCACCTGAAGCTCAATGAGCAATTTCTCCAGGTTTAGTCAATCCAGCCTAACACAACATGAAAGGAACGAAAGAAAGCGAAGAGGAAAAGGGAAAGGAGCATTCGAATATGATATTACTAACCTAATAATTATAATGAAACTTCAGTTATGTAGAACTCAGCTATCTGACAGTCTCATCTCTCTGGATTCCTGCAAAGAACCAAGAGAATAAAGGAGACAAAGACTTCTTCAGGAACAAAACAGATGCCAAGGCCATGGCGTAAAGATCATGCCCCTTCCCCTAGACATCCAGACATCAGTCCAAACCCTTTCTCAGAGGCTACTGATTATTATTTGGATTTGATTTTTTAAAGCCTGATGATCTGGTTTCCAGACTCATAGGAAAGAAAAAGCAGTAAGCTAGAAGGAGAAACTGTCATGGCAGGCCCACAGAGAGCAGCGACAAGAGAAAGCCGGATATATGTAAGCTCAGAAGATGAAAAAAGGCATAAATGTGGACTTAGTGGTCAAAAGCACAGCACCTTAGTCCCTGTAGTGTAGGGGAGAGCAGCCCTACATACCTCCCTAGGCCTTGGGGAAGACGTTTTTTAAACTGACGTCTGTACTAACCGCGAGGTTAAATTACATTGAGTATAAAGACACTCCCTGAGTTAGGCAACACTCAACATTATGTAAATAGTTCCATAAGGCACATAAAAAGATTTTGAAGATGTGGGCGATTTCATAACATACTGAGAAATGCCAAGAAGTCAAGTGCACAAATGAACAGCACAAAGTACAGGAGACCAGAAGTTGCGCGTTCAAGGACATAATGCGCCTCCACGGTCAGTGCCACGCGTCTTCTGTTCCTGTGAAGGTTCTCACTGCATCAACTTGTGTTACGGCACTCGATTTCTTTCTTCCCTACTTGATACTCTCTTCTTCTATCTTTTTAATTGCCAGAGGCCACGTGCACTCACCAGAGAGACGGAGAGGAGAAAGAACCGCCGCCCCCAGTGGGAAATGATCATGCCACAATCCCATTTCCTCCATTTCTCCATCTTACTGGGATTTGGAACAGGCATGCACATGGGCCTGGCATGTTTTCCAAATCACTGGGGCTAATATTTATTATGCCATCTGCTGGTCCCGTCACTGGAGCTAATGCTCAAACCACAGCCATCTGCACAGGATCCAGCTCCTTTAACCACTAAGCACCGGGGCTGGCCTCCCATTTTATACTTTTTAATCACATCCAAAAAGTGGTGATAGAAATAATGCACAATTAGTCTTCAAGAGTAAGTAAAGTGGGTAAGAGCAAAACTTTCAAGAGGTAAGCAAGTGTGAAGGCATTTTCAACTTACCCTAATTTTGTGTTGTCCTATACGTTTCATGTAATGTCTGTTGCACATAAAATAGAGAAATATTGATCCAGCTACAGTTACACTTTATTAAGATGTTACATTCTGTGGGCTGACACCACATGGGAGGCCCAAATTTGATTCTCCAGTCACCCTAAAGGTCAGATGTGTGGCATTTGCTTGTAATCCTAATGATTTGAAAGGCTGAGACAGGAGGATCAAGAGTTCAAGCCTGGCCTGGGCAACACGGCAAGACCCTGTCTAAAAAGGTGAGAGAGAGAGAGCTGGGCAGTTGTAAGTGCACACTTGTGGTCTTAGTTGGGAAGTGGAGGCAGGAAGATCGCAAGAACAAGTCTGTCTTAAAAAAAAAAACAAATAGCACCAGCAGGTGGCATAGTGGTTAAGACTCCGAACTCCCACCTGGCCAACCACGGTTTGAATTCCAGACTCAGCTTGAAACTCACATTGGGTGCGTGTACATGCATGCCCAAAATCCTGAGAGAAGAATGGAGAAGGGATTGTAGCATAGCCACCCCCCTGGGGGGGGGGGGTGATTTTTTGCTTTCTATTTCTCTCTAAGGCCAGCACATGTGCCCTATAGCAAAAATCTCTCTCTCAAGAGAGAGAAACAAAAAATAACAGATCTATCACATATATTTTAAGGAAAAATTCAAAATGGAGAATGATTTTTGTACAAAGCTGTTCATAATGATAGTATTTAGACTTTAAAAATTGGAAGCAGGGACCAGCAGGCGGCATAGTGGTTAAGGTGCTGGACTCTCACCTGACTGACCATGGTTCAAGTCCTTGACCTGGTAGCTTGAAACTCACACTGGGCATGTGTGTGTGCGTGCCCAAAAGCCTGAGAGGGGAATAGAGGAGCAATAATTATAGCATGGCTACCCCTTAGGGGGTGATTTCTCACTGTCTTATCTCTTTGTCTCTCTGGCAAGCACATATGCCCTATAGCAAAAAAATTTCTCTTTGGAAAAAAAAATTGGAAGCAATCCAACCAACATTAAAGAAAGGTTAAATAAATAAATATTTGATAGAAAATTATGCAATCATAAAAACCATATTTTTAGTAGTCAAGACATTTGTGGCATAAAATTCAGTTAAAAGATAAGATACAGGATTATATGCACAGTTTAATCTCACTTCTGTATGAAATATGTGGAAAGAAGATAAGATGAAAATATCCCATTAATAATAGCCCTTCCCCAATTTTTTTAAACCTAGGAACAAACTACATGTGCAATACCCACATGAGGAAGCTACAACTATTTACTGGAAGACATTAAAATACCTGAATAAATGAAAATTTATACCAAATTCCTTGATAAGAACACTCAAGATTGTAAAGATGCCATTTTACCCCAATTTTTGAGAAACTCAGAGTAATTGAAAAAAAATTTTTTGATAAGATTTTTAATAAAATTGGTATACTAATTCTAAAATTCACCTGGAAGAGTACTTTCTTAAGAATAGCTAGGATTTTTTTTTTTTTTTTAATTGCAGGAGTGTATATGCCCTTGCCAGAAAGAGAGAGAGGAAGAGAGAAAGCAAACATCTCCAATGGGTGTGATCACACTGCAATCTCCTCCTCCATTTCTTCATCCTGTCAAGATTTTGAGCTTGGGGGGCCAGCAGGTGGCATGGTGTTTAAGGCACTAGATTACCACATGGTTGAGAGCAGTTCAAGTCCCAAACCCAGCAGCTTGAAAATCACAATAAATAAATAAATAAATAAATAAACAAATAAATAAATGTATTTTTTTTTAAGAAAGAAATATTTGAAGCATGCATGCACATATGCTCTGCATGTCTTTCAGGCTGCCATGCTGAGACTCCAACTGTGGTCAACCATGTGGGATCTGGGGCTCTTAATACTAGATCAAGGGGTTGCCCAAACTAGGATATATTTTTAAAAAGTATAATGAGGAACTTCTTGCTGCCAGGTATCAAAATGAATTATCCAACAGTAGTATTTAAAATAGGCTATTGACTCATAAATAGAAAACTAGATGAATAAAAAAGAATAGAGCATTGGCTACTGACACAAACATGTGGAATAATTTCAAATGATTGAGAATAGAAGTTGAGATGACTTGTTACCTATTTTTTAAAAAAAGATATCTCATTTGTTTTGTTGGAGAGGTTTTTGCTGTAGGGCACGTGCGCTCGCCAGAAAGACAGAGAGAGACAGAGAGACAGAAAGCGAGAAATCACTCCCTGCGGGGATGGCCACGCCGCAATCCCTTCTCCTCCATTCTCCTCTTGGGATCTTGGGCACGCATGCACATGCACCCAGCATGAGTTTAAGCCACCGGGTCCAGGACTCGAACCGTGGTCGACTACTTCGGAGTTCAGCGACATAACCATTATGCTAACTGCTGGTCCCTAAAAAAGATATCTTTTACACAATATCTCAAAACTAAAAAGAAAACTACAATAACTTCCCCTTTCCAGTGAATGCTACGCACTACTGTTAAGAGCATCTTTGTACATAAATCTTCGTTCTGTTTTGGATTATTCCTTAAAATATATAAGGAATATTTTGCTATTTTATGCACAATACAGACATTCCCTGAAAGGCCTTGGATAACACCAGATGCAGCAGCAAGTACAGTGGAAGCCCGTGTGGCTGGGAGTGGCATAGATGGAGCCAAGCAGGAAGCAGCTGGTGAGGCTGGAGCTGAGGAGGCAGGCAGGGTGGCAGGGAGCTTTGTTACATACAGAAGTACTGAGCAAGGGAGGACATAGACTGAGGATGCTCAGAGCAGATTTCTCCATGTCAGAGAAGAGAGTTACAAATATGCAAAGAGAGAAGCCTAAAATGAACACTGTGTTGCTGGACTGGATGGCGTGTTTTACACCTCTATTTCCTGTTTTGTTTCCTTTTTAACTATTTGGGTTTGAATTTTTGAGTTTTCATTTACTATAGGGCATGTGCACTTGCCCAAGAGAGAGAAAGAGGGAAAGTAAGAAAACAGGCCTCAGAGGGGATGACTATACCACAGTCCTTTCTCCTCCATTCTCTTCTCATGATGGTGGGCATTCATGCACAGGTGCCTGGCATATTTTTCAAGCTGCTGGGTCTGAGACTCAAACTGTGCTGTTGGCCATGTGGGATCCAGTGCCTTAACCAACATGCACCTGGCTGGCCCTGTTTCCTGAGTTTGATGCTTGTGCTGAGTTTATGTAGGATAAGTCCATTATTTGGAGAAAAAACATGCTGAAGTATTTAGCATTAAGGCCTTTATGTCTCCAATTTATTCTAAAACAGATCAGAAAAAATATACAGTGTGTGTACTGTATGTGTAGTAGGGTAAGGAAAGGGAAGACAGAAAACAAATGTGATGGAATGATAAGAATTGGGGATTCAAGGTGAAGAGGTTATAGAAGTTCATTGTGTTCTTCTTGCAACTTTTTTGTAAGTTCGAAATGATTTCAAAATAAAAAGTTAGAAAAATAAATTCCAGATGTATCAAAAATCTAAATAATTCTACTTCTTGGAGCCTATCCCAAAAATACTTTCGTAAGCACACAAAAATATTACATATGTAAAAGAGTGCTTATTTTAGCATTCTTGATCATAAAGAAAAGTGGAAATATTGGAAATGTGCATCAATAGGAAATGGTTACATGGATTGTAGTATGTCCTTAGGTTGAAGTGTTGTGCAGAATTTAAAAAGAGTACAGTGGGCCAGCCAGTAGCCTGGTGGATCCCACATGCCCTACTGCATGGTTGGAGTCCCAGACCAGGATCTTGAAAAATATACCAGGTGCCTGTATGCCCAAAGTCCTTAAAGGAGGGACAAATGGAGGAGAAGGGATTACAGTGTGGTTGTCCCCTATGGGAAGGGGGAGGGATGTTTTCTCACTTTCCCTCTCTCTCCGGTGAGTTCACACGCCCACAGGGAAAATTTAAAATAATAATAATAAGGTAAGTTTCTATGTACTGACACGGGAGAGTATCCAAGATACATTGTTAAATGGAAAATCAAGTGGAACAATAGATAGTCTCATGCTCTATCTAGAGAACATGATCAGAAAGAACATGTACTGACCTACACTATGAGCAATGGTTAATTCTAGGGAAAGAGAATGGTTCTATGAGTTGCAAGTTTTCCATATTGGACAAGTAATATTTTTTTTTTTTTTTTGGAGAGATTTTTGCTATAGGGCATGTGTGCTTGCCAAAAAGACAGAGAGAGACAGAGAGACAGAAAGCAAGAAATCACCCCCCCAGGGGGATGGCCACGCCACAATCCCCTTCTCCTCTTGGGATCTTGGGCACGCACGCACATACTTCCGGCGTGAGTTTAAGCCACTGGGTCCGGGACATGAACCGTGGTTGACTACATGGGAGTCCAGCAACATAGCTATTATGCTAACTGCTGGTCCCCAAGTAATACTTTTATTACCAGTTGAAAAAGCCTGAGTACAGAAAGGCAGGAATCAGTACAAAACATTTTTGAAAGACTTCCTCTCAAGTTAATTATGATATTTAATATTGAGAATTATCTAGTTATCTGAAAAATCCTAGTCCAAACCCCACATGTAGGGAACTGGCCTTCCAGTGGGCTGTGCCCAGATACACGGTACCATTAATTTAATAGCGGATTAGACAGCCTGCTGAGCCACTCCCTACTCTCTGGGCCGCAGTCCAGAAGTGAATTCCCTTGCAGCTTTCCAAAAGGAGGTCAAACAAGTCCTCAGGGACTCCCAACAGAAGAAGTTGCCAAGGGCTAAATCTGGCATCGGAGCCAGGCCCTGGACTGGGATAATATGTGCCAGCACTTTTTAGTTATGCTTTCAAGACCTTGATCAGAATAGGCAGGAATAGATGGCTGTTTCCAAGAGCAGCTTAGCAGCCCAAATTGGAAAAACTTGTGCAAGCCAGGGTTCGAGGATAAACCTGAAAATGTCGAGTTCTTCCTCTATCTCCTGGACCCCTACTATATTTTATTTCAAGGACATTTCAATTCCCCCTTTCTTATACTGGAAGCAATTTATCCTACTGATAATTCCTGCTGACCAGATCAGATCCTCAGTTTATTTAGCTCTGTTCAAGATGGGAAAAGAAGGCTGGCCACATTCTTATTCCTCTCTCTATACTCTCCACTTTTTAGTGTAACTGGCCACTTCTGTATGATATTTAAGTTGCTTTTCTTTCTTTCTTTCTTTCTCTTTCTTTTTTCTCTCTTTTTTTGACTTTTTTCCTCATACAGTATTTCATTGCATTGTAATTCACGTGCTATAAAACTGATCATTTAAAATATACTACTCTGTGATTTTTAGTATAGCCACGGATCATGCTACCACCATCGCAATAGATTTTAAACGTTTTCACCACCCCCACCTTTGAGGTGATGAAAAAACTCTTTACCCATTAACAGTCAATCTATATGTCTCCTCAGTCCTCCCAGCCCTAGGCAACTGCTCATCTACTTTTTATTTCTATAGATTTGCCTATGTATGACTTCTTTAACTTAGAACAATGTTTTTTGGGTTCATCTATGTTGTAGCATGTCAGTACTCTGTTTCTTTTTATGGCTGACTAGTATTCCATTGCATGGCTTTATCACTTTTTTTGGTTTTTTTTTTTTTTTTTTTTTTTTTTTCCATTGGGTGCATGTGCTTACCAGAGAGAGACATAGAGACAGTGAGAGGTAAAATGAGAAATCACCTCCCAAGGAGGATGGCCATACACCTTCCCTTGCCTCCTTTCTCCTCCTGGGATTTTGGGGCATGCATAGGCATGAACCTGGCCTAATTTTCAAGCTGTCAGATGCAGGACTGAAACCACAGTTAACCATGTGGGAGTCCAGTACCTTAACCATACCACCACTACTTGCTGGGGCCCGTCTATATCACATTTTATGTACTCCTTCATCAGTTGGTGGAACATTTGAGTTATTTGCTATTACCGGTAATGCTGCTCTATTTGTGTACAAGTTTTCGTGTGGACATACTTTTTAGTTTTTGCTATAGAGCGCATGCATTCGCCAGAGAGAGACAGAGAAAGGGAAAGGAAAGAACAGCCCTCCCCCCACCACCCCATGGGAAACGATCACGCTGCAATTCCCTCTCCTCCATCTCTCCCTCCCTTCGGGATTTTGGGCACACATGTACACATGCCTGGTGTGTTTCATAAGCTGCCCAGATCTCAGCTGGCCATGTGGGATCCAGCTGTCTTAACCACCAGGCCACAGAGCCTGCCCAACTTACATTTAAATTGGCCTAGGTGTACAACTACATTACTAGGTTATGTGATGATTCTGTTCGACTTTTTGAAGAATGGCCAAACTGTTTTCCAAAACGGTTACACCATTTTACATCCCCCTCCAGCAATTTTTGCCCACATTCTCACCAGCACTTGATGTTAATTGTCTTTTCTATGATTGCTATCCTATTGAATGTAAAGTGGTATTTCACTGTAGTTTTGATCTGCATTTTTCTAAGGACTAATGATGTTAAACATATTATCATGTGCTCATTGGCCATTTGTATATTTATTGTTTTTGGGTGTTACTACAAATAAAGCTTTTTTTTACATTTTATTTTCAGGTTGTTTATTGCTAATATATAGAAATACAATCTTTTTTTTTTTTGCATGTTGATCTTGTACCTTCCAACCTTGTCAAACTCATTTATTAATCCAACAGTTGTTTTTGTGTGTGCTTTAAGTTAGTCACCTTGACGAATATGAAGAAGGTTACTAATTACCTAGGACAGGCCCTCAGCTGTTCCTGTCCTACCAGATCCTTTTTTCTCTTCTAATTACCTTCTTTCTATTATCAACTCGGAGTGAAGATTGAGCATATTTATTTGGAAAGTTTGCCTTCTCTTGACCTGCCTCTTTCTGGCCTATGGCAGGTGTTTCTTTGGCTACTAATCCTGCACGACTGAAGTCCCAGTCATCACTTACCACATAAACTGCTAAAACTGAGTTTTCCAGGGGGCAGAGCCTGTGACAAATTCTCTTCTGATTTTGTGCACCTGTTCACTTAATGCAAGTTCTGCCAGTGAAATCTAGGTTTTCTGTGGGCTGATACTGGTGACTGTACTGTCATGATTTTTATCATTGTTGTCAACAGACGCTGTCTTAGTTCATTTGGGCTGCTCTCACAAAATGTCACACACTGGGTAATTTATAAACAACAGACATTTATTTCTCACAGTTCTGGGTTCTGGGAAAGTCCAATATCAAGGCACCTTCTTGCTGTGTCATCATGTGGTGGGGCAAAGGTCTCTCTGGAGTCTTTTATAAGGGCACTAATCACATTCCTGAGAGCTCTGCTTTTAAGGTTCTCCATTTTTAAGGACTCATGTGACTAGGCCTGGCCCACTCAAGTAACCCAGGTGAGGGGAAAGAGGAAAATGCAGAATAACTATGAATGGATAAGGGGTTTCCATTTGGGGTGACAAACACATTCAGGAATTACATAGTGCTGATGATTTTACAACTGTGAATA